>CAWUFW010002237.1:0-1200000 GCA_963921515.1 Calotriton arnoldi | reverse complement strand
GCGTCGTGCAGACGGAGTCGGTGAGTCCAAGGCGTGCGATGCAGGGTGAGACGATGCTCGATGCAGTGCTGACCGGTTGCGATGCAGGCGACCAAGCCGGAGTGCGGGAGCTGGCGTCGGACAGCGGTGCGAGTCGGAGCGGTGCGTCGCAGACGTGCGAGCGGTGCCCCAAATGCGGTGCGGTCACGACTCTTGAGCCAGTTGCAGCGACCGCGTCGGTCGGGTCCGGCTGGTTCAGTGAAGCGATGCGATGCGATGCGATGCGAACTGCGGTGCCCACAGGTCACGGTGCAAGCAGCGGCTCGGTGTTGGCGGCGTCGGACGCCGCCACGGTGAGACCAGGGTTGCGATGCGAAGCGGGGCGATGCGGTCTGCGGTGCAAACAGGTCACCGGCCAGGGATGGATTCGGTTGACGGAGTCGGTTGCGGTTCCCTTCCTCTGTGGCAACTGAAACAGCGTTCCAGAAGCGGTACCCAGAGGCTTGTGAAGTCTTTGTAGTCCCTGAGACTTCTTAACAGGAGGCCAGCTCGGTTTCAGGCCCTTGGAGATACTCAGCACAAGTTTGTAGAAAGTTCAGTCCAGTCCTTTCACTGCCCAAGGCAGAAGCAGCAGCTGCAGCTGCAGGCCAACCCAACAAAGCAACAACACAGCAAAGGGGCAGTACTCCTCCTGGCAGCTCTTCCAGCTCTTCGTCTTGGCAGGTTCCTTGATTCCAGCGAGATCTAAATTCATGGGGTCAGGGCCCCAATATTTATATCCCAAATTCCTTTGTTCTCTGAAGGCAGAGAGGCCTTTGCCTAGTCCAAACCAGTTCTGGAGCACTTTGTTGACCAGTCTCCGTCCCTTCTTTCAGTGAGTAGGCCAGGGACATCAGACGCACCACAGGAGGTGGAGCCAGCATTGTGGAGGGAAGGCACTGTCCTATTCAGGGCCCAGGTGCGACCCCTCCCACCCATCTACATGTAGATCTTGCTATTCAGCCCTGTGCTGACTCACCCTGTCTCCTGGCATCCCCCAGCCCCTGTCACTCACATTCCAGACAAGGAATACACAACCTCGCAGAGGCAGGCTTGGATGGTTAGACAAGAAAATACCCACTTTCTAAAAGTGGTATTTTCAAACACAGAATGTTAAAACCAACTTCACTAAAAGATGCATTTTATCATTCTGAGTCCAGGCATACTATCTTTGAGGAGGATAGGTTGGAATCCTACGCCGTAAAGGTGCTACGAGCGATTTGTAAAAACCTGAAAGTCCAAATTAAAGGCCTCACAAGGAAGGAGGAGCTACAGAAGGCGCTGAGGGCCTGGGTAGCAGCCAGACATGCCAATGGGCAGCCTGGTAATCTCAGTGAGGAGGTGGAGGAGCCTATTTCCAGGGTGGATGTGCTTTTGGATAGGGGGGAACCCGCCAGGTCAGGCAGCAGCAGTCTGTCCCCAGAGGAGCTGGAGGACAGGCGGGAGGCAAGGCAGTTTGAGCTGCAGAAGCTCAGGCTGGAGAGTGAGCGGGAGGAGAAGAGATTGGCCATAGAGGAGAGGAAGATGCTCTTAGAGCATGAGAGAGAACTGAAGGAGCTAGAACTTAGGAGTAAGTCAGGGTCAGATGGTGGCAGCAATTCGTCCAGAAAAGCAGACAGGATTGTGCACATTCCCAAGAATGTAGGCAAGGAGTTCAAGAAGGGGGATGACATACAAAGGTGGTTTCAGGGTTATGAGGCAGCCATACACATGAATGGGGTCCCTGAGGAGAATTGGGGAGCAGGATTGTGGCCACTTTTCCCTGAAGAAGCAAGGGATGCTCTGATAGCTTTGGGTAAGGGGTATCACCTCACCTATGCTGACATGAAGGATGCCCTTCTCACGAAGTATGGTCTTACTCCTGAAAAGTACAGGGACCAGTTCAGGTCCAGTAAGAAGTCTGATGCCAACACTTGGTTGGAATGTGTGGATGTGTTTCTGCAGGTCGCTGGATGGTTGGGTAAAGGGCAGTAGTGTAACAGATTTTCAGGGGCTCTACAACTTGATTGCATGGGAGCACTTGTCTAGTCTATGTTTTGCAGATCTGCGCCAGCACCTAGTTGATAGTAAGCTAACTGACCCCAGGAAGCTTGCTATGGAAGCGGACCGCTGGGTGAGTACCAGGGTCCACAAGAAAGCGTTTGGGGGAGACTCAGCCAAAGGTGGGCAGGGTCCCCAGCAGAAAAGTGGGGGGACAAGGGTAAAGCACAGGAGTTCTCTAAAGGGCCCCAAACTAGTACCCAGGGTAAAGGTTCCCAGCCCCCGGCGATAAGAAGAAAGGGGTCTCTACAGGGAAGCCTGTTGAGACTGGCCCCCGCAAGTGTTATGCATGTGACCAGGTAGGTCACTTTAAGGGGGACCCCAAGTGCCCAAAGGGGACACAGCCACCCACCGGTGGACAGTCCAAAGTGTTGGCTAGTGTAGCGCTTGGGGAGGAGGGGTGCCCACAGGAGGGTGGGGATCCCGCAGAAATGACCCTTGTCTCACTAGGGGACAGTGAGATGGTCCCAGGAAACCAGGTGCCCCTAACACAAAGAAATATAGAACCTGGGTGACCATTAATGGGAACAGGGTAGAGGCTCTCGGAGATACTGGAGCCAGTGTGACCTCAGTCCGGTGTCACCTGGTGTCTGAGAAGCAAGTAGTCCCCGGGGCATTCCACCAAGTAGTTGCTGTAGACAACTCAGAGCGCCAATGTATGGTGGCGCAGGTTCCCTTTGAATGGGGGGTCTCAGGTCCCTTGAGGGTGGTTGTGAGCCCTACCATGCCTGTAGATTGTCTGCTAGGAAACGACCTGGAGCAGTCCTCATGGAAGGAGGTTGAGCTCAGGTCTCACTTGGAGATGCTTGGGTTGCCAGAGTGGGCATGCGTGTCTACTCGGTCAATGGCAGCCAGAAAGGGTGATCAAGAGGACTTGGAGCCTGAAACAGTGGCCCAAGTCCCTGCCAAGAGAAAGGGCAGGGGGCGCGGGAAACCGGCCCCCGAAGTTCCCACGGACCGGGAGGAGGCGGACCTCGAGGGGGACGCCCGGTGCCTACAGGGGAGCAGGTAGCCGAACTGGGAGACATCTCTGAGCTGACCCATTGGCAGCAAGAAGGGGGTCCCACCAGGGAGGAGTTCTGCAGGGAGCAGAACGAGTGCCCTACTCTGGAGGGTCTGCGGCGGCAGGCTGCAGACCAGACAGCTGGTAATCAGTCCGGGTCACATCTGATCTACTGGGAGAGTGGTCTCCTATACAGTGAGCCTAAGGTTGCTGAGCCTGGGTCAGCCCGTGTGCTGGTGGTACCCCAGCGCTTCAGGACCTTCCTACTGGGTCAGGCTCATGACGTGCCTTTGGCAGGACATTTGGGGCAGGACAAGACCTTTGACAGGCTTGTCACCCACTTCTTTTGGCCCCAAATGCGAAGGCAGTCAGATGCACACTGTAGGTCTTGCCAAACTTGCCAGGCAAGTGGTAAGAGTGGGAGGAAGGTCAAAGCTCCTCTCCAACCTTTTCCTGTTGTTGGAACACCCTTTGAAAGGGTAGGGATGGATATTGTGGGGCCACTGGATCCCAAGACAGCCATGTGCAACAGGTACATCCTGGTCTTGGTGGACCATGCCACCCGGAGGCAATCCCTCTCAGGACAACGACGGCGCCAGTGGTGGGCCGGGCGTTAATGGGGATCTTTTCCCGTGTGGGATTCCCCAGAGAGGTGGTTTCTGATAGGGGGACCAATTTCATATCCAAGTATATGACATCCCTGTGGAAGGAGTGTGGTGTAACCTACAAGTTCACCACTCCTTACCACCCACAAGGAAACGGTCTGGTGGAGAGATTCAACCAGACCTTGAAAGGCATGATCAAGGGTCTAACAGAACCCATGAGGCGTAAGTGGGACGTCCTCTTGCCATGCCTACACTTTGCATACAGGGAGGTGCCTCAGAAGTCTCTTGGGTACAGCCCCTTTGAGCTCCTGTATGGCCACCCTGTCAGAGGACCTCTGAATTTGGTAAAGGAAGGCTGGGAGGCAGCTCCCAGGAAAACTCCCAGGATGTATTTAGCTACATGCTGGCCTTTAGAAACCAAACTGCCCGCTTCAGGAAACTCGCTCAGGCGAACCTAGAAGCAAGCCAGGAAGAAATGAAGAGATGGTATGACCAGAATGCCACTCTGGTCGAATTTCAACCTGGGCAAAAGGGTGGGTCATGGCCCCAGTGGCACCTTGTGCCTTGCAGGACAAGTGGACTGGGCCATATGAGGTAAAGGAGCGCAAAAGTGACGTCACCTACCTGGTGGATTTGCAGGCTCCAAGGAACCCTTTGAGGGTCCTTCACGTGAACCGCCTCAAGCCCCACTTCGAGAGGTCCGAGTGAGTATGCTCTTGGCGACAGATGATGGGGTGGAAGAGGAGAGTGAGCCTCTCCCTGACCTCCTGTCTACCAAGGAGCATGATGGGTCAGTAGAGGGTGTGATCCTCTCCCTACTCTGACTCAGGAGCAGCAGGGGACTGTCGCCAGTTGTTGGGACAGTTCGCCCCACTGTTCTCTCTGACCCCCGGTGTTACTCACTGGTGTACCCATGACGTGGACACCGGTGACAGCCCTCCTGTGAAGCACAAGATTTACAGGTTGACTGACCGGGTCAGAGCCAGCATCAAGGAGGAGGTCTCTAAGATGTTGGCGTTAGGGGTGATTGAGCCCTCCCACAGTCCTTGGGCCAGCCCAGTGGTCTTGGTCCCAAAGGCAGCGGCGCCCGGTGCCACTCCAGAACTCCGGTTTTGTGTGGACTACCGTGGGCTCAATGCCGTCACCAGGACTGACGCGCACCCCATCCCCAGAGCTGATGAGCTCATTGATCGGTTGGGAGCTGCCCGGTTCCTCAGCACGTTTGATTTGACGTCTGGGTACTGGCAGATTGCCTTAACCGATGGGGCCAAGGAGAGATCAGCATTCTCAACCCCAGAAGGTCATTACCAATTCCGGGTGATGCCCTTTGGGTTGAAGAATGCCCCTGCCACCTTTCAGAGGTTGGTCAATCAGGTGTTGGCTGGGCTGGAGGATTTCAGTGCCGCCTACCTGGATGACATTGCTGTGTTCAGTTCCAGCTGGGAAGAACATTTACAGCACCTTGAGAAAGTGTTGAGGGCTCTGCAAGGTGCAGGCCTCACGATCAAGGCCAGTAAGTGCCAGATCGGGCAGGGTTCGGTGGTGTACTTGGGACACCAGGTAGGAAGCGGCCAGGTGGCGCCCCTACAACCCAAGATTGACACCATTCTGGCTTGGGAACCCCCAAGACCCAGACAGAGGTGAGAGCCTTCTTAGGTCTCACCGGTTACTATAGGAGATTTGTTAAGGGCTATGGCACCATCGTTGCCCCCTTAACAGAGCTGACCTCTAAGAGGCAGCCCAGGAAAGTGATCTGGACTGAGTCCTGCTAGAAAGCTTTTGATGCCCTGAAGGCAGCCATGTGCACGGCGCCCGTGCTCAAGGCACCTGACTTCTCCAAGGAATTCGTCGTGCAGACGGACGCTTCAGAGCATGGTGTGGGAGCGGTGCTCTCACAACTGAACGAAGAGGGCCTGGATCAGCCTGTAGTCTTCCTTAGCAGGAGACTACTTCCCAGGGTACAGAGGTGGAGTGCCATAGAAAGGGAAGCTTTTGCTGTGGTCTGGGCACTGAAGAAGTTGAGACCATACCTGTTTGGGACTCACTTCCGGGTTCAGACAGACCACAGGCCCCTCAGATGGTTGATGCAAATGAGGGGTGAGAATCCAAAACTGCTGAGGTGGTCCATCTCCCTACAGGGAATGGACTTTACGGTGGAACACCGTCCTGGTACAGAACACACCAACGCAGATGGTCTGTCCAGGTTCTTCCGCCTTAGTGAAGAGAACTCCAATGGGGTTGGGTAGTTCTCCCTACTTTCAGCTGGAGGGGACATGTGTTAGACTTGGCATCTTTTGGCGTGTTTCCCTGACTTTTTGCTTTCTGACCTCCCGGTTTTGACTCTGTTTTTGCTGGTGTAATGATTCTGCGCACTTTCCTCACTGCGGTCCAGTGGGAAAGTGCAAGTGCTCCTGTATAAAATGTGTTATGGATTGGTGTTTCCATAATTGACCTATTTGGTTTATGTGTCAGTCCCTTGTAAAGTGCACTGCGAGTGCCAGGGCCTATAGACCAAATGCTGTTGGTGGGCTGCAGCACTGGATTGTGCCACCCACGCAAACAGCCCGTAAAGTGTAACTCGGGCCTGCCACCGCAGAGCCTGTGCGCAGCCTGGGGCTGCCATGTCGACTCTGGCAAGTGCACACACTTGCAAGTCCCTAAACCTTCCCTTTGCTACATGTTAGCCACCCCTAAGGTAGGCCCAAGGTACCCCTGTGGGCAGGGTGCGTTGTATGCGAAAGGTAGGACATGCCCTGGTGTGTGTGGCATGTCCTGATAGTGAATTACAGCCTTGTTCGTTTTTCACTATTGCAAGGCTACCTGTTCCCCATAGGCCAGAACGGGCAGTTTTGATTATTACAGCTTATAATCCTAACTGACCCCGGGAACGTGGTAGAAATGCGAGTTTAGTATGCCTGGACTCAGAATGATAAAATGCATCTTTTAGTGAAGTTGGTTTTAACATTCTGTGTTTGAAAATACCACTTTTAGAAAGTGGGTATTTTCTTGTCTAACCATCCAAGCCTGCCTCTGCGAGGTTGTGTATTCCTTGTCTGGAATGTGAATGACAGGGGCTGGGGAATGCCAGGAGACAGGGTGAGTCAGCACAGGGCTGAATAGCAAGATCTACATGTAGATGGGTGGGAGGGGTCGCACCTGGGCCCTGAATAGGACAGTGCCTTCCCTCCACAATGCTGGCTCCACCTCCTGTGGTGCGTCTGATGTCCCTGGCCTACTCACTGAAAGAAGGGACGGAGACTTGTCAACAAAGTGCTCCAGAACTGGTTTGGACTAGGCAAAGGCCTCTCTGCCTTCAGAGAAAAAAGGAATTTGGGATATAAATATTGGGGCCCTGACCCCATGAATTTAGATCTCGCTGGAATCAAGGAACCTGCCAAGACGAAGAGCTGGAAGAGCTGCCAGGAGGAGTACTGCCCCTTTGCTGTGTTGTTGCTTTGTTGGGTTGGCCTGCAGCTGCTGCTTCTGCCTTGGGCAGTGAAAGGACTGGACTGAACTTTCTACAAACTTGTGCTGAGTATCTCCAAGGGCCTGAAACCGAGCTGGCCTCCTGTTAAGAAGTCTCAGGGACTACAAAGACTTCACAAGCCTCTGGGTACCGCTTCTGGAACGCTGTTTCAGTTGCCACAGAGGAAGGGATCCGCAACCGACTCCGTCAACCGAATCCATCCCTGGCCGGTGACCTGTTTGCACCGCAGACCGCATCGCCCTGGTCTCACCGTGGGCGACGTCCGACGCCGCCAACACCGAGCCGCTGCTTGCACCGTGACCTGTGGGCACCGCAGTTCGCATCGCATCGCTTCACTGAACCAGCCGGACCCGACCGACGCGGTCGCTGCAACTGGCTCAAGAGTCGTGACCGCACCGCATTTGGGGCACCGCTCGCACGTCTGCGACGCACCGCTCCGACTCGCACCGCTGTCCGACGCCAGCTCCCGCACTCCGGCTTGGTCGCCTGCATCGCAACCTGTCAGCACCGCATCGAGCATCGTCTCACCCTGCATCACACGCCTTGGACTCACCGACTCCGTCTGCACGACGCTCATCGAGCCGCTGCCTGCACCGCATCGAGGGACACCGCACCTTGCATCGCTCCGTCTTGCACCGCAACCGCGACGAACGCCGACCGGCTCGTACACTCCGTACCAGCCACAACGAGAAAGGTACTGTAACCGAGTCTGTTCACGACTCTGCTGGCCCGTATCGACGCGGTCGGCTGGAACTGTTAGAATCTGTGGTTTTCAGTATCGCGGTAGGCTCGGACGGAGCTACCGACTCGTACGAACTTTGCTTTTGTGTTATTCCTGCAAAGAAGAAGTTACCATATCAAGCCTTCATTTTTAAAGTATAGTATTGTGGATTTTGTCGTAGTTGGTCTTGTCTTGAGTATATAAAATATTGGTTATTTTTCTAAACTGGTGTGGTGTCCGTTTGTAGTGCTTACACTGTATTACTGTTGGTTATGTGCAAATGCTTTACATACTGCCTCTGAATTAAGCCTGACTGCTCGTGCCAAGCTACCACGAGGGTGAGCAGGGGTTACTTCACGAGTGTAACACCCTTACCCTGACTAGGAAGAAGGGTCCCTACTTGGACAAAGGTGCAAGCCCTTGCCAACTAGAGATCCCATTTCTAACAGTACCACACATGAACATTCATAAAAGCGGCATCCATCAAGGAATTTGGACCTTACGTCTTGGCTGATAAACGAAGGCTACTAAGATTCAACCAAATTATTCTGGTATATTAAGATATACTATAATTGAAATTAACTGAAGTATTTTAGAAGAGAAAACATGTTCATGTCGTCACTAGGCACAGAGTGGCTTCAGTAGCATTTATATCCACCTGGGATAGAGAATCAAAGTTCCTATTAATACCATTAAGCTCACACCCATGGTTCAAAACCACATTGTGGCATGCTGGCCATTCACCGAAATGACGACGGCGCCTTGTAAGGGTCATGAAGCGCTATGAACATGCAAGTGCAATAGAAAAGAACCTCCAGTTTGTGGAAGCACAAAATACAAAAGTACCTCCACCCAGGAAAGCCAGAAACTACAAGAGGCCCCCTTACTCAGCAGATCAAAAAATGCAAAAGAGCCTACACCAGAATATGCAACCAATACAAAAGAACCTCCAGCCTGCAGATCCAGTAGATCCAAAGGATCCACTGCTCATTTTTAGGAAAACTGAAAGAGCTGCCTTCACTCTGATCTCCTTACTTCATATTTTAACCTTTTACTGCAAGTCATCCCTAACTCCTACTATTCACTGTTTCACATATAGGGGCAGATTTACAAGCCCCTTGCGCCACCGCGGCGTCACTTTTTTCTGATCCAGCGGTGGCGGAATCAGTAAGCCACACTGCGCCATATCTACAAACTGACACATTGGGTCCAATGCATCAGTTTGTAGAGGCCTGCGTCACATTATAGCTGCGCCTGGTATAATGTATGCAGGGTGGGCGTTCCCACCCAAAAAGCCATGTAGAACTGACGCAGTGAAATTTACAACATTTCACTGCGTCACTAAGCCTTCACTGCGTCAAAATCCCTACGCCTGCTCAGACCAGGCGTAAGGAATGACGCAGGTCTTTTTGAATGGGATTCACCTATCTGTTGTGGCGCAGTGCTGGAGTTGCGTAACTTTCATGAGCAACTCCAGCAATGCGTCACTTTTGCGCCAACAGATACATCAGAATTTCTGACGCATTTGTTAATCCTTGTGCCATGGGGCACTGTATTGTAAATACTGCGCATCCATGGTAGCGCAAGGACATTTGGCGCAAGGAAACTGACGCATCTATGCAGATGCGTCAGTTCCTTGTAAATGAGGCCCATAGTTTCCACCTTCAACAACTAATGCCAAAGGTGGGAGTTAAGGATGTGTGAGGACGGCGAGGCCGGCCCTAAGTTTAAGGTTCTACCATTGGTCCCAGGCCGGCCATCAATTGTGGACGGTGGAAATGATTTGTGAAAGAGACTGAATTAGTAAGCAGATGTATAACTTTGGTCTAGGTATATAATTTATGATATTGTACATTAGGTAATGTTGTATTTTATGTTTAGAAACATCCATTTGACTAGGCCTGGTTTATGTGTAGCAAGCGTGTATAAAACATTTGTGCATTACTGCTTGGTGGAATGGGTTTACCTTTGCACTGACCCTTTTCCCTTATGCGCTGCTAGACTCAAGTTTAAAAATGCAGCATTAGCTAATTGAATGCTTAACCCGTTGCATACCGCCGTGCAGCTGAAAACTGCTCACTGGAAGATCTATCTTTGCACTCACGGTTGAAGTACATGGTCTGTGGCGTGACATGTTCAGAAAGCCTTTGTAAGTCAGAAATACCGGATTAAAACCACTTCCTACTCTGGCTACAATGGTTGTGTGTTTTGTTAATGATTTTAACGAGCAGCAACTGGAGCACAAGAAAGCCAGGTCCCTCTAATCAAGCTAGTTTTCTTTAGGATTCAGGAAATGAGCTTACAGTGACAATTTTCCTTTTGAAGTATTATTTATTTCTACTTTTCATCTAATACTTATAAGCTATTTTTGCAGTTTTAATATTTTGTCAATAAATAGATGACCCAAACCCTAAATCAGGGCAGTAACATAGGTAAGCACGGTGGGGCGGGGCGGGGCATGGCGCGGCAGGGGGGAAGCAGACAAATAAAGGAATATGTATTATTTATTTAATTAATTATACCTATTCCGTGTCTGTCGACTTCACCACACTCCCGCCCCCACCCCACAGCGTTTACCTGTGTCGGCCGCTGCTGATGCCAATGAAAACTCCAGCTGATACACAAGTTTTATTTTACTCTTAACACTCTTTAGCACTCTTTTTAGGTGTGACTTGACAAGGCAGTGGGACCTATTGTTACTATTTCCTTAACATATACACAGAGAGGGCTTTGGCTCCGCCCAGAGAAGTAGATTTCTCTAACCTCATGCTATTGGCTGTCTGGTGTCTCATTTAGCCTTCTAGGAAGTGGTGGCACTGGAATGCATAAGGGGCTATTTTGCATATGCAAAGTATACTGAATCATCTCTCTGTGCCACATTCAATTCTTTATCTCCTGTATGCATTAGACATAGAAATCAATCATTTTGCCACTTGTTTCCAAGTATTGGCACTTACAAAAGTGTGTTAAGCAACACTTGTTCAATTCAACAGACACATTTGTGAATGCCTGTGTTTAGCCTTCCCTAATGATTGATTAGGATTTGTCCCCAAAATGACACCCACTGAATCACATTTTAAACACTGTTTCAAAGCAATTTCTATAAAAAACGAAAATTCAAAGAGTTACATACTGTAAATGTTTGTTCTCTGGGAGACCTGTATTAACTTTCTTTATAGAGGCAATGTGCTTTAATCCTATATCATTAATCTGTCTGTGGAAGAAAGTGCCTTGGGGGCATGTACAAGTCCAGGAAGCAGCATACTGTTGACTAAAACCGCAGAACTGTTTGAAGAAGTCAAACATCATTTGGGGCCAGTAAGTAGCTGTTTTTACTCCCAAAGAAACCTGGACACATACTATGCCTTTTAAAGAATTTCTAATAGTTTCTCCTGTTAGCACCACCTAAAACAGAACCAACTACCAACCATGAAAGAGGGGAGAGGATGTGGTGTAATGGCCAGAGCTGCTTACTTCAGAGCTGGGGAACCAGGTTCGAGTCTTGGCGTCGGCTCAACATCCTGTGATTCTGGGCAAATTGCTTAATCTCCCCGTGCATAAATTAATGTGTCCTTAACTGGTTCTCCTGAAAAGCACCAGTGTTGATGATTAAGTGTTGGTGCTGAGCACCAGAAACCACCAGCTCAAAGTAAGAACTGTACAACACACACAGGTAACGGATCAGACACAAGTGCAGAATCTCAAACAGACAGTCTCAGACAGGCAGGAAATACTGAACCAACTGAGAGGGTCATAGTGATTGTGAAGATCACAGAGGAAGAGTTTCACACATGCAGTCTCACACAAAGAATCACATATGCAAAGAGTATTTACATTGGACAAATACAAATAAAGACTATCGTGCAGAGAGTCTTTCTACAGAGAGTAACACTAGGAAGCATTTTAAGTCTCAAATAAAGACCGCTTTAGCTGTTTGCTGGCCAGACCTTTTGTTTCCAATATACATCATACACAGGGAGTGAGTTTTGGGCCAGCCCAAAAATCAATGGCTTGCCTTCCGATTTATTGTTTGTCCCACCAAGGAGAATTTCCATCTCACAGCATTCTGATTGGATGAGTTCTATCCTTGCAATGCATAGCCAAGGAGACTCTTTCTTTTATTTTAAATTCAGCATTCCAGGAGAGTACATGTTTCCTTGCTCTCTCTCTGCTTTTTCTGTTCTGTGCGCTCTTTTCATTCCCAGTACCCGCCTACTTTGCTCCCAGATGCTCCCCGTCCCATGATTTTAAAAATAATGTTTTCCTTCTTCCCCCTTGTGCTCTTTTCATTCCTCCTTTGACTCGCTTACCGATATTCCCCACCCCAGGTCATTGATTTTATTTATTTTACAAGGTCTTGACAGCTGCAAAGTGCTGCTGAGCCGTACGCTCCATTTTTTGTGAGCGCAAGTGCACACGTCTTCTTTTTTTTAACTTTAATTTATCACTCTAATAACGGTAAATAAATATCTATGTCAGCACTGGAGGCTTCGTATTATGCTATCTCTTTCTTCACTTTTTATTATCAATTTTACACAGCAACCAATGAAGTTTAACATAAAAAATAGAAAACTACATTTCCCATAATTGTTCATGACTTCATCCTTCGACATCCGATCAGGCCATGCCCACGACGATATAATCCTGGGACGCCATATTACATCCTATTTCTTTGCTGCTCCACACCAGAGTTAAGAGCCTTTTCACTATTTCTTCATTGTATTCCTAACGTGCTGTTCGTTGTGCGAATTTTATGTATTAGCACTGCGAGCACTTGCCGGCTGTGTTTTGCTTTTATACGCAACGCTGTGGGCGCGTTACCGCTTATTAGCATCCGACAGGGGTGCGCAGGAGGCGAGAAGCGGAGTGTTCCAACGCTCGGACTGTGGTCCTATTTTAGCTCGTTGTTCGCGGTGCGCGCCTCTCACACAACGTGAGAAGCCCTAGTATATTGGGACTAACGAGCCACGCTGCCTCGCATGTAGAGAGCCAGCACTCCTGCATTTTGGTGTACATAGCAAACACTTCCCCACACCCTCGAGGGCAAGTGTAAAACATTATACATGCTTCGCCTCAGGGGCCGGTGACCTCTTGCCTTCCCATAATATCTGCCTAAGATGGCAGGGCGCCAGTTTGGTGATGACAGCTATCATCAGGACATGCAAGAGGATTTACCTCTGTTTGAGAAAAACTTGGTTGAGGCACTTGATGCCTCAGAGACACATTAAGTCAATAGAGCCCTAGCAGCTGCCCTTCATCCCTTTACTAGTCACCTGCAGTGTTATGCTTTCAGCACTACTGCCCCTTCTACCCAGGTTCCAATAGACACTGACGCATCATTCTCTGAATGCCCCCATATTGTGATCATGACTCATATTTCTCACACCATCTCATCGAATCACGCCTACACAGTGCGTAACAGGTCTCCTGAGGCCTCTTTTCCTTCCCCTTCCATGCCTTATGACCAGGAATCTGACCCTTCCTCGGACTCTGACAGAGCGACTCCTCCACCCCAGAAACGGCCAAACGCAACTCTCCCTGCCCCTCCACTTCCTCACATCCCCCTCTTTCGAATCCATTGGACTTTGACCTGGACGAGATTGTCCACCCTCGTTCCTCAGCCTGGGTTTCCCTTCTTCCAGTCACAGACTATGCCCACGAGCGCGTCAGGAAGGGTTTTGACAAAGAGGTGTGCAATAGATTGTGTTCCGAGTGCCCCTGGCCTGACATTGCAGACAGGGTGACTGACACACTGGAAATAGACCCAAACCTGGCTACCTTCCTCAAATGCTCTTCTAAAGACTCCAAAATGCGATCGACAGGTCTTGGGGCCTGGCAGGATAAAGTTCTTGACCTGACCGGGCCCTTGTTCAAAATTCTACAAATGGCGGTCTCTGTAAAGGATTACTGTTTTCCCATTGACCCTGACACCTTAGCTGGTTGGGCCCAAAGAGCATTATGTATGGTGGGAAAGGCCAACTGCGCCTTATCGGCGTAGCGCCGTAGGTCTATTTTAATCTGCATAGACCCTAAGTTAGCGGAACTAGCGAATGCAGAACCAGGCCCTAAAGTGAACGGTCTCTTTAATGTTGATTGTTTCGGTAAGGACATCGGGAAATTTGTACAAACCTTCACAGCGCTTGATAAAGCGCAATCATCGCTTAATAAGGTCTTTCGCAACCAGCGCCTTTTTGGGTGGGCTGGCCGATACAGAGGGTGTTCGACAGCCCGTCCATACAGTCCAAGACCTTCCAAAAACTTTCAAGGCGGTAACCAAAACAACGACTCTGAGGCACGCCCCAACTTCTATCCCGCCAGACAGCGAGGGGGTTGATACTGCTACCATAAAGGTCCTTCCTGAGGGCAAGAAAATGTCACCGTCTCTTCAGGATCCTCAGGTGAGCCTAATTTCCCCTTCCTCTGTTCAACTGCAGGGCAGACCACAACACTTCCTCCACAACTGGGAAGCCATCACACAGGACCTGTGGGCACTGGAGACAGTCGCCAGTTTCAGGATAGAGTTCTTAGGAACTCCTCATCAACCCTCCCTTCCTCGTCCTCTCCCTTTTTCCCTACAAAAATCGGACATGAACTATCACAGCTTTTGCAGAAAGGGGCGATCGATCCTTGCCACCCAAACCCGGCAGGGTTTTGTAGAAATATTTTCATGGTTCCCAAAAAGGGGAAAGGGGCCCGACTGGTTATTAACCTGAAAGAGTTCAATTCTTGGACCTTATATTGTCACTTCAAAATGGAGGGGATTCATTTCCTCAGAGACCTCCTTCAAGACGGAGATTGGATGGTCCGTCTTGGCCTGAAGGACGCATATCTTTCAATTCCCATTTTCCGTCCTCACAGCAAGTTTCTACAATTCCAGTGGGATGGGAAATGGTTTCACTTCCAAGTGCTACTTTTCGGCCTGTCCTCAGCACCATGGTGTTTTACCAAGGTGATGTGCCCGGTAGTGGAACAGAGGTGGCCAGAGGTGTCGTCTGATCATTTACCTCGACAATATTTTTCTGATGGCACAGGACAGAGATGTACTCCTCATTCATCTTTCATGGGCCATTCACCTACTTCAAGGTCTGGGCTTTCTGATCAATCAAAAGAGATCCAGCCTATCTCCCTCTCAGTGCATGGAGTTTCTTGGTTTCCAAATACACTCGGCTGAGGCTACTCTGTCCCTTCTCCGTCCAAAGCTGAAGCAGGTATTGAAAGAAATCTGTTCAGTCCTCTCCAAGGACATGATTTCTCTGAGAGTCCTCATCAGAATAGTGGGGCTATTAGCTTCCTCCATTATTTTTCCGGCACCGTTACATTATTGGGCGCACCAGCGTCTGAAGATCAGGCACCTCCAACGAGACCTCTCTATTACGAGATGATCAGTCTCACTCCATACACCAGGGCAGAACTGCAATGGTGGCTCGATCACATGACTGCCTGGAACAGCAGGGCCGTTTTTGTCTCCCATCCGGATGTGGTGATCGAATCCGATGCCAGTCAGTGGGACTGGGGAGCCAGATGCGGGAGCATGTCCAAAGGAGGGAGATGGTTTCCCATCAAATCTCAACTCCATATCAATTGTCAGGAGCTTTTGGCGGGTTCTTTCACCATCAGACAATGGCTCCCCACGCTTCCAGCTGTTGTGCTTTAAGGATTTAAGGATGGACAATGTATCTGCGGTCCAGTATATCAACAGACTGGGCGGGACCAAGTCACAGGTCTTAGTGGAAATGGCCAAAGAACTTTGGCAATACTGTCTTCAGCATCATATCTCCGTAATCGCGGAATATCTCCCAGGCCGAGACAATATTGTAGTGGACTGGCACTCTTGCTACCTCTGAGACACCAGTGAGTGGATGTTACACCCATTGGTCTTCCAACTACTTCAGACACAATGGGGCCCATGCGACACAGACCTTTTTGCCTCCCGTCTATCCAATCCGCTCCCAAAATTCTTTTCCTGTCACCGGGTCCGATGGCTCTGGCCATGGATGCCTTCCTCCAGGACTGGCACAGCCCTCTCCATTATGCCTTTCCTCCCTTTCTCCTGATTCCGAGGGTATCCACTCAAACCCACAGACAGCATGCAGAACTCATTCTGATTACTCCACTATGGAAATCTCTACTGTGGTTCCCAGTTCTCATGAGATGTCTTGCGCTTGACCATCTCTGATTGTTTGGTTCCCAGATCTCTTTCTGGATCCCTCAGGAGCGCGACACCCCTTGCTGATGCAGGGCCATCTACATCTGATGGGGTGGCTCACTTCAGAGACCGTTGGCTCCTGCCTGGACTTTTGGAACACCCCTTCTCCGTTCCTGGTCTGAGGCCACACACAAGGGTTATGCCTCTACTTGGCGACAATGGTTTGGTTGGTGCGACCAACGGGGTTTGGATCCCCTGGGGGCCCCCATTGTCTTTGTGATACATTTTCTAGCAGGGTTAGTGTCGTCCGGTTTGTATTACTCATCTGTCAACAATTATCGATCGTCCATTTCAGCCAACCATGCATTGGTCAATGGAAAACCGGTGGGGGATCATCCCTTGGTATGCCGAGTTATGCGAGTCATTCGCTTATGCAACCCCTCCCAAAACCCAAATATGACTATTTGTGGGGCGTGAATATAGTCCTCTCCTTCTTGTGGAGATGGCCGACTAATTCTGACCTTCCACGGAAACAACCATCAGCTAAGTTGACCATGTTGCTTTGTTTGGTTTCTTGCAGAAGGGTGTCCGACGTGAAAGCTCTGGACTTAGCAGGTAGAGTATTTACTCCAAATGGAGTTACTTTCACCCTGCCTAGAACAACAAAAACAGATTCCAAGCAGATTACTTACCCGCATTTTTATGCATTGTACAATGTTTAAAAGAATATGAGGACCGGACTAGAGAGTTCCGGCGGTCTGGTGGAGGTCAATTGCTAATTGCCCTACAAAACATTTTAATGCGGTCTCCTCCGCCACCTTGGCCAGGTGGGTGAAGTGGCTCCTGAGAGAAGCGGGAGTGGATACCAGTAAGTTTGGGGCTCACTCCGTCAGAGGAGCTATGGCCTCCAAAACCATTTACCTAGGTTCTCGACTTCAAGATATTATGAAGGCCGCTGATTGGTCATCAGAGTCTAATTTTAAAACAATTTATTATAAGCCATTGTAGATGTAGCCTCAGTGGTATTGAATCAGCTTTGAACAAGCATAATCCGAAGCCTCCGGTCCTGACATAGAATAAAAAGAATTCTAGCTATCACATCTAGAATTTTCAATTCTATAAAGGACTCAGAGATGAGATTATCCCACCCATGTCATCTTCCAAGTTTTTTTGAGGGTTTTGTTGATGTTATTGCCCTCCCTGACACTGAATTATGTAATCTTATGTGTTAATTTACAAGTATTATTTTATCCAATGTGGATGCTGTTCCAATATTCTGGGAAATTACACGTTCTTCCATTTTTTTCCAGGTTCTGATCAGAAGACAGAATAAACAGATATCAGCAGGATAATACCGGTTTCCTGTTATGCTTCTAAGGTCCTCTCAAGGTTCATGACCTGGTTCTACGCTCAGGAGACCAGGTGGATTCGCTCCGTTCAGTCTGTTATGGGTGTTTCAAGTTTCAAGACTGTTAGCCGTTGTTGGCAAAGAAAGAGGATGTAATGTGGTGCCCTAGGATTATATCGTCGTGGGCATGGCCTGATTGGATGTCGAAGAATGAAGTCATGAACAGTTATGGGAAATGTAGTTTTCTGTTTTTGATGTTAAACTTCATTGGCTGCTGAGTAAAATTGATAATAAACAGTGAGGAAAGAGACAGCATAATCCTCGCCTCCGAGTCCTTAATAGAATTGAAAATTCTAGATGCGATAGCTAGAAAATATTCTAATGGCTGCTGTGTTTACCACGCGTGCATCCTGACACGTGAGCATGCATCATGATGAATGCATGTGCGTCATGACCATCTTAGAAAGGGTCTTGATTAATGAAAAAATATTGCAACATTGCCGGCCGTGTATTCACATGCATCTTGATGCATGAGAATGGCAAAAAGCAGTGGCATAGCCAACAGCTCGGCCTTATACAGCTTGGACCTATTGGATTTGTTAGTGCTTCTTTCTAAGTGCAGCAGTTTCACATACCTGTACCATTTCATACTGATTTATATTTCATCTATAGATACAGCTTTGCATTTTGGAAACTGCATTTTTAATAGTTCGATTCTAAATTTGGTCCTATCACCACCTTATGAAATGGGGCCAGTATGCCAAAGGGGACAGCTATGGGGAAAATCTCCCATTTTTCTATTGCTCACTCCGATCCAATGTCTGAAGTAATGTAAGTACTGTGTAGATAAACCTCTCACTGTAAGCCCTCTCTGCGATGGACCCTGACAAGGCTGGATGTATTTGTTTTACACAAGCAACCCCGAAGACGTTAAAGTACTGAAAGTTATTTAATCCACAGCTGTATGCAGAATCATCATTTTGTGTATGGTCATTCAGAGCGGGGCTGCCTGCTACAAGAAGGCACAATGTCCCAGTTCTGACTCTTCATTTAGAGACCTAATGTATACTGGGAGTTATGGTCCTCAAATACTTTAAAACAACTGAGATAAAGTACCATATTACAATGCTTTGTGTAACAAATACCAAGAATAAGTGTGTTCCTGAGGACATATAGTAAATTCAATGCTCAGAAAATAGGCATACAGTAAGCTACAAACCAGAGGCACCTACAATATGAAACCACCAAAAAGCAGACATTGATTTTCCCCAGTTCCCAATCTGTGTGTTTTAAACATTTTGGTATGCCTTCAGACATTTCTACGGTTGCCGTAGTTGGCTACCAGTGCTACCGACACTCACTAGTTTGAGAGTGTGTGCTGTTCACTTAATGAAAGTACCAACCAGAACAATGCACTACAGAAGTAAGCGTGAACATGCTGTTAAATACACACACACCTACCTAGAAAACATTATCATACACATATGCACAGGCAGCGTGAACAATATCGGAACGTTATCATGCATATACAAAGGCAGAGTGTGCACACACATGGTAATTAGAAACACAAATACAGATAGTCGGTAAACGCAATTACAGACACCTCATCAGGTTAGTCATGTCAGTTACGCTACCCTTTTTCTCTTCCTGACCGACACACCTTTACAAAATGGTTGAGCTTGCCACACCCTGCACGCTTCTTTCCTCGTGCCGGGCAGTCTTACGGACGATGGGTGCTTCCCCCACAGTACCCACAGGTGCGTTATCTTGCACCTTCTCTCCAACTGTGCTTGCCGAGTGTGTCCGCAGCCACCACATTTACTGGTTCTATCTTCACAAGATTCTGTAGGGCAGCTTCCATATGAGCAGCTGTGGGTCTGGAAAACTCTTTGGTTCTGCCCAACGTGAGTATGTCAACTAGGGGTTTGCCCGATTCTTCAAGTATGCGCACCCTAAGTTTTGCTGACGCACAACCTTGAATGATCTGCCCTCTGATTTCTTCATTCTCGTCATTGAACCCACATGTACTGGCCAGCTCTTTGAGGCGGGCATAGAAGACATCAAATGATTCCTCCGTGTGTTGCCTTACCTGTCAGAATATGAAACGCTCATAGTCCTGTTTTGCCATTGGTTAAAAATGTGCTGTGAGGGCGGCTATGAGGGTGAGGTGTGTCTTCGGGGCTTGTTCATTGAGAGATTTGGATATTTTGTAAATGTAGATTGGGAGCAGTATATGGTCTTGGGGAGGAGGAGCAAAGTAGCGAAGAGTAGGGGTCAGCAAAGGCGGAATGGAGCCATGCATGGTTCAGTGGGTGGGAAGCAGAGCAGGGTAAAAAAGGAGAAGGAAGACGCCCTATCACCCAAAGGGGATAGGAGAACAGTGTAGGGTCATACCTGCCAACTTGAAGAACAATCTGAAGAACCAGCAAGATCAAGCTTTGTTAGTATAAAAACTCTGCGATGCATCTTCCCCTACCTGGGATTCCCCCACAAGGTCCAGGCCACCATCTCTCTTGTTCTGTCCAAGCTCGATTACGCCAATAGCCTCTACCATGGATCACCTTTAACAACTATGAAAAGACTACAACGAATTCAGAACTCTACTGCTAGACTACTCTTACATATAAAACCGCAAGCCCACATCTCCCCTGAAAGCCCTACATTGATTACCGGTTGCCAGAAGATCCGCATTCAAGCTGCTTTGTAACACCTACAAAGCAATACATGGAACAAGACCGCTCTTCATCAGGAATAAAATCACAAAATACATTCAACAAAGGAACCTGCACTCTAGAGTGGCATCTCGCCTCAAAATCCCACCGTACAAGAAAAAAACCATGGGTGGCACATCCTTCTCTGTTCAAGCAGTGAAACTATGGAACTCTTTGCCCCCAAACATAAGATCCACGGATAGCCACCTTATCATCAGAAGACTACTCAAGAATTGGTTCTTCCCACAGAACCACCATACTCAAACATAAATATACAGCATATCCCTCTGTATATAAGCGTTTATTTGGACTATAGATGTGTACCTATATATTTGTATTGCTTTGTATAAACATGTATAATAATTATGTTTTTTTACATATTCGTTAGTTCTGCTTAACAAATGTACATATTACTTATACTTACATTATTCTGTTTAACATGTATATAAGTGACTGCATAAATAAGTAAATCTTTTATCATAGCAATTTATCTACAATTGCTTCACTATTGCAATACAAAAAAAATTAAATTACAAAAAACTAGAGTCTGAGTTTATTAAATGCAACTTTAATCTACATATATTACCTTCCTTATACATATATATCTTCCAAATACTTATGATATATCTTCCATGTACATATGTATCTTTATATTTATTACTTTGCTTCTAATTCAGCATATCCAATGCAATACCCAATATCTCTCGCATTATATCCTCTACCTCCACTCTGACTCATTTCAAACCTTATTCCATTACTCTCGCCAATGCACTACCCTATTTCTCACCCTATACCACTCTCAATATATCCTCTACCTCAACTCTCCCATTCATCCCAAACCTCATTCTACTACTCTTTCCAATGCACTACCCTATTTCTCATCCGATACTCCCTATACCGTATACTACTCTCAATATATCCTCTACCTCAACTCTCCCATTCATACCAAACTCCATACCACTACTATGATCATCAAAATAACCCTTTCTAGTCTCTTCCCTCCTCTACCCATCTTTGCATCATCTCATACCTCTTTTACTATTCAGATCTCCCAAACAAGCCTTTCTAAACCATTCCCTTTGATTTTTCCTCCTCTATCACCCCTTTATTCATCCCAAGGCCCCTCCTACTGCTATGAACTCCAAAAAAAACAACCTTTCTAGACCCTCCCTTCTTCTATCCCTCCACTATTCCTTTCACAATCCAAATAACAGACTAACATGTCCACTGCTCAAATCAAATTAATTTCATATTTCCTTACACTAATTCACCACTAATACTTTTGGGTTCCAGAGTAGCCTGCTACTCGCCAAAAAGTGCTACAACTCCTCATCAGAGGAGCATGTGCTATATAAATACAAACCCTTCTCTCTTCATCCCTCCACTATCCTTTTCAATGCAAATAACATTTTAAGTGCCCCGGGAGGTGGCGGTCCTCGGGCGCGTAGGGGCTCGAGCCCCCCTTCCCACAGGTATTTTTCATTTTTTTAAATGACGCCCGGGGGGTGGCGGTCCTCGGGCTGCGGGGGGCAGTGTGCCCCCGCTATTATAAATAATTAAAGCCCCGGGGTGGCGGTCCCGGGGCTGCGGGGGCTGCGTGCCCCCGCAACTCATTATTCAAGCCCCGGGAGGTGGCGGTCCCCGGGCAGTGTGGGGGATTGGAGCCCCCCATTCTTTTTTTCGCTGCCCCCGGGACTTGGCCCACCCGGGGGCTAATTAGTAACGAAGCGCGGGAGCCCGCGCTTCGTTTTTTTTTTGTTTTGCGTCGGATCTGCGGATCCGGCGCGCATTTTGCCGATTTACAAAAAAATATGTGCTTTTTTGGGCCCTGGGGGTCCTTGTGGGACCCCCTAAGCAGGCCTAGGGGGTCAGGGTGTTTCTACCCTGCCCCCTTTTCTTGTTTTGCGCGTTTCTTTTTCTCTTTTCTTGTGACTCGGTTCTACCGAGTCACAAGATGGCTGCCAACACTTCCTGGTTTGGAGTGTTGACAGCCAATTAGAATAAAGCTCGTGGTCGGGAGGGTGCGCGGATCCACCGCGCCTCTATATATCAAAACTTTTATTTTTTGATTTTCTCAGCAACTACTGAACGGATTTACACCATTTTTAAAAAGGATGCTTTCTGATCCAAGCACTACCTGTTTGCCAAATTTAGTGTAATTCCGTTCAGCAGTTTTGGCTGTAGCCTTGCATAAAGTTTCCTATGGGAAATTGATTTTTTGACTCTTATTTTTTTAATTTCTCCGCAAATACTGAACGGATTTACACCATTTAAAAAAAAGGTCGCTTTCTGAACCAAGCGCTACCTTTTTGCCAAATTTGGTGCAATTCCGTTCAGCAGTTCGGGCTGTAGCCGTGTCTAAAATTTCCTTTGGGAATTAACATGGAGAAAACGTTTTGGGACCCCCCTTTTTTCTCGGCCCCCGCTTGATGAATCACCCCGAAACTTTCAAGATAGGAGCAGACCGGAGCGGGCCATTAGTTTTGAAAATTTCGCGAAGATTCGTCAATCGGCGCCAAAGTTATTGGGAATAGAATGTTGCGATTTTCCTATGATAGCTAGGTCCTAACTATAACTACCTACTGGCGACCGCCAGTAGGTAATATATATATATATCAAAGCAAACGTTTTGTCCCAAGATGAAAGGCACTCACATGCAGATTCTCCTTGTAATTTATTGTGAGCTCCAGCAAACACTGAAATCGACATAGAATCCCTGCTGCCAGGCCTTACGGGTTTCGGGCTTCCACGCCCTTGCTCACAGGCCATGCGTCACAACTCGGCAAATAGTTTCACAGTTAATTACCACTGAAAATAAGTAAGCTGGTGTACCTCCCCAGTGGGCCTCAGGTGAGTAAAACAAAGTGCATTCTGGTAACCTTAGTTCTGTGAAAAGTACATTACCCCAGTGGGTTTGCTGATTGCTCCGCTCGTAATTAAAAATTAATTCTTCATCCCTCCGTGGGTTGATTCAATGTCAAAATTCCCCTGTTGCTGGAAATATACACACAAAAAATGGGGTCTGCCGTCCTGTTCGTGAAACAGATGCCCAGATCACAACAGGTCTGCACAGCAGAGGTGCACTTTCCCGGCCGGACTAGCCGGTAATATTTCAAAGCAAAGGTTTTGTCCCAAGATGAAAGGCACTCACATGCAGATTCTCCTTGTAATTTATTGTGAGCTCCAGCAAACACTGAAATCGACATAGAATCCCTGCTGCCAGGCCTTACGGGTTTCGGGCTTCCACGCCCTTGCTCACAGGCCATGCGTCACAACTCGGCAAATAGTTTCACAGTTAATTACCACTGAAAATAAGTACGCTGGTGTAACGCCCCAGTGGGCCTCAGGTGAGTAAAACAAAGTGCATTCTGGTAACCTTAGTTCTGTGAAAAGTACATTACCCCAGTGGGTTTGCTGATTGCTCCGCTCGTAATTAAAAATTAATTCTTCATCCCTCCGTGGGTTGATTCAATGTCAAAATTCCCCTGTTGCTGGAAATATACACACAAAAAATGGAGTCTGCCGTCCTGTTTGTGAAACAGATGCCCAGGTCACAACAGGTCTGCACAGCAGAGGTGCACTTTCCCGGCCGGACTAGCCGGTAATATTTCAAAGCAAAGGTTTTGTCCCAAGATGAAAGGCACTCACATGCAGATTCTCCTTGTAATTTATTGTGAGCTCCAGCAAACACTGAAATCGACATAGAATCCCTGCTGCCAGGCCTTACGCGTTTCGGGCTTCCACGCCCTTGTTCACAGGCCATGCGTCACAACTCGGCAAATAGTTTCACAGTTAATTACCACCGAAAATAAGTAAGCTGGTGTACCGCCCCAGTGGGCCTCAGGTGAGTAAAACAAAGTGCATTCTGGTAACCTTAGTTCTGTGAAAAGTACATTACCCCAGTGGGTTTGCCGATTGCTCCGCTCGTAATTAAAAATTAATTCTTCATCCCTCCGTGGGTTGATTCAATGTCAAAATTCCCCCGTTGCTGGAAATATACACACAAAAAATGGGGTCTGCCGTCCTGTTCGTGAAACAGATGCCCAGGTCACAACAGGTCTGCACAGCAGAGGTGCACTTTCCCGGCCGGACTAGCCGGTAATATTTCAAAGCAAACGTTTTGTCCCAAGATGAAAGGCACTCATGCAGATTCTCCTTGTAATTTATTGTGAGCTCCAGCAAACACTGAAATCGACATAGAATCCCTGCTGCCAGGCCTTACGCGTTTCGGGCTTCCACGCCCTTGTTCACAGGCCATGCGTCACAACTCGGCAAATAGTTTCACAGTTAATTACCACCGAAAATAAGTAAGCTGGTGTACCGCCCCAGTGGGCCTCAGGTGAGTAAAACAAAGTGCATTCTGGTAACCTTAGTTCTGTGAAAAGTACATTACCCCAGTGGGTTTGCCGATTGCTCCGCTCGTAATTAAAAATTAATTCTTCATCCCTCCGTGGGTTGATTCAATGTCAAAATTCCCCGTTGCTGGAAATATACACACAAAAATGGGGTCTGCCGTCCTGTTCGTGAAACAGATGCCCAGATCACAACAGGTCTGCACAGCAGAGGTGCACTTTCCCGGCCGGACTAGCCGGTAATATTTCAAAGCAAACGTTTTGTTCCAAGATGAAAGGCACTCACATGCAGATTCTCCTTGTAATTTATTGTGAGCTCCAGCAAACACTGAAATCGACATAGAATCCCTGCTGCCAGGCCTTACGGGTTTCGGGCTTCCACGCCCTTGCTCACAGGCCATGCGTCACAACTCGGCAAATAGTTGCACAGTTAATTACCACTGAAAATAAGTAAGCTGGTGTACCGCCCCAGTGGGCCTCAGGTGAGTAAAACAAAGTGCATTCTGGTAACCTTAGTTCTGTGAAAAGTACATTACCCCAGTGGGTTTGCCGATTGCTCCGCTCGTAATTAAAAATTAATTCTTCATCCCTCCGTGGGTTGATTCAATGTCAAAATTCCCCCGTTGCTGGAAATATACACACAAAAAATGGAGTCTGCCGTCCTGTTCGTGAAACAGATGCCCAGGTCACAACAGGTCTGCACAGCAGAGGTGCACTTTCCCGGCCGGACTAGCCGGTAATATTTCAAAGCAAACGTTTTGTCCCAAGATGAAAGGCACTCACATGCAGATTCTCCTTGTAATTTATTGTGAGCTCCAGCAAACACTGAAATCGACATAGAATCCCTGCTGCCAGGCCTTACGCGTTTCGGGCTTCCACGCCCTTGTTCACAGGCCATGCGTCACAACTCGGCAAATAGTTTCACAGTTAATTACCACCGAAAATAAGTAAGCTGGTGTACCGCCCCAGTGGGCCTCAGGTGAGTAAAACAAAGTGCATTCTGGTAACCTTAGTTCTGTGAAAAGTACATTACCCCAGTGGGTTTGCCGATTGCTCCGCTCGTAATTAAAAATTAATTAGGGGGGCTGGTGCAATTCGGAGCTCACAAGCACTATGTTTTCAGAGGCAGATAAACTGAAGTCCCTATAAAGGGTATTAAGTGCCAGAAACATATCCCAGAATTCCCATAAGGCATACAGAAGATGGTCCCCGTAGAACAGGGTACAAGGCAACAGTGCATCCGCACAATGCAAGCAAAATATCCTCTATAGAATAAGAACTTGGGTAGCAAAACTAGCTTCAGAAAAGAGGCCTGTAGGATTAGGCACACATAGGGCCACAAAAAAAATAATATATGTCCCAGTTAACGGGCACCATAACCTGTCATCGACAGTATAAGAAGAATAAAAGTACCTGCAGAGTCTATATCCCCCCTGCACTCCACTCGCTGGCCTTTCCAGCGCTTGGCAAATTTCTCCTTACACTGCCAGAAGGAGAACTGATAATCGGAGGCGACCTCAACGCTACTCTAGATGACACTCTAGACCGAACGCCCCCTAGACCGCAACACCGCACACGCTCCAGCTTTGCCGATTTCCTAGATGCATTTGGCCTGATAGGCACTTGGCGCTTTAAATTCCCGCAGTCGCGCCAATTTACTTACCACTCAGGGGCTCACAATAGTCTCTCTCGAATCGACTATATACTCACATCCACAGATAATGTAGGCAGAGTCCGGGAAATATCGCATCTACCCAGAGGCATCTCTGACCATTCTCCCGTTTCGGTGGAATACGCTTTACAGGCCTCAACACGCCGTCGCATTTACCCGATATATCCTGGTTACTTAAATAACCCCAAGATCCGGAAGGGATTAATCACCACTACAACTCACTACTTCGCAGAAAACTAATCATCAGTATCCTCCCCACTGATCCTTTGGGAAGCATACAAACCTGTCCAAAGGGGACAAGCCATATCCCTGATCTCAGGATCTTTTTGTGAAAGGTAAAGGGAAAAGTAGTAGAGACCCTAGAACAGGAAGTGACCCAATTAGAGACACTGCATGCTCAGGACCCGTCAGATGCCAATACACATAAGCTGCGTACGAAGCAGCAAGAATATAAAGAATACCTATGGGCGGACGCTAGAACCAGACTCACAGCAGTTCGACACAGGGTCTATGAAGCCGGGGACAAGGCAGGCAAGCTTCTGGCATGGCTCGACAAATGTACACGGGCAGACAGATGGGTGACAGAGCTCCGATTACAAGACGGAAACACCACGTCAGACCCACAGGAGATAGTGGACGCATTAGCGAGGCACTTGGAGCGCGTTTACACTCCCACGATTACAATTGGATTTCAAGATGCAATCACATTCCTTAGAGATATACACTTACCAACACTTACAAAGGAAGAGACCCAATTACTGGAAACTGACTTGACAACGGACGAATTAACGCTTGCCATGAACAAGATACAGTCGGGGAAAGCCCTAGGTCCCAATGGCATACCTATAGAACTCTACAAGCGAGCGGCTACTAAATTGGCCCCTCACCTCTTAAAGATGTATGAAGCCAGCCTAGAACAGGGAGAACTCCCCAAAGACCAGCGTATAGCCACCATAGTAGCCATTCATAAACCGGGTAAACCACCCTCAGAAAGTGCCTCCTACCATCCCATTTACTTGGTTAACGCAGAAGCCAAGATACTGGCCAAAACGCTGGCTCATAGACTGACCCCCCATCTCTCCAAACTAGTCCATCCGGATCAATCTGGATTTATGCCAGGAAGAAACACAGCACTAAATCTCAGACGCCTACATAGCGTCCTAAGCCGTAAACACACCATACAAGAAGAGGCCGCCATACTGTCCCTTGACGCACGGATGGCCTTCGACTCGGTCGAATTGCCGTTCCTTTTTGCGGTCCTTCAACATCTAGGGTTCGGGCCTAAATTCTGCTCATGGGTTCGATTACTATACACTAACCCACTTGCACATGTAGTGGCTAACGGACATATCTCCAATGAATTCTCTCTGGGACGCGGAACGCGGCAGGGCTGCCCCCTATCACCACTGCTTTTTGCCTTAGTACTGGAGCCATTGGCAGCCTGGATAAGAAAAGATCCAATTATCCGCGGACTCCGATGGACAGAGGGATGGGAAGATCGCATATCCCTTTATGCGGACGACATTCTGGTATATATAGCATTCCCAAAACGCTCTCTCCATAGAATCTTAAACATATGCGAAGTATATGGGACAGTTTCAGGATACACCATCAACTGGGGAAAATCGGTACTGTATATTCTACATGGGCCCCCTCCAGTATTACCGAAGGATTGTGCAGTAAAAATAGTCACAGATAGTTTCAAATACTTGGGGATTCATATCACGCCCGACCCATCCGACTTCATGGCGAGAAACATTCAGGAACCGCTGCAGAGACTACGATGAGACGCCAAACACTGGAAATCGCTGCCCCTCACCCTACTGGGTAGGGCGGCACTTTTTAAAATGATGGCACTGCCCAGATTTCTTTATGCCCTCCATAACACTCCCTTCTGTGTTCCCACATCATACTTCAAAGCAATAGATTCAGAGGTGAACAATATCCTATGGGATGGGAAACCCGCTAGAATAGCCGCTGCGAAACTGGTCAGGTGCTGGTATGACGGCGGTATTGCACTTCCAAATGTCCAGACATACTACTGGGCCTCTCAATTAGCAGTGATTAATCAATGGCTCCACTCGCCCAAAACTGACCCTGCATACCGCCTAGATAGACATACCCTGGGAGTGGGAGGGATCAACCCGAGTACTCTATAATAAAAAGCGAAAATTAGAACTCTTGGGACCGACGGCGCATACTGTCCACATATGGTAAGCGGTAACACGACACTTGGGCTGGACTGACAAATTAACACAACAAACCCCGCTATGGGACACAGGCAAACTGGGCAAGAGTAAGGGGTTTAAACAATGGGACGCAATAGGGATCTCACGACTGGGTGACCTCTGGAAAGGGGGAAAAATCATCACCTTTGCCCACTTACAAGACCAATACAAAATGGCGCCCACTGAGCTGTTTCGATACACACAGATTAAACACGCACCAGAAGCGGCCATCCCACCAGATACGATCCTTCCAGAGGCCTCTCCATTAGAAGATAGACTTCTGACGGACTACATAGATAAAAAGGCGATATCACTTACATACCGGAAGATCGTCAATAATCAGATAGATCCAATGCAACTGTTGCAGGAAAAATGGCAGACTAATGTGGGCGAGCTGGACGACACTGACTGGCAGGAGGCGCTAGAGTCCCCTAGGGTGGTGGCGGTTTCCTCTAAGTTGCGTCTTATACAACTCAAAGTGCTTCACAGGACATATTTTACCAGAGTGACATTATGCAAGATAGGGAAGACCAATGATCAATCCTGTCTGCGCCAATGTGGTAACATAGGCACCTTCTTTCACACACTTTGGGAATGCCCTGCAATTAAACTGTACTGGATGTCAGTAATGAACACCATCACACAGGTTAGCGCCAGCCCTGTACCGCCTGAGCCTAAGTGATGTCTCCTAAATATTTGGGAACCAACAGACATGAATCACACAGCCCAAGCCTGGGCAACCCTTGGTATGACAATAGCAAAGCGGAATGTAGCCAAACACTAGGGGGTGGCTGCTGCCCCAATCCTCGAAGACTGGTGTAAAGATATGTATATGGCCATGGCGGCTGAAAAAGCCACGTATGTTCACAGAGGGTGCCCCAAAAAATGGGAGAGAATGTGGGGTAAATGGAATACATTTAGGGGAGGTATTTGCGCCCCTCCGACAGTAGATCCGGTCTCAGATGATGACGAGAAATAAGAAAATTGTTTATCCACTACAACCTTACAATGCATGCCAGATGTGCGATATACTTATGTTTACAATGGAATATGATGCAAAATACTGTTACATGACTGTGCCATGCTGTAAATGTCACTATTGCAAGTCCTATCTTCAATAAAAATGTTTTTTAAAAAATGGACCTGCAGAAGGCAGGAACACCTCACCTGGCGTCACCAGTAGATGAAAAGGTGATTTGAAAAGAAAAGCCAATGGGCTCCGCCCTAGGATGGCTCATATGTGAATCAAAAAGGGACTTCCCGTAAAACCTAGTATGAGAAAAATAGGGAGGCAGACAGTAGAGTTAAGACTCTTTCCCACCCTGACTATCTCGAAATCGCTGCAAAGCAGAGTAGACATGTGCACCGACTAGATGGGTGCCATTGTAGGGAGGTGGGTTTCTGCTGCAGCCCCCCACTTTTTGCCTGACTCTGATGCATCTTTGACGGAGTGTGGACTGGGTTCCTGCTAACCAGGTTCCCAGTGCCTGTGTTCTTTCCCAGAACTGTACCTTTGTTTCTACAACTGGCATACCTCTGGCTCACATATAAGACCCTTGTAAAAGGTACTAGTGGTACCAAGGGCCTTGTGACCAGAGAGGGTCTCCGAGGACTGCAGCATGTATTGTGCCACCCTAATAATAATAAACTTGGCTCTTTGGCCTTCCCTAGAATTCCTTCACTAGGCCGTGAATCCTGGCTGTTGTTGCCATTGCTAGCGCCGGGACACCTCCATTGGAGGTAGCCGTGCGCTCTATAAATGGTAATAATAATAATAAGAGACCCCTACCCCAAAACAGGCATACCACAGCAGCCTGCGTGTTTTGCTACAGATAAAAGTGAAAATTCGACCTGGCACACATCCCTGTGTGCCAGGCCAACCAGCACTGCAAAAGGCATAGGTAAGACACCCCTACGGCAGGCCTTAAGGCCCTAAGGCAGGATGCACTGTACCTCATGTGAGGGCAGACCTGCATGAGCAGATATACCCCTATAGTGTCTAAGTCTATGCTTAGACATTATAAGTGCACAGCAAAGCCATACTGAGTACATGGGCTGGGAGCTTGTCACTAACAGATCTACAGCTCCATGATAGCTTCAAGGAATTCCAAGATGTTTGCTAGCAAACATCTCAGCTTAATAAACCCACACTGATGCCAGTGTTGGATTTATTAAGAAATGCACCCAGAGGGCAGTTCAGAGGTGCCCCCTGAAATCCTGCCAACTCGCTAGTGTGTGTCTGACTGGTCCCCACCAGCCTGCTACCTCTAGACAAATTTCTAACGCTCTGAGGTGGGAGCCTTTTGCTCTCGTGGGTCAGAAACAAAACCTGCTCTGAGTGGAGGTGCTTCATACCTACCCCCAAGCATGATCAGCATAGAAAGGCGGTGAGCCTCAAAGGCTCCCCATCCTTTGTTATGCTGACCAGGGCCTCTCCAGCTAGTGGAGATATCCGTCCCACTGACCAAGCCCCATTTTTGGCGGCAAGGTCAGCAGGAAAATTAGGACACAAGGGAGGTGTGTCCCCTCTCAGCCAGGACCACCCCTAAGGTGCCCTGAGCTGAAGTGACCACCTCCTCTCAGAATCCTCAATATTGTTTTGGAGGACTCTAGCCAACAGGGTTAGGGATATGTCCCTCCCCAGAGGGAGTGGACATTCAAAGGGTGTAGGCACCCTAAAGGTATGTAGCTCATTGGCTACCACCTCCTGACCTCTGTAACTCCCCTAAAGTTAGTATTTAGGGGCACCCCTGAACCTTAATCCTCAGATTAACGACAACCTAGGAAGAAGGGGACAAAGAAGAGCAGTGCAGCAGCGAAGACTAAAGACACCAACTGACTTGGCATCAGCCCTACCGGCCTGTCAGCAGCCCTCAAAGACCCTGCTAAAGAAGAGCGACCCGTCCCACAGTCCAGCGACCTCCAGATTCCTGGGAGGGCTCCCTGTCTTCTAAAAATACACCTAATCTCTCATGAACAGCGCACCTGTCCAGAAGAAACCAACAATAAAGACAAAGTGCTCTGCCTGTGGAACATCGAAACCGACTACCTCTGCACTCCACAACCACGGCCCAAGTTCCAGTGGCTCACCGGTTCAGCAAAGGTTTCCATAGTGATTGAGAGCAAGAGCCCACCGTGGGTTGACCCCTGCCGGACTCCACGTCGACACCTGCAGCCTCTGTACAACGACCCCACCCCCAACCGGCACCGTTAAGCTGATTTCCGATGCTGAAGGACACCCCTGCACCCAGAGCCCCTGGGCCTTGGGGAGATCAACCGAGGGTGGTCCCGATGCTCCAGCATATCCTAGCTTACCTGTGCAGCTGCAGGTTTCCTTTGATAAGCCTCCTGGCCTGAGCCTGCAGCCTTTTTCCAACTTCGAGATACTCCTTTTGTATCCATTGGGCGCCCGACGCTGTGTTGGCCCTCTGCACCCAGCCGCCACTGTGCCGCTGAGGGTGTAAGTTTGGTGCTGCCTTGTGGCCCCCCTGTGCTTGCCTTAACCCCCGGAGACTGGGTTACAAAACCATGCTACTTACCTGTAAATAATACCACTTCGATTGCCCCCTTTTTCCATTGGATAACATTGGCACCAGATTCCGAATTTGACCTCTGCACCCGGACGCCCCAGTGCCGCTGGTGGTGCAGTTTTGTCACTTACCTGATCCTTACCTGGTACTGATTCTTTATCCAGAAACTCAATATTGTAAATCGTTTACTTACCTGCATATTGCCGATTATGTTTCCTCCCATAGGATAACATTGTGTTGTTGAAAAGTGCACTAAGTGTCCACTTTTTACATTGAAAGTCGTTGATATTGCAAAACGTATTTACATGCAACAAAATATCTTTGGTTCTATAAAATAAATATACTAAAAGAAATATTTTTACCAACCACTAGTCTTGGATTTAGTCATTGAGTGTGTGTAATCATTTCTTGCCTGTGTGTGTACAACAAATGCTAAGCACGGCCCTCTGATAAACCTAACTATTCCTTAGGAAAATTTGCTTGAAAGCATTTTTCCAGGATAAACCACAAATAGAAACTGATGACTCTGGCTTACGTAATCCCTCCACATTTACCACTACCAACAGTATGGTCCCACCAGAGGTACTCACGTTTGAGAAAGCCATTCTCCGAGATCTGGACGCCATCCCTGGAGGGCGTGCATTCCACAACATGTCTGGTGCTGAACTAGCTGCTGCCAGGTCTCTAGCTGATGACACAAGCATCACCATAAAACAGGCAGATAAGGGATGTGCCACTGTGATACAGTCCACCACTGAATACAACCTTGAGTGCAAGCGCCAACTTGAGAACACCAGGTATTATACTCCTATCTCTATTGATCCAACACCGAGATTAGCTTCCCAGATTGCGACCATGGTCTTTGAAGCAGAGAGTAACGGGTGGATAAACAGAAAAGAGGCTGACTTTCTTATCACTAAAGACCCTAAAATACCTTATTTCTACACACTACCCAAAATTCACAAGGGCATCACACCAGTACCAGGACGCCCTATTGTCTCTGGGATAGGGTCACTCCTGGAACCCTTATCGAGGTTTTGCGATCATTTTTTGCAACCCTTAGTGAAAAAGACCCCGTCCTATGTACGTGACACGACAGACATTCTACGCATCATAGATGAGGTACATGACCCTAACGACATCAACCTGCTGGTCACGTTGGACGTGGAAGCCCTGTATACTAATATCCCCCAACGTGCCACCTTGACTGCAATTGAAACAGCGCTCATGAGAGAGGAATGGACTTCCCCCACCCCTATCTCCTTCATCATGGATTGTGCCACTTTGGCTTTGACTGAAAATTATTTTGAGTTTAATAAACAGTTGTTTCACCAATCCCAAGGCACTTCGATGGGGAGTACTTTTGCCCCGAGTGTGGCCTGTATCTACATGGCTACGTTTGAGGAAAACGTCATCATGCATTCCAGTAACCCCTACATTAACAACCTGACCCTATGGAGGAGGTTCATTGACGACATATTGATTTTTTGGAAGGGGGATCTCCCTACTTGCATGGCTTTTTGTGACTGGATCAACACACAGAATCAGTATCTGAGGTTTACCCACACTATCTCCGACACGACCGTACCATTCTTAGACCTGAGTGTGAAGCTCAATGACACAGGATTTAGCACGACACTCTATAAAAAACCGACGGACAGGAATAGCCTGCTTTTATATAGCAGCCACCATCCAAGGGCTCTCAAAGACAATTTACCCTTTGGACAATTTCTTCGCATTAGGAGAAATTGCAGTTCCATCACGGACTACAAGGCTGAAGCTCAGCTGTTGAGTTCCAATCTCAGATTAAGAGACTACCCAGACAGGTGCGAGATTAGAAACTCGCTGAAGAGGGCCAGAAACAATCCCCGCGAGGCTCTACTACAACCTACCCCTAAGGAGCAAACAGACTCCCTGACTTGTGTAACATCCTTCACATCAGACTCGACACGCATTAAAGGCATTATTAAAAAACATTGGAGTATTCTGGAGGCAGGGGACCTGAATATCCCGACACCGAGGTTTGCCTTTAAGCGAACACAAAACCTCAAAGACATTCTTGTACATACGAGACCCAAAAGCGAGAGGACTAATGTGCAAAGAACGCTTTGGGATCTCCCCCCAGTAACAGGGCACTTCCCATGCAGCACCTGGTCAGTGTGTAACCAGACGGAAATAATTAAAGAGATTTCTTTCTCTGAAACTTTTACCTGGAGCATGTTGAGACACACCAATTGTAACACAACACACTGTATATACTTGATCACCTGTCCGTGCGACATGAGATACGTGGGGATGACTCTTAGACCAGTGAAGACACGCATAACAGAGCATAAGAGCAACATTAGATGTCAGAGGGCTACTACTAAGATGTACACACACTACATGGAATACAACCATGCCCCTGAATCCTTACGTTGGCTGGTTTTGGAAACACATCCCAAGATAACACAACGGGCACTGTTCAGAATAGAACAGAGGTGGGTTCACCGCCTTGCATCAGACCGGGACGGTCTGAATGACGACATACCCTGGTCCTCCTTATCCAATAGATGAGTTTCACTACCCGTACATTGATCACGTTGTTGAAACACCATCATCAACAACAGTTACTGGCACATCTTATGAGGCCACTTAGACCCTATCCACCACAGACATACTTATTCCTGGAAGCACCTGTAGGATAGCTGCGGTCTTCATTACATCTGGGCCAGAAGGGCATTGTGAGCGACCCACTATGACTGATACTACCCGTTTTTCTAACCAGTCTGTTCGAGCTTAAAAAGTTTTTTCCAACCAGTTGGGAAGGAAATAATCTTTTTTCTAGTCAGTTACGATAAATATAATTATTTTCGAGCCAGTTGCGATATACATTGGTTTTTTCACCACAGACACTCTTGTCGGCAATACCATATTATATACATCCGATGGCACCACTGTTCGGTTTCAATACTTTGGAACAGCACCGAATAGAACACACTATAAGATGGCCGCCACCTCCAACGAGTGGTTCACCTCTCGGAGCACTGTTCTTCGATCCTGTTACGTGCCACCGCGCATGACGACTACCCGGAAGCCAGCCCCTCTACGCCCACGCCGGCAAGTACTTTAACGCGAGTCATTGACACCGTTGGTCTTCCCGGTTCGAGCGGCGAGGGGTAGGTCTTCCAGCCCATTCCGGCGACTACAATCGTGAGTAAATAGTCGATGGTTTAGTCTAGCATACTGTACCTTGGAGGCAAGAAGGGGACCTATGTGGGAGGCGCTGACCACGCATTTTTTGTATGCCTCCATCCTGATCAGCCCCGTCCACACGATCTATTGGGCATGCCTTTGGGTACTTTTAGACAACACACTGGCCACGGACGTATTCCCCCATACTTGGTGGCACTGTACGTCCAGTGACGACTTTGTGTGGGCCTATTGAGCACACCATTATCGGCCCCCTCTGGGTGTGGCGGGGACTTTGTTTTGCGTGGAATGATCTGCAGGTGATGGTCACACCCCCCCACTACCTGAATGCACGCGGTATAGTGGCACATGGGCAATTCACCAATACCTGCCCAACCTCACTATTGTGTCCACGGCTTATTCAGTTGTCTATGATATCTTGTCGCCCACAGGACACCAGACTTTAGGTGTCCCGATATCGCATCGGACACGGATTGGAGTATGTATTAGTACTGAGTTAGGTGAGTGCCATCAATGTCAGTTGCGCCCCGTTTGCTTGTGGCTCTAAACCCAACGTTGTAAATAATTCTACCCATGCACATGTTGCATCCGGTCCCTTAGTCTTCTGTTTTTACTTACATTTTAATTATTGCTTGTTTTAATTTCAATATATGTTTGGTTACCTAACCTGCACGGAGGCAATCATGGTTACCTCCTTAGTCATCACTACCACTGGTTGTATGACGCACCACGGAGAGAGAGAGTTGCTAGTGTAAGCAGGAGAGAGGACTTCCTACTCTTCACTTTAATAGTCGTGATGACCTTATGTATTTCTCTTAGGTCACCCGACATCCGTGGAGAGACTGTTTTCCATAGTACTAGACGTGGTAGGTAGCACCTGCACCCACCACATTGTGTAGATAGTTTCTTTGCACTAGGTCCTGAAGAATTGCCGAGGATCACTAGGACCACGAGGCATGAAACATGTTGACCGTCAGAGTTGAGCATAGCTGAACTGAACCCTTACATCAGCAAGCTGCCACTCTTATTTTGTTTTTAATCAGGTGGATAGCCAGCCTGAATAAAAGTCTTATTTTGGACTATCCAACCTGTTTTAAATCACCTTCATTTACCTACATCTACACAACTAGGCCCCTCTCACGCACTGCACCATACGGCCAGGAATAAAAGATCTCCGCTAAAGAGCCCCTTTATGGGTGCCCGTCGGGTATTGCAGCGCCGACCCGACGAGGAGCAGGTCCATATGATGAAGCATGACACCTAGCTTGCTGGGTGTGTGAGGACCCTAGTTCCGACAAGAGGAATGCCCTTCCTCTTCTTTTACGAGTCTGACTAATCCTTTGAGTAGCCAGCTCTGTCTTGTTTCCTCTTTTCTCTCTCTATCCTTACCGAGGAACTGCATACCCTTTTCTCCCACAAACCTAACTGCTCGCCCACACTACCAAAAAAAAGAGCATTAGTTTATCTACTTGAGCCTCAGTAAAGCCTCTGGGGAGCCACTGGACTCTGTGCACACTATACTTCCTTTTGGTATAGTATATACTGAGCCAGCTTCCTACAGCTATCAAAAGGCATATCAATCAAGGTGGTTTGAACAGCCACCGAAAAACCAGAGGTGCGTAGCCAGGCGCAACGACGTAACACCACTGAAGAGGCCATGGCCCAACCCACTGAATCAGTTGTATCCATACCACAACAAATGATCAATTTAGCTGCTTGTTGCCCATCTCGGATTACCTGGCCAAGTTCATCCCGGGTGACAGCTGGAAGCAAGGGCAGCAGACGTGCCAATGACTCCCACAATGCCTGCTAAAAATGTCCGAGAACCCAAGACGTATTCATGGACCACAGTGCAGAATTGGTGGAGAACAAACTTTGCCTGCCACAAGTGTCTAGTCGCCTGGAATCAATGTCTGGAGGGACATTTGGAAGAGAGTCATACTCATGAGAAGCCGAAGCGGCCTGTACCCCAAAACTGTGTGGAGTAGCGTGCCGGAGGAGACAGGTCGGATCACATGGGGCAGGACGGTGCGTGTGTGAAATAGACTGATCTACAGGGGCTCCTGTATCAGGTTTAGCCCAAGCCCCCAGCAAAATGTTGCATAGGACTACCATGTTTGGCCCTGTAGGAGAACGCCAATTAGAGGATCAGTAGCCATTTCCACAGAAGGAAGTGTCAAATCCAAAACCACAGAGACACGACTCAGCATGTCAGCAAGGGAGGAGCTCACCTCTGAAGTAAGGCCAGGGGGGGGAAAGGAGGCCGAGGCCAGGGAAGACTCCAAGCCTCTAGCTTCACCCAGCTCAGTCAGCCAGCTAACCTCCAGGGGAGGCTGGGCAGTGTCAGACATGGGGTGCAGATACCCCAACTTTTCTCCATCACCTCCAAAACCGTGCTCCTCAGAAGGAAAAACAGTAGGGGCTCCACAGAGAGTGGAGGGAGGGTGTCTGAGACAGGCGGCACCACCGGCATCGCACCTGACACCAAGCAGCGCCGAAGTGGCGACGTCGCGGCATTGGAAGAGGAAAGTGGTATGGCGTCGATCGGCGGCGCCGTTGTTGGCTGATCGGCCAGAGGCACTGAAGGTGGGAACCCCGAAGGGCTGTGCACCAACGCTGAAGCAGATTCGCCAATAGGAGCAGAAGACCGCACTGAAGCCGGGGGGACGAACTCACCAGCATGGGCACAGTCAAGGCACTTTGCACCTCCTTGGGGTCCAAAGGCGCTACAGGGGAAGGTGAAGACCCAGAGATAGCATGAAGAGAATTATAATATTTTCACACCTGGGTCAGAGCCGCCTGGCTCCAGGGAATGTAGGGAGTCACGTGGTGGACTTGCATATCTACTCCTCAACCGAAGAGTGAGAGATGGCGGTGCCGCGACTTCGACCGCCGGCGTCTTGACTTACCTCAGGACGTCGATGGACAGCGATGTCCACGGAAACAGCTCCTGGAACGGCCCGTTTAGCAGTCCTTGGAGCGAGAAGGAGACAGAGGTAAACGGAAAGTCTTGGAACATTGCGACAGCCGTGCCGCTAGGAGCTTCATACGACGTTCCAGGAGCGCCTTCGGTCAAAGTTGACGACAGAAGCCGCACCCCTCAGAGTCATGGTGCTCCCCCAGGCACCCCATACAAATAGAGTGAGGGTCTGTGTCTGACATTTGCCTTCTACAGGACCCACAAGGCTTGAATCCTGTAGACATAGAGGTAGAAAGGCACACTGTTCCGTCGACGAAAAAGTCGAAGTAGTCCAAAAAAAGGCCTGAGGTAACCACTACTAGATCCGCGTTGAAGCCTGGGGAGAATTCAAACGTAAGGAATCTGCGGCTAGATGTCTCTATCAGATTATATAGATACATAACTACGTAGAAAGGGTATACATTTATAAGGAAAATAATAAAGAGATATAAAATTGTATTGCATAAAGTTAGATGTGTGCAAGTAAGGATAAAAGGTTAGAAATCCGGACTTTCAGGTGTCGCTGTACGTAAAAGCTAACTTATTTGTATATTTTTATTTTAAATATATTTATTTTTGCCTCAACATTTCAATAGTGAAGCACGCCAGGCAGGGGATAACACAAAAAGGCCCCTTCAACTCCTGGAGTTAAGTATCACTGGAACCACACAGTCTTCCCTGGTCACCCTGGATGCTGAAAAAGCATTTGACAGGGCTGACTTGGATTTTATGATTGTGGTTGATGGGAGTTGATGACAGGCTTCCTTAGTTGGTTGTTGGCGAGCTATTGTGACCCCAGATCTAGGACTAGGATCAATGGGCTCCATTCTCGTTGGTAGAACATAAATAGAAGCATGGGAAAGGGTACCCTTTATCACCTCTTCTCTTTGCCCTACCACTAGAACCCCTTGGTCAACGCATCCGTGCCAACCTTCCATCAAAAAAATAAAATTTGGCACCCAAGAAATAAAACTAAGCACGGTTGCAGATAGCATCCTGGTATCAAAAACAGGCCCTTTGCTCTCTCTCCTTCAGGTTCTGGCAGAGCTTGAAGCATACCAGAAAGTCTAGGGGTTTAACATCAGTGTCACCAAGTCAGAGATTCTTAATGTCTCGGCCACCAGTACCATAACTGAAACATTACAGACAATGACACCGCTACATTGGGTGGCTAACAATATCAACTACTAAGAATTGGCCCTAACTCCCACTCTGACTAAAACCAAAAAAATTAATATTTACAGACTAAATGGGGTGGGGGGTGAAGGCCAAATTCAATATTTGAAGGCATAAATGACTCACTTCCTGGAGTATAGTGGTGTGTTAGATATCAACTTTACCCAGCATACTCTACATCTTCCAAACACTGATCCTTCATATTCCAAGAGATTACATCAGTGACATGCAGTCATTGTGTTACTCATACATTTCGCTGGTTAAAAGCAGAGACGATTGCTAAGCACCAGTGCTTACTGCGTCCACAGCAAGAGGGAATGGGAGTTCTTGACTTATCCCATTACTACGTAATGGCCGTTTATGGTTCTTAATTAATTGGACACAGAGGGAGAATAAACAGGCTGGTGTATTCAATTCAATTTAATTTATTATGATTTGGAGCTCCTGAGGGTTCCACATAAAAGTATACAAATAAAAGGCTCTGATATATCAATTCATCCAGAGCTATAATACCAAAACCAAGATAAAATACATACAAAACCTAAAATTCACCAATTTTGTTGGACAGTATAAGATACAAGCAGCATACTGGGAATAAAAGTGCAAACGCACAAATATTAGGCCAATTTCACCATTCAATTAAAAATACAGTGCTAACAAGACAGTGCAGATCGAGCTGTACCGTGTAATGCTCCAATAACTTTAACTACATTATACAAACATTCGATATATAATATAAAGTAGATTTTGCCCAGAGAAAACCCTGTGCAAGGTATATGCAGAGACCTAACAGTTACGGGTTTCATTGTACGTACAAAATTTGTAGCAGCATACAAGATAACTAGAAGTGCAAATGCGAGTAAGGTACCAATTTCACACATCCTGTAACAAATTCTATTTAAAATATCAAATGAATTTTGCTCAAACGGACCCCAAGCAGAAATACAAGTAATGGCCTAAAAAATGCAGAGTTCATTATGCGATGCAGTCTACATAGCAGCATACATGATGTCAAAAATGCAAGTGTGCAAGCACTATACCAATTTCATTAGTCCTTTAGGAAGCCATCCAACTAGGACGGTGTAGTTCGGATTGTACCATTAGATACTATAACAACATCAAGTATGTAATACGAAGACCCTCCAATTCTAATTATATGAAATGAATATTGTCCACAAAGGACCCTGTTCAGCCGTACCACAGCCAATTACATCGCATTAATTCTTCTCTAAAAATATGTTTTAAAAAACTATACATTTTAAAACACACTTGTTCGGAGGGGGCAAGAGAAAATTTCGGGCCTCCTCGGCTGTAGCGATGCTGTATTTTAAATACAGTGGTCTCAGCAAATGATGTCGTAATGGTTGTAACAGAGGACAGACAAATAAAACGTGATTTAAATCCTGTACACTGCTTCCACATAGGTGACAAAGTCTGTCCTGCCAGGCTGGTGGTTGATCACACGTTGACTGCAAGACCACCCTAGAAAGTACAAAGGCAACATAAAACACAGCGAACCAATACACTCTATAATCCCCCCGAGTCAAGGGCCGCCTTAGAAATTTGGCATACGACAGCAATTGGGTGCAGGCTGAGCTCTTTCCTTTTCCCATTCATTTCGCTCTGGGAAAATGTGGACTATACTGCATAGGCGCTCATAATGTGTGTTTAACCATGACACTATGAAGCATTTGAACAGCTCACGGATGAATTTGCACTCCCAGAAGCTGAATGCTTCAACTATCTACAACTGCGCCATTGGTTGCTTTCCCCTAGAATCAACAAGCAGCCACCGGAGCTCCGACCCTATTCGAATAATACCCATTACCTACCGTCGCGACTGGGGAGGAAAAATGTTATTCAAATGGTGGGGGCTACCCACCAGTGGCCCAAGCACCTCAGACCAGGGACACTCGTCACCCCCTTGGCTATTTCTTTCATAAAACCACTCGAGGATCCCGGGTGGGCAGGCCAAACTGGGATTAACAGTGCACGTGGGATTAGCCACGCTTCTGCTCTGAGTAACCAATCAGTGCCAGCAACGAGGGCGCAGAGGAAAGCCCAGACCTTCTACAAAGGGAATGTCAACACAGTGATACAGCGAGGTTACCATTTAAGAATTGTATTACCAATGCCAGAAATGGGTCGCCAGGGTAACGGCCTTAAAAATAACGGCAGTCACCGGATTGGCACACCGCTCTCTGAGACTACAAACGAATTGCGTGACCATCTCTGGTATTTGCTGCGCTGCGAGAAAAATGCAGAAATGCGTAATTTTAACCAGTGATGCTGCACTTGACAGGACCGCTCAGCCGGACGTTCATCAGAGTTCTCAGTTCCATGCGTAGATAGCTAATCCAGGCGTGTCAATAATGTTGAACGATGGGATTTGTACTGTAGTACTTAATCCATCATAAAAGCAGGACTACACGTCCTAGAATTCATTCAAATCCTGGAATGGATGAGGTACTCGTGCGTGGAACCGAGAAACTTGGGAGCTCGGTGTCATGTATGTGCCAAAATATGGAAACGGATAAGAGTATTCGCATTTCATATTCCCTGTGTGATTAATACTACTATGCCTATCGACCAGTTGTTACTTGTATTGGGCGCACCTCTCTGTTATATCTAAAAGTGAAGTATATATATATATATATTCATGTCTTGTGCGCTCCATGTTATAATAGGCTTGCGTCAGATGCTGCCATTGCAGCCTTGTTTTCACAATTTGCATGTTTACTAGCTCCTTCGAAAAACAAGCATTTGCAATGCAATAGGTCTCTCATTACTGAAAGTTTGAGCTATTGGCGTTGCTAATAATAATGCAATGCCAATAGCGTAAACTTTCAGTAATGCGAGACCTATTGCATTCAAATGCTTGTTTTTCTATTTATTTACTTTTGAAGCAATTGCGGCATCCGCGCTTTAGCTTAAGATGTTTAAAGCTAAAGCGGGGCGTGCTGCGATTGTAACAAAAGTAAAGAAATAGAAAAAAAAAAAGGTGTGCAACCACATTTTTTAAATTTCTATTTATTGACTTTTGAAGCAATAGCAGCATCTGCGCTTTAGCTTAAGATGCTTAAAGCTAAAGCGCGGGTGCCGCCATTGCTACAAAAGTAAACAAATCAAAAACTAATGGTGGGCGCATGCTTTTTTTTCTATTTATTTACTTTTGAAGCAATCGTGGCACCCGGGCTTTAGATTAAGACGTTTAACCCCTTCCGTGCTCATGACGAGCTCAGCTCGTCATGCTGCGCGGTAGCGCTGTGCGCATGACGAGCTGAGCTCGTCACGACCCCACCCGCGATCGGAATGTCCAGCACACGAGCGGAATTCCGATCGCGGTCAAGGGGTTAAAACAAAAGTTATGAAATAGACTTGCTACCCGGCGTGAGAAAGGGAGAAAAGGAAGTTGGGCGAGTCGCGTGCCTTTCTTTTCTTCAGCGCAGCTCGCCCAACTCTGTTTTTTCAATAATGCATGGTTTTTTTGGAGCAGCTTGGCTCGCTGCGCAGAAGAAAACAAAGGAGCGGCGGCCATTATTGAAGATGAAGTGCGGCATGCTGCGCTGATGAAAGGAAAGGCGCGTGGTCGCCATTGTTTAAGAAGAAGTGCGGCATGGTGCGCTGCTTCAGAAAAAATTATATATATATAATATATATATATATGCAAAAAAAAAGAAGCAGAGAACTCTGGGTAGTTCTCAAGTTTAGGTGAAAAGCAGCTCCTGTATAGAGCACTCTCAACACCAGCGGCACTCTAAATTTGCTCACCTCAAATGTCTGCTTTTCTATCAAAGTCTTTAAGCATAGGATTAGCACAGTGCCAACCACGCTGAGATAGAAAGGGAGAAAGTATTTTGCCATTGCTACAGCAAAGTCTTTAAGCATAGGATTAGCATAGTGCTATCCATGCCGAACTGTAAAATGACCAAAGCCTTTTACCACTCCAGGCACAGTATTACAGCTTTGGATTGGATTTTGCATAATTTATATGTCACTCTATGCCAGAAAGGGTATTGTTTTGACTTAAACTGGGGGCTCCCTTGTGTCTGGACAAAGCTATAACTCTCTGAAGAGCTCTAATGAGAGCGAAACGCGTATCAGGGGTTGCTTTTATTCATTTCAGGTTGGCTTGGATGGTATTTTACCATGGTTGGATTGGGATTAAAAATCGGCCCGGGCACGCTAAAAAAAAGTGGCCCACATTTGCATATTGCCTTTCTGCAAAAAGATGTTTCTGCGAAACTTTATTAAAAAAAAGGGAGGGGGTGGGGTTTAAAAAAAATGCACAGATTAGTTTACACTGGTGAAACACACCTGAAAACAGGTGAGGCCACTTTTGCTCAGACCCCCTGCGACAATATGCATACACTAATGGGCCGGCCCAGCGAGAGAAAGGGAGTGATACCTCCACCCATCTGCCTCCATAAAGGCCACTCAGGCACCCACTGGGCCACTGGCGGCATCGAGCAACGGAGAAACCGCCAAATCGCCCCCCTCCCCAGACTGCTCAAAAAAGCAGCCCACAGCTGAAACTGGACACCGGCCCCTCGGGCATCGCCCGAGTGACCAATCCAACGCTGTATTTTACCAATCCAAAGCTGTAATACTGTGCCTGGAGTGGTAAAAGGCTTTGGTCATTTTATAGCTCGGCATGGATAGCACTGTGCTAATCCTTTGCTTAAAGACTTTTATTGCAGCTGAGGCGTGCCACGCTGGTTAAAAAAAAAAAAATTTGCCAGAGAGTGTGTCCTTCCTGCAACAGCAGGCAGGTGAAAGTGATAAGAAAATAGTGCTCACAGGATGTAATTAAAACATCTAGAGTAACAACACATGTAACAGGGGCAGTCCTCATGGGAGGTTACACCAAGTACATATGAAAAAACATGCCATGGCATAAACCATATATGTAGATACGCAGAGTGTAATAAACTACTGATTCCCAGTGTTGTGGGAGGGATGAGCTTTATGACTAGCTGAAGGCTCAGTTGCTACATTTGGAACCCAGTTACTCATGTATGACCTGGAAGCACCCCAAACTAGTTCCCACAGGCGCTATAATCTGTGACCTGCAGATTACACAAACACATTTATGGAAAAGAACAGAATTTGATAGTGGTCCTCCATAGGAGGCCAGTAACCATAGTCAGTCAGTCAAATCGTCTTTATTTCGATTATCGTAATCATAAAAGACACAATTATGACCATGATTCCATTTAAAACCATATAAAACATCAAAATTAAAACAATTTAAAAAAAAGTTAAAATCCGTACATCTAAATCCATACTCAATAAAGTGCTCAGTGCAAATACAAGACATACGTCAAATTGCTGACATATCTGACGGCAACCCTATCTGCCCCCCTCCTAAATAAAACAACATACACCGATACTATTTGTTTTGACCATCCACTAAAATGCTGATCCAGAATTCTATACTAGGGATTAACATTATTGGGTACAGCCAGCGAATTTTGGTGGGTCCTCATCGAGGTAGCTCGTATGACCCACATCCACCCCAAAAATTTGGCAACAGCAATCACTAAAAACTCCTGGGTACTAGATTTCAAAATTCTCAAAGCCTCAGTGCTAGATCTTGTGCCCAGTCGTAAACAAATCGGTTTCAGCCACTTATTCCTTGGAGCCTTATAGGCTGGACATGCAAATAGGATGTGGGCTAAAGATTCTAAGTGGGCAGGCACGTGGGACATTTACCATCCTTTTGGGAGCGCCACCCACTGGTGAAAGTTTTTATTGGAAGGGAGCCCACCCTAAATTGATGGAACAGCTTCCTGTCCCTTGGCATAGTGATAAAGTTCCAGTATGGTTCGTACTGGATCGCCTCTTTCAACTCCAAGAACAGCCCAGTTAGGGAAGACCCTGCAGTTGCAGAGTACTGATCGGACTTTACCATGTTCCAGTAAGCTGACCTGAGGTCCTTTTTGGAGGGAAAAGGGCTACCTCCTGGATCTTCCCACAAATTGCTCATCTCCATTTTTGCTAGTAAACTCTTGATTGTGTTCACCAAACAATCTTTCCTGAACGGTCCGCCCCCCATACATCAGCTAGCGCCTTTGTATACATGGACAGTTCTGGAGTCTACCAAAGCCTTCTCCAGAATGCTAATGGCCGAAAACGGGCTGTTTCGGCTATTGCGTTACAACCCAGATCCATAAGAAGGGGTTTGAGCGGGGTGGATTTAGGGAGACCTGTTAATGCTCTCATCATTTTATTCTGAGCTATTGATAATGGGGTTAGATTGTCAAAACCCCATAATTCTGCACCATATAATATAGAGGTGCAAATCTTAGTGTTGTAAATTTTTAACGCCGGGCCTATCGGCTTTGTCTGTGAAAGCCTCAGTTCTTTAAGGAGGGCACCAACCAACTGGGCATGTTTTAGGGCCAGTACATCGATCTGCGGCTTCCATTGAAGTTTCCTATCTAAAGTTATCCCCAGGTATGTGAATACATCTGTTTGTTCTAGGAGTGTATCATTCATATAGATTTTCCCTTTAATCGCCTTACTTTTGTGGAGGACCATGAACTTGGTCTTCTCCACATTGACCACAAGCTCATGATCGCGACAAAACTCCTCAAATCTAACCAAAGCAGACTGCAACCCCTTTTGCGCCTTAGAAATTATCAGAGTATCATCTGCGAACATGAGCAGGGGTATCTTCATACCAGCCAATGTGGGGGCATCTGTTGGATGGGACATGAAGTATTGGACTACCCTATTAATGAATAAAGAAAAAAGGGTCGGTGCCAATACACACCCCTGACATTCTCCCTTAGATACTGGGAATCTATCCGTGGTGTTGCCCTGCGAACCCCAACGTACCTGTGCAAAATTTGAGTCGTGGAGTTTGACCAGAAAGGCTACAAGTTCTAATGGCATCCCCATTTCCACGAAAGCGCTCCACATCTTATTGCGGGGCACTAGATCAAATGCGGATTTGAGGTCAATAAATGCCGCATAGATTGTACCCCCACCGATGGTAACCACCCGCCAATAGACTAGCATAAATCTAAAAACCTGATCTAATGTTCCCGTGTGGGGACGGAACCCAGCCTGTAGTGTGGACAGAATAACGTTTTCCTCAATCCAGGACTGAATTCGACACAGCACTAGTCTGGCAACAATCTTTTGGATCGAATCAATAAGGCTGATCGGCCTATAATTGCCTGGTAACGTTTGATCCCCCTTTTAAAGATCGGGAGTATTTCGGCTCCTTTCCAAGTATTAGGGATAGGGGCACCACTAGCTATGGCATTGGCGAGAAAATGTATATATGTTGACCAGAGTTCCTTATCGTGCAAAAACAAATCTGCTGGTATACAATCCAGGCCAGGGGCTCTACCTCTTGGAATCATTTTCAGTACCAATTCAACCTCCTTAATAGTGAAGTATAATGATGAATCAGGTGTAGGGGGCTGAAAGAGTTCTACACAATTAGAGGCTACCGCAAACTGCGCCTCATAATAGGATATCCACTGCTCGGGCGCAACATGGTTTAGTGGTATTGGTGATGACTCTCCACTTCCCCACTTTACCAGCTGCCAGAATTTAACCATGTTTTTCTCCTTACTGGCAGTGAACAGATCTTCCCACCTAGACTCATCCCAATCCTTCTTAGCCTGAAGTTGGACTCGTTTATACCTGGCCCGCGCTACCTTGACGTCACTTAGGATTTTGGATCGAATTGCTCTTGATAGGGCCTTATAGGCCTCCCTACAAGAAGCATTGTACCACGATCTTTGCTTGGGGCAAGGTTTGGGAGCCAGTTTTTTGGTCTTAGTAAAAAGGTTTTTGAGTGCATGAAACATTTCACTATGAACCTGTGGGATGGAGGAATTGATGGCTTCCTGAGACTCACTTTTGAGGAGAGTCGCAACAGAACAAGTAACCAAGGCCCTCATCTTTCTCAATGTCTCAGCGTTCTCGATTACCTGAGCCCATTTTACTCTCCTGGTATCATTTGTGAGCACGACGTCAGATGTTACTATCTCTTCACCCACCTCATCTAGTCTGGGTATACCCACTACCTGCAAAGATAAAATCAGTGGGTTATGGTCACTTTCAATTCTCTCGTAAACCACCATGTCTAGGAGGGAAGACCAAAATTCAATATTAAGCAAAATGTAGTCTATACGACTACTACGCGACCCATTGTTGAAGGTATGGCTGCCAATTTTATCTGAATGAGTCCTCCCGTTGGCTGCCCTGACTCCCTATCCCAAACAGAGCCCTTTCAATTGGAGAGCTGCCTCCGTCCATTGCTTTATAGGACATAGATCTAGTGCTGGAATGTTCCACTGTGCATCCTCCTCTGCACTAAAATCACCATTTCCTAGATCTAAGGGTTCGAATGTACAATTGAAGTCCCCAACTATTATTAGGTTACCACTATCCCTATTTTTTGTTAAAAAGGTTTCTAAAAGGGTGACTACGGGTGAACATTTACCACCCGGTAGCCCCCTGGCATAAACGTTGACAATCAGAATATCCAGTTCTTTTCCCAATAGCAAACGGATAGCCATGATATCTGGGCTATCAATGAACACTTCCTCCACCTTAAGACCTGCCTGTTGTCTGATCCATATGGTAAGGCCTCCAAAGGGGCGACCCCTTGGTCCTCTATATGCCGCTTTATAAAAATTTAAGAAGCCTGGGCGAAAAATTGGATCAAGCGCCCAGGTCTCCTGAAACACCCATATATCATATTTATCAACAAAGACTAACCAGTCAGAAGATGAGGTTTTTGAGACTAGACCTGCTATATTCCATGAACCCATTGTCAAATTTGGCACTTAATGCCCTAGTTGCCTTGTTTTTACAGGAAACGGGGTATTTAAACTGTTAGTACTAACCAGTGTACTTGTAGCAGGGACACATGATAAAGGGTAAGGAAGGTCTGGAGAGCTGTTCGTGAGGCCTTCTTCACCCGAAACAGTGCTCGAATCCGATCCTTTTTGTTCTACTACACCCTTGTCCCTACTAACACATACAGAAGTTACCCACTCCACTTCCTCTGGGATGCCCCAACTTTGGACGAGGGGTACTGCGCTCCTTAACCTTCAATCAACCTTGTCTAAGGAGGACTCCTCGCTGCCACGTCTATTTTTGAGGTTAGCATTATTACTGGTGTAATTAAAAGCAGGGGCAATTTTGATCCTTACATTCGAAGTACTCAAATGCGAGGTTCTTAGCTCGAACGCTACCAGGTTGTGAACTAGGTCTATAGACCTAAGGGTTAATCTAACGTAATCTGTACTAGAGTCCTGGGACTTAATTCTGGTTGCTGAAACAATATCCTCTCTAATTATTGAACGACACTTCCTAACTTGCCGTAACCAATGAATGCATTTGTTAATCAGTGTCTGCTCTACCTCAAAGAGTGACCTTTGTGATACTTTCGGGACATTGGTCAAATAAACTTGACATTGAGAAACCCCTATTTTTGCCTCTACCTGTCTTCTATGCTCCTGCAAATCTAGATTGGAGCCTCTATGATGTGCGGAAAAAACTTGAAAGTGGTTCACAATACCTTTAGTCTTATTGTGGGTACTTCCACTACTAACCTGCTCTGGGCCTACAGAACCATGTCGTATCCCCTCGTTCGTATGACAAACCCCATACACCATTTGGCCTTGCGACGTCTGTGGGGAATTGGGTTAGTAATCATTTTGCCTCTATGGCCTTGAGTCATCTGTGGGGGAATAGGATCGGTACTCGACTTGCCTCTATAGGCCACATCTCGGGTACTCTCAAAGGAAGAAATTTTCTGGGTAGAGGTGATTGAAGGGCTTACATTAACAGAGTTGGATGCTAGTAATGGCACATAATGTACAACTTTGTCCACAAGACCAGAAAATTGCTTTATCAAATCCCTCAGCATGATCAATAAATCTTGAATACCTTCCATATTGGCGACTTTGTCAGGGTTCCTTGTTATTGATAACCCCGAGCAATTACATGCACTTAACGGTTCAGATGTTAGATTGGCCTGTGCATGTACATCCTCAGGATTGAAATTGAAGGAAGGTTGAGGTAGCCCGATGTCCTCCGTTACACTTGATAATGGTAAGAATCTATTTGAACACACTAAGGCAAACTCTGGTTGGAAATCTGCACAACCAGTAGATGGAAAGGGTGATAACACATCCAGCCGCCCCCCTTCCTCGACCCCTGCTTCTGTACTAGCCAGTGGACGTTGAGAATGCTTTTTAAACATATCGGGAATGGAATGGGCCTTAGTCGAGGAGGAGGAAGCTTTATTAACCACTACCCTTGGTGTTCCTTCAGCCAGACCTACCGGCATCAGTAAAATCTCCTCACATTCACTTATAACATTATCAATACGGTCCATAACACGATTATTGGCCTGAACCGAACCGTTCTTCATCACTTTTTTTGACTTCTTCCCCTTCCCTCCACCCGCCTTCCCCGGATCATCCACAGCTTTCCGTTTGCCCATGCTTCCACAGAATCCTTATGCCACTATAAAACCACAATAAAATACCTTACTTGGGGTTATATTTGTTAAAAGGAGACAAATATAAGTGCAGCCAATATGGATAACAACAGATTTGGGACCCAGGCAGAACAATGGGAATGGCTGGTGACCGGACCTCAGATGTAAAATATAATGGGCCTGGGTCCGGATTTAGAGCTATGGCCCAGCCCTGCCGCTAACTAGCTCTGGCGAACACAACCCGTGCCGGGCATTGACATAGAAACACAGGTCCGATTAAAGGGGTGCACAGCCAGGAGTACTAGAGTAACCGGGTCAAAACAGCCAGTAGGACCAACTCAGCGTTTCCAACACATCCCGCTATTAAACCATCAATACATACAACAACCGAACTAGCCAAACTAGCCAGTAACAGTACAGTAGCGGTATCTTGGGGTGCAGTTCTTCGTAAAGTCCTTCAAATACTCCAAACCTGCGATGAAAAAGGAGTGGCCCAGCCCTGCCTCTTCCGGGCGATGAAGGGCAAGGGCGCGGCCCGCGCGCGGCCCGCGCCGCGGGATGCGAGCCGCGCTGATGAAGGCACAGCTGGCACCTCCCTCTCAGCTGACCAGTGGGCGGTGATGGTGGGAAACACACGTTGCACTCTGGGACTTGGAGTCCCACCAGAGTGAGGAGATTACAGCATAACACTCGCGATGGCCTTGAAGTAATACTGCCCAAATTCGGCAAAGGTCAGGGGCCTCAGAGTGTCAGAGCCTCTGCAGGAGAGTCCTTGATCGTTAGATTGGCCCGCAGTTGCCTCGAGCGTCCCGCGCCGCGAGATGCGAGCCGCGCTGATGAAGGCACAGCTGGCACCTCCCTCTCAGCTGACCAGTGGGCGGTGATGGTGGGAAACACACGTTGCACTCTGGGACTTGGAGTCCCACCAGAGTGAGGAGATTACAGCATAACACTCGCGATGGCCTTGAAGTAATACTGCCCAAATTCGGCAAAGGTCAGGGGGCTCAGAGTGTCGGAGCCTCTGCAGGAGAGTCCTTGATCGTTAGATTGGCCCGCAGTTGCCTCGAGCTAATCCTTTGCTTAAAGACTTTTATTGCAGCTGAGGCGTGCCACGCTGGTTAAAAAAAAAAAAAAATTGCCGGAGAGTGTGTCCTTCCTGCAACAGCAGGCAGGTGAAAGTGATAAGAAAATAGTGCTCACAGGATGTAATTAAAACATCTAGAGTAACAACACATGTAACAGGGGCAGTCCTCATGGGAGGTTACACCAAGTACATATGAAAAAACATGCCATGGCATAAACCATATATGTAGATACGCAGAGTGTAATAAACTACTGATTCCCAGTGTTGTGGGAGGGATGAGCTTTATGACTAGCTGAAGGCTCAGTTGCTGAATTTGGAACCCCGTTACTCATGTATGACCTGGAAGCACCCCAAACTAGTTCCCACAGGCGCTATAATCTGTGACCTGCAGATTACACAAACACATTTATGGAAAAGTACAGAATTTGATAGTGGTCCTCCATAGGAGGCCAGTAACCATAGTAACTGAGAACCAAGGGGAAAGGAAAAGAGAACCAGCTGAAATGTAAATGAGCTTGGGCACAGAAAATGAGTGAGAAAGAGACAGGGTGCAAGTGGTTGGTCAAGCGAAGCAGGAAAGTGGAAGGTGGGTTTAGGGTAGTGGCTATTAGATTTTGCTACATTGTTTTGTGGTTATTCGCGTGTGCTGCAGTGTATAGGAAAACTGGCAGGTGAGACGCTTAGTCGTTATCAGTGGGTGCTGCACGAAACAGTAAAAGGGTGGCAGTTGTTACACAGGCAGCATGGAGCAGAAAAAGAGAGGCACTTATTGGCACGCAGTGGGTGATGCAGTATAACAGTGGTGGTGGTTTTGGCAATCCTGTATGGTACAGCATAGGGGTGGTGATTATTGGTCAGCAATGAATGCATCGTCTGGGAGAATGGTGGTGAATATCACCAGGCACTTTATGGAACACTGATATGGTGGTAGTTTATTGGCAGGTGCTACAACAGGATAGAAAGGACAAAGAACGGCTATAACTGTATGTGATACATGGAGCAGTAAAAGGCTGGCTGTTACCGGCAAGAACTGCAGAGTATGGTGGAAGTTTTGGTAAAGGCTAGTAAAAGAATGGCGCTTGTTGGCGCGTGTTTCATCGTGTTGTAGAGCAGTGGTGGCTGTTGGCACGCACAATAGGGAGCAGTAAGCATGTGGTTCTTATTGGCACGCCCTGTAGTGGAGTGCATTAGAAGGGTGGTGGTTGTTGGCAGGTCTTGCTTGGAGGAGTAAAAAAGGTGGTAGTTATTGGCATGTGCTGCACGCAGCAGCAAAAGCGCAGTAGCTATTGGAAGGTACTGCATGGGAAAGTTAAAAGGTAGTGGTTATTAGGAGGGCAGTGCTTGGAGCAGGACAAGGGTCGTAGTTATTGGGTGGTGGTTGTCATCAGGCGTTGTATGGCTCAGTATAAAGAGGCAGGGTATTAGAATAGAAAGGTAATGCTAGTCCGTACATGTAGGTCTGTGTGCAGTGAGGAAGATCGTGGTGAGACGGGGTGGGCTGCATTGCACCGTATAAAGTGGTGGCGGGTTACTTCTTGTACGTGGTGCTTTTGTCTGTTTGGTGAAATTTGCATGCGAGGGAAACTCCCACTGCTACACAAATGCTTTATCCCGTGTTTGTGTGAGAGGGGGTGGCTCGACAGCTGCACACGCTGGGCCTATTCTGTGAGGGAGGCAAGATTACAAAACTGAGACGTGTTCTGAGGGAGGGGCTCTTGCACCGCTGCCGCCCATGCAGTGGGTGGGTGGGTTGATATTTCCCTGTGATGGCTGTAACATTTGGCTACATGCTTGGTCAAAGTGCGTCTTCTCCATCTGTGTCAAGGATACGCTCACACGTAGGGCTCTGACTAAAGAGCTCGAGGTTTTAGCTCCTCGCCGAGGAGGTCCAGTGAGGATTGAAGCCCATCAGGGTTGCGTGTTCCTGAACTGAATGGGCATGGCTGAGCAGTCCGGACTCTACTCCTCTACTCCTTTTGCGGCAGGGCGAGTACCGATTCCCATATTGTTCACCCTCTCTGGTAGGGGCGCGAAGTAATTATTACTGGCGGTCAGGGCAGATTTTGAATTGTCCCATCGATCCAAATGTGGCTCTGTCACTAATTGAAGCAGTTGTGAACAACACGTAATCATTTGTGATGGCATCATGGCCCTATGTTCAGATGCAAGAAGCGCTAGCCAGCCACAGAGGTTTGCGCTTAACAGTGACTTCGATGAGCAACTTACGCCCAACTTCAGAAGAATTCTCCCCTAAACACATTCTTTGCACTCCTACAGACTCTATATTGATTACACTGTCTGGGTTTAAACATAAGAAGTATCTCTCAAAAATGGGGGTGGGGGAGTGAGTCACAGTCTGAGGGCAGTGCGAGCTGATCTGGGTTGAGGCACACGGATAGAACTGTAGGCTCGGGTCGATATGAAGTGTTTCATCAGACGCGAGCGGACGAGACCAGAAAACAAACAGAGGGGGTGCTGCAGGATAGAGGAGTATTATTGATAGTATTTCGAGCACGTTGAAATGACAACAGTTCGGTATTAAGCTCTGAACTACAAACACGTTAACATTACGGTAAACTAGTCGAGTATTGAAACGGGGTGGGGGTGCGGGGTGCCAAGGGCTCTCTGGCAAGGGGGCAAGTACATAGCAGCAAGGTACTTCACCACATAGAGCAGGGCTGGGGGTAAAGGATGTTCGATAGTGTAACAGCAAAACCAGACTGATTTGCATATGGCCATGTCTGAACTGGGGTGGCGGAGTGAGCTAAAGAATGATGATGGATTAAACCCAGATCAGTTGACTGGGGGTGAGTGCTTGCAATGTTCAACACTCCGTCCATCATCCCCTTTGGTTTTGCTATGTTCACCCTAAGTTGGCAGGGTATGCCCAGACGTGGGTCCCTTGCTCACTTTGCCACTGGATTCAAGATAGCCTGGCTGATGACGGCTGTAAGCCAGAAACCGGTCCCAGGATGCTTGTTTCTGGTCCAGGGAAGACATGGCTTGGCAGTTTGGGCTGGACTGTTCCCATGAGGCACAGGGTCAGACTGATTTGCATATGGCCATGTCTGAACTGGGGTGGCGGAGTGAGCTAAAGAATGATGATGGATTAAACCCAGATCAGTTGACTGGGGGTGAGTGCTTGCAATGTTCAACACTCCGTCCATCATCCCCTTTGGTTTCGATAGTGTAACAGAACAGGCGCTGTGTTATCGCCGGACACAGTTTTTGAGCCCAGAGATCTCGAACTACACTAGTGGAGGTGCTGCAGGGCAGGGGGGCTCTTAGAAAAGGGACCTGAAAATGAGCTGAAGGGAGCTGCAGGACAGCAAAGGGGTTCGGCAGTGACGGAGGGGGGTTGGTGTTAGGCTGGATACCGTTCTGATGTCGGGGGGGGGGTCTCAGTAATTAACAAGCATTTGCAATGCAATAGGTCTCCAATTTACGCGAGACCTATTGCATTGCAAATGGCTGGCAACTTGGCATCACGGACAACGGGACGGAGGGGAGGGATAGAAGGCATGGACAAAGCTGCACGACCCTACGTGTGCACGAAGGATATAGTACACGACCCGTGTAACAACCAAGTAAAGGGGCCAGTAGCCATGTACAAATGACGACATGGCTGTAGTAAGGAGGGACTAACAAGCCTCATAATGAATCAGAAGCCAGCATTTACAAAGGACAAACACACCAGCCAATGAAAAATAAGGGAGGGGGGGAGTGGGTGAAGCTTCTCTCCATACTCAATTACCCCAGCTCTTCGCAGAGCAGCGCTTGCGCGCTGGCTCACACTCGACCTATTGAAAGATTTTGAAATTGGTCAGACGAACAACATGGTGCCGGCAACGTCGCATTTTAATACACCATTTGGCACCATATTGTCTTTCGCACTCAGTTCTTTACGCCGATTACAAAAAAACAAAAAACGCACATGCGCGGAAGTGTTAAGAAGGTCTAAACTGCCGGTCAACGTCTGCTGCTTTTAGCGTTATCGATCACCCGACTGCTTGGCTCTGCTGAGTATTACCTCCTGTAGGATTGCGTTCTGCTGTTTATGGCTTGTGGCTCGTCTTCCTTCGTTTCTTGTCGTTGGCGTTTTTCTGATTTACAGTAAAGTCCTGAGGAAAATAGTGATGGCACTAAGTACTATATGCAAACCACAATGACGTCACAAGAAGTGATGGCGTGCCCTTGTAATAATTCTCACTTAAAAGGACAAGCAACTTGTAGGAAGCTAGCTCTGTATATACTTGTGCACTGAGTCCAGTGGATCCCCAGAGGCTTAAGTAGATAATACTAAAAGCTCTATTTGTGGTAGTGTGGTTGAGCAGCTAGGCTTACCAGAGGGCTGTGTTAAGCTTTGTTGTACACACTCAGGCAAGAAATGATTACACACACTCAAAGATTGAATCCAAGACCAACTGTTTTGTATAAAAAGTTATTACTTTGTTATTTTATTTTAGAACCAAGAGGAACTCAGTTGCAGGTAAGTAACAGTTATAAGAATAGTAATACTTTTTAAATGCAGTAGGTATTGTGTTGTAAAGGCCTAGAAGTACTTTACAGGAGTACTAAAAATATTTTGGTAATGTCAATCAAACAGTAGCAAACTTAGCAAATGTAAGAGTTAGACATTAGGCAGAGATACAATGCAATCCTACGGAAGGAAAACAGTTCTGCACATTTACCGGTATGTACTCAACCTACACATCCAGTTTTCGGGGGGTTAGGCTAAGGTCAAGTCAAGGTAGGTACTGAACCACCAGTGGAACTGGGGCGACCGGGTGCAGAGGTCACTGGGCCCAATGTTAGGCAATACAGATTGGGGCACCCACAAGAGGTGCGGTTTGCAGGTAAGTACCTGTGGTTTCATGGCACAGGCCCTGGGGGTTAAAGCAAGCACAGAGGGGGCACAAGGCAGCACCAACCAAACACCACCAGCGGCACAGGGGCGGCAGGGTGCAAATCAGCATCAGGAACCCAATGCAAGTAAAGCCGAATCTTGATCGCACAAAGAGGCTGCAGGCTCAGACCAGGAGGGTGGATGAAGGTGACCAACAGCTGGGAAGGTGAACAGAGGTGTCAGTGGATGCCTGGGCACCATCAGCAGGGCTCCCCAAAGTCGGGGGCAGAGGATGCAGGGGTGCCTTTAGGTGTCAGATTTTCTTTGCCGGTCAAGGTCAGGGTGTCCCTTCGTGATGAGGCTGCAGGATCACTGGGGAACTTCACTGGACAGGTGAGCCACTCAGATTCGGGCGGTGGCCGTCAGGTGCAGAGTGGGCAGGATTAGCGGTTACAGCTGGATCCGGATTCCTTGTTGTTGGATTCTTCTGGAGAGGGCTGCTGTCCTCGGGAGATCTGGTCTTTGTTGAAGAGTAGGCAGTCTTCCTCGGGGTTCTGGAAGTCGCTGGCCACAGGACAGGTGTCCTCTTGTTTGCAGGGGCTTTAAAGCTGGAGACAGGCCAGTAGGGCTGGGGCCAAGTCAGTAGTCATCTTCAGGCTTTGCTACATGGCGCCTTCTTTGTCCTTCTTCTTCGTAGGGTGCAGGAATCAGAGGATCAAGGGTGAGGGGTGCCCCTAAATACTGAATTTAGGGGCGTTACAGGTACTGGCAGATGATAGCCAATGGGCTACTTGCCTTTTAGGGTGACTACACCCTTTGTATGTCCCCTCCCTTTGGGGAGAGGGCATCCCCTAACCTGATTGGCTAGAATCCTTCAATTCAAGATGGAAGATTTTCTAAGGAGGGGGGGTCACCTCAGTCTAGGGCACCTTAGGGGTGGTCCTGGCAGAGAGGGAACACACCTCTCCTGTTTACTAATTTTTCCGCCGACCTTGTTGCCAAAAGTGGGGCTTGGTCAGGGTGACGGGCATCTCCACTAGCTGGAGAGGCCCTGGTCAGCAAAACAAAGGACAGGAAGCCTTTGAGGCTCACCGCCCTGAATGCTGTTCCTGCTTGTGGGTACGTGAGAAGCACCCCCACCCCAAGCAGGCTTTGTTTCTGACCCATGCGAGCCCAATAGCTCCCACCTCATGGGGCAAGAGACATGTCTGTGTGTGGTAGGCTGGTGTCGACGAATTAGCTGGACACAAGGGAGTTAGTAGTTTTTCAGGGGGCATCTCTCAGATAAGATGCCCTCTGAGTGAATTTTACAATAAATGCACTCAGCATTCATAAAACGACCATGTAATTAAGGAATGCCCAACGCACTGTCAGTCACCTAGAAATATATATACCTGATATACAGATGGCACATTGTCCTTGGACAAACTGCTGTGCCGCAACCCCAAATGATACCAAGTGAATTACTAAAATCTTCTAAATTGATTGCTGCCTAATCTTGTCTGCCTTCATGTTTATGTTCCGTAGTAGTTGGTGTTTTTTTTTTCATACTTAAGGGCAAATTGTAAACACAGTTTGTTGTAAACAAGAAAATAGGGATGTGTAACCTTTACCAGATGTGCCTTGTTACATGCTTCATAATGCAAGTTGAGAAATTACATTGTTGTAACACGAAGACTGCAAATGTATATTGTAAATATACAAAGGAAATAAGCTGCATAAGCTCAAGCTGTAACATAATGCCACAGTAATCCTGCAATAAAATTCTTTAAAAAAATAAAAACATGCAAAATAATATAGCATGTGTATTTTTTCCACATATCAATTCGTAACTACGCTCAGAAAAAGCTCAAAGTGACAATATTTTTAAACAGCCACCTGGAGCCTGAGTTAGAAAGTACATGTTTAAATTGCTTTTATTGAGTAAAGCCAAAGGATCTGTCTCCCACTATTCACCTCAGAACCCAAGAAGATCTGCGGAGTCCCCCCAAGGATCGTCCCTCAGCCTGACCCTCTTCAACACCTACATGACGCCCCTGGCTGCCACCATCAGTTCACACATAATCAACATCATCTCCTATGCTGATGACACACATCTCATCCTCTCACTGTCCGAAGATCCCTCCACCACTAAAGCTAACTTCCACAGGTGCATGATGAATGTCCCGGACTGGATGAAGGACAACTGTCTCAAACTCAACACCGAAAAACGGAAGTCCTCATCTTTGGGAACCAAAAACACGGAAGGAAGGATCAGAAGAGATGGCAGTTCAAGATGCTGACCCACGCCTACAAGGCCCTGCACAACGAAGGACCAGCATACATCAACAAACGCCTGACCCTCCACCAACTAACCAGACACCTTCGATCAGCTTCCCTCTCCCTCACAGACACCCCAAGGATCTGCTGAGCCAACAGCGGAGGCCGCTCCTTCTCGCACCTGGCAGCCAAGTCTTGGAACAACCTCCCCCTGCACCTCAGGACTGCACCATCGCTCCAACAATTCAGAAGAGAACTAAAGACCTGGATGTTTGAATGATCAAACCTCCACCCAGCAGCAAACAGCTCCAGCGCCTCAAGACCCTCACGGGTGATTTGTAGTGCTCTAAAAATGTTTTTTTTGATTGACTGATTGAGTAAACAAAATGTGCTGGGTGAATGTTTTTAAACTTTATTTCCAGCTGGCATTCTATATCTAGCTCCAAACCACAAAAGTGGTTCACATTTGCAGTTTGTTAAGCAATAGAAGGGTTAATTTTGTCAAGTTCTATGTTCTTCAGATAAGAGATTAAAATATAACACTTCTGGGGCCATTCTCACAAATGACCATAAAGCTGCCAGGTTACGGGCATCCAGTGTTTGCAAATGCTAGCAGCTGCTGTGGGCACAAGATGGCACCTTTCACATTGGGCTAAGGGGAACGGAGTTCTTTTTCTAAAAATAGTTGGGGGACTTTGTCCACCCCCGACTTGCGCCCTGCTTACATCCTTGTTTATTCAATTATTAAGTACAGACTATAAAATGGACCCACAAAATATGAGAGTTCTGGTAAAGTGTATTGGCTGTGTCAGCATAGCTACCAGGCAGCCCTATGTTATTTTTGTAAGACTTTCAGCTGTTCCTGGCTTTTTAGCCAACAGAACTTACCATTCTGGGATTTTTCAGCCTTTACTGAGAGCGGTAAAAGGTGAACTACAAAGCACAGGCTGTGAAATGCTGTTTGGATGTCACAAATTACATGTGGCCCTAGGTCGTTCTGCGTCAGGACTTCCTGACAGTGACTCTCTAGGGCATGGGTACTCACAAACATTTCCCTGAGGGCCATAAAGTTTGGGCTGTGATGTGACCGAGGGCCGCTTTGATGTCTGCAGGGTGGCCGTCTGGTATGGGAGAGGGGGATTTAATTGGTGGTAAGGTAGGTGTAGGGGAAGCGAAGCATATACATCTAGTGGCTGAATTGTGAAACCTGAAAACCTTGGATTAATCCCGCCTTCTCCACTTAACCAAATTGTGTGATCCAAGGCATAGTTTTATTTCACTTTCCCTCCTTTTTCTTCTTCATTATCACATATAAGAGGAACTCGAAATACATGAATATAGAATGTGCGCTTTACAAAACCTTCTCCTGTGTTTGATTTAATAAACTATAATGTTGTTAATGTATAATAGGAGCCCAGGCCACCCAAAGAGTGCACATAACAACTTACTTTCTTGGTTCACAATTGGCATTGCTGTCAAGGTTGGGGGAGAATTAATGTTTCTAAATTCATGTTTGAAAACTATCACTTTTAGAAAGGAAAAATACTACTCAATGCACTGATATTCTGATGTACTAACATAAAACGGTTGTGCATGTTCAAGAAATACACTTTTCGAATTTTAAAGAGACTATCATTTGTTTACACTTTTGCTGAAAGATGTCTTTAAAAATGAAAGTGTTCCTAAAGTTAAGTGGTGCAGGACACCCTAGTCATGTCCTTTCTTTAACTTCAATTAACCTTGAAATACATTTCCTGTAAAATTAACATCTTTTTTGTTTGTTTGTGCTGAGTCGAGTAAATAGCAGCTCAGTGCTGCAGTTAAAGGGGCCACATGTAAAGGTCAGGAGGGCCGCATGCGGCCCCCGGGCCCTACTTTGAGTATTACTAGGGGTTCAGTTAGCATTTATGACCTGTTATTTCCACACATGTAGGGCAGTTCTGGCTCTTTAAGAGTTCCAGAAGTGATCCATGTGGGCCAGAGTGCATGCAACCAGCAATATTAAAAGTAGGTATAAACTGGTTGTTCACCATTGTCTCGGGTAGTTCAGACTGACTCAGCCACCCGTGTATTGGGATATTTACCAACACAGGAGCACTTAGAAAGATGGTTATATTAGTCAGAGATTCTATGAACACATAAGTGTGGGCATAGATTGTAGAGGTCAAGGAAAATCAACTCTTTAAATCTACCTCTCGGTGGAACCGTCTGACTATTTATTCATGTCCACAAATGATGGAGATTAAAAAATGGGGTATAATTCAATCCAACATGGAAGGCTGACATGATTCTGCATACATTGAACCCTTAAAGTAGATATGAAGACAATCATCAGGACCACGAAGACTCACTCTGCCAGAATAGTATACGAAAAGCAAAGGGTATACAAAATTACAAGAATGGTGATGTTAATGGCATTCATTTACTTGCAACTGGGCCCATAATAATCCAGAAGAAGGGAAAAAGAGAAAGGCCCATAGTGAAAAAGTAATAGTTAATTCAAATAGCATCCCTGCATGTCTATATTAAAGTGGTGACTCACTGGTTATGAAAGTCATGTGCAAGCCCCAACTTTTTGTCACCATTTGACAAGTTTCTTTACTAAAACAAATTCTCTTACAGTGTGCAAGGGAACGTCCCCTCCTAAAACTCCAAGTTTTAAACTTTATAGGGATGGTCACAAGCTGATGTCTGACAGACCTCCACAAGGTGTTTGGGTTCAGGCTACGACTCCAAGTCTTGCGGGGAGTGTGCCCTGATGCACCTGAAGACGATCCGGGAGAAGGAAGCCAAGCTGTACGTTGCAGAACACCACAGTAAGTTGTGCAAGTGTCACTCCCACTAAAAGCTGAGGACAAGGACCCCTTCCCACTCACGGTGCCGCTCCTGCAACAGATCGTCATTGCAGTCCTAGTCTTCAGGTAAGTCAAAATTTAAAAAGAAACATAAGAAGTCCAAACAGGCCTTGTCCCCGCCTCGCCACTCTCCTGAGAAGTCGCGAGGACATCAAGATGCCCCTCGCTCCCAGTCTCCAACCAAGGAGTCTATTCCACAGCTGATCCCAGTGCACCGCGAATTTCCGGGGCTGGCAACAATGCCGCAGCATGTTGAGGCATTTAAGGAAATCATGCGTTGAATCTTTGGCACCCTACCCACTCCCTCTACTGTGTCTTTGGGCCCCATGGATCTAAGAAGGCGTCCAATCAGTTACTGCCAGAGGGTCCATCCTCAGCTCTGCCTCTGACCCCTGGGCCTGCTTTCAGTTCAGCTCTGACTTGAGCCGACTCCATGTCCAGCACCATGATCCATGCCAGTTTAACCCTGGCCCTAAAGCCAACAACACCAGAGGAGGATGCCAATTCCATTGTCCTGTGTGACTCTAAACTGAATCCATCTCAACCTCTGCCGAAGTCGCACCCTGGAATAAGTCTGACCACTTGGCCCAGTACATTCAGATTCTGATAAGACAGTGCATTGCCCAGGAGCAGACATCCAGTGCTCCAACAATTTTTCAGATCAGACTCTGACCAGAGTCAACCAGCCTTTGGGGATGAATTTCTCTGTCAATATGATGATGAAAATCTTTATTTGGATTGGATCTACAAGAGACTAATGGATTGGGCACTTTTCCTGATATGAAACTGGCTTCTCCCTCTGGGTCTTCAATGAAAGAGTCAGCCTCATTCGTTGTAGTCATTATACGAACAGCTGAAGTTCTGGACTTGCAATTACCATCTGTTGAGGTAAACACCGATGTCCTCACTGAGGTTTTACAAACTGGGCAGACCTCATCTGAACCTTTGCTGCCATTTAATGAAGCACTGACTGACACCCTCAAGGGCACTTGTGCTGAACCTTGCTCCTGCCCACCTGTGAACAGACAGGAGGCACGATGCACCAACCCCCTCTGGGTATCCCTGCCTTCCTGACGCAACACCCTACTCCTGAGAGCCTGGTAGTTCAGGCATCTGCTAGCAGGGTTAATCCCAATTCTTTCCTTACGACCTCCCAGGCAGAGTCAAAAAGAATTGAAGCATTTGAAAGGATGTTCTCACCAGATTAGCTTGCCCTTAGATCAGTCAACACCAGCTGGTTGTGGTTAGGTACTCCAGTGACTTATTGGATATGATCTCAGAGATCTTGCCCGCAGTCCCAGAGGAATCGTGTGCCAACTTGGTACAAACCATTCTAGGTGACCAGGATGCGGCCAAATATGTCATAGCTTCAGGCCTGGACATTAGCAACTCTTTAGGTAAAGCCTCTGGACTTAGCATGGTGCTCTGGCACCATGCATGGATGAGATCTACAGGCTTTCCGGAGGACGTTCAAGCATCACTAATAGATATTTCTTTTGATGTATGTCGCCTCTTCGGTAAGAAGGCCGGTTTCGCCCTTGAGCACTTTAAGGAAAGTAGAGCCAATGTGTGATCCCTCAGTCTTTCCACACCTGCAAGGCAGTACCCCCAACAATTTTGCCTCATTTGAGGTATCACTAGGGGTTTCGCTTACAGGCAGCATCAAGGTTAGCCATCCCAACAACAGGCTTTCCAGTCAGAGTAGAGGAATTGTCAGACTGCATCCAGGCCTGCAGGGACAGCAAACCTCTTCGTCCCCAGTCCCTCTAGCAGCAGCCACCAATCCCTTTAGTTTGCCCTTATCGATACATAACCACCCTGTAGGAGGCAGACTCAGGCATTTTCTCCATTGCTGGTAGGCCATAACATCCGAAAGGTGGGCTCTGCAGATAGTCCATTGGAGCTATGTCTTGCCATTTCTTACAGGCCCAAAGAGTTTCGGAGGAGCTTGTGTCAATTTCACTGCAGGAAGCTCAGACTCTTTTGGAGAAAGGAGCCACAAAGAGATCAGAGCTTGGTGTTACACCCATTTCTTCCTAGTGCAGGAAAAGGGCGAAGGCCTTCATCCTATTTTAGATCTGTTGCCTCTCAATTTCATCCTGCGAAAGGATATATCCAAGATGCTCACACTGCTAGGTTCTATCTGCCCTGGATCCAACAGGTTGGATGGTAATGTTGAAACTGCAGGACTTCTTTTTCCATGCTCCCATCCTGTAGGCCAAAAGGTGCCATCTGCGGTTCACGGTGGGACACAAGCATTTTAAGTTTGCTGTGTTCCCTTTGGGCCTCTCTAGTGCCCATTGGGTGTTAATAAAGGTGATGGTAGTGGTTGCAGCATACCTTCGGAAGTTGCAAGTGCCAGTTTTTCCTGACCTCAACGACTTACTGTTAAAGGCAGGCGCGCCACAATCAGTGATTAACCACCTCCTGACGACAGCACACCTCCTTAAATCATTGGGGTTCATGCTCAACATGCTGGAGTCACACCTGACTCCTTCGCAGTGACAACCTTCCTTCGGAGTCATCTTGGATACAGTGCATTTTTTGGGCCTTCCCTCAGTTCAGCAAGTCCAGGATATTTGGTCTAGGATTTTGATATTTCAGACTCAGTTCTGGGTCTCATTGATGTTGGCTCTGGGACTTTCTGACCTATCAGCATCCTATATCCTGCTTGTGGACCACACCAGGTGGCACATTTGGCTCTGCAGTGAGATTTGAGGTCTCAGTGGTCTCAGCACCAAGGGAACCTGTCAGATTCCATCCAGGTTTTGGGGGAAACTGCAAAAGATCATCAGTGGTGGCTACTCAACCGCAATTGGACCAGCAGCAGCGTCCTCTCTCTACCCCACCCAGAGCCAATGGTGGTAACAGATGCACCACTGCTGGATTGAGAAGGTTATCTTTTAAAGGTGGAAATCAGAGGATTCTAGTCTCTGGCAGAGACCTGTCTCCACATCAGTTTTTTTGGCTCTGCAGCAGTTTGCTTGGCATTGAAAACCTTCCTGCATCCATCAAGGGGATTTTGGTTCAGGTCTCAAGGAAACACCACCGTCCTATGGTATTGCAACAAACAAAGCGGAGTGGGGTCCTGGGCCTTTGCCAGGAGGCCCTGTGCCTCTTTAATTGGCTGAATCATTAGCACATTTCCCTGATTGTGCATCACCGGGCAGGATCTCTAAACACCAGGGCAGATTAGCTCAGCTGGCATGCCTAGCAGATCACTAACAGCAGTTACTTGCAGAGGTGGCACCAGTTATTTGCCAGCAAAGGGGAGAACCCTGGGTCGATCTATTCACCAACACTGAACATGCGCATTGTCCACACCTTTGCACCCTCGAGTTCCCAAGAAGACTCTCTCTCAGTGACCTATTCCACTTAGAATGGGGCAGAGAACTCTTGTATGCTTTTGTGATGCTACCTCTCCTGGCAGGGCTCTGAAGATCTAAAATGACCAGGCTCAAGTCACCCTACTGCTGCAGACAGGGCCAGGAGAGTGGGGTACCAGAAACTTCTGGGCAGGATCTTCTTTCGCAGCAGCAAGGCAGAGTTTTGCACCTGGGCCTGCGCAATGTACACCTCCGTGCATTGAGATTGAGCAGCAGCAATTGACTACATTTGATCTCTCTCCTGAAGTAGTGGAAGTCATCTTTGTAGCTAGGCATCCTTCTACAAAGACTGTGTACACCTGAACAAGTTTTTGGGCTGGTGTAGCACCAGTAATAAGGAACCGTTGTAGAACAAACTGTTGGATGCCTTGTTCTTTGTTCTGTCTTTAGCCTTGCAAGGGCTTGCAATGGGCATGTTAAAGTTAGCTGTTGGTCCTTTTGGCCTTATTGTGTTAACTGGACCAACTATCCTTGTGTAAGTGATTTCTCAAAGGTTTAATTCATGTTTCCTCCTGAACCCTCATAGTGACATAGTGGGATCTTAATTTTGTCCTTACATTTGAGCCGCTTCACAGCTGCCCTCTATGACTCCTGAGGCTGCAGATGGTCTTGCTCACTGCAATAACTTCAGTTCGCCACACGAGTGATCTTCAAGCTTCATCAGTCCAGCCACCCTACACCACCTTCGTTTCGGACAAAGTGGTGCTGCGGACTAGAGTGGCCTTTCTACTGAAGATTGTGACTCTCTTTCACAACGGACAGTCCATCACTCATCTATGCACTGACTTGCTTTACTTTTTGGGGAAAAATCCCACGCAAACACCACAAATCTGATTTGCATGGTTTTGTAAATTACAAATTACATTTTGCGTCGAGGCTGTGCCAAAAAAGTGGCACATCCACTATGCACAATGCTAGTTAATCTGTCCTAACGTACATACAGAAAGAGCACAGCCATGGGGTGCGCCAGGTTTGGTTCCTCATATGTTCAACTCTTAATGGATTGGTATGAGTGGGAGAATGTCTGGGCCTATGAGAATAGACAAAGTCCATTTTGGGGGTGCTATAATGATGACAGCGTGATGGCATGGACAGGCTCTGATCTGGCATTGCAAGAACTCTGTGATCACTTCAACCAAAATAATTGAGACATTAAGCTGCATTGGTCCTTAGCCAGAATCCAGATTGCAAAATCTTTAACTATTCAAGATGAAAGGGAAGGTAGAGAGCAGGATTTACAAAAAGAGGGCAGTATGCAGTACTGAATACACCCACATACACAAATAGATCAATCCTATATGTGGACATTATAAGGAAGCCTGGAAACTATAGTTGGGAGGACTAAGTGGAGATTCACTTAATCTATAAAACAGAAGCTACTAGGAACAAGTACTTATTTGGGCCAAATGAGGAAATAACATAGATAATAGACAACACTTATTGGAAGGTTGAAAAGGCCTGATGGAGATGAGGATGTTGTCACACTGAAAACTCCATTTTATCAACACATGCCGGAAATAAAAAAGGTATTTCACAAACACAGATATCTTAAAGGAGAACTTGTGATAAGTAAACGTATCAGAACCAGAGTCCCACCTTTAAATGAGTCACAACAGTCCTACCTAGCACATCCCAAATAACATTAAACATCTTAACAGAAAGAGATTCTACAAATGTGGGGGCTGTGATGTCTTCAAGTTTGCTATAGATCAGTTTTAGAGTTTTTATTACAATACCAAGAAAAGCTATTGCATCATCAAAAACGTTAACTGTTTGAAACATGTGTGATTTATTCTCTAATGTACGACTCAGCAAATTTTACTTTAAATGTATGTTGGGAGCATGATCAGTCCAGTGAGTGAGGGGATATTAAGCATTTCAGGTATATGTCAGAAGTTTGTAGAATGGATGCCGATCCCTTGCCTCCCCTGGAACCTCAATACAAGTACTCTGTCTCGTCATTGGTGATGAACTAACCACAGTGGGAATAGTGGGTAAATGTCCACAGGGGCACTCAAGTGTTTTCTCCCTCCCTAACACTTCTTCCCTTGTTGCCCCAGGGGCTCACACATAGTACTTGTTTTAACAAAGTATTTTAGTATGAGGTCTAGATGTATAACAGTAACAGTAGTTGTATATGCCAGTATGCCACTGTTCCCAGAGTGTGAGTAAGATACTCCAATAATGACCCCTGAGAAGATGGAACTGCAAGAGAGGAAAAATATCAGGAGCTGAGCTTCAACACGAGGTAGCAGCAGGACGTCTGGTGGCGAGGCCAGGAGAAAGCGGAACTTGAAAGAAAGCTGAAGGGGGAACCAAAGGGAGTGGTCAAAAACAACAAATATGCACAGGGAGGGAAGGTGTCTGTGAACTGCAATAGCAGAGAAACCCAAGAAGACGCACAATTGCCAGGCAAACAGGTATTTATCTGCGGCTGTTCATATCCTGTCTCTACCACATTTGACCCGGAAGTACTACACTTCCATCATCGTGGATAGTAACTGTATTGTACCCCAGACTAGCAAAAGATACCATGAGGGTACATGAATGACGTCAATCCTCTTGCTATGCAGCCTCTCAGTGTATTTTCCAATGTGCTATCGGGTTCCATATTCCTCCAGCCTTCCGTGCCAGTTTTATCCAAGTACATCTCATATATCATGAAGTTCTGATTTCTTGCACAGCCGCAATAACCATCAAATCTGTAAAAATCCCTTAGAGCCTTGATAAAAATCGCAGTTGTAAATACCTCTTAGCCACCCCTTGTGTAGACACCCACAATACAGAATCATGGTAGGCGACAGGCAGATGACATTATGCAGTAATGAGTATAAGTAGGTCATGCAACTCTGGGCAGTAACAATACAGATCATGAACTACAGTATTTCCAGGGGAGTAGGAAATCAGAGCTAACTGTTGAACACTTCCCATTTACCATAACTTATATGTGAAACAGTTGGTAAAAATATTATGTCACTTAGAAGGAAATTGATCCATATTAATTAATTTTTGAAAATGGGATGACCATAGTGTATATATCTCTGAAGCTTTTTCCCCGACATAAGCATCAGAAGCCCTCTGGACAACTTAATTAATACGCCATTAGTCTGCATTAAAAAAAAAACCTGCTCAAGAGTCTGTTTTGACTCCAGGGATTCACACCTTGAAGAACTTGCTCCTTGTTTGAAAATTGCTGGAAAAGTATCAGACACTCTGCCTAGAGTTGTGGGCACTTTCCAAGATGTATGATAAGTTCTGTTCCACTTATAAGATCTAAGAATTGTATTTTCCTGTAGGAAAGTGCACCTTTTTGACATGGTCACCCCCATTTTTAGGTCGAGCCTGAGCTTGCGTCTTTGTCCTTTGTAAATGCTGGTTTCTGATTCCTTAGTAGGCTTGTTGTCCCTCCTTAGTACCGCCTTGTCTTCAATTGTCACCTCCCAAGGCGACTGGCCCCTTTACTTCGGCTGTTACATGGTAGGTGTTTTTAAGTCTGTTAGCACTCTTTTCTTTAACGAGTTTCTCTACGTGCAGGCACGACGTGCGCTGCTTCAGCTGGTTAACTAACGCAGCCTTCACAGAGAGCTCTGTTTCCTGCACACAGAGATTACCGTGTGTTGCTGTGCACCCCGCAAACGGGAATCCCCCGTTTTTCCTCACCTTCACTTCAACCCCCACCCCCCTCCTTGGTGCCCCTTTGTTGTTCGCTGTCTCCCTCGCCCGAGCACCCCTTTCTCGCTCGCTTTCCCGCCGTCTCTGTGGTTGCGTTCTGTCTATGCCCTTTTAATATTCTGGGTATATTATTCACAATTTTTCATTTCCTCGCTGTTCCCTTCTTTTCTCTTTTGCTCTCTAACCGTCTCTCCGCTTCCTCTTCCGATGCCCTTCCTCTTTCACACTATCTCATGCTCAGCATTCTGTTCTTTCTCTCCCTTTTCTTCCCGTAACTTCGCCTTGCCTCTCCCCTTCCTCTACTTCTCTCAATTCACGTCTTTCACTTTCTGCTTTCTGTTCTTTTCACCGTTATCGTCCACCCCTTTCTCCTTGTCTCCTCGCCTTTATCTTCATTTTACTTTCCCTCACACTCACCCCTTTCTTTGTATTCTATAGACTCTACCTTATAATACGTTTAATCCTCACGTTCCCGTGTCTTCTTAGCCCCTCTCATCCCTTTCAGCCTTCTCTCTCCACTTTCACCTATTCTTTTCTTTGACCAGTCTCTTTTCTTCTCTTTCGACCTTCTTTGCCTCTCTTTTGCCTTTTCCCTTTTGTCAATTTTCTCATTATCTTCTTATCATCATTTCCTGTTCTGTCTTCGTTTCCCTTCCTTTTATCCCTATATCATTATGCTGCACTTTTCTCCACTTTCACATTTCTCTATCACATTCTACTGAATTTAACTTTTTCTTTCCTTTTCTTTCTTTTTCGATATCCGTCTTTTCACACTTCCTTGTTCTTTTCCATTCACTTTTCCTTTAGTCTCTTTCTTATTTTCAAATGTATTCATCTCTCTCTTCCTCTGTCTCTCCCTTCACATTTCTAACTTCGCTGTACTTTCTGTCATTCTCTTGCAGCACCTTTCCTCATTGTCTCATTTTGTGACCTTTTCAGCCTCTTTTCCCTGTTTCATCTCTCTCTTCTTCCCTTATCTCTTCCTTCTGTTCTCGTCTTTCTTTGTTTCCACCCCTCTTTCTTGTCTTCCGCGCTACATGTCGTGCTCTCCTGTTACCCCCGTGTCTCACTTCTCTTCCCTTATACTTTCTATTTTCTCTCCCCTTCTCCTTTTCTCCTCTCTCATTTCTCATGATTTCACATCTTCCTGTCATTTATCATTTTGTTCCGCTTTCTTTGTCTTTTTTCTGTCTCTACCTTTTTTCATTATCTTTATCCATTTCTCTTTATGGTCAGTCTTTTCTGTGCCTCACCTGACTCCCTCTTTCGCTATATGAAATAAATGTCCCCAATCTACTTGGTCGCCCTAGCTCTGAATTCACTTCTCTACGCTCTGCCACACTTCCCTTTTACTTCCACTCCCCTTACTCATTGCCTCTCTCTGCTTAGTCCCAATCTGTCCTCCATTCCACCCCACCCCCTCTCTCCTTCATTTCTTGCCTCTGTCTACCAATATCCTCCATCCTTCCCTTCTAGTCCATGTTCTCACCTCCTCCTCTCCCCCCCTCTCTCTCTCCTACATCTTCTTTGCTGCCTTTCTCTACCCAGTCTTCATTCCTTAACTCCTTGGATTTCTTTCCCTTCTATCACCCCATCCCTAACCCCCCTCTCGTATTGCATGATCCCCCCCTTGGGCCCCTCCCCCACGACATTTATTGAGGGGTCCCTGCCATTTTAGCTTGTGCCGGCCACCCCAGAGATAAACAAGCATTGAAAATGCAACAGGTCTCGCCTTTGATTAAGTTAAAGGCATTTGCTTTGCTAATGGTATTGTATAGCAAAGCAAATGGCTTTAACTTAATAAAAGGCGAGGCCTATTGCATTTTCAATGCTTGTTGTTTTGTGCCAACACTTTGTCACACGAGAAATACAACAAATCGCATTGTTGTGTTTGGCAAAAAAGTTCGCTGAGTTTATGAAAGTATTTTACTTACGTAGCCTTTATGAGTGCAGTCTTTATTATGCCTTCATGTCAGAGTGGTTAAGAGTACAGTGACCTCAGCCGCCGTTACCAGCAGTCAGCTAGTGGTGGCAGCGTTCACAGTCAGTGAGTCAAGAATGCGTCATCAGTCAATCAGTCATACTTCCGGCTGCAGCTGGGGTGAGATGTTGTAGCCTCCTTATGAGGACAGGTTGTTTGCTTTTGCTAATTCAGTTCATTGCTCTGCATACTTCAGCGCCCGTGCACTGTATAGGCGTCTCACTGCTGCATGCCACAATGCCCAGGCACTGCAGGGAAGTCTCTGTGCCACATGACGTTGCCAGGCAATGCATAAGTCTCTGCGTTTCATGCCACTGCGCCCAGGGACTGCATGGAAGCCCCACATGCTGCTGCCAGGCACTGCATAAGTCACTGAGCCGCATGCATCTGCTCCCTGGCTCTGCATGGAAGTCTCTATGCTGTATGGTGCTATGCCAGTCTCTGTGCTGCATGCCTCTGCACCCTGGTGCTGAACGTCTCTGTGCTCCGTGCTTCTGCGTCCATGTCCTGACTGGACATCTCGGGGTGGTGGGCGCTGGAAGTCTCGAGCAGCATTCCTCAGTGGCCAGGCACTGGCAGTTAAGTCTCTGTCCTGCGCGCTCTGAGCCCGGGCACTGCCCAGAAGCCTCTGTGCTGTCTGACTGTGCCCTGCGCACCGCCTGATGAAGGGGTCCGGGGTGCGCCCTCCCCGGCTGCTTGCATGCCAGACACAAAGCATTACAGGAATGCTAAACGGTCTGTGCTGTCTCTCGTCTTTCCTCCTTCTGGAGGCCTCTCAGATGAGTTTCAGGGAATGCTTGGCCATTTTCAAGAACTGGACCAGTTTGTCTCAGGTGCGCTGCTTCAGCGCCCTCGCCTTCTCATCCAGGTCCTGCTCGATGTCGAAGATGATCTTGGCGCGCCAGTTTGTCTCTGGTGCGCTGCTTCAGCGCCATCAGCGCCCTCGCCTTCTCATCCAGGTCCTGCTCAATGTCGAAGATGATCTTGGCGCGCTCCTCGGCTTTCTTGAAGAGTGAAGTTCTGATAATAGAACACGTGGCTTTGAAATTGATAGGGTAATTGTTTAGTTCTTGTTCTGTCACTTTGTACCTCGATTCTGGAGTGAATATATTTTAAAACGAGCTGCTGAGACGGGAGGACCCTAGGAACGGCAACGCTCATCATCCAACCTTTGCTCATTAAAGTGTTTTCAGTAATAATGCTTATTTTCCACACTTTAGAAAGACGAAAGCTGTCCGATACAGCTGAACTATATAGGATGCAGACATGAGTTTGCAGCGAGCACATATTTGCTAGCCTTACTTGCATTTTTGGTTGTGTTCGAATTATAAACTTGCTCAGAAACATGCAAAGTTTTAGCTGAAAGGAACCATTAATGGGACAAACCAAGCACAATGTTTAAATTGAGAACTTGATGGTATAAACAAAGGTATTGTTTGAAGTGCAATGCAAGGATTATAACAGACGTTTGAACATATTAGCGCGCGTGGTGCCAGCCATGAGGGGGCGCTGCCATGCCAGCAGCAGGGTGACGCTGACGAGCGAGTGCACATCTTTGTCCGTCGGCGTGCACACTTTGGAATCCGTATTGATTCCAAAAGGCCCTCGCATGGCGAGAGCAGCGCATGCGCGCTGCTAACGCCAGGCGAGACCTAACAAGCGAAAGCGCCGCCAGTGTGAAAAATATAGTGCGTCCGTCTCACGCCGCGAGTAAAGCATCCAGTCCCCGCGTGCACATCTTCTGTCCGTCCGCATGCACATCTGGAATCCGTATTGATTCCAAAAGGCCCTCGCATGGCGAGAGTAGCGCATGCGCACTGCTAACGCCAGGCGAGACCTAAAAATGGCCTTGGCCTGGCAGGAGGTCTTTGCAGAGAGGCCCTTGCAACGCAGGGGCAGGGTGGATCCACTCTTTGCCCCTCTCACCTCTCTTTAAAGCACTTCAGTGCTCTGTAAGGGTGTCCAGTGCGTCTCTGAGGTCCGATCTCCTTGGGTGACAGAAGTCCCAAAGACCCGTCCACGCCCCAGCTCGTGTCAGGCAGAATTGCTACGCATTGGTTTCACTCTGGCAGCTCCTGAATTAAGGAAGCTGAACCAAGCGCTTCATATTTTAAGTCCCGGCTGGTATCAGGCCGCGGTGATACTTGGCGCTACTCACTCAGGCAGCGCCTAAATTAGAGGCGCTGCAAGCCTTTCATATTTCACATCCCGGCTGAAGTCAGGCAGCTTTGCTACCAGCTTCTTCTCATTCTGATAGCTCCTGCAATGAACGTGTTTTATATTTCCAAGTCCCATCTAGCGGCAGGCCACGGTGCTACTCGGTGCCCCTCCCTCTGATAGAGCCCGAAGGCGGGACGGTGCATCAAGCGCTTCGTGTTTCCTGTGGATAGTGAAGTGCTGCTCCAGCGAGTGGCCGCTCAGGAGTAATCAAGCGAAGCCTCCACAACTGTACAGGAAGCAGACAGTGAGCACGCAGTCAATCACTCAGTGCCTGGGGGCAGCCAGTGACAGATTGCTAACATTTGCAAAGCGCGCTGTATGGTGCAGCAGACGTCGAGCGGGATTACATGGTTTGCAGCTGTGCAATTCCGCACTGACATTTCATGTCCCATTCATTCGATATTGCACTGCATTCTTGCCCAGCATTTGGACTGAAAGACTGATGCAAAAAAATGTATTTGCACAAGCCACTCAGTGCATACGCGGTTTTCACCGTATCCTGCAGTGCAAACGTCAGTGCAAATTTGTAGCTGTGCAATCTGGAGCAGCCGGTCTAACATTGCTGGACTGAAATCAGAGCAATCCCGCCCCAGATGCAAATATTATCACTCAGTCAGTACTAAATGTTTGTAATCCAGCCCTTGCTGCTGTTCAGCTGTCAGGTCAGGCGCAGACATGCCACGAACAAAATCAAGCCCGTCAAAAGGCTTTTCTGAATGTCAGAAGCGTTGTTTATTTCAGGGTTAGCTACTGGAAGACGTACGCAGAGCATCATCGGTGTTGTGATCAAAACAAAAAGCTTCCCTTTTTGCATTGCAGCGGTAGTGAGGCTGAGGCACCTTGCTAAACTGTTCAGCTCAGCACTAGTGCTTCAGATTGGAGACATTCACGAGTTGCGATTTAAGCTAGCAGGCTCAGAGGCGTTTTAAGGCATGGGCAAAGTGGGCTTTGGCCCAGGGCACCATCATTTCAGCCCCCCCCCCATACAGCCAGCTCTGTTCTGCAGAGTCTTGCCCTGAGGACCTTGAATAATTCTTAAACAGATGGTTTTAAACACCATTTTCCTTTAATTTATTTTTAATGTGGGTGATGTGTGAGCATCTGTTACAGATATTTTGCAAAAAAGTGTTTCTGTTTCATGCAACAGCCATAAAAAGTTTTTTTAGATCAAAATAGGACCACACATATGAGAAATGGGAGGGTGTCACAGAGATTATTTGAAGTAATATTAGTGAGCTGCTGCTGTGTTACAATATTGAAAAGACACCTCACTATCTCTAAATATTAGATGTAAACACATTTAGAATTTGGACCAGTGTGCCTGTGCACTGTCAGTGACATTGCCAAAGAGGGCATAAAGAACTGAAACTGGATCATAAATTCATAGCTGTTCTGAACAGGGGCCCCCAAAATACACTTGGCCCAGGGCCCCCCCAAATATTTGAAATGTCCCTGAGCAGGCTTGAATGTTCTTGTGCGGTTATAGAGAACCAGTGGGGAGCTGGACTGGCATTAAAGGTGTCAACAGATGTGTTGCACACTTAATATCAACTCTGCAGGAGATTTCTCTCCAGATGCATCATGGTAGATGTAGTGCAGACCCGTCTGTTTGCTCACTTTTTTTTATTGTATTTGCGGAGAGGTTCAAGTGCTGCCAGTTCCTTGACATGAGTGTGTATCACACTTTTGGTATTCACCGGACGTGAGTAGCCTCTAGATGACATGCCTTGCGCTTTCGTTTCCATAGTCTAATACCTAAAGCATACCCGCCACGTTTCCCAGATCCGTGCGTGGTGAATAGCTGCAGGCCAAGTTTTCTTTTTTGAATTCTGGGACTTGTGGACCTGTCTTATAAAAGAATAAACAAGACTACAAGTCTCAGAATTCATAGAAAAAAACCTGAACTTGAGCAGCACATCAGACATGGACCAGAGAAATTTGGCAGGGCTGCGAAAGTTGCTCGGCTCATACAAACGTTACAGGCTCCCCCAGGGGGGAGGAGAACACATCACAATTCTGCAGTTGGGCCACACTTCTATTGGCAGGCCCGCTGCAATAGTTCTCTCAGGTGCATCTTGGTAGTTGTAGTGTATAAAAGTCTTTTTACAAATATTCCCATAGTATTCGCTGATAAGTACAGCCGCTGCTGGACATCCCTTTACACAGTTTCATGTTCTTTGTTACTTGTCAGAAATGCACATTTTCTGTTGAGGTGCGTGACTGTCTGCTGTAGTTTTTGTGGTCAAATTCCAAACAGCACCTTTCGACCAGACCACTGGCTTTGACAAATTTTCTGTCTTCTCCAGCGGAGAGGAGTGCATACAGTGTCTCAACAGATGGGTCGCACACTATTTGACAAGCCTGCAACACTCTTTCCCAAATGCATCATGGATGACGTGCGGAGCAGGTTAGCGGAGCTATGCTGTTATTTAGAGTGCCAGAGTACTCTAGCTATCAGGTGATATCAGCTTCCCCTAAGAATATCTGCCCCTCTGCCCCAGGAAGCAGTCAGAGCACTTCAACACACACATCCTGAAGCAGCTATTAATAACAAGATTGATACTGTTTCTTCTTCTCATTCAGAGAGTCCAATAATTCAAGGAAAACTCCAGAAGATTGAGTCCTGGTAGAGATATTATTTATTTCAATTTACATTCTTGGTCATTAAAACAAGATGGCAGCCAATGCGTTTCATTCCCATATCAAGGAGCTTCTTCAGGGCTATAAACCAAAGTACACAATTGAATCGCAAAGTAAAAACATATCTGTTTATACAAATACAGTTGCAAGGTTTACATGCAGCATGGCTAAAAATAATAATAAAAAGGTCTATGATTCCTCCAGTTTTACTGTACTTTAAAAAAAAAAAGTGCATTAGCCCTGACTGTGTCATAGCATTTTTTCAAATTAGTTTTGGCCACACTGCAAAGCATCTGCGCTGCTGTCCAGCGTGGATACAAAACATTGCCAAAACCAATAGCTGTTATAGGCGAGACCTATTGGCTTTACCAATGCTTGTTTGCCTGGTATTTGATGCAATTTTGACTGAAGTGACTGGGTTCCTGCTAAGCAGGTCCCCAGTACCAGTGCTCTTTCCCTAAAACAAAGTAACTGTGCAATAGTTCCCTATTGGCAAGACCTTTAGCACCCCTGTGGTGCTGGTATCTAGTGCATGGGTGCTTAAGAGGGTCCCTCGGGGCTGCAGCATGTATTGTGCAACCATAAGGGCCCCACCACCAATCTCATGTAGACTGCCATTGCAAGCTGCGTGCAATGGTGCAGACAAAAGTGAAAACACGACATGGCACACGCTGTGTGAGCCATGGCCCCAGACACTGAATGAAATATATGTAAGTCACCTGTACAGCAGGGCTTACTGCCCTAAGGCAGGGTGCATTATATTACATGTGAGGACATATCTGCCTGCTCAGATATACCCCTGTGCTGTCTAGTTCAATTGCTAGATAGTACAAGTGAACAGGGAAGCCGTCTTAAGTATTTGTACTGGGCACTGGTCATTACAAGTTCCCCAGCTACATGATGGCTTCACTGAAACCTATAATGTTTGGTATCAAACAACTTGTCTTAATAAATCCATGCTGATGCCAGTAGTGGATTTAGTAAGATATGCACCAGAGGGCACTTTAAAGGTGCCCCCTGAAAACCTACCAGCCTCTTAGTGTGCTGGTTGATTGGTATAATCCAGACTGCCACCACAGACAAGTTTCTGATCCCCTACAGGTGAGAGCCCATGCTCTCGGACTCCAGAAACAATGCCTGCTCCGGGGGAAGGTGTTCACACTTCTTCCAGCAGGAAGGATTGTGATTTAGCATATCAGCGCCAGAGACTTCAAAGTCTTTGCTGCCTTTGGTATGCGATCCCAGCTTCCCCCAGACATAGGAGATGCCACCCCTGCCCTGAGACCCATTTGGCATCAGGACAGGCGGAAAATTAGATATTCAGGGAGGAGTGGTGCACTACCAGGCCCGTCACACCCATAATGTGGCTGCCTGATGTGACCCCAAAGGCAGGATTCCACCATCTTGATTTGGTGGAGTTAGGAACTTTGGGACAGGGTTATGCCCACTCTCCACAGGAAGTGGACATATAGGGGGTGTAGTGACCCCAAAGGTAAGTAGTGCACTGGCTACTATCCTTCACTCCCCTTAACACGCCTAAATTCAGTATTTAGGTGGCCCCCTCACACCAGGAACTCTGATTCGTCTGACTGAACAAAGAAGAGGATAAAGAAGAGTCAAAGAAGCAAGACTTGCGGGCTGCTGGTGGACTTTGGTACCAAACCCCGCCTCTGCACCTGAGCTCCCAGGACCTCCACGAACCGAGCCCCCGTTGGGAGCTCCTGGACTTGTTCCCCAAGTCCCTCTCTGCAACCTGTTTCTAGGTGCCCCCCTGTTTGCCTATGGTGTAGCGTTCAAAGCTACCAACCTGTCCAGCACCTCTGCACCAGGACACTCCAGGGAAGGTAAACTTGAACTGCTGGTGGTACTTTGGACCTTGACTCCTTAGCACCTTAAGTCGTTAAGGGAAGCCCTGGCAATTGTTTGCAAATATCCATATGCAGTACATTACGTTACCTATATAGGAAAGCATTACTGACTAAAAACGCATTTGAGTAAACATTTTACTTACCTGTAAAATTTGCTAATACGAAAAGTACTTCCCCAATTACTAAGTTCTTGGTGTTAAAATAAATATAACAATCCTTATTTTCCTAAATTGGTCTCAAGTGTCTTCTTAAGTGTGTGCCTCATTTATTGACTCTGTGTGTGTGTTCAACAAATGCATTAACACTGCCCTCTGATAAGCCTAAACTGCTCGCCCACACTACCACAATAGAGAACATTTTGGATTATTGATTTAAGCAGGCGCAGCCCCTGCAGGTGAGAGCAGCGGGGCGGGGAGGGGGGAAAGTCAACAGACGACGACAAGGGAAACTTACTTTTTTTTTAAAAAAATCGAAAACCAGCGCAAGGTAAGTGTTTTATTTTTTAAGTTTCCCTCGTCGTTGTCTGTTGACTACCTCCCCATCCCACCCCACCGCTCTTACCTGCATGGGCCGTGTCTGGATTTAAGCCTTGTAAGCCAGTAAGGGTCGTCTGGACTTTCGACATAGTATACCTTGTTTTGGTATACTATATAAATAGTAGTTTCCTACACCTCCTTTATATACCTTGTAGACCCCCGTCATGACAAAGACGTTGGGGTGTCGATCATTGGTCGAAATGCACCACGTAGCCTTTAACATAACATAACATGAGCATTTGTAAAGCACACGTTCACCCAGCAGGGTATCTTAGCGCTGAAGAACAGATGTTTATTGTTACCCAACTCAATGGTACTCAAACCAAAGGGGACCCCTAGGATTGTTTGAAGATATCCCCGCAGGAGTGAAAAGACTATGCTAAGACGTACTCAATTCACTGCCACTACTGATCACCCCCTTGAAGGACACCTACAAATGACACAATACAGTGACTGTTGCCATTAGAATTATACTTATTATACATATGTCAGGGTCCATATCTATGCACAGTTTAATTTATGTCTATATAGATGTACTATTAAATCTGTTCTCACCGCTACTGATTTTGTCACCTGTAATTCGTGTACCGTGGTGATATTTTTCACATAATGACATGTCAAGTTTTAATACACTCAAATATAGCTTGGTTATATTCACACAAACACACAGTTTTCTTTTATGTTTACTATTGTAAAATGTCTTGGTAAAGAGTACACAACTCAACACAGGGTAAGAAGAGCAGTATGGCTTTTCGAATCATTCACAAAGGTTTCTAAACATTATCTATACATGTCGGTGGGACCACGATTAATTCATGGTTCCTGTGCCAGGTAGCTAAATGTATGGTGGTCCCTTCTCGTCCTGTGTCTACTGTGAAGGACTAGACCACCTTTCTAAGTGATTTGGCCACACTCTAGTGTTCAGAAACGCAGTGCATGTATGCCATCACATATAGAGGCACGTGTCTATTGTGGACCTCAATGACACAGTGGTACACCTTTTTAGGTCGTGCGCTGCGCTATGGGAGGCTTCTTGTAAGCACTCCCAACTTCCTTGCAACTTTTCCGTGTGGATTTGTTTACACCCACACATTTGATTGGCCATTGCGTCTGGCTTTCACAAATGAAAGCACGCAAATGGCCAAAGGCGTGGGTATGTCCCGCCTTTTCTTTAAATGTTTACTCCCTAGCCTATGTGTCTCGGGAGCGAGCGGAGTGAGCAGCGGCGCGCAGTGTGCCAGCTGCATTCCAGGCTGCATTCCAGGATCACGTTACAGTTCTCCAGCGCGAGCGCTTTCACTTTCGTGCCCGCACGTTTTTGATTTCCAGCAGGTAGACACAGCACACCTCCCCCACTTGCGCCGCAGCCTCCTTACGTGGGCACTACTGGAGGTTCAGCACACCAGGGGGCTCTGGCGGCCTTGTGGTTAACAAAGCGGGGTCTCACATGGGGGAGGTGCTCCGGCGTGCCCCCTCTGTGCCGTTTTCTCTTGGTATCCTCTGTGTGTTTTTCCCTTGGATTCTTCTCTACTAGAGTTACTGTCCTGGTTATTCCTCTTGCCCGGGGGGGGGGGGGACCCCCCTACGAGTCCGACACGTGCACTCGCGTGTGATTTATGGATCAGTAACTATTGATTGATTCATTAGACGATAATCCAATTAAGAAGCAGCGGCCTTTACTTGCGACAGGTCCTAAAGGGCGGGAAAGTTAATGCAGTTCTGAAAATGAAATTATACACCTGTAAGAGACGTAAACGCCACCGCACGACGGGAGGGGACTACCCTCACGCTTGCAGGTTGTTTTATCACAGTTTTGACCCCCTCTCGCCGTTTTCTTTTCACTTAGTCCCCAGTTACCCTTGTCTCTGTTTCTTCGAGACAAAGTCTGATAATGAAAAAGTAAGACACAGTCCAAAAAGAGAGCGCCCCCCCAACAAGCCCGAGGTCTTTTGTCCCGTGTTGCTTTCACTCCCTGTGCGCCAGGAGGTCACACCTCTGAGTTCATTGTCGTCATCAGTCGAGTAGATAGGTATTGGTGCCACGCATCAAACGCGCCTCCTGTCCGTTTCCAAGCGCTTACTATTTTGGCAAATCCTGTAACTGAGACACGGAGAAAGGAAGGAATTTACCTAGGATCACACCATCTGGGCAAATAGGGTGATTGAACTTAAACACAGTTATCCTAGCATTAAAGTAAATTTAAACTCTCTAAATTGGATCACATCTGCTCCAGGGGAGACGCAGCTATGGTGCTAATGTTGTTGTAATAATAGCAGTATTGTCATTATCACAGTATTATTGATAATTACACCACTACTTTGTAACGGTATTATTACACAAGGGCTAATAATAATAATTAGTAGTAGTACAATTGTTACTCGTGAGATTACATTCTAGTTACACATTACAAGCTACAGAAATAAAAGTAGAATTTACAAACTTTACTTTCAATCACTCCTGTCTTTACATCAATCTCTACAAAGAGCCCTATCACGGCTTCTCATGTGCACCCGGAGCTACACCCTAGGCAGCTAGAAATCTATCACTTTAGAATCTATTTTTGTAGCCTGTAAAATATCTCGATGCCTGGGGGGAAGAAGGTGTCATATCTCCCGGAAGAACCCAGGAAACTTATGTTATATTATTAGGATTTGTAAAGCGCAAAAAACACCCGGAGGTGTCTTGGCGCTAGCTAAAAAGGCATGAGGAAACTGGGAGGCTAAGGAGAGTTAAAAAGCCAGGTCTTCGGAAGTTTCCGGAAGGCTAGTAGGTTGGGGCATTTATGATATGCAACTTGTGATTTTTTTTAAATTATTATTATTTTTGTTTTTATTGTTATTAGCCTCGGACACGCGGCCCCTTTCTGCTCTGTTCCTGCCTCAAGTAGAAGTCACCATGTCCCCCTGCGCCTCTGTCCCTTGCATCCCCGTGCGCCCCCTCCTTCTCTCTTGTCCCTGTTCATCTGCCTCTATCCCCTGTGCGCCTGTCCCGTGCCCCTGCTTCGAGGGTGTCAGTCCCTCTTGCCCCTGCGCAGGTGCCCCCCGCCTCAGTGCTACGTGTCTCTCTGTTCCCTTTGCCTCCGTTGACTGTTGTTCGGTCCCCGTGACCCCGACCCGGTGTTTCAGCCCCTGGTGCTCCTGTTCCCCCACTTGTCTGTCCCGTATGCCCATGTCCCGTGTACCCCCATCCCATGTGCCCCCCCTGTCCCGTGTTCCTCTGTTCCGTTTGCCTGTCCCGTGTGCCCATGTCCCGCGAGCCTCTGTCTGTGTGCCTCATGTGCCCCTCCCCACGTGTGCCCGGTTCTCCCAGTTCCATGGTGCCAGCAGGGTGCCAGGCTGCCAACCTGGGGTTGCTGCCGGCCGGTCCCGGTGCGCTCTGGCGGGGGCTGCTCCGATGGTCCTATGTGCCGAGTCCGGGCTCCACGCCCCCTGACCCCGTGTCTTAACGTTCGTATCCCTTTCTTCCCTGTTCCTGCTCTGTTTCCCGTTTCTCTTGTCTTTTAACACTGAACCATTTCTGCTTCAACTCTGAACTTTCCTATCCGGTCTCCTCTCCCAAACCCGTGTCTTTACTCTCCTCTGTCCATCCTCTCGGCCTCACAGTGTACTTATAAGGTCCCAAAGGCGAGACCTACTGGCTATGCCAATGCTTGTTTTGTACTTATAACCCACACTGCTACAATGCCACACTAACGGCAGGCGCGCACTATACAAATGCTGGCAACACAACATCACATTCAAATGAGACACGCAAGAATGAAGTACAAAAAACATTATGAGAGTCCTGTAGTTGCCTGTTTACAACCGTAGCATACAGAACTGTAAACATTGTAAAACAAAAAAACATTTAAAGCCTAGAGTTGAGCGATCATTTCTCCTACCTTGTGATTTAAGTCGGCCAGTTCAGAGTTCAGTGCTTTGGCAATGATCTCCCTCCCTGCACTGACATCTTGCACTGTAACCTTTGCCTCGTGATAAACTCACACAGAGTGCATGAGTTAACGATTAACTTGGGATAATGCTAAGGAGCTGTGCTGGGAGGCTGTTTACAGAAGCCTGTTCTTCACGTGATTATCTTTATCCTGCATACTTGCTCAGTAAGAATTGATTTAAGGGTGCATTTTTCTCGTTTTCTTTTTTAAGACACCATTTTTTCAATATTATTCCTCTCTAGATTGAGAATATCAGTCGAGTGTGTCAGGCTCCCCTAAAAAACCAGCCCTAAATGTACTCTGAGGTTCTTGTTTGCGGATATACTGGCTTTAATTTACCATCTCTTTCCAAATAATGCAGCTTAAATCATAAATTCTGGGCCAACCACCAGCACCATGTGTTAATACCAGAATTTAAATCGGAATATTGTGATTGACAAGAGAGAAGAACTGACCTATCAATGGCCTAAAATTAAACTTTCACAATAACATTTCAAAGAGCAAGAACGTTGTTATTCGCCATGAAAAAGATCCAGGGAGAGAGCTGTTAAGGTTAAATATGCATTATTATAATCTGCCAAACTCACATGGTTAAATGAAAAATACATACATTTTTTCTACAGTCTGCGGCTACATTTATTAAGGGGAAATTAAATCGTAAGTGAAATTTTCGTTGAAGTGCGAGCAATATATACCAGGGGCTGTATTATGCAAAGGGCCCAGTAGCACAACAGTATTGCGGGCCCGCTTTCTGCCCCCTCCAGGGCACTTTGGTATTACAGAAAGACACAGGCACTAGCGTAACCCCTTCTGTAATACGGATCGCACCCATGCACATATAGTACTGGCGGAATCGCAAGGAGGCATGCAAATCAGGGAACACTTTGCTTCTGTGCCGTTATACAGATGAGGGGGCAGAGACAAATGAGGAGTTCGGAGGCATACTGCCTAGGCGCCACAAGAAGTGGGAGAAAAGGGGGTCCTATAGAACCCCCAGACATACCCATGCAGACGCTTGCGCTCACTCACTGCACTCACCTGCAGAGGGATTTCTTACCCCTTTCGAAAGCAGTCTCGCTTGCCATTTTCAGAGTGAACGGCAGATCGGATGGTTGAAGCAGCACCCAGGGCAGGTGCGAGTTTGTGGCTTCCCTGGAGGCAGTGCATCAACTGTAATATGGCAAACTGATCTGGTCTGTTCCTGGTGCACTCAGTTAAAGGTGCACTTTGGCGCAGACCAGGGCAGTATGCCTGTTATATAATACAACCTTGTAGGAAGCTGGCTCTGTATTTGCTTCACCAAAGTAAGGTATAATGTGCACAGATTCCAGTAGATCCCCAGAGGCTTTACAGCCTAATGCTCTCTTTTGTGGTAGTGTGGGGGAGCAGTTAGGCTTATTAGAGGGCTGTGTAAAGCATTTGTCGTACACATCCAGGCAAGAAATGATTACACACACTCAATAACTAAATCCAAGACCAATTGTTTGTAAAAATATTACTTTTTGTATGTTTATTACTTAGAACCAAGGATACTTTGTTGCAGTAAACTGCGTTTTACAATATCACAGTTTTTTTAGTATAAAAAGTGGACACTGCATTTTTCAAACAGTTCAATGTTAACCTATGGAAGGAAAACAATATTGCAATTTCCCAGGGAAGTACACGACTTACAATTCCAGTCTTCGGGTTTTAGAATCAACACTGGGCAAGGGTCAGGTAAGTTTAGAGCCTGCACCACCAGCGGCACTGGGGCGGTGTAGGGAACTGAGTAATATCCCCGTGCCTGTGCTGTTGGGGATGTTCCATTCTAGAGTGCTGGGGTTCCTAGGACACGGCAGTTGCTGCCGGGATCTGGAGGCTGTCGCTACTAATAAACCACGCTCCTACCTTCAACGTGTGATGCTCGTGAATCCTTTCAGTGGCGACGAGAGTGGGATCCAACACCTCCAGCTTCCCACCCCTGAAGACGTGCCATGCTGTTCAGTGCTCCGGCCGAATTGATCGCTTAGCGGATGAATTAATCGCCTAGCGGATCTTCCCGGAGTGTTGGTCGCTCTCATCCTGTTGCCACCTTCATTGTTCCGCTACCCCTGTGCGAAGGTTGGTGCAGCGGGAGCAAATTTTGGGGCATTTCCTTGGCTTGCGCTCGAGCTGGCGGCTGTTAGCGCACCGTCACTCGGCAACCCCTTGAGGATGATGATGCGCGCACCTCCAGCTCGTCATGAAACACGCCTGTGACGTCAGGCGCATCACGTTCGTCACGTCGAGCGTACAGTCGTCCAGCGGCCATTTTGAGGTCAGGCTATTTCTCCGGTGATGCGCACACCTGCGCATCTCTCTTCATCAAGGAATTGATCTCTCATCGCTAATCCACGGCGCTATCGGTGATGCGCACACCTCCACTCCTGAAGCGGTTTAGGTATGGAATCTGTAATTGTGCATTCGGTGATGTGCACACCCGGCTCATACTTTGATTAGCCATTATACTCACGAAGTGCATTGCGTGATGTTCACACTTTAGTCTGGCAGTTATGGGCATGTCATGTTTATAATCCCAATTTATCAGTGGTGTTTTATTCCACACTTTATTTGATCGGCATTTTATTGGTGCTCAGTTCTTCTTCAGTTTGTTGGTCATTTGGTTGATAGGGGGCAGCAACTCACCCACATTCGGCCATGGAACATACTACTGCTCCTCCACCGTTCTTACAATCCGCTGGTACACCTCCTGTCCAGTGGGAGCAGTGGAAAGACACTTTTGAAGCTTACATTGAAGCCATTGATGGGGAAACTTTCACTTCCAAGAAGAAAAAGTCGTTGTTAGTAAGCAAACTGTTCACCAAGACCGTGTCTTTCCCAGATGTGCATCTAGTAGAGTGAAAAACATTCCTGCAAAGTTTCATGATTATGAAATGTATTAATGTGTCTCAATTCATTATGTTCATATTCTGTTAATCTTTGTTATGAGTTTTTTTTTCTCCCATTTATGTTTTTGTTGTTTTGTTTTGATGTGAAGGAAAGGGGGTGTGTAGGGAACTGAGTAATATCCCCATGCCTGTGCTGTTGGGGATGTTCCATTCTAGAGTGCTGGGGTTCCTAGGACACGGCAGTTGCTGCCGGGATCTGGAGGCTGTCGCTACTAATAAACCACGCTCCTACCTTCAACGTGTGATGCTCGTGAATCCTTTCAGGCGGCCGGGTGCAGAGGTCAAATTCGGTCACTGGGGCCCAATGTTAATCAATGGAGACTGGGGGCACTCAAAAAGGTGCCGGTTGAAGGTAGGTAAAATAGGAGTTGGGGGTCAATCTCTGGGGGTTTAGACCAGCACTGGGGGGGCCACAAGACAGCACCAAACACACACCCACAGCGGCACGGAGGCGGCCGGGTGCAGAGTGCCAACATAGCATCGAGTACCCAATACAAATCAATGGAGAACGACGATTTCAAACAAAGGCTTCAGGCTTGGACCAGGAAGCTGGACGAAAGGAACCAGTGGCTCTGGAGGTAAGTTGGGATGCTGAAGAACTCAAGGACACTGTCGGTGGAGCTCCCCAAGGCCTGGGGTCTGCGGGTGCAGGGGTGTCTTTGGGCGTCGGAAAAGCCTTACCGGAGCCGGTCGCGTTTGGGGTACCCTTCGTGTTGAGGCTGCAGGCGTTGTCGTGGAATCCCGGAGAGGTCACTCTGGGGTGGAGTTGGGCTCAGGACCACTGGGGAACCTTCTCGGGACCAATGGGCCACTTCTACGCAGGCCAGAGGCATCGGGTGCAGAGGTGGGTCCGGAGGTCTTCTTGTGCGGTTCAGAAGGGCACTGGAGTTCTTGTTGTTGGTTTCTTTGTGGACAGGTCTGCTGTCATCGGGAATTCTTGGATTATGTGGAAGGTAGGCAGTCACTGGGCCTGCAAGATGAGTTGCCTTTTGGAGCAGGTTTTATCGAGGGCGGCAGACAGTTTGGTAGGGCTGGGGCCAAGTCAGTTATCTGGAGTCTTCACTGCTGGTACGGCTCTTCGGTCATTCTTCTTTGGGTCACCAGGAATCTGAGGATTTAGGTTCAGTGGTGCACCTAAATGCTCAATTTAGGGACATTACAGGGGCTGGAAGGTAGTAGCCAAAGGCTACTTACCTTTAGGGTGACTATACTCTTTGTATGTCCACTCCCTCTGGGGACGGATCATACCCCTATCGGCTAAAATCCTCCAAAGCAATATGGAGGATTTTCAAAGGAGGAGGTCATTTCAGCTCAGGCCACCTTAGGGGTGGTCCTGGCTGAGAGGAGACACACCTCTCCTGCTCCCTAATTTTCCCGCCAATCTTTCCACCAAAAGTAGGGCTTGGTCAGGGTGGCAGGCATCTCCACTAGCTGGAGAGGCCCTGGTTAGCATAACAAATGGCAGGAAGCCTTTGAGGCTCACTGCCCTTCAATGCTGTTCCTGCTTGGGGGTAGGTGTGAAGCACTTCCACCCAGAGCAGGCTTTATTTCTGACCCGCGAGAGCAAAAGGCTCTCACCTCAGGGGGTCAGAAACATGTCTAGAGGTGGCAGGCTGATGCAGACCAGTCAGGCACACACTAGTAGTTTGGTAGGTTTTCAGGAGGTACCTCTGAGGGGCCCTCTGAGTGCATTTATTAATTAATCCAACACTGGCATCAGTGTGGGCTCATTAAATTGAGTTGTTTGGTACCAAACATCTTGGGATTCGGTGAAGCCATCACAGAGCTGTGGAACTCGTATTGATAAGCTCCCAGCCCATGTACTCAGTATGGCCTCACCGTGCACTTATAATGTCTAAGAAGGGACTTAGACACTGTAGGGGCATACCTGCTCAAGCAGTTATGCCCTCACCAGAGGTATAGTGCACCCTGCCTGAGTCTTGTAAGGCCTGCTGTAGGGGTGACTTACCAATGCCTCTTGCAGTGCTGGCAGGTCTTGCAGACAGGGATGTGTGCCTGGTCGACTCTTCACTGTAAGCTGCAACAAAACACGCAGGCTGCAGTGGCAGTGTTCATGTGTTTGGTGAGGAGTCTTTTAGGGTGTCATAATACATGCTGCAGCCCTTAGAGACACTCTCTGGTCACAATGCCATTGGTACCACTGGTACATTTCACAAGGTACTTATATATGGGCCAGAGTTGTGCCAATTGTGAAAACAAAGGTACAGTTTTGGGAAAGAACACAGACACTGGGAACCTGATTAGCAGGAACCCAGTGCACATTCAGTCAAAGTTGAATTCAGAGTCAGGCAAAAAGTGGGGGGGTAACCATGCCAAAAGGAGTACTTTCCTACAAACCTCAGTAAGCTGAACAGAGAATATAGTATTGAGACAGGTATAGCGCATGGCAAAGCATTCTGAATGGCACTAAAATGTATACATTTCTGATATGAGATCAGCGTATTTGAGGTCACAAAAAAGATTTATTTCATGAATGCGTAGAGATGTTGGCGGGAGTTTGTGCCGAGGGTGGTAAGAGTGCCCACTGACTGGAACACTCTGTTGGTGTACAACTGAATTTTGATTGGGGGTTAATGTTTGTTACTAAACATTGGGAGTTTTCACTATGGGTTTTATTTTTAAAAGTAATTTTCCCTTTAAAGATTCGGCACTGTTAAACAAGAACACAGCTCTAAAGCCATATAGTTGGATAAACATCACCATCTCAGCAGTACATCCATATTGTTATATTCATACTTACTTCATCCTACACCAACAGTGCACATCAGATACAGCCTCTGGTACATGAATCCCAGAGCCTCAGTCATGTTGCTATAACGTTGCTATAAGTTTTATTCATGATTAATTGTACACCAACAGTACACATTAGAAACAATTTCTGTGACCACCATACTCGCAGCAGGGCTACAAGCAGTATAGATGGAAATGTATTGTCACTTCAGTGGTACGCATTAAACCTAATGACATCATGACATGCACACAACACAACTCCACACTACATATTTGTATAAGTGATGCCATCAAGTAAATAGCCATATCAAGTTATACTCACCATCACACAGACAATGCACCAAATCCATGTTCCAGAGAACCTGCCTAGTATCTGCTGAATCACAGAATGCAGCTGCTTGCTTAAATCTTGACTGGATAAAGCGATCTCATATCTCTTCACTCTTCGCATTGACTTCCTATTTCTAAGAGTTATATCTTCAAATCTCTGCAATCTGACAGCACCCATAGAAAAATGAAAATGCTGCAGAGGATTGTTTTTTGTGCAGAAAGGTGCCCCATCCTGCACAAAAACAATCGTGCCTCCATTGGCGCAAGGCAGCACATTGTGCACCCGTGCAAGGAAAGGACAGGAATGCGCCATATAATGTTAAATACAGCATATTTCCTCCCTTTCACGCAGCACAGCCAGGTGGCTTGCTGTGCTGCGTGAAAGTTTGATTAATATGCCCCTCAGTTTTTCCATCATTAAGATATGCCATATTTTAGGCCACCCTTGGCCTAGTGAGGTGAAGCCCTCTGCTTTCAGCAATAGGCTAGCGTTAGTTTACCTGATAAAAGAAATTGTGTAGTGATTCGTCCCAAATGGGGGTGCATGGGATAAACTCTATGTTTCCCCGGAAGACCCAGCAGAATCACGACTCGATCAAACAGCAGAGAAACGTCCGCTGTGTCTTGTATGAGATTCAGCAAAGACTCCCACTAGGACTGAGCCTGTGGTCAAGACCCACAGATATTGCCCATTCTGTCTCCCGATTGACGATTCCTCCAACACATATAGGGGCCCTGAACAAAGCACTAAGCCCGACTGGCGTCAGGTACCACCTGGTGAGAACCTTAAAGGCACTCTCCTTATTTTAATGGAAGCTATTGCCTACCTTGGCCCTCCCTTTCTTCCTTGTCTATTTCTCTTGTAAGCTCTTTCTCCCACTTTACTGTATCATTGCACCCTATTGGTTCTGCGCCTATAGCTGGAACCTGATGTAAGCAGAAAATGCCCTTGCAGTTAGAGGCCTGGTCGAACATTGAATCTACGGTAGTCAACTCACAACCACCCCGAGTTTGTTTTTGCCCAGTGCCCGCCTAGTGTAATGTCTAAATTAGTTTAAACGTGTCTTTTTCCCTGAATTCAGTATGAGGCTTTGCATGTATCCCTGGATTTTAGGGTTCCATATGCGAAAAAAAATCACCTAATTTACATGGGCCAGACTCATCAGGATTTAAAAACAGTGTGTAGGCCCAGTGAGAAATCTAGGTTGTGTCTCAGTGGAGTGTGGGTGGGGTGTGGGGGGGTGTATTTGGCGGGGCAGAAAGAATGTAACTTTCTTAAGAAGGGCCAAGCCCTTCCAGCGATCTAAAATGTGCCTACATTTGGGTAAGAACTGATGCATAATTACACCTAGGAAAGACCTCCACTGTCACACAACGTGTTGCTCACTGTCTAAAATCCTTCTGGAGAAAACACCCGAGTAGCTCTGAAATCTCTCTGTGTGTTATAATCCTGGTCTCAATCTCAGACCTAGTAATGCATGTCTGGCAATCCAAACCAAATACAAGAGAAATAATCATGGCAGAAAAACCATTAGAGGTCATCATACACACCTTAGGCACTCATTGGCCCCTACTTTGAGAACACTGACAACCTTCAAAAAAGAATAGAACAACACATTTTTCCAATAGTTTTAAAAATTAAAGCCAGGCTCCAAGCGGATGACCCACCACTCTACAAGTAGAAACTGGGCCATTTAACCCACCTGAAAATCTAACATAATTCCTACCACCTGATGAATACCAATAGACTTTTCTGGGGATTTATTCTACTGTCCACCATCAACCTAGGGCTATTAGAAGTCTATTAGAAATAAGTTGAGAACAATATAAATTAAATGAACCATCCTCGCTTTCCAAACGATTCAGTCCTTTTACACAGAACAACAGTTGATCTTCACCAATCTTTGAAGGTAATTCTGTGATACTATTCTATGAATTAACTAGAGATAAATGGTAAAAATTGGGGCGGCTCCTCCGCTATGGCGGGGGAGCGTTGCCCTACTGCTGAAAGGCAGCAGACAGAAGAACAATAAAATGACAATACTATTTTATTACCATTTTATTTTACACTTCCAGTCCACCAAGTCTAGGGCACGGCCATGTTGCAGAATCTAGCAAAACCAAAGGGGATGATGGACGGAGTGTTGAACATTGCAAGCACTCACCCCCAGTCAACTGATCTGGGTTTAATCCATCATCATTCTTTAGCTCACTCCGCCACCCCAGTTCAGACATGGCCATATGCAAATCAGTCTGACCCTGTGCCTCATGGGAACAGTCCAGCCCGAACTGCCAAGCCATGTCTTCCCTGGACCAGAAACAAGCATCCTGGGACCGGTTTCTGGCTTACAGCCGTCATCAGCCAGGCTATCTTGAATCCAGTGGCAAAGTGAGCAAGGGACCCACGTCTGGGCATACCCTGCCAACTTAGGGCGAACATAGCAAAACCAAAGGGGATGATGGACGGAGTGTTGAACATTGCAAGCACTCACCCCCAGTCAACTGATCTGGGTTTAATCCATCATCATTCTTTAGCTCACTCCGCCACCCCAGTTCAGACATGGCCATATGCAAATCAGTCTGACCCTGTGCCTCATGGGAACAGTCCAGCCCGAACTGCCAAGCCATGTCTTCCCTGGACCAGAAACAAGCATCCTGGGACCGGTTTCTGGCTTACAGCCGTCATCAGCCAGGCTATCTTGAATCCAGTGGCAAAGTGAGCAAGGGACCCACGTCTGGGCATACCCTGCCAACTTAGGGCAAACATAGCAAAACCAAAGGGGATGATGGACGGAGTGTTGAACATTGCAAGCACTCACCCCCAGTCAACTGATCTGGGTTTAATCCATCATCATTCTTTAGCTCACTCCGCCACCCCAGTTCAGACATGGCCATATGCAAATCAGTCTGACCCTGTGCCTCATGGGAACAGTCCAGCCCGAACTGCCAAGCCATGTCTTCCCTGGACCAGAAACAAGCATCCTGGGACCGGTTTCTGGCTTACAGCCGTCATCAGCCAGGCTATCTTGAATCCAGTGGCAAAGTGAGCAAGGGACCCACGTCTGGGCATACCCTGCCAACTTAGGGCAAACATAGCAAAACCAAAGGGGATGATGGACGGAGTGTTGAACAATGCAAGCACTCACCCCCAGTCAACTGATCTGGGTTTAATCCATCATCATTCTTTAGCTCACTCCGCCACCCCAGTTCAGACATGGCCATATGCAAATCAGTCTGACCCTGTGCCTCATGGGAACAGTCCAGCCCGAACTGCCAAGCCATGTCTTCCCTGGACCAGAAACAAGCATCCTGGGACCGGTTTCTGGCTTACAGCCGTCATCAGCCAGGCTATCTTGAATCCAGTGGCAAAGTGAGCAAGGGACCCACGTCTGGGCATACCCTGCCAACTTAGGGCGAACATAGCAAAACCAAAGGGGATGATGGACGGAGTGTTGAACATTGCAAGCACTCACCCCCAGTCAACTGATCTGGGATTAATCCATCATCATTCTTTAGCTCACTCTGCCACCCCAGTTCAGACATGGCCATATGCAAATCAGTCTGACCCTGTGCCTCATGGGAACAGTCCAGCCCGAACTGCCAAGCCATGTCTTCCCTGGACCAGAAACAAGCATCCTGGGACCGGTTTCTGGCTTACAGCCGTCATCAGCCAGGCTATCTTGAATCCAGTGGCAAAGTGAGCAAGGGACCCACGTCTGGGCATACCCTGCCAACTTAGGGCGAACATAGCAAAACCAAAGGGGATGATGGACGGAGTGTTGAACATTGCAAGCACTCACCCCCAGTCAACTGATCTGGGTTTAATCCATCATCATTCTTTAGCTCACTCCGCCACCCCAGTTCAGACATGGCCATATGCAAATCAGTCTGACCCTGTGCCTCATGGGAACAGTCCAGCCCGAACTGCCAAGCCATGTCTTCCCTGGACCAGAAACAAGCATCCTGGGACCGGTTTCTGGCTTACAGCCGTCATCAGCCAGGCTATCTTGAATCCAGTGGCAAAGTGAGCAAGGGACCCACGTCTGGGCATACCCTGCCAACTTAGGGCGAACATAGCAAAACCAAAGGGATGATGGACGGAGTGTTGAACATTGCAAGCACTCACCCCCAGTCAACTGATCTGGGTTTAATCCATCATCATTCTTTAGCTCACTCCGCCACCCCAGTTCAGACATGGCCATATGCAAATCAGTCTGACCCTGTGCCTCATGGGAACAGTCCAGCCCGAACTGCCAAGCCATGTCTTCCCTGGACCAGAAACAAGCATCCTGGGACCGGTTTCTGGCTTACAGCCGTCATCAGCCAGGCTATCTTGAATCCAGTGGCAAAGTGAGCAGGGACCCACGTCTGGGCATACCCTGCCAACTTAGGGCGAACATAGCAAAACCAAAGGGGATGATGGACGGAGTGTTGAACATTGCAAGCACTCACCCCCAGTCAACTGATCTGGGTTTAATCCATCATCATTCTTTAGCTCACTCCGCCACCCCAGTTCAGACATGGCCATATGCAAATCAGTCTGACCCTGTGCCTCATGGGAACAGTCCAGCCCGAACTGCCAAGCCATGTCTTCCCTGGACCAGGGAGGACCTGGCCTGGCAGTTCGGGCTGGACTGTTCCCATAGGGCACAGGGTCAAGACTGATTTGCATATGGCTGGGTTCAAACTGGAATGGCATGGTGAGCAAAAAAACGATGGATTTAGGCCCAGATCTCTGTACTGGGGTGAATGTATGACAATGTTCTGCATTCTGTCCATCAATTGTTGTTTTTGCATTTGTCACCCCGAGTGTGACGGGCATGCCCAGACGTGGGTCCCGTGCTCTCCATGCCGCTGGAGTCAAGCTATCCTGGCTGAAGAGGGGTGAAACCCCGAAACCGGTCCTAGGATGCTTGTTTCCAGTCCAGGGAGGACCTGGCCTGGCAGTTCGGGCTGGACTGTTCCCATAGGGCACAGGGTCAAGACTGATTTGCATATGGCTGGGTTCAAACTGGAATGGCATGGTGAGCAAAAAAACGATGGATTTAGGCCCAGATCTCTGTACTGGGGTGAATGTATGACAATGTTCTGCATTCTGTCCATCAATTGTTGTTTTTGCATTTGTCACCCCGAGTGGGACGGGTATGCCCAGACGTGGGTCCCGTGCTCTCCATGCCGCTGGAGTCAAGCTATCCTGGCTGAAGAGGGGTGAAACCTCGAAACCGGTCCTAGGATGCTTGTTTCCAGTCCAGGGAGGACCTGGCCTGGCAGTTCGGGCTGGACTGGTCCCATAGGGCACAGGGTCAAGACTGATTTGCATATGGCTGGGTTCAAACTGGAATGGCATGGTGAGCAAAAAAACGATGGATTTAGGCCCAGATCTCTGTACTGGGGTGAATGTATGACAATGTTCTGCATTCTGTCCATCAATTGTTGTTTTTGCATTTGTCACCCCGAGTGGGACGGGCATGCCCAGACGTGGGTCCTGTGCTCACCATGCCGCTGGAGTCAAGCTATCCTGGCTGAAGAGGGGTGAAACCCCGAAACCGGTCCTAGGATGCTTGTTTCCAGTCCAGGGAGGACCTGGCCTGGCAGTTCGGGCTGGACTGTTCCCATAGGGCACAGGGTCAAGACTGATTTGCATATGGCTGGGTTCAAACTGGAATGGCATGGTGAGCAAAAAAACGATGGATTTAGGCCCAGATCTCTGTACTGGGGTGAATGTATGACAATGTTCTGCATTCTGTCCATCAATTGTTGTTTTTGCATTTGTCACCCCGAGTGGGACGGGTATGCCCAGACGTGGGTCCCGTGCTCTCCATGCCGCTGGAGTCAAGCTATCCTGGCTGAAGAGGGGTGAAACCCCGAAACCGGTCCTAGGATGCTTGTTTTCAGTCCAGGGAGGACCTGGCCTGGCAGTTCGGGCTGGACTGTTCCCATAGGGCACAGGGTCAAGACTGATTTGCATATGGCTGGGTTCAAACTGGAATGGCATGGTGAGCAAAAAAACGATGGATTTAGGCCCAGATCTCTGTACTGGGGTGAATGTATGACAATGTTCTGCGTTCTGTCCATCAATTGTTGTTTTTGCATTTGTCACCCCGAGTGAGACGGGTATGCCCAGACGTGGGTCCCGTGCTCTCCATGCCGCTGGAGTCAAGCTATCCTGGCTGAAGAGGGGTGAAACCCCGAAACCGGTCCTAGGATGCTTGTTTCCATTCCAGGGAGGACCTGGCCTGGCAGTTCGGGCTGGACTGTTCCCATAGGGCACAGGGTCAAGACTGATTTGCATATGGCTGGGTTCAAACTTGAATGGCATGGTGAGCAAAAAAACGATGGATTTAGGCCCAGATCTCTGTACTGGGGTGAATGTATGACAATGTTCTGCATTCTGTCCATCAATTGTTGTTTTTGCATTTGTCACCCCGAGTGGGACGGGCATGCCCAGACGTGGGTCCCGTGCTCTCCATGCCGCTGGAGTCAAGCTATCCTGGCTGAAGAGGGGTGAAACCCCGAAACCGGTCCTAGGATGCTTGTTTCCAGTCCAGGGAGGACCTGGCCTGGCAGTTCGGGCTGGACTGTTCCCATAGGGCACAGGGTCAAGACTGATTTGCATATGGCTGGGTTCAAACTAGAATGGCATGGTGAGCAAAAAACGATGGATTTAGGCCCAGATCTCTGTACTGGGGTGAATGTATGACAATGTTCTGCATTCTGTCCATCAATTGTTGTTTTTGCATTTGTCACCCCGAGTGGGACGGGTATGCCCAGATGTGGGTCCCGTGCTCTCCATGCCGCTGGAGTCAAGCTATCCTGGCTGAAGAGGGGTGAAACCCCGAAACCGGTCCTAGGATGCTTGTTTCCAGTCCAGGGAGGACCTGGCCTGGCAGTTCGGGCTGGACTGTTCCCATAGGGCACAGGGTCAAGACTGATTTGCATATGGCTGGGTTCAAACTGGAATGGCATGGTGAGCAAAAAACGATGGATTTAGGCCCAGATCTCTGTACTGGGGTGAATGTATGACAATGTTCTGCATTCTGTCCATCAATTGTTGTTTTTGCATTTGTCACCCCGAGTGGGACGGGTATGCCCAGACGTGGGTCCCGTGCTCTCCATGCCGCTGGAGTCAAGCTATCCTGGCTGAAGAGGGGTGAAACCCCGAAACCGGTCCTAGGATGCTTGTTTCCAGTCCAGGGAGGACCTGGCCTGGCAGTTCGGGCTGGACTGTTCCCATAGGGCACAGGGTCAAGACTGATTTGCATATGGCTGGGTTCAAACTGGAATGGCATGGTGAGCAAAAAAACGATGGATTTAGGCCCAGATCTCTGTACTGGGGTGAATGTATGACAATGTTCTGCATTCTGTCCATCAATTGTTGTTTTTGCATGTTGCAGAATCATCAGCAGGGGAGGAGGAGTGTTAAGCACAGAAAGTGTGCATGCCGGTTTGGCCGGCTGTCTTAGGACGGCCAAACCAACATGCGCACTTGGATATCTCCAGGCTGTTTCCTGGAGATATCAGCAGTGCTCAGGAGCACAAGTGCCTACTCTGCCCAATCCCAGCGCTTCTCTCATGCTGGGTAACAGCATGAGAGTAGCGTTGGAATTGCGTGGGGAGTCTGGGTGTCTGTACTCATGGAGATTGCAGTGCTGGGAGCAGAGGAGCAGCGAGGTGCGGCGCGGGAGCAGAAGATCACAGAGACGACAGCTGGCAGCGAAAGGTAAGTGTACACCTCCGCTGTGTTAATTATTGAGGCAGGTAGGATGTTTTTGTCAAAGGTGGCTGATTATAGGTAGATCATTATCAAGATGAGAGTTTGGGTGTCCAGAGGTTGGCTGGAGTGCCCAGGTAGTGAAGTGACAGTTTGCCGGGTCAGAAATAACTACAATGTGTTCTGACAGTGATCCGCTTCATGCAATGACTCAAGATATCACAAAGATAACAGAGAACCTTAAAAAGGCCCAAAAAGAAAGAGCTTACTTGTTAGATCTATTAAATCATTTACCACAGTGGCAGGGAGGAGTAACCAGTTCTTCTGCTCAAGAGAGACAGGTGTCTTCCTCTCCTACTTCTCTCATAAATTGAGTTACGAGTACTCATGTTTCTAGGTCCCAATCTGTCACCACTGGAGATATTCTCAGGAAATTTCCATGCATCCCAGTCATTTTAGCTCAATGTTACGTTATGTAGTGCAGATTTGTAGAGCGCACTATCACCCAGGAGGGTATCCTGGTGTTGAGCAGGTGAGAGTCTAAACTAACCTAGGGCCTTGGGACTACTCAGAAAGACAGGTCTTCAGCTTCTTGTGGAATTCAAGAAGTGAGAAGGAGGCTCTTATGTGTAGTGGCAGGTCGTTCAATGCTTTAGGAGCAATGTAGGAGAAGGCTCGACCACCGGATCTGGTTTTCAGTATGAGTGGGATGCGAGCAAGTAGGGCTCCGGACAAGCGGAGGTGTCTATAAGGTTTGTGAAAACAGGTGCAATTGTTGAGGTATGTTGGGCCAGTGTTAGTAGTGCGCTGAAATGTGGACAAGGATTTTGAATTGTGCAGTGCATGGTAGGCCAATGGAGCGCCTTCAAGTGTGGTATCATGTGAAAGCGGTGTGGGAGGTTGAGAATGATTCTGGTTGAAGAGTTTGGAATAGTCTGCAGCCTTCTGGTGAGTTTTGTTTTATCCCAGCATAGAAGGTGTTCCTGTAGTCCAGTTTGCTTGTGACCAGGGCATGTGTGACAATTTTCCGGGTGCTGACATGGAGCAAATTGAATATCTTCCTTAGCATCTTCAGATTATGAAAGCATGAGGCAGTGACAGCGTTGACTTGGGCAGTCATGTCAAGTTTGCTAACTATGATGATCCTGAGGTTCTTGACATGGGTGGTGGGGGTGTTGGTCAGTCCTAGCTCTAATAACCACCAGGTGAGTCACACGGTAAAGTACTCTTCTCGAAGATCACGATTTCGGTCTTGTTTGTGTTCAGCTTCATACAGTTGGTCTTCATCCAGTGGGTGATTTCAGTCATGCATATTCAACTTGATACAGGTACTGGGCATGTTGTCCGTGAAGGAGAGAAGGAGTTGGGTGTCATTGGTGTATGAGAGGACATTGATGTAGTGACAGCAGATGATGCTGGCTAGAGGGTTCATGTATGCGCTAAAGAGTGCCGAGCTCAGGGAGAATATTTGCGGAACTCTGCAGATGAGGTCACGGGTGTATGTGCCAGGCTGACTGACTGGGTCCTTCCAGTCAGGAAGGACCAGATCCATAAGTGTGTGCTTGGATTCTGATGTCTTGTAGGTGTTGGATGAGGATGGGGTGAGAGACTGTGTCAAACTAAGAGACCATGTCAAATGCTACAGGGAGGTCCAGGAGGATGAGGGCCAATGTGCCTCATCTGTCCAGACTCATGAGAATGTCATCTGCGGCAGCGATGAGGGCAGTTTCTGTGCTGTGGTTGGGTCTGAAACCAGACTGTGTGATGTTGAGGAGTTGGTGGTCATTAAGGTATTCGGTGAGGTGTCTGTTGATGATTTTTTCCAATTCTTGGCTGGCAATGGAAGCAGGGAGAACGGTCTGTAGTTGGCTTGAGTTGAAGGGTCCGCAGAGGGTTTCCTCAGCAATAGTAGGACATTTGTATGTTTCCAAGCATCTGTTAAGGTCGCGGAAGAGGCATTTAGAATGGGTGTGAGCATGGCGTTGGTGGGTTGTAGTCGTCTGGAGTAGGTGTGGTGGGGGCAGGGGTCCGATGGGGCCCCTCAATGGATGGACTTTATTGTGGTGTTTTTTTTTTTGGGGTGATAATAGGCCATGTGGTTAGCATTTGTTCTTTAGATAAGATTGTGAGGAGTTTAGTGAGGTCTGCCAGTCCGGTTTAAGTTGCTGTAAATGACGGTGATTTTGTTGTTGAAGAATTCAGATAGATTGTTGTAGAGGCCCTGAGAGGGGGTGATAGTGTCGGAGGCAGCCACTGGTAAGGTGAAATACTTCACAATGGCAAAGATTTCTTTGCTTCTATTGGTGCTGGCATCAATGTGGTCTGCCAGAGTGGTATGTTTGGTGGTCTCGATCATTTGGTGGTAGCATCTCAGGGCAGATTTGAATGTGCTCCTGATTGTATTGTACTGGCTAATTCTCCCTTTGCGTTCTAGTTCTTTAGTGGCGTTTTATCTGTCTAAGTTCCTCCACATACCAACTGGCCTGGGATCTAGACTTTGTCTATTCACTATGTTTGAGGGGGCTGGGGGGGGAGAGGCAGGGAGTCGGTACAAGAAGTGATCAAATTGACAGTGGTGTTCCAGTCCTTGTTAGTGACGCTGTTCCAGTCTGGCGGTGGTACCTGTGCACTGGATCGGGATGAGGATGCTGAATTTGACATGGGTGTGGTCTGTCCAGGAGACTGCTGTGGGCTTGTCGACTTTGGTATTGTAGACAGTGGGGAAAATAGGGTCCAGGTGGTGTCTAGCGACATGAGTGGGTCCCTTTTCTCGTTGGGTGGGGCCCAGGCTTCCAAAGTCTTCGATGAGTGCTTTTGAGTTAGGGCCGGCATGGTCTTCCAGATGGAAGTTCAGGTCTCTGAGTAAGATGTAATTGCTAGTGTCAAGGGCGAGTGGTGTGACGAGGTCCATGCAAAGTTGATGTACGGTCCCGGTGGTCTATAGAGGATAGTGCTGCTTAGAGTTTAGTTGGCTGTGACATAGAGCTTGAACGACAGGTGTACCATGTTGAAGGATGAAGTTTCCCAGGAGGTAGTGCAGCTGATGGTGTTCTTGTGGATGATGGGAGATTCTGCTCCAGGCTTGAGATGTCTGTCTTGCCTGGCGATCTTGTAGCCCGGGGGTGGGCGGGGAGTCAGGGGGGTGTCTGTGGCAATCTCAGGTGTCGATGCAGGGTTCAGCCAGGTTTCCATGAGGAAAAGTAGGTCTGGGGCGTTGTTGTGAAGCATCAAATTCCAGGGGTGGATGCATGGGAATGCCCATACTCAACCTTGGAACCCTACCACAACTAAATGAAATGCAACGCAGCATAAGCCAATGCATTACATTTGTTTTACGAAGTCACACAAGGTGGTGTAAATCGCCTCTTGTATGGCTTTCTACATTTTATTTAAGCCTTTGCGTTGCCTTGTGTGACATAAGGACAACCCAATGGCTTAATAAATCTGGGCCTACTTTTCTTCTAGTCCTTTTCACTTGATTTCTGCCAAAATTACCTTTGTGTTGTCATATCGATCTAAAGATGCCTTAATGTGGGCCATTCCTTCATAATAATCCAAAATCCATTGTTACAAATGTATGATACTTTTCTCAAAGAATTTTGAGCAGTGTTTAGTAAAATGGAATACAGTTCAGGTGCATATTCTGGCCTATTGGCTTTGCAAAAAAGGTATCAAGGCCTAATTTTGAATATTACTTATTTTAATCAACTCTCTTCCCTGGCCACAGCCGCTGCCTTTTACCAAGGCCTCCAGTAAGATTTGAAGATGCTCTTTCAATAATATCTATCTGACCTATCACTACATAAATACATTAATTAATCTAACTCTTCTAAATGATTATGACCAAAAACACAGATCAGACCCACAATGGATATCCAGAAGAACATCTGTAGGATTCACAATGCAGAACTGCTTTCCAACTCCCTCTGAGGGACCTATTCAATAAGACTTCAAAAATCTTTGTGCATGGAAGAACATGAATGACGCAGATGATCTGGTCTTTGTTTATATTGTGGAAAGGTGGGCCATTTCATTTGACACCATTCTCTGATGGGGGGAAACAAGTCCACTACGCCTTAGATTGCAGACCCTGATCGAGCAGTTCTAGCCTTCAAGAGTCTGTCAGCTATTCTCATTTTCTTCTCAAAATCACTTTAGCTACTGCCTCATGCCCTACATTGATCCTGATTTTAATTGATTCAGGTGCATTCATCTGTTTGATTGACAGGATATTTACAAAGGAAAAATGTCTTTCCATTGGAGACAAAAATAAAGCAGAAACAAGCACAGCAATTGATGGCACACCACTTACCTCGAGAAAGGTATGCCAGGAAAGTGAATCACTTGCTATCGCAACAGAAATAGGGCACTGTGAGCACATTTCATTGGATCTCATTGATTCTTCCAACTTTTTTTGGTGTGCTAAGTACCTCTTGGTTTCAAAAACACAATCCAGAAATTGATTTGCAGTGTCCCAATTTGAGCTATCATTACTACTGTAAAAGGTATTGCTTACTTCAAAGACAGATCACTATCATTAACAACTTGTTTGTTGTGCTACAACTGGTACAGAAACCTCATGTCCCTCCTTGCCAGAAACATATAAAGAATTTGCAGACATTTTTAGTGAGTAGGAGCAGAAGCCTTACTTCCTCCTAAGGAGTATGGTTGTTCCAGTCACTTACCAGATGCTAAAATTCGGCATGGGTTTATCTACCCTTTAACTTGTAAAGAAGATGAAATCCTGAGAAGCTACCTGAAAGAAAATCCTGATAGAGGGTTTATTAAACATTCTTCATCACATGCTGGAGCTCCTCTTTTCTTTTCCACTCATGTACTACAAACTAACTCTATGCACAATCCAATATCTCAGCACACACTACTAAATTACACAAAACACACCTATATACCCTTCTATCCCAGCTACCGCACATTTCTACCGTCATCTACGAACAGCACACAACTTTATCCTATACCACTAACCAATCCACTCATCAATAACACAACCCAATTTCACACCATACTTAACTACAACCCATCCAGACACACATTCCCCACTCTACCCCTAACAGACCCCCTTTTATCACTAACAAACCTATACTCAGCCTTCCATCATTTGTCCGACCAACACCCTCCTCTTCTTTCTACCACAATCACACAACCGCACAACACATACACTCCACAGCACCACACATTTTAACTCTTGGAGCAAACAAGTCTAAGATAAACACTCTTAACTCTACTTCATCCCCTCCTACATACAACATACACTCTACTCTCAAACACATCACCACTCCCTTTACCTTACAACTTCCACTCGCAAACAATACTATACAAACAAATCCATCTCATAAAACAAATACACCAGCACCTCTTTTCACTACTCCTATCATATCACGCACACCAGCACAACACAATCTCTCAAGCGCAACACCTCATAATACTTACTGTCGCAAAATACAAACATAAACCCACCTTTCAAACTACACAAATGAACAAACTCTAATGCCAAGCTTTCTCTCGTCCACCACACCTAAAACACATATAGCAACACAGAAACTCTCTTCCAACCGCCTCTCAACCATTGGACAATTTAGAAACTTACTACATGACCCACCTGCTGCACCACCACCCCTGACTCCTACACCTTCCGCCCTGAACACATGCAAACAATATAAGCAGCGTGCCACACCTTACAATTTCGCTTCTCCATGTCTACTGCACAACAAGGTTACACCACAAAAACAACACTGCACACCAATTCACTCTCAAACACTGTCTCCACCTCCTACACATGCAGACCCATCAAAATGCCTTCTTAGCCTGCTGGACGAGGAACACGATATAGAATGGCTCCACTATTGCTGTCCTCATACAGCTAATACCAGCACTAAGGATACACTTGCTACATGCCCACAAAATACTGATCACTCTTCTACAAAACAAAGTTACACTATCACCAAAGCACATTCTCTAAACTGTCTACTAATAAATGCTTGATCGCTCTCTAAAAACAAACATCACATCTACGACCTTCTCACTGACGCAAAACCAGACATACTATTCATAACTGAATCATGGTTGGGAGATGATATGGCTCCAGTCCTGCGTGAAGCCGTTCCTCTAGGCTATCAAAGGATCACCCAAAATCGTATAGGCAAAAAAGGAGGTGGCCTAGCTGTTGTGTTCAGGCAAACATTACATATCACTAAAGTAGACAACGTCTCCATAAAAGATTGTGAGGCCCTTTTCACCAGATGCAATCCAACGCTATAACCTCCTGTAACATCCTGCTCCTTTACAGGCCCCCACCTAGCAAGGCGACATTGCCAGACACACTTCTAGACACGGTTTCAAACCTAATAACACTACACTCCAACCTATGCATTCTGGGTGACATTTGACAAACCCAATATGCCCATTCCAAAAACAATAATCGCTGGCCTAGACACACTGAACCTGCATCAGATCGTCCACAAACCCACACACAACGCTGGACACATCCTAGATGTCATTTTTGCTAATACCGAACTAGTTACCTTTCAAACTATAACTCCAGTCACATGGTCAGACCACCATTTGCTTTCTTTCCAACATTAAACAACACTAAGCAACGCACCTAAAACCACCTTACGTGCCTCCACCTATCCACCATGGAACAAACTCAATTTGGAACACTTAGAAACTCAACTAACATCCAGTACAGATCTGGAAACAATAAATTCTGTTCAAAAACTATATGAGTGGCTACAGGAAGCTTTTGATATCCTGATACCACTCAAAAAAACACAACTGAACAAAAGAAAATAAGCACCTTGGAGAAATACAGAGATAAAAGACATAAAACAACAAATTAGAAAGCTGCAATGTGCCTGGCTCAAATCAAACACCAATCAAGACAAATTTCGCCTATAGAAATTAAACATATTATACAAGTCAGCTATCAAAAAAGCAAAGAAAAGGTACTATTCAGACAGAATTCAAAATGCTAAATGTGCAAATAAAGAATTCTATAAAATACTCAATGAATTTCGTAAACCGAATTGCCTAGAAGGAGCTCATCCCATTACGCAAGATTTCACAGACAAACCGTCAAATCATTACACGGACAAAGCAAACACATTGGACTCATACTTAAAACAAGACAAAGCACCAGTGCTGACCCTTTTCCAAAACAACAATCCAAGAATACCCTAACCCAGCCTTTCCTTTCCTTCCAACACATTTCACATGATGAATTTTTGGACCTGGTCAAAGCAAGCATGCCTGCCGGCAGCCCTTTTGACCTGTGTCCACCGCAAACTTTCAAGACAATTCGTCTAAAGACCTCTGCTGCCACTTCAGTAAGAAGAACCATCAACGATTCCTTAACTAGCGGAATATTTCCAGAAGAACTCAAAAATGTATACATACGCCCATTACTGAAGAAAACCAACTTGGACCCGCTGAACCCTGACAACTACAGACCCATTACAAATGGACCTTTCCTGGGTAAACTTATAGAAAGAGCAGTGTTCGCCCAGATGTCACAATTCATTGAAGACAAGGCCATACTTTCAGACTTCCAAACGGGATTCCGTCCAGGAAGAGGCACAGAATCTGCCCTCCTTGCCATCTGGGATGACCTGAAGAACACAGTTGACCGCTACGGGGTTGCTGTCCTACTTCTCTTGGACCTCTCGGCTGCCTTTGACACAGTTGACCATGACACTCTAATACAAAGACTCTACGAAGCCGGCATAGAGGGGACTGCTCTAGACTGGATCGCATCCTACCTCGCAACAGAACTAATGTCATCCATACCCCACCTTTCTCGTCCAAACCGTACTCCACAAAAGCAGGGGTCTCTCAAGGCTCAATCATTTTGCCCATGCTTTTCAACATCTACATGAAGTCATTACCGGTACTGATCAATCAATTTCACCTCACGTGCTATAACTTTGCAGATGACACACAAATACTCCTTCAACTGGAATGCCCCAAAGACATTGGAAACTCGCCAATTTTCAGTTGTCTCAGAGCCGTGGATCAATGGATGACGTGGAGCCATCTCAAATTGAATGCTTCCAAAATGGAAATACTCACGTGTGACGATTGGAAACATTATGACCCGCTCGCCGCCTGGCCTGATGAACTGGGATCACCGCCTAAAGTATCCAAGGTAGTAAGAAACCTTGGAATGACCATGGACTCCAAAACTATCGATGTATGCCCAAGTGGACAAACTAGCAAGATCAAGCTTTTTTACTATAAAAACTCTTCGACGAATCTTCCCCCATTTGGAATTTCCACACTAGGTCCAAGCTACCATCTCCCTTGTTCTGTCCAAACTCGATTACGTCAATAGCCTCAACCACGGATCACCTTTAACGACCATACAAAGACTACAACGGATTCAGAACTCGGTTGCCAGACTACTCCTACATATCAAACCGCGAGACCACATCTACCTCGCCTTGAAAGCCCTGCATTGGTTACCGGTTGCCAGAAGATCCATGTTCAAGCTGCTTTGTATCACCCACAAAGCGATACATGGAACGGGACCGTTCTTCATCAGGAATAAAATCACCAAACACATTCAACAAAGGAACCTCCGCTTTAGAGTGGCACCTCGCCTCAAAATCCCAAGATACAAGAGAAAAAAAACAAGGGTTACACATCCTTCTCCATTCAAGCAGCCAAACTATGGAACTCTTTACCCCCCAACATAAGATCCACAGACAACCACCTTATCTTCAGAAAACTACTCAAGAATTGGCTCTTCCCCACATAGGCACCATACGCAAACAGAAATATACAGCATATCTCTCTGTATATAAGCATTTATTTGTACTATAGATATGTACCTATATATGTGTATTGCTTTGTGTAAACGTGTAGAATAATTATGTTTTAAAACAAATTAATAAAATGAATTTTTAAGTACAACAACACTTGAAAGCCGGAATTTATTTCATGCATCTTTAATCTACATATACTTACTTCCTTTATGCATCTATATACCTTCCATGTACTTGGAGCTATATATTTATTACTTTTTTGCTATTTCAGAATATCCAATGCACTTCTCTATTTCTCACCCTATACCTCTCTCAATATATCCTCTACCTCAACTCTCTGACTCATCTCAAGCCTCTTTCTACTACTCTTTCCAATGCACTACCCTATTCCTCACCCTATACCTCTATCAATATCTTTAATCTACATATACTTACTTCCTTTATGCATCTATATACCTTCATGTACTTATGGATCTATATATTTATTACTTTTCTTCTAATTCAGCATATCCAATGCCCTACCCTATTTCTCACCCTATACCTCTATCAATATATCCTCTACCTCCACTCTCTTTCATCCCAAACCCCATATCACTACTATGATCCCCAAAATTACCCTTTCTAGACTCTTCCCTACTCTACCCCTCCTTGCATCATTTCATACCTCTTTTACTATACCAATCCCCCAAAACAAGCCTTTCTAAACCCTTCCCTCTGACTCTTCCCATTCACATCCCTTTTACTCATCCCAAGCCTCCTCCTACAGCTATGACCTCCAAAACAAACAAACAAAAAAAAAAAAAGTCTAAATCCTTCCCTCTTCTATCCCTCCACTATCCTTTTCAATCCAAATAACAGACTAACATGCCCACTCATATTTCACTATACTAATCCTTTATAGGTTCCAGAGTAGCGTGCTACCTGCCAAAAAAGCGCTTCAACACCTCATCAGGGGTAGCAAGCGCTATATAAATGCAAACCTTTCCCCTCTTCTATCCCTCCGCTACCCTTCTCAATCCAAATGACTGACTAACATATCCACCACTCAAATTACTTTCATATTTCACTATACTAACCACTAATCCTTTATGGGTTCCAGAATAGCGTGCTACTTGCCAAAAAAACGCTTCAAAACCCCATCAGGGGTACCAAGCACTATATAAATGCAAACCTTTTTCCCCTCTTCTGCCCCTCCGCTATCCTCTCAATCCAAATAACTGACTAATATCTACCACTCAAATTACTTTCATATTTCATTATGCTAATTCAACACTAATCCTTTATGGGTTCCGGAGTAGTGTGCTACTCGCCAAAAAAGTGCTTCAACACCCCATCAGGGGTAACAAGCGCCATATAAATGTAAACCTTTAACCCTCTTCTATCCCTCCGCTATTCTCCTGAATCCAAATAACTGACTAATATCCACCATTCAAATTACTTTCATATTTCACTATACTAATTCACCACTAATCCTTTATGGGTTCTGTAGTAGCGTGCTACTCGCCAAAAAAGCGCTTCAACACCCCATTAGGGGTAACAAGCGCTATATATCAATGAAAACCTTTAACCCTCTTCTATCCTTCCGCTATCCTTCTCAGTCCAAATAACTGACTAACAAATGCACCACTCAAATTACTTTCATCTTTCAATATACTAATTCAACACTAATCCTTTATGGGTTCCGGAGTAGCGTGCTACTCACTGAAAAAGTGCTTTGACGCCTCGTCAGGGGTAGTAAGCGCTATATAAATGCAATTACAATACAATACAATTACTCAGCCTAATGGGAAGCTTAGACCTTGTGTGGATTGCAGAGTTCGGCCCCATTACTATTAAAAAGATGTTATTCACTACCATGAACCTCTGTTCTGCTGCATTCAATTAAATTTGCCACATTTTTTATTTATAAAATTAGACCTTCAAATTATATTATTTGGTAATGATAAAAGTAGATAAATCAAAAACAGTTTTTAATACTCGCTAAGGTCACTACGAGTCTTTGGAGAAGCAATTTAGTCTCTGCTAGGACCCATTGGAGCTTCCACACTTTGTAAACAAAATTGTTCATGACATCCTAAATACCTACATCATTGTGTACTTGGCTGGCAGCATGATTTTTTTTTTGATTCTAAAAGAACACAGAAAACATGTTAAAGAAGTGCTGCAGCATTTACAGAACCATGCCTTTTTAAGCTAGAGAAATGTACTTTGGAAGCATCTTCCATTTTATTCACAGGCTTTGTTATTTCAGATGAGGGTATTAGTATTGGCTCCCAAATAGTCACTTATGTTCTGCAATGGCAAAGGAATTCCTCAGCACACGTCTGTTATGTCACAATATACATAAACATGCTTGATGTGAGCATAAGTAAAATACAAGTAGGTAAGCTCTTATTTCTTTTTTCCTTTTTATTTTCCGATGTTCAGACAGCCGACACGTGTTTCGTCGCTACATGGGAATTAATCCCGCGACTTTATCAAGGCTCCTCAAAACACAAAATGGCCTTGGCCAATTGACAGATATACAAAGGAATTCCTCAGCACACGTCTGTTATGTCACAATATACATAAACATGCTTGATGTGAGCATAAGTAAAATACAAGTAGGTAAGTTCTTATTTCTTTTTTCCTTTTTATTTTCCGATGTTCAGACAGCCGACACGTGTTTCGTCGCTTACATGGGAATTAATCCCGCGACTTTATCAAGGCTCCTCAAAACACAAAATGGCCCAACTAAATACCACTGCTCATTAGGTGCTCATATGTTCTGCAATGGCCACAACCGAGGACCAAATAGTTCCTAGGCTTTGCTAACTTTAAAAAAAAATGTATTACATGTTTTTTAACAATTGTGGCACCTAGTGTACAACTTACCAAGTGTAAGGTCCCTTTTAATGGGATTCAGAGCAACAACAGGTTTTTGACACATTGAAAGTCACTTTTATCTTTTCTCTCTGACATAGAGATTGATGTGTCTTTATGTGCCCTGGGTGCTATTTTGTCTAAAAGGGAACTCAAGACCCTACGCCCAGTAGTCTCATTTTGTTGCAAGCCTTCCTTTATTGAATGCAATTACACTACTGACAATTACGAGTTTCTGCAATTAAGGAGGCAACTTCTCATTGGAGGCATTATTTCGAAGGAGCAAGATTTCTAGTCACAGTATGGATGGATCATAAAAATGTAGGGTTCTTGAAGTTGATGAAATGCACTAATACCCAACATGCCAGTTGGATGCCTTGTTTTCTCCCTGTTTCAATATGTTGTTATTTCTACATCAGGAAAAAGATACAAAAAGGTTGATATCCACTCCAGGAGAGGTGACCTAGGTGATACAAGCTCAGAGGCACCCAACATTCTTGCACTTAAAATCACAGCGAAGAACATTTGGCAGAAGTGAAAATAGCATTGCATTATGTAACTCCGTAACCATGGATTTGTGAAAATTGACAAGTTTGAACAGAACTGGATGATTTGCTGCATCACAAAGGGAAACCTCACATTCCTAGAGAAGATCTTAGGGAAACATTTTTCATTTAAGTTATGATGTCCTTTCCGAAGCAGATTGACCGAATTTCAGGAGGAGGCCGACAGGGAAACCAAGTTCTTTCATAAATACGCTGTTGCGAGGAGATATGGTGAGGGTGATCGGCCTGGAAAGACACTTCCGAATCTCTTAAAACCACCCAGGGGGGCCACCTTCATCACAGCACTCTACACCCCAACCACTGACATGGTGCACTCTCCCCCAGATATTCTGCATACCATGCGCAATTTCTACACACAGCTATACACAACCCAAGGGACTCCCCCGAGCGCAGCATTAGAGGAATACTTCGACTCTATAGCACTGGTATGGTTCAACAGTGTGCATCGAGAATATCGAGATACGCCGTTTACGGTAGAGGATGTACGTACGGTCATCGGCAGCATGCGGGCAGACAAGGCGCCGGGAGCGGACGGTCTTACCGCGCAATTCTATAAAGAGTTTTCGGAAGAGCTTGCTCCTCGCCTCCTTGAGGTATATCAAGATGCGCTACAGGATGGTATCCTCCCTGAATCGATGAGAGAGACAATCATAATTGCCCTTCTCAAACCAGATAAGGATCCGCAGAAGTGCGAGTCTTATCGTCCACTTTCACTGATAAATTTAGATGCCAAAATTTTCGCGAAATTATTGGCTACTAGACTACAACCCCTACTCCCAATGACAGTCTTACCGGATCAGTCCGGCTTTGTGCCGGGCAGGGCAACCTCGCACAACCTTAGAACTTTATTTGGGCTGCTACATTATTTAGCGCCACATGTACCCGCTGCTGCGGCTCTCCTGGATGCCTCAAAGGCGTTCGATTCGCTTGAGTGGGGCTTTCTATTTCCCCTGCTCACAAGAATAGGCTTAAGTCCGACCTTTATCAAGCAAATACAACTTCTCTACACAGGGCCCACGGCACGTCTCAGAGTAAATGGGCTGATCTCTGCGCCATTTGCCATAACACGTGGCACCAGGCAAGGATGTCCCCTGTCGCCATTGCTGTTCGCGATCGCGACAGAACCACTGCGAACAGGGGGATTGGTTTCACAACCAGGGTGCTCACTGTGCCCATGTATGCGGACGACATCACGCTTTACATGGTGAACCCCACAGACAACCTAGCACCTATGACCAGAGAGGTGGTTAGATTTGTCGGGCTCTCTGGAGTGAACATTAACTGGGACAAATCGGCGCTGCTCCCGCTTACGACCGGAACTCCGATATTTACCATCGAGTACCCGTTAGTTTGGGCTTCGGGCCCAATTAGATATCTGGGTGTATGGCTCAGCACTGATCTGCAGGAACTATGGACGGCCAACTATGGGAAAGTGGTGGCGTGGATTGAGGAAAGGGTAAAACGGTGGAAGTCTCTCCCACTTTCCCTGGCAGGCCGCATCGCGGTAGCTAAAATGATAATATTGCCGAAGATACTCTATCTCTTTGTCAATCTGCCTCTTCCGCTCCCATTGCATTTTGTAAAAAGATTGAGATCTCTCATGATAGAACTAGTGTGGGCGGGGGGTCAACCAAGGATTGCCTGGGAAATTCTGACACTACCGCAGGACCAGGGGGATGGCAGCTCCGGACTTCATCCTATATGCATACAGCGCACAGGCGCAATTCCTACATTTTTGGGCCCACGCTACACCCTACCAACCTCACGTATTCCAATATCAACGGCTCTATTTCATCCCTACAAGCACCCCCATGATGAGATAGACACTGTACAGGTCATGCGATGGGCTTGGGAGGGCTTACGTAAACGAGCACACCTGGAGGTGTTATAGGCACCATCCATGCCCCTACATAACAACCCCATGTTCCCCCCTTTAATGGATCGCAAGGCACGAGAGCGTGCGACCACGCATGGCTTAGTACTAGGTGGGGATCTTTATCCGGATAATGCCTTTCTCACGCTACAACACATGTGCTCCCCCGCAGAGCCGTCAGCACTAGACGCGCTGTTATATTACCAGCTTCGCGCCTCCTGTCGGAGCAGATTTCCGACATTCCCGGCGCCTCCGCAATGTCTGCCGGCGCTTGAAAACCTGATAGCCGGGAAGTCGGGACGGAAGCTCATTTCACGCATATACCGACACACACAAAAGACCTCACCGATAATTATTCCCCCATCGCGTGTAGCATGGGAGGGAGAGCTGGGGGCACCCCTAACGGATGAACAATGGAGACTGAGCTGTCAACAGCTGGAGCGGCTGTCGCCTAACTACCGTCTCCGGCTTATACACTTTAAGTACCTCCACCGCCTGTACCGGACACCCATAAACTTACATAAGATGGGACTTCGCGAGGATGATTGCTGCTGGAAATGCGGGTCTCCTCACGCAACTTTCTTACATTTAACCTGGGACTGTAGGCCCATAGCGAACTTCTGGATTGAAATTTTCCAACACATACAGCACATTACCGGGTTGGACCTCCCCCGCACACCGCTCACAGCACTGCTTGGGATATTGGACACAGTTGCCCCCAAGTCACGCAAACTGCCTGGGATGCTCCTATTGATGGCCAAACATCCAATAGCATTACACTGGGGAGTGGCCAGACCCCCGTTGACAAAAGATTGGGTCACAAACGTAACCTATTGCAGGACACAATTGTCGACCTATTGGGAACTTCAGCCGACCAAGTCACGACCGCTTGTAACATGGCTAAATTCTGGGGTGGGAGATGACTAAAGAGTTGATGCCACGCCGTATGTCCCCGATACAACACCCACTAGCTTGTACCGAGAACCCTGGTCCCGGAAATGTGAATTAAGACTTCATAATGTGCAAATTCATGCCAATTGTCGTTTCATGTTTAAAGACTTATACAGATGCCTGTTTATTGTATTGGGCTGCCTGCACCATCCACATGTCCGATCTAATCATATGTTGGTACAACATTGCAATGTCTGTTTTTTGTTGTTGTTTGATACAAAATGCAAATAAAAAGCAATTTAAAGAAGTTATGATGTCCTTTCTCCAAAATGTCTCCAAAGGACAATTTGGAGAAAGGAAAAATCTTCATCTGGTACAAAGACATTTGTGTAAGCAGCACAGATGGAGGAAGTGTGTGACATGCTCAAATGAACACTACTCATCAAAAACATTTTGGTTGGATTATTAGTTTCTCTGCCTAGTCCCAACAGACTGTGGAGAAGAATTTCAATGGATTTCATCAGGGATCTTCCCCTTTCAAAGAAGGCACTACTAGATATTTTCACAAAATATGCTCATTTTGTACCTCTACCTACCTGTTCCAGATTGTTATAGTTTTTCTACAAGACACTGTCTGCCCAGTCACTTTACCTTTGATTGTTATAACCAACAGAGCTTCTCAATTTGTGTCTAAGATCTGAAGAATATGTCTGAAAGGAATGGGTACAATAAACTATAAATCCACCGGCTACAGCCTCCAGGTTGTCAGATTAAGCAAGAACAGTGGTTCACATGACAGCCGATTGTAGGATGTGCATAAAACAGTTCAATGGATGATTCTTTGGGTCACTCAGTTTTTCTCTGTTTCCATGGTTTCCATCCACAATTGCTACCTGACTCAGTTCCACACATAGGTTCCCTCTGTGACAGCACTTTTAGAGTCAATAGCAGCTCTACAGGCAGCATTAAGCGAAAGCCGTCTACAAAAGATTGGCTGATCGCCAACGTCAGTCTTCTCCATTGTATGCTATTGGTGATGAGGTCTGGCTTTTCACTTGTTTCTTTTTTCACATCCCTTTTCTTCACTCCACATTTTTTCCTAAATTTGAGGGACCATTTCCTATTAGTCAGTTGGTAGGAAAAGGGCAAATGTGCTTGACATTTCCCTGTCACAAGTGCATTCATATGATATTTAACACAACTGCACAATAAAACCTTTGGATAGCGCTACAGCAAGTACTGGCACAGTTAGTCGCACTGTTATATTAGCTGCTGCAGGAGAATCAGTGAGGCTCTTCCAACTTTTCATTCATGCGTCCCCTGTGACATTGGCTTTAACTAGGCGTGTGGCAGGTTGGCCAGGAAGCTAATTGAGCACTGATTGAGGTAAGTTTAGTACCACGGGCCCATCGTATACCAGTGGGCTTAACTCTCTATTCAGCTCCGTTGATTGACAGATATTGTTGCTGACCGGGGATATGAACTGATTGGTTACTCTGCAACTAATTTGGGTCTGGGTTACTTATGATCCCCAGTTACTGAGGGTACCCTTTGGAGTATTGATTTGCTTACTTTCTTGTGGTACCCCCAACACGCGATCTAAGCAGGTGGTTCCTGCAATTCTGATTGCAGAACACATCTTCTTGTGACCTGCGACTGGTGCAAGCCCCAGATTAAGCACACAGGCGGCATTCCTTCTTTGAGGCTACCACCCCATAACACAAAGAGGGAACCTTGTGCGGTATGTGTTTAAGTTCTTACATATAATGCATGCGCCCTGAAATGATGCTATCTTTGCATTTCAATACAGAGTTCCAATCAATGTCCAATTACAAGTGTTTCCTACCAGGAAGACATTTTTTAACTCATTGTGTCCTGCCCACCTCCTATGATAACTCTTCCCACCTAACTATTTTTATTCACTATATTTTACCAGACAGCTTCTCCCTTTAAAACACACTTTGCAGGTATGATAACCCCTTTTTTACAATCACCTTTCAAGATTGACCTATTTGCTACTCCAGCCATAATGCTTCTTTAAAATTAATTTTCACAGATACAGTATGCCCCAATCCGGACAATGACCTTTGAAACTAGTCCCTAGTATTCAAAACGCATCAACACATAAAGAAGGATGACCAACACACATCTTTCCATTGAATAGATCCAGCTCCAAACATTTTAAGCTTCGGAGTGTGAGACATCACTAGACTAATACGGTGCCCAAGAAGGACTGGCTTTTATGACTCTCTCTTGTTACAAGGCTATGATGGAGCAATTACTCACAATGAGACTTGCTCGTAAGCAATCTTCTCACAGTATTAATTAATTTGTACTAAAACCTTGTAATGTCTTTATTAATAAGTGCATACACAACATTTTTTTATCCAGATGATGCTTGCCTATGTGTTTTCCACTAATAAATAATCCTTGTCTAATCCAAAATGGCCGCTAAAGCGCGGGAACTCAACTGCGCATGTGTCAACCATATCACGTGCTATGACGTCTTTCTTTGCTTGGAGGGAAACTGCTTCTGCGCAGTGTATGCTAAAATGGCTGCTTTATGTTCTCACATGCTAAAGCCTTTGCGTTGCTGCAATTAATAATGTGGTATTCTAACGCTACTAATGCGGGATAGATTTTAAAATTAAATGGGAATAGAGTAGAAGTAGGGGGTATACAGTGAAAACATTTATTTTTGATTTTAATATGTTTCTTCTTTGATTTCTATTAGTTCGTAAAATGGGCCGGGGTTAACTGAACAGCAGCTCAAGAGCCAATGGACCTGCTCATGCGCTCTGAAACTAACAAGACAAAGCGATGAAGTCAACTTGGAAGATGTCCAAGGACATGACCCGCTGATCACCTTCACAAGTTCATCTGAGATGTCCAAAATTTGATACATATTGTATACACATTGTATTGAAATTGTCGTGAGACGGGTGGAAAATAAAGCAAATGTATTAATTGTGAGGGGCGGTATTTTAAAACAATGGGCTTAAAGAAATTGAACTAAATTGTCATGGTGTGAGGATCAACCCCCTGTCCCTGACCAATAAGAAGTAGTGGGTCCATCATTTTGAAACATTAATGGGAGGTACCTGGGTGTAGAAGGGTATAATAGATATAGAATTAGCTAATTAGTTAGCTCAGAGACTAAGCACTTAGAATCAGATGCTGACACAGACGAGAGCTGATCGATTGCAGACTGAACCGCAGTCCGAAGAAGTCCTGAGGTGGGGGTGGCGGATTCCATTAGAAAGAAGACACGGAAGAATCGAGGAGGAACGAAGTGTCAGAGAGGGGAACGACGCAGGCGTCGTTGGTAGAGAGGTCATCTATCCTGTCCTGAACCTGGTCCAGAGGTCTTGGTCTTCATCTTTTCTTGGGGTCCCTCTTCCAACTCCTTGGCCAAGGGGTTTGGTTTTCACACCTTTAGGTAACTATAAATGCGTAATATTTAGTTGTACTGCTGTCTCTATCTTCTCCTTTCTGAGGGACCGTCATTTGTGATTCATAGGTGATATTATAGTGTACTTCCTCCTTGATATGCAACTAAGTGCCGTGTGGCTTGTAAATTACTCTGCCAAAATTTTTAGATAAACATTTTAAAATTTCCTGAGTCAGTGGTTATTTCAGGTGTTTTATGAAATTGTATTTGTATGATCTCATTTTATCCCCAATTATCAAAGGTCAATTGGTAAGTCATTACTCTTCAATCAGAAAAGGTAATTGGTAGCAGGGATTTTGATAAAGAGTACAACTGATCCCCCCAGCAGTGATTCCTAGTTAGTGTGAATGAATGGGCCCAGGTGAGTATTTTGTGTATGAATGCTTGTTGCTAGTAACCCGCTGGATCAGTTTTCTGGTTATCAGAGGATGGTTTCACTTTGTTAATTGGGTAATGAGAATTTTATTTTTATGAACTAACATCCGTTTGTTTAAAAGTTTTGTTTTATGTTGTCTAGAATCCCCGGGGAATTTGAATAGCGGATGGTAAGTGGAAGCCATACTGCAGTGAGGTTATCTGTCAGGCAGAAATAGTACTGAAAAGTTAAGCAGGGCTATCAGTACTTGTTAGGGACTCTGTGCGTGTGAGTGACAGCAAAGGAATACGCTGGTGAAAATTTGATGTTATATCACCTAGAAAGGGTAACATTGAAGGAGTAGCAGGTATTTCCGAAGCTTATGTGAAGAGTAAACAGAAGGGTTTTACTCGTAGTGTATGTTAGTAAACGGAAGGGTTTTACTAAGAAGTGAGAGAATCTATCTTTTCCAATTTAGAGAAACTGGCACGATAACGAATGTTTTATGTTGTTACTGAATTTTAATAAGAAGCGTTGAAAGTTTTGCGTACGATTTTGTAAAGGGAGGGTCAGCTGTCGGAGTAAAGGCTGACGTCACAAACGCTGCGCTGGGATTGGTCGACACAGCGGGCGTGGAGCGAGCTTGTAAAGGAGGGGTCAATAGTCAGGAGTAATACTGATGTCACAGGTGCCGCGCTGGGATTGGTTGAAATAGCGAGGGACAGAGAAGCGCAGATTGTAAAGGAGGGGTCGTCAGACAGACGTCACAAAAAGCCGCGTTAGGATTGGCCCCGAGACAAATGTTAGCTGGAATTTGATTGGTTGTCAGCATAGAAGTTGAAATCTTAGTGGACAGTGTAGATTATATGTGGAAACGAGATCCGACGTTAATAAGAACACGTCCAGACAGGAGATTCCTAGGTTTTGCAGAATATAATTCAATAAACAGATATTTACCCAAAATGTACGGAGAAAAGAGAAAAATGTCATTTTTACAAAAGATTAAGAACTATTTTAAGAAGGATAAGCAAATCAAAACTAGGGAAGGAATTATCATTCCACCAGCAAAAACGCCCACCTCATTCATGATGATGGAGAGGGGTTATCATACTTGCGTATGGTTAGAAAATTGGATAGAATATACAAAAGATGACGGAATATTAGCTTTCCCAGAGAATGGTACTTTCAATGGGAGAATTCTTCAAAATGTAAGAATAAGAATGAATGAATTAGAACCCAGACCAAGATTAATGCAATACGAAGCCCTAGAAGAATGGGAAACAGAGGCATTTGAACGTGATAGACCCAGAAGCAATAGGGGTTACAGGGGATTTTTCCCTAGACACCAAAATGAGACAAGAGAAAGTCAGATGAAACAGTGGAGAAGAGCGATGCTTACCGAGGGTTTGTATCCAGTATTTATGGCTGATGAACAGCTAGGGAGCAAATGCAAAGAAAAGACTAAACACATGACAGGGTTTGGAGAATCCGAAGATGAATTTATGGAAGAAATATTAAAGAATCCTCCACCATACCAAGAAGGGCTGGGTGGATGTTCCCCAAGTGCACCAATTTTGAGAACACCATTGGTACCTCAAGTACTGCATAATCCACCAGTTAGTAGGGTACTTCAGGATAAGGAAAGAGAGGCTGTAGATAGAAACAGAGCAGAATTGATACAGAAAATAACACAGTTGAATGTACATCCTGATTCCCTGACCATACCTGTAACCATTGGTCCCGTGGTCCCTTTATATGATGATAAAGTAAATTGTCCGAAACCTCTAGTTATGCCTACACCTGTGGATATTCCTAAACATGAAGCTGTAATAATTGATGATCATATCAGTGATTGTGAATCTATGATTTCACTAATGGATTTACCTATTCGAGACTCCGTAAATAGCACCCCAGAAGAGTCACACCTGGTTGCTCAAAGGATGTGAATATAATAACATCATCAGGAACTAAAAGTGCAACAGTAGTAACTCCAGAAGACTTAGAAAGATGGGCACAAGGAATAGACAGACAAAGTTCACCTCCAAAGATTTTGGACATTTATAAATTAAAAGTTGAGTTAGAAGAAATGATAACAGGCAATGTAGGAGTAGATCGTTTAAATACCTACAGTGAAGAAGAACTATTGTTCGTATGTAGGAGCATAACAAGAAATGTAAAGATATTCCATGAAAAGTTAACGGATTTGGCCTCAGAAATGGGAATTGAAATAAGAAAGTCAAAAGTACTTCAGAAACCATATAGAGCAGACTTTACTGACAAAGACTTAGAAAATATGAATACATCTGGTAGGAAATTACAAGTGAAAGAATTAATGTCAGTATTACAAAAATGGGGAGAACTGGATAAATGGAAAACTAGATGGACAAAGGAAGAGGCACGTTTCAGTAGAACGAATTCCGAATATTTATTGAAGGAAACAGGAAAAGTAGAACAGATGTACCCGATGCGGGAGGTTCCAGGAGGAGGTTATGTTCATGTCCCATGGAGCAGGCAAGACATTTTGTCATTTTCAAATGATTTTCCAAAGTTGAGAGAAAAACCAATTGAATGGTACAAGCAGGTTGAGAGGTTTGTGAAAGTTTCAAAGGTATTGTTAAAGGACTTAGATGGTTTGTTTGACATAGTGGTACCTGCCGATTTATGGACAGATTGTAAAATTACAATCGATTGGCCTAGTGAAGAGTATCCTAGAGATCCAAAGACAGGTGCCCCATCAAATGATGTGATGAAAAAGTATCTTTATTTTTAAACATCAAGATCCACCCATGAGGGTTTGTGAAAGGTAATACTGGTCAGTGATGGAGTGTGTTTCCTATGTTGGTGGGAAGCACAATGTGTTTCTTAAATACCCCTCACACACCAAAAGGACCCTTGGTGTCATGCTTCATCATAGGGGTCTTCGCGTCCCTCTACGGAACGCGGCGTGCTACTACTGGCAAAATACGCGGGAGCACTGATTTTTTCGCTATGTGTGGTGTGAGAGAGAGTGAGTGATAGGGTCAGAAGTGAGTGATAAGTGAATGTTAAAAAATACCTAGCACCTGCGGAGTAGAAAAATTTAATATCCCTGGATGCCTTTATTATTAAAAATGTGAGGCGGAGGTATGTTGTGTCAATGTACAAGACCTCCTGTGTGTGTCAACATGTTTTGAAGCGTGCTGCTTCTTCTTCAGGACGGGTACACAGATCCCTACCCTACTCACATGAAATGACTGAATATGTCTTTAATTGTTAAAATGTCCAGTGTAGACAGATAATTAATGTTCAAGATGAGACACAATGGTCTTAATTTGTAGGATTGTCAGTGGTGGCGTCATGAGCCTGAAAACGATGGGGATCAGGTGCAAATCGCACTATGTACCGGGGTACTACCTCGTACTGTCATCCCCTCTCGAGGCTCCGTGGGGGAGGTCGTATCCACCCTAGGTGTCCGTGGAGGACACCGACTCTCCACTCCCTCCTTTGATATTTATAGAAATGAAAAAGTATCACCAGGTAATAACTTATTTGAAAGGGAAAATACCACCAAAAGAAACAGATTGGGTGAAAATAGACAGGACTACCCAAGAAGCAAGTGAATCGGTACATGCCTACTACGAACGTCTATTACAGGTGTTCAAACAGTACAGCGGTTTCGAAGATATTGGGGATAAAAATATGAGTCAGTTTGTCTATCGATTTGTTTATGGTCTAAAACCAGAAATTTGTCAGATGATTAAGCAACACATGTTATGTTGGCAGGGAAAGCCTATTGATGAAATTTTGAAATGTGCTAAATATTGTGGAGATGACATTGAAGACAGACACAAGAAACTACAAGAAAAGGTGATGTGGGCTCAAGTGAAAATGGCTGAGCGACAAGGAATTAATTTGGATAATCCAACAGAAAGTCAGGGAAAAGAATCTGGAATGAATGGTGACACAGGGAATGGTGGAAAAGTGAGAGGACGAATGAGTAGAGAAGAGGCTAAAAAGAAATTTCCTTGTCATGGATGCGGAAAGTTGGGACATTGGAAGAACGAATGTAAAAAGATTCAAAATAATAATGGCCCAAATCAAAATTTAAATCCACAGACGCAGAATGACCCACAGCAGGGTGTAAATCCTCAGAGTCAGTTGCCACCTGCCCCTATACAGGGTAATGTAAGCAGAGCAAAGCACGGTACAGACGTCGGATATCAAGCTGGAAGTGGTAAGAATGAATATGTAACTTCACAGTTTCTGTTACATGATGATTTTAATCCATATCATTATCAATGACGGTGCCTGGGAGAGGGGGAGAAGGAGTGCGTACTTGGCGCATCTTTGCCGGTAGATCAGTCAGGTCCATATGTTGAAGGGAAAGTAAAAGGTAATGATATCACTTTTCTTTTGGACACTGGTGCTACCCGTTCTAATGTGAGAACAGCAGACATCCCAGACCTCCCTCTCTCTGGAGAAGCTATCCAAGTTGTAGGTGTAGCAAATCAGAAGATCAGAACACCCCTTACTGAGCCCATGGAAGTAAGAATAGGAAACTTCCGAGAAATGCACCAATTTGTGGTGTGTGATTCCAGTCCAGTAAATTTACTGGGCAAAGATTTACTGTGCAAAATGAATTGCACTATTTTTTGCACACCGGATGGTGTTGCAATACAGACCCCGGATGAAGATCATGTTTATAAGTTCATGATAGCCAAGCAAGGTACGGAAGTAGATGAAATGTTCTCTTTGATAACCAAAGATGAATTACCAGAAGAATTAAGAACTACAGTGAGCTCTAAGGTATGGGATTTTACTGGGAAAGAAGTAGGACTTGTGGCAAAAATAGACCCAGTGAAGATCACTGTAAAAGAAGGCGCAATTTTCCCAAATATCAGACAGTACAAAATGAGTGCAGAAGTAAAAGCAGGAGTTACTGAGGAAATTGGCAGGATGGTGAAACAAGGCATATTAAAAGAAGTTCTGAGTAGCCCTTGTAGTTCGCCAATTATGGGTTTGAAAAAGCCTAGTGGAAAATATAGGATCGTTCAGGATTTGCGGAAAATTAATAAAATTGTGGTACCTTGTTGTCCTATCGTACCAAACCCTGCAGTGATCCTATAGCAGATACCATGGGATGCAGAATGGTTTACCGTGATTGATCTGTGCCAAGCATTTTTCTCAATACCATTGCATCCAGATAGCCAATATCTGTTTTCGTTTAAATTCGAAAACCATGTCTATGTGTGGAATCGTGTTCCTCAAGGGTACACAGAAAGTCCCTCCATTTTTAATCAAATACTGAAAAAGTGTCTAGAAAAATTAGTACAGCCCAGGAACTCAGTCTTGGTGCAGTACATAGACGACTTGTTGGTCGCATCAAGAACACATGATGATTGTGTCGCAGATTCAATTGCATTACTCAACCATTTGGCTGAGGAAGGACACAAAGTGTCACCTGAGAAGTTACAATTTTGTACAACAGCAGTTAAATATTTGGGACACCAAATTGAAAGAGGGAAAAGAAGAATAACGTCTGAAAGGATAAAAATAATTAAGCAAATGAAAATGCCAGTAACACAAAGAGAAGTGAGAATGTTTCTTGGAATAGTAGGATACTGTCGACAATGGATTATAGGGTTTTCACTACTAGCAAAGCCTTTAATTCAGTTAACCAAAAAGAAAGCAAAGGATCCAGTTGAATGGGATGATGAAAGTGCAGGTGCATTTGTAAAATTAAGAAATGCTTTGTGTGAGGCACCTGCCTTGGGCATGCCTGACTATACAAAATAATTCACACTGTTTTGCTATGAAAGAGAAAATTGTGCACTTTCAGTGCTAACCCAAAGACATGGACTAGACAGGCGTCCTATAGCATATTTTTCTGCTACATTGGACCCAGTGGCTGCAGCATTGCCAGGCTGTTTAAAAGCAGTTGCTGCTACCTGTATGAGCATTGAACAAAGTGAGTCAATAGTAATGGGATATCCTGTTAAAGTGTTTGTCCCACATGCAGTTGTGATCCTGTTGACAAGAACTAGAACTCAGCATCTCACACCTAGTCGGATGACAAGATATGAGCGAATAATTCTAGGAGCTGAAAATGTGACCATAGCTTGGTGCACAGTTGTAAATCCTGCTACATTATTGCCAGATCCATATTGTGAAGAAGTTAAGGACGATCCAGAACATGACTGTTTACAGGTCACAGAGTTGTGTACAAAACCGCGTCCTGACATACAGGAAATACCCCTGAAGAACCCAGACAGGGAGCTGTTTGTGGACGGCTCATGCCTAAGACATGAGAATGGCAAATTGAGTGCAGCCTATGCTGTATGTGAACTTTCTGGAATAGTCGAAGCATCCTATTTACCAGGAGTCAAATCTGCACAAGTAGCTGAATTAATTGCTTTGATCAAAGCCTCCAAAATTGGGAAAAATCTAAAAGTAACCATATTTACGGACAGTCAATATGGGTACGGGGTTGTGCATGATTTTGGCCAACTGTGGATGCAGAGGGATTTCATGACTTCTTCAGGATTCCCAATCAAAAATGGGCAGTTAGTAAAGGAATTATTGGAGGCAATACAATCACCAAAAGAATTGCCAGTGGTGAAATGTGCCGCACACCAGTCAGGAGATGACTGGGTGGTAGCCGGTAACAGATACGCAGACCTAATTGCTCAACATTGTGCCAGAAACAGATTGGCAGTAAACAGAAAAGTCGAAAGGATGGGAATCAGCTGCCAAATTATGCTATGTTCAACACCTGAAACATGGAATGATGTGAAACGATTGCAGGATGATGCTGAGGAGAATGAAAGAGATGTTTGTATAAAAATAGGGTGTAGACGAAGAACAGATGATGACGTGTGGGTTTACTCAGATGGCAGACCAGTCATGCCTGATTGCCTGATTTCACAAATGGCCAGAATGTATTACGGAGACACACATGTAGGGAGAGATGCCATGATTAGACTTTTCAGACAAAGTTGGTACAATCCAAAGTTTAGGGCTGCAGCAGAGAGTCTTTGCCAGAGGTGTTTAACTTGCCAAATGAATAATCCAGGAAGGAGAACAGTAATTGGTTTGGGAAAAATTGGAAAGGCCGAGGGTCCCTTTGTGAGATTGCAGTTAGATTTCATTCAGTTACCACCATATAAAGGACTGAAATATGTACTTGTCATAGTGTGTCTGTTTTCAAGGTGGGTGGAGGCTTACCCTACTAGGAGGAATGACAGCATTACAGTTGCAAAACTGTTGTTACGAGAACTCATTCCACGGTTCGGTTTCCCAGTAACTTTGGAATCAGATAGAGGGAGTCACTTCAATAACGATGTAATTCGAATAATCTGTGAAGCATTTAAAATTGAACAAAAATTGCACTGTGCGTACCGCCCAGAGGCTTCTGGAGTGGTTGAACAAATGAATGGCACAATAAAATCAAGATTGTCAAAGATGTGTGCATTTACATCGTTAGATTGGCCAGACGCATTGCCTCTTGTCTTAATGGGACTCAGAAGCAGTCCTGATAGAAATACAGGATTGAGTCCACATGAAATCATCATGGGAAGAGCAATGAGACAAGCACATGTACCTGGAAATAAACTGCTGAACATAACTGATGATATGGTTCTAGATTATTGCAAAGCATTGGCTGACCTAGTGCGTTTTGTCTCTCACCAGGTTGGAGAAGACGCAGTTTCCAGGCAGCCTGAACAAGAGCATGATCTGAACCCCGGAGACTGGGTGGTAGTGAAGCATGGTTATATTGGTTACAAACCCAGCAGTGAAATGTGCAGGATTGCCTAATTGGATTCATGTAAGCCACACCAAAAGGGTGCCAGCTCCTGAAGGAAAAGATCCTCAGTCAGCATCAATAACTGAGGAAGCTGAAGGTTGGCCAGCTGAAGAGTCACAAGTGATAGATTCGAGAGAAGCTGGAGAAGAACAACCGAGCACAAGTCAGGACTGAATACCAGTGGTTGATATACCAGAAGTTTTCATCAAAACAAGAAATAGAGCTAGATTAGAGGAAATTAGTGAGGACCAGATAGGTGAAGAAGAAGCAGCTCAGGATAGGGAGAATGAAACAATAAGAGAACCTGAGCAGGCCCAGATAGGGAAAGGAAATTGGGCTCAAATTGACAACGAAACATCAAAGTTTGAGCAGGGACAGACAGGTTCAGAAGAACGCGGTCAGGCTGCAGAAGTACACAGTGCAATAAGCCCTGATCAGAACCAGTTAGAACAAGAAAAACACGTTCAGGGAGAAGAAAACGAAGAAAACATCGAGCAAGAAAGCATCAAGCACGAAAACGTCAATCCTGAACAGGGTCAGTTAGTAGAAACTCACACTCAGGCAACTGAAGAAACAACAATAAGACCTGAACAAGAACAGATAGAAAAGAAAACTGAAATCGAGGAAAAACAATTTGTGCCACACCTTGAAAATAAAAGAGTTTTTGGAAAAGACTCGGAAGGTGAAGATACAGTGCAAACAAAGAAAGTCAGAAAAGGTGATCATTGGCCTAGTGTCGTTAAAAGAGTAAAATACCATATAGAAACACGAAGTGAAGATCCAGAACAAGTAAATGAAGTAACAAGCTTATCTGGACAAACAAGTGGTACTGAAAAACGAAAAAGCAAAAGATTGAAACTTGTGAACAATAAGTTTAAAGGTCCTGATTGGACTTATATAATCCTTGAAGACTACGAGAGTTCAGAGTCAAGTGAAAGTGGTGACGTAAGAATAAGTGCAGAATTGACTTTTGAAAAAGAAGTGAAACCACCTTGATAAATTAAAGTCTTGAAAGAAAAAAAAAAGAAGAAAAGTCTTCTTTTGTCAAAAATGGCTGACGACAGAGTTTCTGGGAGACCGAAACGGAAATGTTGTAAAAGATGCTGTGCTATATGCATATGTAGTCTGGTAGTGGTGCTTATAGTGTGGTTAGTTGTGATAGTAGCAATTCCTTACCTTATGATAATGGACAAAAAGATTAACAACGAAACAAAGGGAAGGATAGATAACTTGAAAGGTGATAGAGTAAAAATAGAAGCAGAAGATGAACCAGAGTTTCATCACGTAGTAACAGATAATGATACTAGTTTAAATGTTTTTACTAAATTATTGTTTCAGTACGTAGATACAATGGAAATTAGTGACTTATGTCTGTATGAAGTTACCTGAATCAGTAGCAGAAGGTTTAACATATCATCATTTGCCTTTAACTTATGGCATATCATGTAGTGTACTAACTAGTTTATTTTATAGAACAGGGAAACTTCAGTATTATTATTCAAATGTAGATGTGATATTTTCAGTGGTTCCTATTAGAAAGAATCTGAACCCAGTGCTTAGTAGTCAAGATGCACAATTTATGGGAGAATTTTTCTTAACAATGAAGTCGATAGACATAACACATGCACATAGAAGCAATCTAACATGTTCATTACGTGAGGAAGAAAATATATTTTTGAACTTGGTTGAGAATAGAAGACAGAACTTCCGAAAGAAAGCGTCTGAGCATAAAGCTCATCTTCCACCTTGGGCTGAGAAAGAGGGTATTTACACACCTGGCAAGGCTTAAGCTGCTATGGCTCTGGATTTTGTAAAGACAGGGAAAATTTGTCTTCATAGGTTAAAGACTGATTATAACAATATTTTCATCGGTACCAGTGAATGTGAACATAATTTCTTAATTCTTGGAGGTTGGGGACTAAAAGGAGGAACAGGTTCAGTTTTTCCTGGAATTTATTATGTGTGTGGGAATAAGGCTTACTTTGGGCTTCCTGCACAGTGGTATGGAAGTTGTTATTTTGGAATAGTTTTTCCAAAGGTATACCACGTAAAAAGAGACACTGGGAGCAATGAAAATAATAGTGAATTAACACGTAGTAAAAGAGCTAGTTTTTCCGAAATTGTAGGGGATATATTTGGTGCATTGATACCTTCAGTGGGAGTAATTCTGAACTCAAGGAGAATATGTAAATTGTCTACAGTGGTTGATCGTTTATCAACGGATACTGCTGGAGGATTTCTAATGATTAATGCGGAAATGGTTGCGATTAGATCTATGGTTATGCAAAATCGACTTGCTCTTGATATAATATTAGCAAAAGAGGGCGGAGTCTGTAAATTGTTGAAAACAAAACATTGTTGCACGTATATTCCTGACAAAAGTGCAGAAATTGGAACGTATATAAAGAATATAACAAAACTTGAGAATGAACTGAAACCACTGGAAGTTGATAGTGTATGGGAAAGATTGACAAATAGCATTGCGTCAATTGGTACCTGGTTTACTAATGTAGGGAAAGGACTTATAGGTCAAATAATAGTACCCTTAGTAGGGATAGCAATAATAGTACTGTCAATAATGATATGGTGCAAATGTTGTAGAAAGAACAAAACTTATAGGGTGACAGGAAAGGGCAAGAAACGGAAATTTGATGAAATTGAATTAGAAGATCTGAAAAGTGAAATATACAAGAAACTGAAAGGAGAGGATAAGAATAGACAATGTAAAAATGAAACTGTGACAGAAATATGCTAGAAGTTGGCATCTGGTTGTGGGTAGTTTTGATGGCTCAGAAACGCCATCAGAGAGGGGATTGATGGAGCAAGGACTCACAATGAGACTTGCTCGTAAGCAATCTTCTCACAGTATTAATTAATTTGTACTAAAACCTTGTAACGTCTTTACTAATAAGTGCATACACAACATTTTTTTATCCATATGATGCTTGCCTATGTGTTTACCACTAATAAATAATCCTTGTCTAATCCAAAATGGCCGCTAAAGCGAGGGAACTCAACTGCGCATGTGTCAACCATATCACGTGGTATGACGTCTTTCTTTGCTTGGAGGGAAACTTTGCTTCTGCGCAGTGTATGCTAAAATGGCTGCTTTATGTTCTCACATGCTAAAGCCTTCGCGTTGCTGCAATTAATAATGTTGTATTCTAACGCTACTAATGCGGGATAGATTTTAAAATTAAATGGGAATAGAGTAGAAGTAGGGGGTATACAGTGAAAACATTTATTTTTGATTTTAATATGTTTCTTCTTTGATTTCTATTAGTTTGTAAAATGGGCCGGGGTTAACTGAACAGCAGCTCAAGAGCCATGGGACCTGCGCATGCGCTCTGAAACTAACAAGACAAAGCGATGAAGTCAACTTGGAAGATGTCCAAGGACATGACCCGCTGATCACCTTCACAAGTTCATCTGAGATGTCCAAAATTTGATACATATTGTATACACATTGTATTGAAATTGTCGTGAGACGGGTGGGAAATAAAGCAAATGTATTAATTGTGAGGGGTGGTATTTTAAAACAATGGGCTTAAAGAAATTGAACTAAATTGTCATGGTGTGAAGATCAACCCCCTGTCCCTGACCAATCAGAAGTAGTGGGCCCATAATTTTGAAACATTAATGGGAGGTACCTGGGTGTAGAAGGGTATAATAGATATAGAATTAGCTAATTAGTTAGCTCAGAGACTAAGCACTTAGAATCAGATGCTGACACAGACGAGAGCTGATCGATTGCAGACTGAACCGATGTCCGAAGAAGTCCTGAGGTGGGGGTGGCGGATTCCATTAGAAAGAAGACATGGAAGAATCGAGGAGGAACGAAGTGTCAGAGAGGGGAACGACGCAGGCGTCGTTGGTAGAGAGGTCATCTATCCTGTCCTGAAGTCTTGGTCTTCATCTTTTCTTGGGGACCCTCTTCCAACTCCTTGGCCAAGGGGTTTGGTTTTCACACCTTTAGGTAATTATAAATGCATAATATTTAGTTGTACTGCTGTCTCTATCTTCTCCTTTCTGAGGGACCGTCATTTGTGATTCATAGGTGATATTATAGTGTACTTCCTCCTTGATATGCAACTAAGTGCCGTGTGGCTTGTAAATTACTCTGCCAAAATTTTTAGATAAACATTTAAAAATTTCCTGAGTCAGTGGTTATTTCAGGTGTTTTATGAAATTGTATTTGTATGATCTCATATTATCCCCAATTATCAAAGGTCCATTGGTAAGTCATTACTCTTCAATCAGAAAAGGTAATTGGTAGCAGGGATTTTGATAGAGTACAACTGATCCCCCCAGCGGTGATTGCTAGTTAGTGTGAATGAATGGGCCCAGGTGAGTATTTTGTGTATGAATGCTTGTTGCTAGTAACCCGCTGGATCAGCTATATTTTACAACTTATTTTTTTTGCATATCAACCGAGACACCATAGTTCCCTCACACGGTCCCTATTAGCTTCTGTGATACATTCTATCAACTAAAACGATTTCCAATTTGTTCGCTTCTTCTTTAACCTCACAAATGTTAAGCACTTGTTCTTGGTGAAGGGGTCTGGATTCACAAACAACATATGCTGTATACTCTACATGACTGATCTTTCCTAATAGTCGTTTTTTATTCCAAAACAGCCTGCTTACATGTGAGTTTTTGTATATTTGCTCTCTTGAGTTCTTTTCTTAGAATTTCTGAATGTATTCATGGCCCGTGGGGTACACTGTAATATAACTGATGTATATTTACTAGTATCCTAGTACCCCCTGCTCCTTAGTTAGGACCCAACCTCCTGAATACGAGAACAACATTGTCGAACATTCATGAAGTATGATTCTATTATACGTCAAAAAGTCCATTATGAGAAGGTTTCACATCCACTGTCTGAACAGCTGATATGCAACACCACAGGGTGACTCCGTTGTTCAATGGTGCAAGTTGGAGTGAATCTTGGTGAAAAATTCAAGGACAACTTTAGACTGTCATAACACCCGGTGGATATGGAGGGGAACCAATCAAGGTTATTTTGAGGCACGCATTAATTTCAAATGGAAATACAAAGTATAATTGGTCGGCCACACCAGAAACAGCCCAGGGTCACCTTGGTTCCTAATTTAATTTTCCCAAGTATTGGTAAATGAAGTAGTAAAGGAGAGTATGGATTTTAAGAAGTTTCTGAAAGTATTTATGTTAAATAAGACACTGGATCCAGAAATGAAGCGTAATCCTTTATTGCTGAGGAGCGCAGGAAGGCACCTGCAGCTTCATCGGTGTCCTTCCAACAGCTGCCACCAACCCTCGCAGCTCGAATACAAACATTCCAGGAATGCTTGCTGATCAAGCATTCCTCGTAACTTAGCAACACACAACACACCCCCCTCCTTAAATTGGAATGAAATAAAATACAGTAAGGAAGAAAAATGAACAAAGAAACGAAAATTTTAAAAAACAAGGAAATACAATAAAATATATTTGATTGTAAAGCACAATATATGCACAATATATTAGCAAAATAGCACAGAAAGCTTCATGAGTTGCTCACCACAAAATCTTTCAGCCAACCCGGAGCCTTCCTTTCTCTTACAATTTTTTTGCGCAACATCCTGATTATCAGTATCATTAACAACTTCAGTAGCAAGCGGTACATCCTCAGTGGTGGGAACAATAGGAGCAGACTGACTATCAATAGAAGCAGGTTGACTTGATTCATCATCAGGAACAATAGGAGCAGACTGACTTGCAATAGAAGCAGGTTGACTTGATTCATCATCATCCATCCAATCAAAACAACCACTGGCAACGACACTACCATTCCCACTACCAGACTTACCACTCTCCTTAAATTCCAAACCTTCCCATTTTTGAGCCGTACCGAATTTTGCACCACCTCCTCAGGCTCAAAAAACATCTGTCGCCTTTACCAATGAATCCAGGTTTCTTAATACGCACCCAATCACCAACAGCAATCTGTGGAATTTTAACGCCATGCTTATCATCAAAATACTTCTTGCTTCTATCATGTACCTTTTCCATTCTATTCCAAACTTACTCTCTAGACCACTGTTCCACACCAGAAGTGAATAACCACCCAGGATTGAATTTGGACCTGGGTTTACGTCCTCGCATTATCAGAAAGGGAGATATCCCAGTGGTATCAGAGTCAGTGACACGATAGGCCCAGACCATCTTACCAACTTGCGGGGTCCAATCATCACCAGCACCAATAGCCAATTGGATAGTGCCCTTTAACACTGGTTAAAGCGTTCTACCATGCCGTTTCCACTAGGATTATACAGGGAGGTAGTTCTATGTTTGATACCAAGTTTCTCAAAGTAACATTTTGCCTTTTTCGAAAGAAACTGAACGCCATTGTCACTCAGCAAACATGCAGGAATGCCCTCAGAAACAAAAATGTCATCCAGAAATTTCAGCACAACATCAGTATCAGTGCTATCCACAACTTACACCACAGGCCAACGAGAAAACAAATCCATGAGAACCATAACATACTTGTATGAACCCTGGTGACGATCCATAACTAGACCCATTATATCAATAGCCACAACCTCCCAAGGATTTTTAGGAAGGGTTGCTCACACATGTGAGGACATAAGGTTTGTAAGGATTTATCAGCACAAGAACAAGCATTGCACTCTCTCACAATTCTTTCTGCAATCTTGACTAAGCCAGGCCACCAAAATAAACTTTTCAAAAGTGATTTGGTCCTACATATGCCAGAATGGCCTTCATGACACAATTCCACAATAGACACACGCAAACTTTCAGGTGGAACAATTTTTTCACCTCGTAACAAAAACCCATTGCTAAAGGAAAGTTCAGATCTGACTTCCCAAAAAGGTCTGGTCGCTTCACTAAGTGCAACCTTGCGGGGCCAACCATTCATAACATAAGGAATTATTTCTTGCAAAACCACATCTTTTTTAAATTCTTGTTCCCACTCATGTTTTTTAACGGTAGAATGCCCTTGATCATGTACAAATGCAACTTGGAAGTCATTCCATTTATCATCCTCACATTTTTCCAGCATGAACGACATTCTAGATAAAAAGTCAGCCATAACATTACTTTTGCCTGGGGTATAAACAATTTTATACGTGAAGCTTTGCATGCCCATGGATATTCTAGCTAATCTAGAGGAAATGTTATTTGAACCTTCTGTGGACAAAATTTTGATTAACAGCTTATAATCACAACGCAGGGTGCACACTTTTCCCCAAATGAATGATTTAAAATGGTCAAGAGCCCGGGCGCAAGCTAGCGCTTCCTTTTCGATAATAGGATACTTCTCTTCACACGGAGACAAAGATCTGGAAGCATATGCAATAATGCGTTCTTTCCCTCTGGAGTCAACTTGAGACAGCACAGCACCCAGTCCCTTATTACTGGCATCCGCAGTAATCACGCTATCAGCTAAGGGATCAAAACTACATAAGGCCGTGGCTTTAGCGATGGATGATTTGATACACTTAAAATCATTCTCACATTCCGGAGACCAAATAAATTTACAATCTTTTTTAAGTAATTTGCGAATGTTGTAACATTTGTCTGCGAAGTTAGGTACATATTTAGCGCAAAACTCAGCCATCCCTAAAAAGGATCTTACATCGTCTTTGCTGAGTGGTGTAGAAGCATTCTCAATTGCAGAGACAAGTGAAGGTTTAGGTCTCACTCCATTTTCATGGATCACATGGCCCAAATAAGTAACACTATTTTGAGCGAAATTGCATTTTGAGTGTTCAACAGTAAGACCCTTTTCTTGTATGATCCTCAATACCGTAAGTAGCCTGGATTCATGTTCCTTTCTATCTGCACCAAATACCAAAATGTCATCCTGAAAGATGGTAACGCCTTCTACTTCATTAAATAATTGAAACATGAGGCGTTGAAAAACAGCTGCCGCTGAAGCTAAGCCAGAAGGCATTCGCTTGAATTGGTATCAGCCAAAAGGTGTTATGAAGGAAGTGTATTTTCTTGACTCAGGCGATAAAGAAATTTGATGGTACACAGATGAAAGGTCGATGGTGGAAAACCACCTAGCCCCCTTCAAACATGTAACCATTTCGTTTATTTTTGGTAAAGGAAACATGTCCACTACGATGTTATTGTTTAAATGGCGCAGGTCCACACAGAACCTAATTTTACCATTGCTTCGTCTGGCAATAACCCCTGGAGAAATCCAATCCGAAGCTTCTATAGGCTCAATTACATCCATATTGACTAATTTGTTAAGCTCACTTTCAACTTCACCTCTTATAAGCAAAGGGACATTTCTACATCTATGGACTTTGGGAATGGCATTATCCTTAAGGCGAATTAAGTGCTCAAAGCCCAAAAGATTCCCCAATTTATCCTTAAACACACTAGGAAACTGACTTTGCACCCTTTTCCCCAAGGTGCTACTTTCATCAACAATGAGTACCTGCTCTTTACTATTAGGATCCAGTATAATATGTAATTCCTTTTGATCCAACCAACCTAGAACAGGTGGACCTGTTTTTGCCACAAAGTTTTCCTCGATTTTTCTTGTTCTTGAATTCAAAAGTGAACCATCTATACCCAAGTAAATACATTTTTTCCCCACTGTATCCCTCAGGGTGGATATCTGGCTCAATCAAATGTTTACCAACTTTAGATATGAATGAGGGATTCCACAAATCCTCATTAATGATTGTATAAGGAGAACCAGAGTCCGCATAGATTTTGAGTTTAACACCACCAATAGTCATCCAGCATTCAGGCTTATTCTTACAAAATGTGTCAGTAATATTAAGTACCAGATTGCCTCTAACATTCATAACCAAGTCATCGACAGAAGAGTCTTCCTCATATCTGTTCTGTAGGTTAAAATCCTCATCAGTATCATTCACAAATGTAACTTTTGAAGTCCTACGTTTGCAAACTTTAGAATAGTGGCCAATGATGCCACAATTACCACATATTTGTTTAGCCGCCGGGCAAAGTTTGCTATGTGCCAAATGATCTAGACTACCACATCTATAACACCTTGTTTGTTCCTTAGGTCTGGCTCTCCCACGACCAAATCTAGATAGAACTGGTCTGTCAAACCTTGCCGGGTTAAACTTGTCAAATTTATCACTAGGGTTAAAATTGACTTTACCCACAATAGAGTCTTGTGCCTCGTCTTTGAGAACAACAGCACACCTACTAGACATCTCCGCCTTACGCACCAAGGCAAGGGTTTCTTCCATAGGTGCATCAAGCCTATCTTGAATAGATTGATTGGAAGCATGCATAACTACTTGATCTCTTATAAAATCATCATGTAGTGTGCCAAACTTACAATCCAAAGCCAACTTCTCAAGTTCTGAGACATAACCATCAACAGTTTCAGATTTACCTTGTTTCCTTTGAAAGAATTTAAACCTTGTAATGCCTATGCAAACCTTAGGCATAAAATAATTATCAAGATGAAGTAAAGCTAAATCAAAAACATTAATATCACCAGAAACAGCATCCTTAGTCATTTGATTGTACACTTTCATCCCAGCAGGACCTAAAGCATGTAAAAGTGATCTTTTCTTTTGAGCAGCAGCCATCTTTCCAGATTCATCTACAGCTTCAATATAGTTAGTGAAATAAGCTCTCCATTCCAACAACTTAATAGGTGGTTCAGATCCACATGCCCAAAAGGCTTGAGGTGCACTGATGTTATAATTTTGGGTGGTCATGTTGCTGTATGGACTAGTACAATGTCAATTCACTGTCCTGATCTTCACCACACAGAAGAGCAGAAACAATTAAGACAGCCTTAATTTGTGGATCTTGTAATATAACAGAAAAGAAGGAAGGTAAAAAAAAAAATGTCAAGGTCGAATTAATCACTCTGTAAATATCGTAGATAATGTGGAATTCGATTAGTAAGGCAAACCACCGCAGGAAACACTTATCAGAGAGTATAGGTTTTTACGTATGCAATTTGGATTAGTATCGACAGCGTCTGCGTTTCATAGAGCGATGACAAGAATTTTAGGTGATTTGGAAGGTGTTCAATACTTTCAGGATGACGTGTAGGTTTATGGCAGGAATTGGAATGAACATAATCTTAGAGCAAGAAGAGGGTTAACATGCATACTAGAGAATGCTATAACTCTCAAAGCAGAGAAGTGTATATCTGGCAAATTGGAGATTAATTACATAGGGCATCAGATTACAGGTGATGGGATGAGGAGAGCTGGAGAGAACTGTGATCAACTACCAACATCCAAGTATAAGGAGGGTTCCAGAATGTGCATAGGTATGGCAGGATTTTATAGCAAATACATTAAAAATGTTGATAGCAAAACTGTGGAGTTTATTTGCCATGAGGAATGTGGCAAAGAGTTTAATGATGTGAATGAATTTTTGAGTCGAGCTCCAAGTTTTCAGTCTATTGACAAAAATACAATGTGCTTCATTATCACAGAGGCGAGTAATGAAGGAATGGGAGCAGTGCTGATGCAGAGGGAACCTGGGCGAGGAGAGAATAATCCCTGGTGTCAAGAGCTTTGGTTATAGAGAATGAGATATTAGTTGGGGTTAAGGTCATTAACCCATACTTACTTTTTAGGTGTGGAAAATAAATTATAATAGAACAGATAACAAACCTCAGAAATGTTCAAGAACAAGATATTGGATGCTGTGTCTACAATAATTTGCAAATGGGTATTAAGACTTCAAGAGAACACATTTGATGTAGAATACATTTCTGGGACGAAAATCAAAGCAGCAGTCTGTCTCTCAAGAGTAGACATCCCCAAGGATGAAGGACATTAAGAGACGGAGAGAGAAAAAATGGCTAATGGAGCGGGTGTATAATTTCCCAGGCAGCCAGGTCAGAGGCGGCCAGGGAAGAATTAAATTAATAAGTGGTTTTAGAAATGTTAATGAAATATGTTTAAAGGGAATGGGAAGAAAAAAGACTGTATGTGAAGGTAGCAAACCATACATGGGAATTAAAGAGGAGCTGCTGGTTAGTGAGGGATTGCTATTCAGAGGCACAAGAATTCTATCACCCAATAGAGTGAGAGCAATAAAATTGGATCATAAGGGCCATCAATAAATAGTGACGGAAAACGTTTGGGGCAGAATTTTGATGGCCCGGTCTTGGTCCTGACATAGAAATGGTAGCAAGAGAGTGATCTGAGCACAGTAGTAGCAACAAGGTTTGCAAGACAAAAACTCCTCCCACGGTTCATCGCCATTTACTTTCGGGGCTGTGGGAAGAAATGGCTTTAGACATTAGGGGTCCACCCATTAGCAAGTCAAAAAGATACTCCATATTTATTTTGGTTGTTGACTTGTTTTAACAATGACATGCAGCTCATGTATGTCTAATAGACATTAGCACCAAAACTGTGATCATGTGCCGGGACGGAAAAGTCCACGGCATGGTGATGGCCGTATACCACTGCCCACAGTGCCCAACTGTACTCTTGCCTGGATCCCTAATGCTGATTTTTGTGTAGTCCTAGGCAAACACAGATCATGTGTGTGTGCTATGACATAGGCCTGTCTCACGGATTGCGGTCTTGATGGACTGGGAGGGGCGCCCAAAGCCCTACCCTCATAGTGGTGGAAGGCTACTACCTTCACCAAGAGTTTTGCAGCATGAGCGCGGTGTTGGCAGCATATTGTGTAGTGATCTGTAGGAGAGACAAGGTTCCTTTTAACCTGTGTTACTGGAGTGAGGCCAACAGGCTCACTTGCTTTTTAAAGTTCTGCTAATGCATGCTTAACTCGCCCATTGGCTTATATCGGTTGGACATGAAGTGCTACGCAGTGAAGGAGTGGTGATTCTGCGCTGGATTATATGTACCTAGTAAGGGTACAGTACAGGGATACAGTACTGCTGTGCAGTGCATGCATGGTGAATGCATGTACTGGCAGTATGTATACCAGAGAGGAATACATTACATGAGAGAATTAGTGCTGTGCGGTGCGTGCAAAGTGAAAGCATGTGTTGGATGTATGTGTGCTTGCAAGAGGTACAAAACATGAAGCCTTCAGTACTGGGAAGTGCACACAGAGTGAATATGTGTGGTGAATGTGTGTGGACTAGGGTAGCACAATACATGGTAGTAACATTACTGGGCAGTGTGTGTGCTGTGTATGTACACTGAATGCAAGTGTGCTTGCAATGGTAAATTATATGGAGGACTCTGGGTTCCATTTCACATCGCTAGGACCAGATCAGGATCAATCCCCCTGCCCCGTTGGGGAGCAGTGAACTTACCATGCAGACAGAAGCACAGGAGCACCTCTGATTGCTGATGGAGCTGGCCACGCACGCTCAGGGAGAGCCTGAGCCTGCTGCGCGCGACCTACGTGCAGCCTGACTCGATCGAACAGTACTGGAGCATTGTGAGTGCCCGTGGTTGGGCACCCGCTGAGATGCTTAACGCTTCCTCGCTGCTTGAGCGGGTCAATTAAATAGGATTTGTATAGCGCTGCTTTTCACCTGTGAGGGTATCCAGGGCCCTTTCTGGAGAACTGGTGAGTCATGGCCTAGAGAGGCGGTGAGGGATTCTGTGGAGTGGACTGCCTCAGAGGTCGGAGCGGACCTCAGGGGATGAACAGTGGCAGCAGAGCCCGGCGGAATCACACATACCTTCCAATTTGCAGACTTTTCCACATCAGTGTTGGCCACACCATTCTCGCTGGCAACACAAATGGGGTGGCCCAACCTCCGGCACCTCTGGTTGCGGCAGGCACCATGGGGAAGGACAAGTACACTCAACCCTCCACACAAAGCATGATTGATAAATATGCCAGACCCGCCCTCCCTTCCCAGTCCTCCTCCTGAGTCTGTCGGATTGCAGGGGGAAATCAACAGATGGCTGAGACATCCCCCATCCTACAGGCCACCCGGGAGCTCAGTTCCTCTGTGGAAGGGAAGATTGGCAAATTGCAGACAGGCCTAGCTCTCATTAGACAGGACTTGCGCAACACAGTGGACAGAGTCATGGTGAGTGAAAGCCAGGTGTCCGAGGTGGAGGATTCGCTCCAGACCTGTAAGACTTGGGTGAAGACTCTGAGACGCGCAGGGGCCCTCTTGGTGGCCAGAGCAGAGGATGCTGAGGGCAGATCCCGGAGGAACAACTTCAGGGTAGTGGGGATTCCTGAAGGTGCCGAGGGTCCAAATCTGACTGCCTGCATCATCCACGGAGCGGTGGGCTCATTCTACTTTGAAAAGGGGACAGTGCATCCGGTGCATCTCTGATGGAGAAATGGGGCCTTCCGTAAGGATTTCATATGATGTACAACTGTTTTATCATAATTTCAGAAATATTTAGATTTGTGGATGGCGCCGGATGCACTGTCCCCTTTTCAAAGTAGAATGAGCCCACCGCTCCGTGGATGCTGAGCCCCCACCTGGGGCTGCCCCTAGACCCATGATTGCCCGTGTCTTGAACTACGCTGATTGGGATGCCATTCTCTGAGCCTCCAGGGTGAGAGACTCACTACAATGTGAATCCTCAAGAGTGATGGTGTTTCCCGATTACACTATCAACGTGCAACAACAACACTGCTCCTTCCAGGGTGTCAAACAAAAACTGAGGACCCTGGGAGTTCAATACATGTTGCTCGTTCTCGCTTGAATGTGCAATTTAAGGGGAGATCCCTTTTCTTTGACATTCCAGATGCGCAATGGAACTGGGTCGAGGAGAGGCCCAGCATCCGGAAGGCTACAGTCAGTGACGAACCCGAACCCGCCTCAGACCAAGAAGGAATGCTGGAGGGAAGACGACTTCAGCTGAGACAGCGGGGGGGGGAGGAGTGGTGCCAGGGGCCAAAAGGGGGGGGGGGCCCCAGATCCATCCAGCTGCGTCACATGGGGAGACTCCGGTGGCCGTGCTGGTGCAGAGGACTTAAGCCAGACACCTGAGATTTGCTGACCATTTTTCCAACCTTAAGTACTCTATGTGATATTACCTATTTCTCTTTATCTTTACACTATAAAATATTTGGCTAACATGTTGAGATTGAAGTGGTTTTTTCTTGTGCCTGAGGTAGGCCTGGTAGGAAATATTGCCAATTTACATGTACACTGTTCTTTCCTAAAGTTGCCTTCCCTTTGTCACACTGACTTTTGACACACATTTGCATTTGTGACACTTGGGTTAGTTTCTAAGAAACAATGACCTTGTTGACACAAAAGAACTTCGTGAGAACACGATCACACTGCCTTGGCATTATGTGCAAGGCCTTCATGTGTGTGGTACAAATGTTTTTGTTATTACGTCCATATGGCGACGCACCTATCTGTGGAATACAAACAATGGGCAGCTTGATCACAATCACGGGCCCGAGGCAAGGATGCCCTTTTCTATTTATCCTTCTGTTTCCAAATACAATCAGAGGAGACGCTTCTGCTGACTTTGAGGGGCCCCTGCATGCTGAAGCTTTAGACTAGCAGCAAACTGACATCTCCGTGAGGGGTGTCCAGTTCGTGACCAAGACGGGGCCCTACTCTCTTACCCACCAGGTAAAGGGGTTAGATCATCCAGAAGGGGATTTCGTGGCAGACCATGCATTCACACCCTAGACATGTAGGTTAGGGTTTGCATCGTAGGAGTACCCTATATTGTTATAAATATTGTATATGTATGCACATATAAGCTGTCTCAGCAAGATAGTAGAACTCTTTGTTTTATTTACCGTTTTGACACTCATTATAACTTTTGTCTGCTTCTGTCTATTAACCATTGCAGCACATATTTTCTATACAAGAATCACTATGGTTCAATAAATATTAAAAAACATTCCTTGGTGTATTCTTTGTATATTTCTCTGAGTGGAAGAGAGCATGCGTAACTGAGCGAAGAGTTTTAGGTCTGTCACCACGATTCCTGAGAGAACAGCGTTGGCAGTAGTTGCCAGAACTGTTTGCTTTCTGTCTAAGTTTAGGGGGGCTAACAGTGGCGCTGTGAGCTAGCTGGTCCAAGGGACAACATATCCTGCAGGGGTGCATGGAATCAGTCTGGCACTTTGTTTTGTTTCTACACTATTTGCATAGAACTTTGCTACTGTGAATTTGATGCAGCACTTTGCGCATGAAAGCATCCTGTTATCCCTCTGATTACTATATTGTATGGACACTGGCCTATGTAGCCCTTTGAGCTTGTTCCTAGATGTGAATATTTGTTTATGGGTGTTTTGTGCAAACAACACGACATGTCTATTTGCCATTCGTTTACCTGGCTGTGGATGACACATAATCATAGCCAGTGACTCCTTTTGGCAGCATTGTTCTTAGAGAACTATTATTTGGATTTTATTCTCCTGCAACCTACAGACAAAGGCTAAGAGCGTATCTCAGCTCCTCTTGAAAACCAGGTGATTAACATGACTTGCTTATTATGAATGTTCTGTGTTGAGTGTGCCTGGGGGGGCCAGAAGTGTCTCTGTTGCATTCCTTATTTTAGAGAGAAAGCACGTCCTCAAGAAAGCAACCCTACTCTGCAAACAGATCCCCTCGAGGGTGCCGGACTGGACCAGGCTGTGTGAATTAGCAGTGTTCTCTTTCTCTCGTCCCATTCCCCTACCCTTTTGGGACAACTGCCGGGACTCCTGTAGCGAGTTCAGTAGTGCAGAGAGGTGTTCTAGGTGGAGAGAGAAAAGTTCAACGCTCCTGCAGACAACCTGAACTTCAGGTGAGTGGCTGTGCCACAGTATTACAAGTGGAAACTACACAATTGTTTTTCTACATGGTATATCATATTTGTAGGGGCAGCTATGCGTTTAGCGAAGTGGCTGAGCCTTGTTCCTCAATTAATGGGGGGGTTATATTAGGGTACACACAGTCCAGCTTGTTGGGGGCGGCAGGCCCACCAGTACGCCCCGTTGGTGTCACCCCAGTGCTGGTAGGCCAACGGGTACTTCCTGTTCTCGAGGTTTGGGGGGGGTGGCTGAGGGGGATGTAGGGATAGTAATTTTGTTAGTTTCCTTGGACACATCTTGCCATCGCCACAGCTGTCTGATGCACACACTTGCATGGGGCCTTTTACCTCCTAATATGGCGCTCTGCGGTTTCCATGGTGGATGAAACACAACAGGGGGCAAAGCCCAGATATCTATAGTTCATTACCTGCAACGGAAAAATGGGTTACTAGAAAAAATCAAGAGGAGGACAGTCCTCCGAACGGCCCGCAGATTAGGCTCTGACATCCTACTCTTGCAAGAGACGCACCTCATGGGCAACAACTGTCCCTTCTTGGCACGTATGGGGTTCGCCAAAGTGTACCACTCAAGGTTCCACAGGGGCTCCAGAGGGGTTGCCATCATTTTAATGAGCCACATTCCATCTCACCACCTCTGTATATGGCATGATAGACTGGGGAGGTTTGTGGCCATATGAGGTATGCTCTGGGATAGGCCACTCTATGTGCTCAACATCTATGCTCTCCCACCTTTATCAGGGGCATTGCTACATACCATTGCGGCCATCCACCTAGAATTCCCGGGGAGGCCATGGGTTCTTGGGGGCCACTTGAACGGGGCGGCCGACCTGGGGCTCAAACACTCAACAATAACCACTGTGCCTCACACATCTACCACTACTCTGTCTCGCTTTGTAACAAGACTGGGGTTGTTGGACGCATGGCGATTTCAGCACCCCACAGAGAGGGGAGATACATTTTATTCAGGGGCACACAGCTCCTTTTCACGACTGGATTACTTGGATGCTTCCGGGGTCGCGCAGTCATATGGTCCGAGAGGCGCAAATATTAGCACGCGGCTTCTCTGACCATGCGTCAGAGGAGTTGCATGTGCTCGTCACCCAGATGGTGACTGAGCCATTGGACCCTGGTCAGTGGAGAGTTCAAGGCGGCCCTCCAGTCTGCCACTTGAGAATACCTGAGCCATAACGTTGGCAAGGTTGCATCCCCAGGATCCTTTGGGAACAGTGGAAAGCCGCGTCTCGGAGAGTTATAAATAGCTATCATGCAGAGAGGGAAGCCAGAGGGGGTGGTGGAGGGCCTGGAGGCCTGCGTCTTAGACTTGGAATCTCTCCACCTGACGAAGTAAAACCCGGTGATTCTCCGGGATTCGATCCATGCAGTGCAGTTCTACCTAATGCTCAGCTGGGGGAGGCTCGGGTGGCGTGGATGGCAACCCAAAGCAGGCTCTACCAGTGGGGTGACAAATCGAGCAAAACCTTACATCGGTTGTGCTCTGCCTCTTCATCCACACCACCTATTCCATATATCACTGACGCCCAGGGGAACAGGGTGGATGGAGGCTGGCCCATAACAATGGAGTTCGCTTTTTAAAAAAAAAAACATTTTTTTGAGTTTTATATAGCGCGAACTAGACCCGAGACATCGGGTATCAGAACGCTTTACATGAGCACCAGTTTCATTACAGATGGACACATTCATTTTTGTTAGGCACGGGAAGATTAAGTGATTTGCCCAGAATCACAGGATGTTGAGCGTCGTTGTCGAGACTTGAACCCGGTTCTCCAGCTTCGAGGTCGACCCCTCTAGCCGTAAGGCTACATTCTCGCTTCTTACTACGAGACACTCTATGCTAGTTGCAAGACAGAGAGCCCCACAGAATTGGCAGCATTCGTACATGACATCCCCACTAGGTCGCTTTCGACTGACCCCTCTAGCCGAAAGGCTACATTCTCGCTTCTTACTACGAGACACTCTATGCTAGTTGCAAGACAGAGAGCCCCACAGAATTGGCAGCATTTGTACATGACATCCCCACTAGGTCACTTTCGACTGAAGATAGGGAGGCTCTTGAAGAGGAATTAACAGTAGTCGAGCTGGGGGGGGGGGGGGCCTCTGGCCCATCTCTGTCCGGGGAGGGCACTGAGGCCTGACAGTTGCCCAGAGGAGTTTCATTAAATCACTTGGGCCCTCATAGAGCCATTTTTGCTGGCTGTCTCCCAGGAGGCCTTGCGTGGCAAGGCACTCCCTCCTGCATTCCGCACAATGGACATTACTGTTATCTCGAAACCATGATAAACGCCAGAACCGTCTAATTCATATAGACTGATTTCCCTCCTCCCCATAGAAGTCAAGGTGTGGGCCAAGCCATTAGCAAACAGACTAGTTAAGGTAATAAACACCCTAATCCATCCGGATCTATCCGGTTTTATGCCAGGTAGAGCCACAAGACACAACATAAGGAGCGTCTATTATGCAATTGCACTGTCTTCTCGTCTCCACAGGGATGGGGCACTGTTGCAAGTGGTTTTTGCAAGGCTTGTGACTCTGTGAGAGGGCCGTTTCTGTTATCTCTCCTGACGAAAATGAAATTCGGGCCCAAATACACCGGCTATATTTGCCTCCTCTATACAGATCTCCTGGTTCAGGTGAGGGTGAGTCGGGCCACCTCCGAGTTTTTCCAAATCTAGCGCGGCACTTGCCAGGGATGCCCCCTATCACCTCTCCTCTTTGCTCTGGTGATCGAGCCCTGTGCAGAATGGACTGGAGTGGATGCGCAGTTGCAGGGATTCGAATGGGGCGGAAGGGGAATGGGGAGGAGGAAGGTATCACGCTCTATGCGGACAATGTGCATCTGTTCCTTACCGAACTTGAGTCAAGTCCACGTGCGCTTCAGATCTTGCAGATCTACAGAGGATTTTCCAGACTGCGGATCAATCTTAGTAAGTTCTCAGTCTACATGGTGGGTGTTGACGCTCTGAAACTGTTGTGGGTGACAGGACTAAAGCTCTCCCATGAGGGGTTCGGATATCTGGGGGTGTATGTTACTAGAGACGGGGCCAAGAAGAGGGAGTGCAATATTCTGGATAGACTGGCTTCGTACTTCAAGTTCTGGGCTTCCCTACCCCTCTTTCTACTGAAGAAGTCGACCATTTTTAAAATGGTGGCACTGCCCTGTCTGCTCTATCAGCTCCAAAACTTCCCATTCCCCATCTCAGCATCTCTTTTTAAAAGTATCGACTCACTTCTCCGTGGTTCTCTGTGGAAATCTGCTGCGTACTGCATTGTGCTGTGAGTTGACCTATGAGGGTGGTATAGCCACATCGGACGTCCGTTCTTATTACAGAGCGGCACAGCTGACATTTCTGAATGACCAGTGGTTTGGAGGATTCCACGATCCTACATATGCATCGGAGAGTTGGGCGCTCAGAGTGACTCCCCTCCAACACTTATTATACGGAGGTGTTGAGCCTTGGGGGCTCCTCCGGCCACGCGAGTGGTCCTAAGGGCTTGGAATCAATATCAGCCATGGGATGGAAGGATCGGCTTACATTGGAGACTCACCTGTGGGTGGGCACTGCTCTGCGAGAGACGGCGGAGTTGAAGGGCTTTCACCGATGGGACCTAATTTGGAATATCTAGGCTGGGAGACGTGCTTCGTAACAATTCCCTTATGCCCTTCAATGAACTCGAGAGGAGTTCAACCTTCACCACGCTCAGTTCATTAAGTTTTTACAACTTCGGCATGCTCTCACACCCTACCTCTCCCACTCTGTTGTAATACCAGAATTCAATCCCCTTGAAGATAAGATCTTATTAACTAACATCTCACAACACAAAATTTCCAACATTTACAAAGTCTTTGTGGTTAATGCCCACGATTCCTTTGGAGCCCTCTGAGAGGCCTGTTTGCAAGATATAGGTCCCATTCAAGATGAGGATTTGGGGAAGGCACTTGCTTCACCGAGGGGGGCGGCCATCGCATCCCAATATTGGCTAATTCAGGTACGATATCTCTACAGGGTGTATTTCACAAGGGAGCGCTTGTGGAAGAGAGAACTGATTGCGTCTGCATGACAGCGCTACCTGTGCTGTCATACACACAGTATGGGGATGCGAAACAGTGAACCCCTTTTGGGAGGGAGTATTTCATTGTCTGGAGCCAGTCCTGGCATTGACCTTCCCATGGACTCCACAATGTGCCTTTTTGCCCATCACAGACGATATTTATGGTAACAGATATAAGCGTGCCCTGCTGTGGGTTTGTATTGTTATTGCCAAAAGGGATATAGTGAGGGCCTGGAAAGATCCCAAGGCACCTTCCCTGGAGGTCTGGAAGGAAGGCCTAGATCAAAGCATGTGGCTAGAATGCCAATTTACATTGCCAGAGGGTGCTGAAGAAGTATTACCGTGTTTGGGAAGATTGGGCTGCATACCAAGGATTACACTTGGAGCCTTGCCCCATACCACAATGGTCACTGGAGGCTAAAATCCATACCTTTGGTACATGATCTAGGGTGGTGTTCGGGGAGGGAGAGATGTACATCAGGCAGGTGGTAAGGCGTATGTCATAGACAGGCCCGGGACCATGGTGGGGTGCTGTTTTCTCTTTCTTTTTGTTTGTGTTTTGTTACAGTTGGGTGCTGTGGAACATTATTGGGGCACTGCAATATTGTTTGAGGGTCCACAGACCTGAATGTATATCGGCCTGTGTGCAGACGGAGCATGTTTTGCCACTGATACCTATGTTACCCAAAGTAAATTCAATAAAAAACTTTGATGAAAAAAAATAATATGCCAACTTACTAAAAGTGGCATTTTCACAATTGTGACTTAAAATCTGACTGTACCTTTAAAGAGGATTTTAAATTACAATTCTGAAAACACCAAACATGACATTTCTACCTGTTCCCAAACAAAAATTATACTTATTAAATTTAATAAGGTAACCCAATGATTTTCAATGGGAGAGATAGGCCTCATAGCAGTGAAAAACTAATTTTGGGGATGTTTACACTACCAGGACATGCAAAACGTATGAGCCCATGTCCAGCTTTTTAAGTACAATGCACCCTGCCCTCCGAGCTGTTTAGGGCCTACCCTAGGGGTGACATATGTATTAAAAAGGGAGTTTTAGGCATCGCAAAAGATTTATTTTGTCAAGTCGAACTGACAGTTTAAAACTGCACATGGGCCGCAATGGCAGGCCTGAAACATGCATTAAGGGGCTACTTAAGTGGGTTGCACAATAAATGCTGCAGGTACACTAGCAGCATTTAATTTACCAGCCCTTAGTGTATGGTATACCACGTTACTAGGGACTTTTAAGTAAATTAAATATGGAAATCAGGTGTAAGCCAATTTTACCATGTTTTGGGGAGTGAGCACAAGCACTTTAGCACTGGTTAGCAGTGGTAAAGTGCTCAAAGTCTTAATCCAAACAAAACGAAATTTAGAAGATGGGAGGGGTGAAGGCAAAAAGTATGGCGGTGACCCTTCAGAGAGGGCCAAGTCCAACAAAAGGGAATAACCGTTCTGGAAAATTTGGAGTACCCACTGGTCGAATGTGATACTCTTCCACATGTAGAAGTGAAAGGTGATAAGACCCCCTACCACGCAACCGTTAACCGCAAAGGAAAATTTAGAGCAGTTTTGCGGGGGAGGGAAAGGGGATTAGGGAGCTTGTTGTCCCTGGCGGCCAGAAGGCTGATGGTGGGATCCCCAGGCTCTGTCTCAAAAGGCTTGTGAGGCCTGTTGTGACAAGGTGTGACGCGGATGCTGTTGGAATCCCCTTCCAAAGCCGCAAAAGGTGAAAACCAGCTGGGAAAACCGATGTGCGGGCGGTTCCAACCCAAGGGAGCAAGCTACACTTTACCTTCTTTAAAGAGCACCAGGGCTGAGTTCGTAGTCTCCAAAGAGACGTGTGCCATTGAATGGTGTGTCCATAATGGACTTTGGGACGTTGTTCGAAAACCCCATGGAGTAAATCCAAGCATGGTGCCGAAGCACCACAGTAGTATCAACCGCCCTACCCAGACAGTTGGTGGTGTCCGGACCTGAGGGGATTGCATAGTTTGCTGCATTCTCACCATCTTGGATAAGGAATTGAAGATTGTGCCGACTGTCATCTGGGATGGCTGGCAAAATGTTCGCCACCATGTTCCCTAATTCATGCAAATATCTCTCCAGGAGGCAGGTGGTGTTTACTGACCTGAGTGCGAGGCTGGCTGAGGAGAATATTCCTTCAGTGAATACCTCCATGCAGTTCGACTCTAGGTCTAGTGGGGTGGTCGGACTTGTTGAGGCCTGCACCACTAGGCTCTCCAGAGCAGGTTGCTGAAGGATTAAGGCAGGGTACCCCGAAGCAGGCCTGTGTCACCTTGCAATCTGCTTGTTGACAGGGGGTGGCAAGATATGCCCAGGTGCCTAGCAGTGTTTCAGTGAGGGCTTCTCTGAATGATAGAAGAGGATCCTGCGAGGTCTGTCCAGGATGAAGGACCTCCATGAGGACATTAGTTTTGACTTCAGTAGTGGGTAATGTGAGGTCCAAGATCTCTGCTGCTCTCCTTGTAATGGTGAGAAAGAGGGAGATTCTTCTGTAGCTGGTGCACGGTTAGGTGAATGTAGGCTCGTGTAAGGGGAGGTGTGTGGTCCACTGGTGTTCTCTCGGTCAAAAAAGAGATGGTCCTTGTCATAAATATGACTATTGTTGTCATCATTAACATATTGGTGTGGTACTGTTTCGGAATCAGAGTGTGGACTTTGTCGAAGAAGTTGCGACCTCAGCGGAGGGTGCAGTGGATAACCCTCCAAGTCTGAAAGGACTATCAGCTTCTGCTCTGGCGTCAGTGCTGACCCTGAGGCAGGGTTGATTGGCACAGTCGGCACTGGGGTTGAATCAGCTGCCTGTCAACCAGCTGGAGGTCATCTTGGAACTGTAGGGCCATGAAGGATCCAATGAGGTACCAAAAATCCTGTCCATGGCCTTCTTGAATTCTCAGAATTGTTGTGGGATCACGAATGACCCAGGAAGTTGTGCGCATCTGGATATGGGCTGGAGTCCATTTTGAGGATACAGACAAACACAAAGGGGAGCTGCACTTCGGCTTCTTGTGTTTCTTAGACTTTTTGGGCTTACCTGATGAGCGGTCCTTGCTCTCAACTTTGACCGGGCTTTTCTCATCTTCTGATGGTGTTCTGCGACATATATTTGTGTTCCATGGTCCCCGCTGGCCGTCAAGTTCATCTTTGCACTCGTCACATGACTTCGGGCTGTGTTTGGAGCCCAGAGACAGACCTGTTTGTGCAACTTATACAGCTTGAAACCTGTCATTTTTAGAGGGGACATGTCCCTTGCACACTGTCACATCGGGGCAGGAAAGACTTGACGCAAAGCTGCACAATTCCACCTATCAACGCGAAGGGAACTGCTGAAAAATGTCTCCGGGTCCATTCTGGCAACTCGGGACATTCTAAAGGTGAAGAATCTGCACTTAAAAAGTATCCATCAGAAAGTACCTGTGGGAAGGGATGTCTGGTCAAAAATCTCTGATAATGGTGATTACGTTAATCATTAATGGAAGAAAGCTCAAGAAGAATTATTTGGAATTAGAATAGGATTGCACGGTGTACGAGTAAAGACAATGATTCACATGGTAATGATTGTGGAATAAGGAGTGATGGTGTTTGTGGTTTCAAAACCTAATTGGACTCAATAAATAAACCAGCATAGCTATAAGGTTACATTTTTCAATGACTTCATGCCTGTATTTAGAAAGTGGTACAGTACGGATGCAGTGATTATGTTCAATATGTAATGGCTGCACTAGTTATAGATAAGTATATTATGTACTGTATGTTATAATTACTTATAAATCTATTCTCTCTTGCCTTTCGTTGTTTCAAGCTTAGTTATCTTCACATATATTATTGGTGCTGAACATCAGTGTGGAACACTGATGCATTAAGAATCTAATCTAGTATAAAATCAAAAAGTCCTTGGTATTCAATGTGGAGTCAGATGGTGCATGTAAATAAACTTACCTTGCTATTTCATCCTGTTATAGTCTATATTTCATATGAACATCTATATCAAAACTTCTTTATAGGTTAGGATAAATTTAACATCTATGGGATACGACGATTGTGCAGGAACATTGTGCAGAAATAGGACAGTCTCACATCCTAAGTATCAGACACATTTAAAAACAACTGCCTTCATCAGAAGCAATGATGCACAAATAATTCTCAGCACAGTTGAAACAATCCCAGTCAGATAAAACAACTGATGTGTTTATTTTTATTTTCCTATAAAAATGTGAGATTAACAGACATGCAATTTGAGTGAGTGAAGAGAACCCTTAGCGCTGGGAATAAGTCATTTGCATCGTGAAGTAACTGGTTCAGTGCAAATCTCAGTGAAATGACAGCCTAAAACAAAACCGTTTTATTCCCAGACACCTTGCCACAAGAAGATTAGAACTGAAGTTTATAAAGTGTAGCTTATAACATTACTAATACCATTACATTGAGCTGCACTTTTTCACTGGGAACTACCTGGTAGCAGAGGCTTCATTTCTCAAGAACAATTGCATGAAAGAAGATTCCATGCTCTTACACAAGCACTTCACAGGCCCTTAGGGCCACTGGTAGTGCTCGTACTAAAAGACAAAGGAAAATGTTACTTCTTAGATATGTTGGATTAACTTTAAACTGCTATTTACCACCCATTTTGGACAGGGTATCTCAAATCAAGTTGTCATGCACCCCACCCCTGACTGGTGTATACAAGCCAAACTTATCAAGCCAGCATGAACCAAATCAGGTTAAGTTTGAGCAAAAACATTTCTTCCTCCCTAGTCAGCATGGACACGTTTATAGGTGCAAGCATTCCAAAATGCCGTGCACTGAACAGAAAATGTGAAGAATATTTTCCCAATATTAACAATTCCCCTTATCCTGCCATTTTTTTCTAGGAGTGGCAACAAGTGAAAAACGTGAATTTTGGAACACTACTGCCACTGAACCTTTTGACCATTTCAGGACTGCTTTACTTTTCCTACAGAAATCAGGACTATGAAAAAAAAAACCTGCAGGGTGGTTGGAAGTTAAAACCATGCCTTACTCACTGAGCAAGAGCATCGACAGTCTGTGGCTTGGAGGTCTCAACATAAATTCTATGGCTAATGAGGCGTAGTGCTAGAAAGATTTTTCCCTCAACAGGCAATCCAGGGGCTTGGGTAAGGCGCGTCCAATAATTACTGTAGGTATATCCCCACTCTGTGTACTGGTGAGGCGTCTCTCAATATGTCCTTCCTTAAGAAATGCATGGCCTTGTTTCGTTACAGAGATCCTCAAATATCTTTGCCTTTTTCAATAGGGGAGGGAATATTTTCAAGCGTCTTGTACAGAAATCCAGGCACGTGGTAGAGATACCTTGAATCCGACTAACTAGGCAAGGTATTTGCAGAAACTACCTGGAGGTAAATGTTTAAGGGAAACAGAAGTGACTCCTGAGACAAGACAAAGAATGCATCCTTACGCCATTAAGTACAGTACATTAAAGCAGCCAGTGCCAAAAGAACATATTGCACACTATACATTAAATTACGTACAAAATGTAAAATGGTTTCAGCTTTACAACATGGTTTACAGTCGACGACCTTCAGAAGACCCTTTAGTTAAAACTGAACAAGACTTTGTGTTCTCGGTTTTCAACCCTGGTTCACAGATTTTGAGTTCATAGGGTTTCAAAAACTGGAATCACAACCAAATGATCACAGTTTACACTTGTCGCACATTCCAAACAGTGATGTTTATCGACTGGCATTAGAAACAATTTCTTTCAAAGTTTTTGTTTTCTCACTAGCTGCATACAACCCATTTAAAATTGTGCGACTTCCGGCTACCTTCATGTTTTCGATGATTTGCAGGCCTTTTAATTAAAAAAAAGTATTACAAAACGATTAATTCTCGAGACACCGCAGCATAAATAGATGATGTGTAGAACAGCAGCAGAACAACCGTATTTTCCGGCTTCTCCAACACTCTTGAGGTACCTACTGTAGTAATCCTGCAGAAGGCTCACAACTATTAAAGTGTATTGTAATGGACAGTGAATTTGTAGACGTTACGTGCCGAAACATTATTTCCAACTTGTTACCATGCTCAATACAGTATTCCAGGCTACAGGATGTACATATAATGTCTGATCTGGTCCTGGTGACGTTAAACTAAAGTGTATCCACGGATATTCATGTAACAGCTAGTGATATGACACAGCAAGTTGACTTAAGTCTCAACTTTTCCGTAAGTTCCTTCAGGAGGCCTGTAATGCTTGGGAAAAGCCTTCAGCTGCAGACAGTTAAACGCATATTTGCGGCATCCGACATTCTTCATGGTGTTCTCTCTCCGACAACCCTCGCTGGGGAAACAAAACAAGCACAGAAACAAATGACAGCAGTAAAATGACAAAATAAAAGAAAACAAAACAAGGAGGGAATGGCTGCGGTTACTTAACAGTATTTAAGAAAATGCGAGGGAGGTAGGCCAGAAAGAGCACCTTACCTTTAACACTAGTTCACTTAATGGCTTCTCTCGGTCATTTGAATGACCACAAAATGATTGAATAACCCTGGAACCAGTCTGAAAACACTTTAGAGTTGCTACATATGATTATATCCTCCCACACTCAAAGCCTTACAATGCCAATGTTCCCACCTATCGCACAAATCCTAAATTGTCGACTGCTGGGGGATTGCACCCATGCACCCACTACTGAAAAGCACCTATCTAAATTCACTGGCACACTCTTTTGGGACAACAGACTGACTACAGAAAGGCCCGAGGCAAAGCTCCCCTTGTACTTGGTTAGGTAACTTCAAGACGGCCAGGGTCGGCTCCTCCGTAATGGCGGAAGAGCGCCACCCTCTGCTAAAATAAAAATAAAATGATAATGAAAGCATTTTATTATCATTTTATTATTTCCTGTATGGCAGCTGACGACGCGAGTCTTCAGTGGAGTGCGGCCAGACAATCCTGCGTGACAGCGGGCATTGCAGGGGAAGGAGTGGTGGGCACTTTTAAATGTGAATGTCTGTTTGGCTGGCTGTTTTGGGCCTGCCAAACAGACGTGCGCACATAGGTTTCTCCAACCCAGCTGTGTTGGAGAAACACCAAAGGCTCCCAGGCACTGTCTGAGCTGCAAACGAAGTCGCTCAGACCAATCCGAGTGCCTCTCTCATGCTGGGAATAGTACTCCCAGCATGAGAGAAGCGCTGGGGTTCGCTTCTGGAAGCCTGCGCAGTGTGCAGCTGGAGTCCAGGATCGGAGGAGAGAAGCAAGGTGGTGGCCGCCCAAGCGGCATGTGTGTAGTTTTGATTGTTTTCCTCCCGTCCTGGCTCACCACTAAGCAATGATAGAGCCGCCACAGCAAGACGCTTGCTTCAAGCACATTATCCCAATTTTGCATGAAATGCACTTGTTAACTAGGAACTTATACTTCAGATGTAAGCACACCATTATTTGCCCTGTGAAAGCAGCTCCGGGGGAATGGCTTCAGCACGTATGATGGTGGACACAAGAGTCTAGAGCGCTCCACCAAGGGCTAGCTTTAGTGCTGGTGGAGCCCTGTGCGACAATCTTTCTTTATGTATGTAAATCAGCGTATAGGGTATGTCACATAAGACAATGAGGACTACAATGTGAAGGAGTCACTCATACTTGTAGGCAGTATATTTTACGAGTGTTTGGTCAGGAGTAGTACAAACTCAGGATTTAAAACGTACCTCAGTGCTTTACTAAAAATAATGTATTTCTACCCAAACAAAGCCTTTATAGCAACATTAGGATAATGAAAGATGGGGGGAAAAGAACATAACTACTAACCTATACCTTGTAGTTTGCATGGAGCTCTTTGATGAAAGTTCATAGGCCACTGTGCTATATTAGTATTGTAACTTATGAACTGCAAGTAACAAAAGGATCTCTGTGACAGAAGCAGTAACCCACTGAGCTTTTCTACAAAAAATTCAATATTGTAATCTGCATGATACAAGTTTTTGCAGCAGGCATATTAACCCTATGCGCTACTTTATTATGAGTCAAAACAACCACTAGACAAAACTCCATCTCTCTCCACCAGGAAGATTAACCACTTGAGTTTTCTTGACATTTTTACTGTTGCCTAAAAATTGCTGGGCACGCATGGAACTCTACAGCAGGTTCTTTTAAATCTATAAGATATTTGAAAACAGAGCGCCCCCACCAGCTTGACGCCCAGTCTCACCACCCTAAAGCCAGCCCTGTCTCCACCTCTGCCCGGCAATCCGCTGCAATCTGACATGCCCAGTACACACGAGACCTTAGCAGAGTTGAGGAACAGGAGAGCAAAATTCATCGCCTCACTCAAGAATATCACACTGGCAAAAACAACAAAGTGGGTGGTTGAAAAACCCTGAACCATAAGGTAGGCCCAGAATCAGCTGGGGAAGCACTTCCTGTTCATGGTGCGCAGTTATAGGACTGAGGACGCCATCGTTGGTGGGGCAGCAAACATTTCCTTTCCTCCTTCCCATCTCCGCTGGTGCCCCTCCAGGGTCGGCGTCCACCCTCGGACCCTCACCCAAGACGCATGGTGGGAAAAATCCTAAACTTTTGTGACAGATAACTAATCCTACAATCCTCAAGGAGAGCGGGTCACTAAAGTATAGGGAGTCAAAGCAATGATCTTCTTTGACTATACATTAACAGCGCAACACCCGTCGAACCTCTTTTACTGGAGTGAAACATAAATTGAGAAACATAGGTAGGAAATGTGATCTGCTATTCGCAACTTAGTCGAAAAATAATGGCCACTAGCATACCTACTTCTTCATGGAACTGGAAGAATCCTGAGACTGGGCCAAACAACAGGATGCAATGAAATGGCAAACCAGGGACAACAACAGGCTCCATCGCACCTCACGCAGTGCAGAGGGAAAAGATCCCATCCCCCTTACACAAGACTCCAGAAGATGCAGAATACACCATCATTGCAAGCATCGGAAGACATAAAGGAAGTGATCACACATGGTGCTGCACTGTGTGACCTGGGTTATTTGTCCCCAATGGCAACTCTGAATCAGACGCTTCCGACTACACCTCTTCTTTGCAATCATTTACCAATTGCACTGGCTTATTACAATTAGTTACTCTGCAAACAGCGGAAAAAGATGGGTCACTGGTCCCGCAGGCATCCTAAAGACAGAGTCATGGGTGCCAGCGTGGAGCTATGCTCCAAAACCACACACTAACGCTATGTCCTTCCTCCTTAAGTTCAACCACAATGGACTAAAGGGGCACATTATCTTCTGGTTTCAGTTCACAGTTTGGACGGAAGGTAGTTTGGCCTCTGTCCTGGTGTGGGAAGTTGGGATCTATTACAGGTGAGGAAATGTCAAGATAAGTGAGAAGAACTGAATTGCAGGAGTGGGCCACAGTGCAGCACAGTCATATGATGGCCGGCCAAACACACATGCACACTTGTAAGTGCACCGTACTCCTCCCTGCCCTGGCCCCTCCTGTAGGACGTAATTAACTCAGAGATAAATAAAACGATAGTAACAACATGTTATTATCATTTTATTTCTCATCTGCCAGCAGTGGGGCAACGCTACACCGCCATTACGGAGGAGCTGCTCCGGGTTGTAAGGCCAATCTCTGTCCCACCCTCCTTCGTGTAATGTGTTCAGGGTTACTTCCCATTCATTGGTGGCCATATCAGGGAATGCAAACTATTAGGCTGCTCTAAAGAGTTCTTCTTTTTGACCTTTTAGAAATGTGGTCAAAACTGTTAATGGTGCTGCAGCACCTTTAGTAGTGAGTTCCCCCAGGGCCCAACTGGCACAGTTCACGTCGTACCCGCTCTTGCAGCACAGAAGTGTTCAGTGATGCAAGGGGTGCCTTCAAACGTGCACCCGTGAGTCCTGCACATTTCGTAGAGATCGGGCTGCTTGTAGCCCACGTGGCAGTACTCGGTGGTGCAGGATCTCTTTCCTGAGCGGCACTGCCGGAAGTCTCCCTGATGTCAGTGCAGCTCTCTGCTCACAAAGATGCAGTAAGCTGATTTTGCTCGAGGGGTAGTTGGGTTTGGGGTTTAATGAATCCTTTCTTCAGCTCCCGCTGGCATATATGGTCACCGCAGCATGGCGGTAGGGGCGTACCAAGACCTGCACAGTGCTCAACACACAACTCAGTCTACAGAGGCCCTCTCCTGGCATACGGGGGGGGTCACCGAAAACAATCTTGCACATGGGCGACAGCCCAATCAGTGCTCAGCCGAATCCTCACACCTCTCACAAGGAGTCCTCACTGCCTCACTGTAGGGCTCCCCACTGGTCCTTGTTCCCTCCAACGCTCTCCTCTTCCTCACAGGGCATACTGGTCTTGGCAAGCAGGGGGTCGCTGCTGCTTCAGGGCAGGTGGTCTTGTTTTCCCTGGGTGATGTCCCTTCACCCAGCAGTGAGACTAGCAGGCCTTGGCCCCCAGTCCTGGCCACAGGCAGAAGTCTTGCAGAGCTTCCCCTTCTCACACAACTCGTCTGGCTGTCTGGTAGATGCCACATTTTTGGGGACTCATTCTCCCCTTCTTATAGTCCTTTTCCAGATACCAAATGTAATTTAAGGTTTGGTTCTTTGAAGTTTTATGTTGCTGTTCTGCTTCTTTTGAAGTGGGCACTTCTCCTTTTCATCTTCCTTCAAGAAAGAGGTCTGCCACAGCAGGCCGGACTTTGAAGCGGATTGTCCACAACACAGTTCATGTGAGTGACCAGAGTTCAAACCTGGGTGTCAGCCACAGTGATACGTGCATCGAAAGGTTAATCCCAGACCCCCACCCTACTCTTTATGATTCTCTTATTAGCCTCATATCCCTTACTGAGATGTGTCCAGGCCCATTCTTTATGATCTATCACTGAATCAAAGAACAGTATTTTGAAATGTAAAGGGAGTCTCGTCCTTTTCCCTCCAGTGTGTCCCCACCCAGCTTAGCTCACAGCAATGCAGCAATACACAAATCTGTCTGGGGGGATTCCTCTCCTCTCATGTCTTTAGCAGGCAGTCCTGGGCTTTCCAAAATGTAACCCATGTACCCAGGGTCCTCAATACAATGTACAATTGCAGGCACACTCACTCAGTGTACTTACACAGCACACTTTGGGCCTGATTCACAAAACTAAATTTACACTTTTGTGTAAGTTTATGATTTTTAGCAATTCACAAAGCGATTTTACGAGTACTATCTTTACGACTGCCTATCATTTTATGTGCGGATTCTCTGCCACAAGTGCGGAGGTTCTGCAGTCGTAAAGATACTACTCGTAAAATTGCTTTGTGAATTGCAAAAAAATCATAAACTTACACAAAAGTGTAAGTATACCTTTGTGAATCAGGTGTCCAGCACTGTTGCGTCTATGCATTGTACTCACATGTACACATGCATTCAGTACATACACTCAATCTGCATGCACTGTTCATCATTGAAGCTTTTCTATCTTTAACTAGGGTGTGCTCTTTACAAACATACACACTGCTAGCACACACACTCACTATGTGCATACTGCACAACACTTCACCCTTCATGTATTTTGCTTCACACAGGCACACATACACCCAGCACATGCTTCCCCCGTGCATGCACGGCACAGCACTGCATCTTTCATGTAATGTATCCCTTTCAGGCATACATACACCCAGCACATGTACTAACCACTCATGCACTGCATAGTATTGCTCCATCCTTGTACTGTACCCTTCCCAGGCACACATACAAACGAACGCAGAGTCACTACTCCTGCGCAGCACTCCACAACTTACCTGATGTAGGCTAAGGGTGAGTTAAGCAAGCAGCAGCGGTACCTTTAAAAAGGTGAGGCAGACTGTAGACTCCATTCCAGTGACAGAGGGTAAAAAGGCCCTGTTTACTACCACTGATTACTACACAGTATGCTGCCACACTAGACTTGTGCTGCTTAATTCCCGGTGAAGTGGTAGCCTTCCACCACTATGAGGATAGCGCTTTGGGCGCCCCTCCCCGTCCAACAAGACCACAACACGTGAGACAGGCCTATGCCATAGCACGCACGCATGATCCAGGTTCGCCTCTGCCCCCCCAAAAAATCAGCATTAGGGATCCAGACGACAGTACTGTTGGGCACTCAGGGCAGGGATACACGTCTTTATCATGCAGAAGCATTTTCCGTCCCAACACAATTTATCTCTGTTGCTGGCAAGATGAGCTATCCAGAGCCATGGAAGGCCCCAGGCCCCCCTACATTAGCAGCTTGGCATAGGTTTAACTTTGTTCTGGGTACACAGAGACCATACAGCACTCCACAGGAAAGAATTGAGAGGGCTCAGAAAACATCCTACAGTGCTTTAATGAGATGAACTGGTGCAGGCCCTGAAGAATAACGCTAGAAATGACAGTAAACCCCCTTGAGCTCCTGTGAAGGCGCAGTTACTCTGTCAGGGTCTAATCGGGCAGTTGGATCATAGCTAAACAACAGTCCAGTCCACAATGATCCTTTCCACCCTTTGGACTGGTCGCATGACCTTCCCTACTCGTCTGAACACAATCAAACCCCCAATCCTATCCTGACCCATTATATTTAGCCCTCACAAGCCACCAAATTGCCTGAGCATCATGTGCTGGGTAAGATATAAACCTTCCCTCAAAGTTAACTATCTCCTGAAATTATTTTCCTTACCTGCCACTGTTTAAATTGTTTGTTACCTTCTTTCATCCAGACTGAAATTAATTTTATTTGCAACCAACTCAAGCAGCTATTGTAAGTGATGCAAATAATGGACTAAACAACATAACCTACACAGACGACACCCAGCTCATCCTCTTGCTGTCAAAAGACCCCTCCACCTCAAGGGCCAACTTCCACAGGCACATGACAAGCATTGCCAACTGGATGTAGCACTACTGTCTAAAACTTAACAGTGACAAAACAGAAGTACTGATCTTCGGGAACAACATACCCTGTTGGACCAACTCATGGTGGCCTCCCAAACTATTGCCCTCTCCGTCGCCCAGAGACCACGCCCGCAAATTTGGCATTATCTTAGACAAAAAGCTCACCCTGAAGAACCAGACCAATGCTGTTTCCTCCGCCTGCTTCCTCACTCTTCGCTTGCTCCGTAAGAGCTACACCCCCGTATCCGCCGAAGCAACAGTGGAGGATGTTCCTTCTCCCACCTCCCCGCAAAGCCCTAAAACAACCTCCCCATGCATCTTAGGACCTCAACTTCTGTTCAGGAATTCAGGAAAGGACTCCGAGACCTGGTCGTTCAACTGAACCCCCGGAAGAAGCATAGCTCGCAGCACCTGGATACCCTCTCGGGTGATTAGCCGCGCTTTACAAATCCCAATTGACTGATTGATTGATTGATTGAATTTTGACAACCAACAAAGATAATTTAAAAAAAGAAAAAGGCAACTCCTTGCCACCATACTCTTAGCCAGGTTATAGGGATGATTTGCTGACCTAGCCTACTTATTGTCTATTTTCTTTTTTAATATCTCTAAACTAGGGGTCTCCAACCTTTTCTATATTGAGAGCTACTTATATCAATGAAAACTGTCCTGGTCTACTGCTGTTTATGTTAATTAATTAGATAAGGGAACAAAGTCCAAGCAGATTAAACTCTGGCTATCAAGAACCCCAGTTCTGCTGTCTTGCGTATACAGCATTAATGGCACCAGAGCTGCTTAGTGAAAGGTTTACCCATGGGGTCCCCAAGAATCAGTTTTGTCCCTTTGTTCTTTTTTATGAATCACATCTCAGAGGCAACCATTTCACTGGGGCTGGTGGTATTTGTCATCCAAGACATGGGGGGACTCTGCTCTTTCTACGAGAGCCAGGGCCCAAAAAACGTCCATTATTTGGCTATGTGCCCTGAAGCCCATTGCTTGATGTTAACAAACAACATTACTTTGAACCTATACATTGCAACCTTAAATAGGAAGGATGATTAGCAATGATATATTTTTAAAGGTACAAAAAGACTTTGTAGCTTTGCTCAAATAAACATGCCTCTGCAGTCACTCTTATGTTAGTGAGTATACATGCCAGGCAATCATAAAACACAAATTAATGAAGAAAGAGAGAAAGAAAGAAAGAAAGAAAGAAAGAAAGAAAGAAAGCAAGAAAGAAAGAGAAAGAAACAAACAAACAGAGAAAGAAAGAGGGACTTATGGAAGGTGAAAAAGAAGGAAAGGAAAAGGATTAAAAAAGGAACTGAGAAAAGGAGCACAAAGAAAGGATACAATGAATGGGAAAAAAGGGGAAAATGAAAAGAAGACTAACGACAGGAGAAAAGCAAAGAGGAAAGGGAGAGAATGAAAAGGAGAAAAAGAAAATGTGCAATGAAGATGGAGAGAAGGAAAAATGAGTGAACGAGAAAGAAGACAAGAAAGAATGAAAGAGTGCAGAGAAAGCAAAGAGGAAAAAGGAAATAGGAAAATGAGAAAAGAAAAACCAATGAGAAAAATAATTGAAGGAATGAGAAGAAAGAAAATGAGAGGGAGAGGCAAAGGAAAAAAGGACAGTGGAAAAGGAGAAAAATAAGAGGACATACGGGTGAGAAAAGAGAAGAAAAATAGAGAAGAAGAAAGGGCAAATCAGAGAAGGAATAAAGCAAAAGAGAAAGCAAGAAAAAGTAAAAGGAGAAAAGGCAAGCAAAAGAAGAAAAATGAAAGATGAGAAAGAGCACAAGAGAAAGATAAGAATAAATGAAGACAAGTAAATTATAAACAAGAAAGAAAGTAGAAAAAGAGGAGAAGAAAAGCGGGAAAATGCATGAAGAGAATGAGAAAAGGGACATAAACAAGGCACAAAATAAGAGAAGTAAAGGGAGAATGGGGAAACGAGAAAAGAGAAGGAGACTAAGAAAGGAGAAAATCAGAGAAGAAAAGGAGAAGAGAAAGAAAATAGAAAAAGAGAAAGAAATAAAATAGGAGATAATGTGTGAAGGAAAGGAGAAAAGAAGGACTGAATGAAATCAAAGGAGAAAAGAAGCAAAGGAAAAAAGGAGGAAATGAAGAAAAGAAGGAAAGGAAAAAATAGAGAAAGACAGAACGAAAAGTGAAAAATAGATGTAAATGAGAAAAAGGAGAGATGGGTAGAAAGAAATGAGAAAAAGGAAAGTTAGAATGAGAGAAAGAAAGGGAAAAAAGGTATTCCATAGCACTCAGTGCAAGTGCATAACCAACTTGCTTGCAAAACTATAAACACTTCGCATTAGTATAGCAGCCTGTAACTGTGAAGGAAAAAGCTTAACCTTGACAATTTTTTACATGAATGTGGACTGCATGGACTTGCAGTACCAGCTTCCCAGCCTCACAGAATTAGTGGTGAACTGTTCAAAGTTCTGCCAGCAGCACAGTATCAATATTAAGTGACAAGCAATAAGATGAGGAAGGTATTCAGAGGAAGCCTGTGAGTTACTGGTGGCTCGCAATCAACATGTTGGAGACGCCTGCGCTAAACTTATTTTGACTCTATTTGCAACCCGAACAGACAGTGACAGTAATGTAATGGCTACTGCTACTGGCCCAAGAGTCTCTCTCAGTGGTGGATGGAAAGCTGTTTCTCAAAGTTGTTGATCAAAGCTGGGCACAGGTAACACGCCTTCATATGTAATCTGTGGATAACCCTCTACCCACTGGGCACATGCATATTACCACAGCTCAGCTATAGAAAGAGGCTATCAGTGTACTGCTCTGACTGATGGCAGAGGAGTTAGCAGACAGGTGTTGAGAATAGGAAAGAAGGCTGGACTAGGACTAAAAGAGCACTCATAATGTTACTTTTACTATTTACCTATGTCTTGGTTCTGACCTAATCCCAACCAATGCTACATTCTCCAGCAAGAGAAGTGCCAGAAAAAGGGTTGGAGAAAGGGGTGACTCAATTAGCCTATATTGAGGCAAATACACAAAAGACATCTTGGTCAAATTATTCATCACTCATAGCATGTGCATCAAGAGTCTAGTGCCTGCAGTATGTGTGTGGTAGCCAAAGGAGCCAGCCTTCAAATGTGAGCTGGGCACATGCCTGAACAGCACAACTGGATATCGTGACTTTAGTATGGTGTGCAGAGATGTTTCCAGATGAGTCATCTAAGTAGTAGAAATGCCGTACACAGAAACATTCTCACCTTGCCATAGAATCCTAGTAGAAAACGTTGCCTGCATCCACACGACAACACCATCACAGGTGATAAACACTTGGTCAGAGGAACAAAGTTGGTAGTCCTGTCCATGTAACAATGTACGGTGCATCGAACATCTGGTTTTTAAAGTACTTACTTGGCCTAGCAGGCATGAGGTCACAGGTAAAATACCAGGTGACAAATTTCAATGTTAAGATAGAAAGGTCAACACCTTTCAGTATGGGATATTCAACTGTTCCTGGACTGGTCTGCAGATATAAAGTCAAACAGAAAATACTTCTTCCAGGAGAACTACTGTAGGTCACAACGTGATATGCTCAGATTGCATGTGCAGAAGATAGGTGAGCATTAAGTTTAAATTTCATTAAGAAGCAGCCCTCGTGATCAGGGAAAAGAGACTGATAAGAAAACCAGATGAAATTTGAAGGCATATTTGGAGAAGTCTGTGGTCTACTGTGGTAATAAGCTATTGCAGACAACTAGATCTTGTATGTTGTTTTGACAAACTGATTCCACCAGGTAGAGAAACACATGTTGTTGTCCACAGCAGGAGTCAGTGAGATTATTCCTTTTGACAATGCCCATTTTATGTATTTCAGTCACTTATTACCATGTTGGGCTCAGTAATGGACTCAGAGCCAGCCACCACAACATCCTGATTATCTTAAGAATGACCGAGATAAGCAAAGGTCAACAGAGCAACTATGTGTTCAAAGTAAGTGACTGTATAGAAGGATGTAGAATTTTCCCTTAATCTTATTGAAAGGGGAATCAGATGACTTTCCTTATGAGTATCAGCCTGGAGTGAACAGGCCTGAGCCAAGCGAATGACTGATCCCATTAGGGTGTGCTTGGATGTCATGAAAACTCTGAGAAGTATGGATGTAGGTGGCAATGCCTTGAGAAACTTGTGAGACAATACAGATCATGAGATAAACCTCTAATGAATAGAGCTTGCTGCCCCTCCAGGATGAAAAGCTTTTGCCTTTTTATTCCCAGATGGGTTGCACAGAGGTTTATTTCTGGGTTACACAGGCCTTGAAGATGGGGTCTAGGATCACATGTCTGACTTTAACTTGTGGGTGTATATATGCATCTGCCATGACTGGTGATCCTCATATTGAGTACCTACATTGTAGGGCACAAGAATATACACATTCCTAATTCACCTATGGGCATTTAGGGCCAAGAAAACCACCTTCATCTCCAGCATTGTTAATGCGGTGGATAATCTGTTCTTACAATGCTTATAGAGAGAAGCGTGAATGAATGAAAGGGAATTTATAAAGTATGTTATTAAACCATGAAGGGGTGTCCTGGGACTGAGAAGGAAGCAGCACGTTTATAGATTAAAGCAATGCATCTGAATTTAGGAAACAAGACAAGGCAGTGGACAGCATGAAGATGGGGCGGCATGGACTTCCAAGCCTTGGTTACAGCAACAGAGAAGCCGAGGCTGCCCATCGTTGTTTTCATAAACCTAGGCACCACAAACAGTTTTGTCAGTGCTGGGGCTAAGAGATATGAATGGACAGTAACGTTCCACGTAGTAATTAATTTAATTTAATTGTAGGATGGGGCACAGGCGGCCTTGTGACAGAGGCAAAGAGGTTGAAAAGGGCAGCTATCCTTTTAAAGAATTCTCACTTAAACTCAGAATAAACTGAGCTTTTGGGACTTTTGAATTCATGAGCTGAAAGTAGAGCTGAGCAATAGACTGGAAGTATGCGTCTACCACCTCAAGGATGGAAGGTGAGTATAATGGACTGGGACGGGCTTAGTTAGGTGGTTCAATAACTAATTATGCCTGATTTTGTTAAGCTTTGTGGAATGCATCTGTAGCCTGGCAAAGGGGACAGCCCAGATGCATGACACATCAGGGGCAAGAAGCATCAGAAGGCATGAGCTGGCTGGTCTGTGACAAATCAATTGCAGGAGATCCAGAAAACATTTGGATAGGCATCCCACTAGATCATAAACTGTGGATTGAAAACCCTGGTATAAAATAATTCTAGTACCATACACAATATTCAATGTAAGGACACTCATTTTGACTCTTTTGTCAGGTGCTATGTCGAAGTTCCAAGACTTTATAAAGGAATTCATCCATCAGCATCGTTTCTCTAGATGGTCAAGGAACTCCTTAGTGGCTTGCAATATCCTTATAGAACGAGTTACTTACCTTCGGTAACGATGTATCTGGTAGAGACACAGTCTAGCCGCAGATTCCTTAACTTAGAATATCCCCAGGCGTCAGACTGGATCCGGAGAATTTTTTGCAGCAGCACTTCTGCGCGCCGGGTGGCGGCGCCGCATGGCTCCGCCCTGACGTCGTACACGGACAGGACGTCAGCGGAGCCATATAAGTCCCTCCCGGCGCGCTGACGTCAGTTTTCTTCGGATAAACTTTTCCGCGGCACAACGCGGAGCCACCACCAAAAACTGTGAGAGTATTGGAACAGTGTGCAAAAAAAATCAAAAATCAGAAAGAATCTAATGGTGAGAAGCATCACTATAAATGACAGTGACAAGCACTGTATACTGAAAGCAATTGAAGGGAAAGAGCAGAGCACTGCTCTGAGAAACAGCCCCGCAAAAGCGAAGGCTATGCCCTCCCCCGAGGCAAAACGACATATGAAAAGAATGTCAAGGCAGACGAAGGAAGCCTGCAATCTCAAGATCTAACCGTGAAAGGCAACAAGACCGGAACCACATAAGTAATGACGATCTACCACAGGTCGGCAACACCAGGAATGCCGTATCCCCTGTAAGAGATCAATGGACTGAAGCACAGTCAAATAGACCCCAAACCAAGTGACTGTAGTGGGGCCAAGAGACCCCAAAGCAATGGAGAAGGTGGGAGGGAGGGAAGAACATTAGTGGGCCCCACACTGGAAGAACCAGGGTGTAGGGATGTAGAAGGATACATGAACCCACCGCCCAATCACGAGAATGGGTGGAGTAGAACAAGTAAAACAGAATGAATCATCCTACCGAGGAGGGAGGTGAAAGACGCCACCCCACAGGAAGACAAAAGCCACCCGGAAGGAGGCGAGTGCATAAAACCCAACCTGAAAAGGTCCTCGCAGAGCGGGGAGGATGGGCGGGCGTCAGGAATCTGCGGCTAGACTGTGTCTCTACCAGATACATTGTTACCGAAGGTAAGTAACTCTGTTCATCTGATAGAGACATCTAGCCGCAGATTCCTTAACTTAGAATAGATACCAAAGCCATACCCCATAGGAGGCAGGTCTGCGACTGAACCCCACCAAGTTCCAAAGAGAACCCAGTCGTCAACAAGTTGACCAAACACAGTGGGGGCAGCAATGCCAGCGTGGCCAACACCAGACCAGTAAGCTCTGTAAGGAGCGGAAAACAATGGGAGGCAAAGGCATCACAAGCCACCCAGGGACGGCATGAAAACCCTCTCGTTTATGCAGGGTTGAAAGGGAGCACAGAACCAGAATGTCAGTGCAGAATGCGACGGTCTATAACTTCCGCAAAGGAAGGTGAACTGATCATAGGAGCCGATGGATCCGCAAGATCCGATGGATCTGCAAGAGACAAAGACCCAGAGAGAGGACAAGACGGTATGACCGAGTCAGAGCATACAGGACGAGCATGCACAACAGTGGAAGAAGCACTGTTGCAAGTGTACCAGCTAGGAAACCTGGACAGGAGTGGTAGGATTCTGACCATGTCCAGAAAGAGCCTGTGTTACCAGAGACACAAGACCTGCCATTGCGCAATCGTCCCTTCACAAAAAGACCTGTGAGAGGCGGACGTCAACAAGCAGAATGACATATAACCATGACTACAAGAAGAGACATGCATGCGGGGGACAGAAGTACACATGGGCAGACCGTGTGTACCGCTAGAACCACACTACGTAAAAGGAATTGCCCAATGGAACGCAGCAAGAACAGCCCAGATGCGAAAGATGCGTCACCAGGTAGTCAACCGGCGAAAGGGATCCGGCAAGCTGGACACACACACAGAAGGCTTGCTCCCAAGAGAAGGCCGAGAGCAAGACCACGGACACCGCAGTAAGGAAACCCTAGCATGCGTGACCCTTGGTTGTGTGTAGAGCGCAGGACAGAATATACATCAAGAAAGGACACAGCCATGAAGGATGCGTTTCATAAAAGAATACAAGAGTGCACCATAGGTACCAACAGCTATGTTGCAGCAGAACCGGACAGAGCAATGTCCAGATCCGTAAGCGACATCAGCCACCCGGCAGGGAGGAGCCACGGTCCCCCGCGAGACAGACCGGGAGACTGAGCAGTACAAAACGTACATAGAGTAACAGGAAATTGTAAAGAGATGTACATACAAGACAGTCCTGAAGAGAACACTTCCACAGAGAGCAGCAGCCCGAAGTAGAAGTGTGACAAACTCCTGCGCGGAAAGCAGCAGGGGAAGAGGAAACTCTTGCTTGGGAAGTGCCCAGGAAAGTACAAGACAATGTACAGTATTGGCGGACGTGGCGAGGATGCCACCGTCTATAGACAAAGTCCAGACAGGTCTGAACTACGAGAAAGTACTACCCATCCCAGAGAGAGGAGAGTAGAAACCAGTCATCGTAGAAGTGTAAGGAAAGCGTAAGCCCCCCGTGACAGCGAACATACTAGGGAGCATCCACCTGACGCGCATAGAACACAGAAAAATCGTGCTGCGTCAGCCCTGCGTGCCTGGGGGCAGCACCACAAGGCTCCGCCTTGAGGTCGTCCATGGGCAGGACGAACCGTGCCGGAATGGAACAGAACAAGGTGGTCCAAGGGACAATGGCTGACAATAAGGGCAGCCATCAGAGACAAGGAGTGCGAAGCTGAAATGACACTCCTGGAAGAGGCAGGCGAGGCAGAACCTCGAGAAAGTGAGCACCTACAGATGCAGGGGAGTGCTACGGACCAACCGCAGACCCCAACGAATAGGCAATAGACCGATGGCAACCTGTGGGCCGCAAGAAGGAAAAGGAAGGGTCCACAACAGCAGAAAGAGACCAAAGTCCGATCCGCAGGACAACCCCTTTGAAGAAGACTCCACAGGAGCCTACCAAGCCTTCTGTGTAAGGAAGACAGCTATACAATAACCAACGAATACCCCACATAGGGTATGCCTCAACCCCAGCTAGGGGCACCTCTTGAGCATGAACTCATAGACAGAGGAGTCAAAGAAAGCAGAATCAGCTGACCAGCTGCACTAAATAGAGCAAAAATGGCGGAAAGCCGTACAGGCCGTTTGGGCATTATGTCATGAACCCAGGGTCCAGAACAAGCAGAGACAACACTGCACCGGAAAATAAAAGTCCACAAAAGGACTAGAAAACACAAACTCATGGGAGCCCAGACATGAGGCGGTTGACTGCTGAGTCCGCATGACTGTCAAAAAGGGACACGCCATCAAATGGCATATCCCGAAGACTCTCCCGAACATTGTCAGGGAAACCGCCATCGAGCAGCCAGGCATGGCAACGCAGAGCAACGGACCTGGCCATCGCCCGACCCACAGAGTCAGGGGTGTCCATAGCCACCGAATGGTAAATTGTGCCATTTCTCGGCCATCATGAAGGAGACGATCCAGGTCAGCACGGGGACCCTCTGGAAGAGAGGGAAGAAGACGCTCGACCGAGTCCCAAAGGGCAAAAGTAGCCCGTGCAAACACACAAGAGGTGTTCAGGGCACGGATGCCCGAACTAGTGGACGCAAAAATTTGGCGGCCACATGTCTCCAACCAACGAGACTCCCTAGTGGGAGGTAGCAACGGGAGAGGAGAGGAAGGCTGCGAGGCGAAAGCCGCCTGGACCACCCGGCCGTGAGCCCTAGGATGAAGGGACAAACTGACAGGGTCATCTGGAGCCGGGCGATGCCGACGTGCGATGGCCTGATCCACAGAGCCTCCCGAGGAGGGCCGTGCCCACGTGCCAAGAAGGGTGTCAAATAACGACCCGGCAAAAGGCAGCAAGGGCTCCACCTCCACAGCATCCTGGTGGACGAGATCCAATAATGGATCACAAGGCAAGGAGACTGAGGGGGGTTGCAGGTGTAAAATAGCTGTAGCCCTGCGAACAGCCCTCGCAAATGCCGCGCTAGCCTCTGTAGCCATTCTAGGTGGCGATAACAAACCATCTGTAGGGGACGGTTGAAGACTAACGCGTCCCCCAGAAAGGAGAGACGCCGCAGCCAGAGGCAGAGCAAAGGGCCACTGGCCAGGGGGCATCGGAGCCGGAGAGCGTGGAAACAACCCTGGGTGCTCCCTGTCCTCATCCTCTTCGAACAGAGGAACAACAGGGACCGGCGCCGGCACCGGCGTCGACCGACGTCGAGACGGCGTCGACAATCACCAAGGGTGACTCGGCCTGGCATCGGACCGGCGTCGACTCGCCCTCTACTGAGGCCTGCGGGGAGGAAGGATGTCGACAAGGAGTCGAGCTCCGTGCTCCAGCCGCATCCGACGTCGGCGCAGGGAGCCCCAAAGGGCTATGCGGAGACGGGGCAGAAGGGCTCGACGTCTGACTGGGATGCCCCTCCGGGCCGTGTCCCGACGTCGCAGCGACTCTGGAACCGGAGTCGAGGAACTCGGCCGGCGCCGAGGGCGAACCCACCGGCGAGGACCCGACCTGAGTCCCTACCCCCTCTATGGGGCCTGAGGGCGCGCCAGGGAGAGGGGGTGACCCAAAGATGGAGTGAAGAGCCTTGGAATAGGCTTCCATCTGGGCCCGAGTCGCCCCAACACCCGGAAAGGGCGGGTATAAGGGGACCGACTCCTGGGCGCCCGCGCCCGGTAAGGACCAGGAGCAGCGGGCCCCGTCGTCACGTTTATGTGAGGTCGACGACCTCCATGACTTGTGCTTGTGCTTACCTGCGGCAGGCGAACGACGTCCGCGGGAACGACTCCGTGACCGGACCCGAACAGGAGCCCCAGCCCGAGATGGAGATCGGCGGCGCGAAGGCTCTGAGCGGTCAACAACTTCATCCGGCGCTCCCGCAGGGACTTCGGCTTCATCTGCCGGCAGGCGTCGCATTTCTCGGAGTCGTGGTGGTCTCTTAGGCACCACATACAGATCGCGTGCGGATCCGTCGCTGACAAATGCCGCGTACAGGTCTCACACGCCTTGAAACCCGAAGGCATCGCACACTGTTGGCGTCAAGAAGGCCTGAAACAACAGGCCAGAGGAACCGCTTACTCCTGGATCCGCGTTGGGACGCGGAAAAGAAGGAAACTGACGTCAGCGCGCCGGGAGGGACTTATATGGCTCAGCTGACGTCATGTCCGTGGACGACGTCAGGGCGGAGCCATGCGGCGCCGACCCCAGCGCGCAGAGGTGCTGCTGCAAAAAATTATCCGGCTCCAGTCTGACACCTGGGGCTATTCTAAGGTAAGGAATCTGCGGCTAGATGTCTCTATCAGATATGTACGACAGACAGTACTTTATCCCATATATCATCACTCGATTATGAATCAAGGTCTTTCAGATGACTCACAAATGATACCACAGAGAAATTGTAAGGAAGAGCCTCTTTTAGTACAACAAGTCTGTAGGAAAGTGCCCTTTTTTTTTTTTTGCATGGTTACCCCCCACTTTTTGCCTGACAACTGATGCAACCTGATTTGATGTGCCCTGGGTCCCTGCCAATCAGCTTCCCAGGGCCTGTGTTCTTTTCCAAGACTGTACCTTTGTACCCACAATTGGCACATCTCTGGCCACAGGTAAGTGACCTTTAAGGGCTGCAGCACCTACTGTGCCACCCTTAGAGGCCCTGAACCTTAACACCCACACAGTGCCATTGCAGGCTGCATGTTTTGGTGCAGAGAAAAGTGAAGAGTCGACATGGCACAAATCTCTGTGTCCATGCCTGTAACCCACTGCCTGAGGCCTAGGTAAGTCATCCCTCTAGCAGGGTGCACTAGCCCTTAGGTGAGGGTACATTGGCATGAGCCCTGTACCCCTACAGTGTCTAAATCCATTCTTAGACGTAAGTGTAGTAAAGCCATAAAGAGTATATGGTCTGGGAGTTGGTCATTACAAACTCCACAGCTCCATAATGGCTTTACTAAAAACTGGGAAGTTTGGTAGCAAACTTCTCAGCACATTAAACCCACACTGATGGTAGAGTGGGATTTAATGTAAAATGCATTCAGAGGGCATCTTAGAGATGCCCCCTGAAAAACGACCAGCCCTGGTGTGGGTCCTGAATGGCTGCCCGCCATTTGCCACCACCAGACAGGTTTCTGGACCCCTGGGTAGACAGCCTCAGCTATCTGGGTCCAGAAAAAAATCCCATCCTGGGCAGAGGTGTCATGCCTCCTCCCCAAGGATGGCCTGGATCCACGAAGGGGAAGCTTCAAAGGCCTGCCACCTTTGGGAGCTGTCCCTGCCTTTTGCTGCCCCCAGCAACTGGCTCTCACCGGTTCGGCCTCCCACTTTGGGCAGGAGAATCGTCAGGAAAACCAAGCTAGGAAGAGAGGCGTGCCCACCTTTGCCAACCCCCCCTTTCAGGTGGGTGGGGGGGGAGGTGAAGCACACATCTCAGTCCCCTCCATCTTGAAGATGAGGGGACTCGGCCAATTAGGGAGAGGCTCATGCCCCTTCCCACTGGAGGGTGGCATAATAGGGGGGTTTACCAACCCCAAGGAAGAGACCCATTGCTCCTGACCTGCACACCCCTTTTACCGCCTCTAAATCTAGTATTTAGGGGCAACCCTGAACCTTGCCTCTGGAGATTCGAGGAAGAAAGAAGAAGGACCGAAGAGTCGCGCTGACCCAGGAAGCGGACACCTATTACTTTGGCCCCAGCCCTACCGGCCTGTCCTGACTCCGACCCACCTACAGCGAAGAAACCGGCATGTTCAGCAGCCAGCAGCCCCCAGAACCCAGAGGACCTGCCCTGCACTCACCTTACAGAGTCTGTCTCCTGTGAGCACCGGATTTTCTCAAGAAAGACTCCAAGACCAGAATCCGGATTTAGATGACCCTGCGATTTTGCACCACTCTGCTCCTGACGCCCACGCCCAAGTTTGAGTGGCCCAACACCACGAGGAGGTCTTCCCAGTGATCCTGACCTGGGATCTGGTGATCCCCGACCTCCCTCAAGCTTCACGAAGACGAATGCATCCTCAACCTGAAGGGTCCCCCCGACCGCGACCGGAGCTGGTAAGAAAACCCGACGCCAGAAGATACCCCCGCACCTAATGCCCCACGGCCCTCGATGGCCCAACTGACGGTGTCCAGGCATCCCCAAGATCCCAACTTACCTCTCCAGCCAGTGGTCGCTTTTAGGAAGTCTTCCTGCCCGAGCCTGCAGCCAACTCTCCAAACCGAAGGTCTCCATTGAACAGCACAGGGTCCCCAACGCCCTTTTGGCACTCTGCAATCGGCCACCCCAGTGCCGCTTGTGGTGCTACTACAGTGCTGATTGTCGGCCCCTGCAGTGCTGGCTTTAACCCCAGGGAACTTTGCTCCCACACCCGAGGGGCCTGCTCATCAGCAGTCCCTAACCGAATGCCCCCTTAGCCCTATTGGCTAACATTGGGCCTCTGCACTCTGCACCCAGCCGCCCCAGTGCCGCTTGTGGTGCAACTCGAGTGCCCTTCTAGACCTTGAGGAACCTTGGTCCTAACCCCCAAAACTCCCACTCGTAAGTCGTGTACTTACCTGAGAAACCGCTAACACTTTTTCTCCCATAGGAATCTATATTATGAGATTCTGGGCCTAAAATGTTCTAAGTGTTGAACTGATGTTTGTATGGAGAAAAGAGAACTAAATTGTAAAGTATAAAAAGTCTTACTTACCATGTATTGTAAGAGCCTTAGAGGTGGTATCTAGCCATACCACCCCAGTACTCAAAGTAATCCAAAAGTAACTAAAAAGTATTCTAAAAGTAATTATTGTATAATGCAAACTGCTTTCTGAATCAATACCAACCTGTAACTATTGTAAACTTCAATCATAACAGCATTTCATTATGAAATCCTGAGTTCCAAGTATATTTTACCCACCTATACCAAGTCCTGCTTAGTTCTAGAAATAAAATACAAGTATACCTTTTTTATACTTACTCAAATAGGTCTGGATTCAGTCTCGGAGTCTGTGCATCAGTCTTGATTGGGTGAATACAATAAATGCTTAACACACCCTCTGGATAAGCCTAACTGCTCGCCCAAACTACCACAAAGAGAGCTGTTAGGACTTACCTAATTTAGCCTCTACTATACCTCTGGGGACTCCCTGGACTCTGTGCACACTATACCCTACTTTGGTATAGTATATACAGAGCCAGCTTCCTACAAAGACTCTGCACGTTTTTGATACAGGAAAATATATCTGGTCAGGGTCTGGATCTCCCGCTTGATTTGCTAACTCTGCAGAGAAAAAAACGTGGTCATTTAAAAAAAAATTCCTGTCTCCAGGCTGTATATTTTTTCCCAGGTGGACCCTAATAGCATGACCACAAAACCAGATATGTCTATGGCCTGCTCGTACAATAATCCACTGTTAAAGTTATATATTGCAAGCTAGTACTGAGATAATGACTGGCCTAACTTGCACTTTCGGTTGACCATGGAGTCTCTGTGAAAACGTCTGTGAAAATAACAAAGGAACTAATTTTATATCCAGTTGAGTCTGAACTGCTAAACTTAGTAACAATGTTTCTGACCATGGAAATATAGTAGGCAGTGTCAGCACTTTACAGAATGGCAATGCCGATAGCAGAACCAGTAGGGGTGCATAAGGACATCCTCCCTTCATCCCCAAAATTGGCAAGTGTGGATTCAGTTGAAATCCTACTGAATGCGATGGGGTCCTCTTCAATTTACCGTTCTGTTTTCATTGAACAGTCTACTCAAGAAGTGGAGATGTTTATGGGACCAGACAGCCATGTTCCCTCTCTCAGACTATCACAAGAAATGTACAGAGCAGGCCATTTCCTTTTAATGCAGCCGAAGTCTCTTCCTGTAACAAAACTCCACTGCAAAGTTTTGATTCTACATACTGTTCCAGAGTCTACCCTGATTGCAATTTCCTAGAGAATACACAAGAGGGTAGTATCTCTTTAAAAACAGAGGAGGATAATCAGGTAAGTCATAATTTAGTTTGAAGCTGATGAACCTGCAATCCACAACAAGAGGTAGCTGATAACAGGGATGTGTCTTCAGAAGATGACTGGATTCTCAAACTTTAGTACTTTGGCTTAATGAAAAGAAACCTATAAGTTTAAAGAGATTTCATTTTAACGTAAAAAAGCTAAGACTACATAATTGCTTTCCTTCTTCAATCCATCACTCTCTAATCAGAATGTTGAATTATATGATTGAAGAATGTGAAGCATGCGTGATTCATTTGAATACAAAGATATAGGAAGAAGAAGCTCAGTCCACAGGGTGTTTCAACATAATGTTACTTGATCGCATAAGAGATGCAAGGTTAGGATTCTACTCCATGAGTTACTTACACAAGCTAAAGTGGGAAGACTCACCACAAAATAACTGTCTGTGACTTCAACAAGGGCATTTCTTACTTTCTGGCTAACTTGTGCTTTTAATGATGTTCTCATCCCATTTCTCGTCCCAGTTCTTCGAGAGAGGAGTCCACCACTCAAGGCAGGCATTCTACTGCCAATGCTTAAATATTAGGGGGCTAGGCTAGCCTCCGCATCCTTAGCAGAGATCCAAACAGAGGCCCTACCTTCAAGTCCTCCTGACTTACTAATTAATTCTTTATTTTATGGAGACAAAAGCATCGCCAGGAAGGAGAAAAGGTTGCAATACTCAGACAAGGAATGGAGAATGTGATTAAAAAAGATTACAGAGTGAGGAATCTACAGTCTCAAAGAGTTATCAGAACTACGAAAACTCTTCACATGCAAACCTGACGGTGGTGAATCAAGGATTACTTTGTCAAAATTCGCAGATCAATGATATAGAAAGACATTGGGAAAACAACAAAAAATTGGACCTAGTACTTGAAATAATCTCAACCACTGGTAATACTTGATGCAAAAGAACAAAGGGCAAGAGTGCATTCCTAGGAACCTGGATACTAATAGTTACATAAAAACAGTGGTTCCCTCAGAATCATATCCAAGAAATGTACTTAAGTTATAGAGATTACTTCATGTGTCAATCAAGAGCTTGAGTATCCAAGAGAACAGAACATTATACATAATAATGATACATGACCATAGTTTCAATCAAGGCAATATATATTTTACAAAGACATGATTTAAAGTCGAGAAAAACAAATATATGATGTTGCACTTGAGACTAGGCTTGAACCAGCTCATGGTGCTAAGCATTTTAAAAATGCATCCCCATAGTGATGGTCTGCACTACTCTCCTACCTTGCGTCGGTCACTGAACTTCTAAGGTACTTATCAGAACTGACCGACTGTCACAGGGTGCTATATTGATTTTTTTTTTTTTACAGTGGTTCTGATGAAGACCCTGCCTAAATTACCTCCCTGGGTTGGAAACATCGATTGACCTTATGTTTTGGGCTTTTGTTCACTGATAAAATCAGGTAGCACTAAAGATAATTATTTAGATTGTTCATGTATGTGATTTGATACCGTACAGTCAAAACATTTCTATTTGTTTTCCATTTGGGTATAGATTTTTGTACTTCATCCAATCATAATTCACAGGCACTGCAACAGCGTACTCCTATTTCACAGACCCTTATACAGTATATAGTTTTTTTCGGGATTTAGAATCATGATTTTATAAAATATACTTTGTTGTGATTGAAACTCCAGTTATGGGCACTTATCATCACTATACGTAATGTTTCTCCTTTAGGATACTAATAATCTTGGTTGCTACATTAAGGGATCCCTATGACTTACGAACATTTCTTGTAAATTACAGACCCTCAACTTGTGCGCTTCCTGTCTGAGCCTTACTTTTTGAACACATTAATTTCTCAAAGAAAAACCTGCAAATGAATCAAGCAACAAGAAAGCAGTCAGCAATGAAAATGCAACAGGGTAGGATTTTGATAGAGTGAAAGCTCAACCTGGGAACTAGATCAATTGACTTAGATATATTACTTGTGTCATTTTTGGAAAATTGGGGTAAAGTCTTGCAAAGCATATTTAATGGCTATCAGAGTTGCAGAAATACTTCAACAACTTTGTTTGCAGATTGAGGTTGCCAAGAGCTATTGTGGGAGTCTTTTTGCAGCTTTCTCTCAATAATATTAGACTAGTATAATTAGAATCCTAATGTGGTCCCAAAGCATATGCCTTTTGAGCATTTGATACCACGGATATAATGCTAGTGACTTGGAAAACACCTCAAGGCATATTTTTTTACTGGCCATAATATCTTTGGGTACAGTAAGCACATTACAAGCTTTAACAGCTAAAGAACCATATATAATTTTTGGGAAAGAAAACTGGCTTTATTAACAAGTCCTACCTTTTGACACAAGTTTGCCTCTGATATTCATTTAAATCAAAATGCTTACTGGCCTATATTTTTCCAGTCCCAGATCTAAACCAGAAAGGATTTTCCATAGTTCAAATGTTAAAGGGGGATCTTTCTTTGTTTTCTAACATTAAGGAAAAAAAGACACCTGGGAACGACGCTAGGTCAGGTAGCATGGTGGGTAATTTTGTGCGCTCTCTAGATTTACGCTGCTCTGGTAATTTTTCCACCAGTGAAGGTGCACACTCATACAATGCGCACAAAATCAACCTCCACCACATATCGAAGACCAGCTCAAATTCCTTTGAATGCAAGACTTCTAAATCGGTTACTCTTTACTCTTTTTGCGGACATAATACGGTATACGGTAGATGCTATGTTTGGCAGTCCATGAAGAAAGATATTTTTGGTTAAGACTTTTGCTAATATTGTGCCTCCTTTACCACTCTGAAGTTATTCATACTTGCGAATCTTTCCATTTTTAGGATTAAAAGACTGTGATGCAAGAATAATTAAAATATACTCACCATATTAACTCCTGTATTACTAATATTTTAGACCCTTCAAGCACACAGTCTTTCATGATTCCTTTCATCAAGTTATTGACATAAATTAGTACCCGTTTCACACAGAATGATGTCTAGAGTTCAGGAGTTGATTGGGCAACAGGAAGTGGAGAGTGTATGGACCCACCCATTCGGTCGCTTCTTCGCCTAAGGATTCTTAGCTCTTAAAGTGATAGCACACAAGCTCTTCTTTACTGCCCTAGTGGAGGTCATCTCTTTCAAACCGTTGAAGAGGCTAAAGGATTAAGAATATGGGAGTTACCGCATGACAATTATAACTTTTGTATTTGGCCCTTTGTCACCTTCAAAGTGCTACTGTCATCAATAATCCCACATTTAGCATTTGCAAGTGAATGTGAGTTACTTAGCCTATCCATTTCACGTTCTGTAACACTGCTTTCAGAACACAAGTGCTGATAAAGCATTGATACTTGCAGAGCAAAGATTTTGGAAATCATCGATGTGTTCCAGAAAGGGGTTGGTTTTACAGGTCAACAGGAATTACCATCTACACAACCATATATTGCTCCCTGCAGGCTAATCAATTTTCCAGTTGTGATGCAGGTGAGCTAAAGGTAAATTTTTTAACATAAACAGGCATGAGGAGCGCCAATTCATTGATTTAAGCCACTGAATCACTGAGAGGTCTAAAGTTACTATGCACACTGTAGGCACTCTTAGAAAACGTTCTCCACACTTAAGAATACTTTGACATGAGTAAACAAGTGCTTTATTTGGAGCTTGTGGTTAATATAGGAAACCTATTCATGTGTACAATAAAAGGGTATTTGTGGAAGAACAAATGGATTAAACATTAGTAGCAGCTTTCTGTCAGTCTCCTCCATTCCTTTTCCAAGCCCCTACCTAAATCACCCACCCCCACTGTCCCTAGCAAATAATTCTCATACAATTTATACATATAAATATAAAAAGTTCATGCACAATTCTGAAACTCAACCTGGGGTTGACAATGATATGCTGTTTGGTTACTTTGGAAAGCTGTATCTTTTCAAAAAGGTGAAAATAGAGAACGTCAAAGTACTTGAGAATTCATGTTTTCTCCTTCATGTGCCTTGACTTTGAAATAAGCAGAAGCAGTAGGCCCCCGTATGCCGCTGAGGTACATAAAAATATATAACTCTCACCTGCTATTTGTCGATTTTACCAGCACTGCTAAAATGTGAAGGCAATATAGCGAGGGAAGAAAAGATCATTTAAGGAGATACAAATCCCAGTAGGCCTGCCCTCTGAGAAAAGCAAAATAAGTGGCAGATACTGGCATTTCTGGTTGGAAGGGGTACGATTTGCAAGCAGTGAGGAAGAGCAGTCTATGGTGGGATGGTACACCGTCAAGCTCACTAAAGGAATGAGGTACTAGAGCACGGTGAACACCATTGCGTGGAAGGAAGCCGAAGATAGAGAAAGAGGACACATTTCTCAGTGCATCACTATACCACCAGAAATTTGATGGTGGACAGCTTATACATATTGTCTCCTGGTAAAATATATGGATGTATATTACATAAATACTACAATAGAAATAAGAAACTGTAAGGCTTTATCATATCTCTTGTCAGGCAATCCTCCCATGGCACATTCATTTGTCCAGCAGAAAGTCAGCTGTAAAACTGTATTCTGCAACATGGCTTGTTTGCGTTTAAATCAAGATTATCTTCATTTGCAGCGCAGTTTGGCCACCAGGTACGCTATGCTCAGAAACAGCCACACAACAAGTAAATTGGGGCTGAGCGCGAGTAAAGGAATGGAGTAGAGGAGGCTGGGGTCTAGTCTAAAATCTCGTATGGGCACCAGGCCACTCAAGTTCTTCTGGGTGACTACCTCCCGTGTTCCAATGCTGTGAAAAGGAAAAAGGTTGGTGAAGGCAAACAAGGAATAAAAAAAGAGAATGAGAGGAAGGCCAACATGCAAAAGGGGTACCGGAAAAAGCACCAATGGAAAAAGAGGAGACCAGAAAAAAATTCAGAAGGTGGAATATGAGAAAAAGGCCAAATGTTGGAAAAGAAGTTTGGAAAAAAAGACACAAAAATGCAATAAAAACAACAAACAAATTACAAATAAATTCATAAAATCATTACAGATAAACAAGAGAGAGAGGATAAAAAAGAAGAGAAACATAAGAAAAAGTACTGTATTCTACTGAAGAAGAAAATTTGAAAAGCAAATGGTTTTTCATGTTCGCTCTGTTAGCAGGCCAGGCGGTTTTTCATGCGGCCATGCCATGCTTTGCCATGCTGCGAAGAAATGGGTCTCTGAAAGGCAAGCAGAACATGAACCACCACTGCAGTATTTGACCCTTTCCAGCAAGCTTCATGTTTTGGAAGATTAATTTATTAATTGAATGGTTCTGTTTAGGATTTAGTTTTTGCTGCAAGGATACATGCCAGTTTATGTTTCTGTAAATTAGGAGCTTGAGGAAGTAAGCTTGAAAGTAAACATTTTAAAAGACATCTAAAGTTATTTACTGCAATGGAAAGCTGTTAAATAGTTAAGTGCTGTATTCTTTCTTCACTAACCATTTCTTGATATTCTTTGGAGTCCACAGGCAGAGAAAATAGCTCATCCTCCAGTGCTGGCTACCATATCTCTCTACTCAACCTGCTAAAAGTGTACTGGCCCCAACATATAATTTGATCACTAATGCCTCAGGAAGATCTCAATTCATTAGCCATTGCCAAACATCTGTTGCAATGTGCTGGTGCCCAAAGCCCTGTGCATGATTAAACAGAAGTATATCTGGTTTCTTTCTGTACAAAGCATCTCTCTTAGTTTTAGTCTATCACCCTCCTTTTAGGTACACATTGGTGGTTTGGGGGAATATATATATATACATACATACACATACCAGGGACTTTACCTGAAAGGGGAATAAGTAACTGAGCTTAAACATTGTTTTTCTTGCAGAATCATCTCTAAGACCATTTTACCCAAAGAATACATCTCACTGATAGAGGAGAAACCATAACATTTTAATACTTTCATACCATTTTCCAGTACCAGTCAACGCAAAGTACTGAAGTACCCTCAACATCATCAAGTTAACCATAAGGTAGACAGGGCTCAATCTATAGTCATCCTCAATTTCCTTTCAAGAAGGCACAGTACAAACTGTTCCTGTTTGTAATAAGACAAAAGAGGTGAGGCAACGAAAGCTACAGTCAAGCAAGAGTTGGCTGTTCCCTTGAATGAGATTCTTAATTGAGGTTTACTTGTAAAATACACTATGAAGCAGTATAAACCAGGAAACTCCAAACTTTCAAGAATGAGGTACTGATGATATGTGTTTTAAGACTAAATGGCCCACTTTAAGAAAGCACACTGGAATTTGTATCCAGAGTAATTCTTACTCAAGCCTTCACATCGTTGCTTTGTGCAATTCAGGTAGGGATTTTAACTTTTGCCTCGAGACAGAGGGAGAAGACATTTTGCCATTTCTAGGTCTGACTTGCATGTGCAGTTGTCTACAAGGCCTTTTGTTATCACTTCTTTAAAATATAAAAAGAGTGGGCTTTGGCTCCACCCAGTGGGCTGTATGTCTCTCACCTCGTGCTATTGGTTGTCTGCTGTATCAATCCACTCTCTATGAGGTGTTTGCATTACAATACATCACTGACTTTTATATTAAAAAAATGCTCTGAATCACCACAAATTAAATTCTTCATATCATAGATGCAATGTATACAAAAAGCAATAGTTTTTTATTATAACAGTCAAGGGGGCTTTTTAAATGTCTTACTCAGGACTCAAATTACAAGCCACACCTTTTGACTTTGCCAGCGATAAATAAGATTTCACCCAGGTGATTTTCCACCTCACAATGCCTTAAGTAAAGACAGCTTCACCTTTCACAAGTTAGAAAAAAAGTCCAATATTTTTAAAGGCATGTTTGTTTTGTGATGGATACTCAATCCCCTCTATAGAGGCCTCAATCCATAAAATGTCCACAAGGTGCTAGACCGGGATTTCAGAAAACCTTTTTTTAACTTGTCCGACAGGTAAAGGCAAAGGTCCCAGAAGGTGAACCTTTTGCTGATGTCACACAAGTAATGACAACATCCTTCCTTCAACTTAAGGAAGAATCATAGGCAAATCCATCGAAAAGCAGACAGAGATGGAAGGGAATTAAGAGAAATGGTTCAAGAGAGAGGGGAAATAGCTGTAAAATCCAATATGCAACGTATACAATGAGCATCTCTTAACGACTGACAAGTACATCATTCTTCTGATAACTTTGCCACTGCATATTCTTCAATTCTGAAAAATCTCCAAGTATCAACCTACAAATCTGAAGAGCGGAAGAGAAATTCATGAAAACCTCTATTGGACATAAAGCCTTAATTCAGCACAGCAAACAAATGATGTCTGAGTTTGAACATAAGTCTAGACATCAGTGATTAGCAGTCATCTAAGACACAATCCTTTGGCAGCCCTTGCAGGGCGTCAGCATTAGTTTTACTCTTAGTTGCTTTTCACACACCCACCTACTAAAATGGATGTGACTAAGAGACATCTAGTAAAAAGGGGCAGTTTATTCTCCTGCTACTTTTGTACACAATAATTCTTGGTACATGGCAGAGCTTGGCACAAGATGTTTCTTTGTAAGTACCTTTCTCCAAGAAGCAACACTACATCCGATGAAGAGCGGACAGTCCTCCCATCCGTGCGAGGTGCTAGTTAGGAGCACTCCTCTTTCTCACAAATGTGATGTTTTTATCTTACTTGCAATATATAACAAAGAAAAATGCAGAAAATTGAATGGTTTGATTAATTTAATACTCCGAAATGAACAAGAAAGGGTATTTTTTAAGGGAATTTGAAATAGAAGAATGCATGAGCTCAAAGGAATCAATCTATATAGAGCCTAGCAAAAACATCAAGGTCCTACTGAACTGGCATACAAGGCTTTGGTGGAAACAAGGAGTTTGTTCCTAATGAAAATTACGTGGCCACTGAAAGTCGAAGAAAACACATTCATTAAACTGATTCTTGTAAATGAATGCAAATCCATTTATGGTATAGAAAACTTCAGCTGCTCTTTAAAACAAGGAAATATGAACCTCAATTGTTACTGACCCAGTCAGGAGCAGCAAAGACCATTTTTATCATATATAATGTTGACCTCTAAAGGATCAAAGGAATTAAGGTAATGAGAAGGGGCGTACCAAAATGAAATATATCATCAGATTATCCAAGCACCTCAACAGACCCCTCACTTCCAAACTCTCTGGAAGAATACAGATTGCATCTCTCCTTAAATGCCAACACAAACCACTCCAGAGGAAGGTAACTTACTCAGTAAAAGTGCAGTGCAAGACATTGTTGCATAGCTTCCATTCATCACAAATCACCAATAGGAAGCTGGGTATTCTCGTTCAGAGAAACGATAAAAGAGGGGTATACTTAGAACCCTTATCCAACATCCACAGCGATGTAGCCTATCACGACTTGATAGAATAGGTAAAAATGAGGGGGTAGCATTATTTTTAAGGATTCTTATACCTGTTATATTGAGCCACTAACTACTCTCACAGACTACTATGAAGCATTATTTGTCTCACTAAAAGTACTCCCAACAGAAACCTTTGCTGGAGTTTTGACTTCTCGGCCTCCGGGGACGAGGTCGTCCCTTATTTTGGAATTAATTATTGTATAGAGCCCTACCTGGGAAAACAAAATCTAACATTACTGGGAGACTTTAACTTTCATTTGGAGAACACCTCATGTAAGATATCTCAGACTTTCAAAGAAACACTGGCATGTTGTGGTCTATCACAACCAGTAAGGACAACCACTCATGAGGTAGGACATGTATTGGACGGGATTTTTTCGAATGATCCTCGTCTCATGGTGGCTGAACCTCTTCCCCTCTCCTGGTCGGACCATTATGCCGTCCCTTTCTCACTTTCGTTCCCAGCATTACAAAAGAAAATCAATAAGGGAAATAATAAGGTGCTAAAAAGAAATTATAGGCAAGTCAGCAAGGAATCACTTTCCCGGGCCCTCAGCAACCACTACTGAAAAGTGCATAATGATCCCAATCTGGCAGCCACTGAGTACTCAAACTAGCTTACAGCAGCCATTGACTCTCTTGCTCCCATCAAAGAATTCTATGTAGGCAGAAAAAAACCTACAACTCCCTGGTTTTCAGAGAAGCTCAGAAAACTCAGACAAGACTGTCGCCGCCAAGAGCGTATCTGGCGGAGACATTTTGATACGACTGAAAGAGCAAATCACAAGAGGAAGTTAGCAGAATATAAAGCAGCCATCAAATTAAAAAAGTTGTCATTTTATTTTCAGAAGACAGAATCGCTTAAATCTTCTACTGAACTATTCGAAGTGATTAATCTGTTATCCTCTCCGCCTGTCCCATTATACAATGATAGCTCACAGGATTTCTGTGATAGGATGGCCACATTCTTCCACGCTAACATTCTTGAGATGCATTCCTCTCTGGAAAACCTTAACTCTGAACTCTCTACCACGGCCCAAAATATTAATTCCCCACCTCATAGCTCCCTCAATATTGAAAAGAGGGATACAGGGCTGGTCGCCTTTCTTCCTCTATCTTATGAACAGATTGATCAGCTCTCAGGGGGAATTACATCTGGCTCCCCACTGGAACCCTGCACCCTGAAGCTTATGGAGTTGGGAAGGGAATTTATTGTTCCCCGTTTAACGTCAATTTTTAATATGGTCATATCCTCTGGATGTTACCCTTCTAGCTGGAAAACAACGATTGTTAAGCCTCTCCTTAAGAAAACCAACCTGGACCCATCTGAACCCAAAAACGGCCCATTTCTTGCTACCTGTTCCCACAAAGATCCTGGAAAACATCTAAACACTCAGTTAAGCACCTACTTGGAGCAACAGCACCTGCTCGATTCCTCCCAATATGCTTTCAGGAGTGGCCACGGCTCTGAGACTGCGTTAATAGCTGCAGTAAACAACATACGCACCCAAGTAGATGCCGGGTACACCTCATTGATGATACTGTTGGGCTTATCTGCAGCCTTCGATACCATCTCCTCGACATGGCTGTTTGTCCGTCTTCAGGAAATTGGGGTATCAGAATCTGCCTTGGAGCTCCTGGCCTCATTCCTGACAGATAGGTCACAGAAAGAAAAGATGGACCAATTTTACTCTGATCCCATATCTACTTTCTGTGGAGTCCCGCAGGGCTCCTCTCTGAGTCCTACCTTGTTTAATTAATATATATATAAAATATATATATATATATATATATATATATATATATATATATATATATATATATATATATATATATATATATATATATATATATATATATATATATATATATATATATATGTTTCCCTGATGGCTAAGGTGATCAGAACCTTTGGGTTGGATGCCTTATCCTATGCAGATGACACACAGATAATTGTGTCCATAACAAAAACATAAAGGCCTCTGCAGTCAATTTTAACAGTTGCATGCAGGCTGTTGCCTCCATAACAAAAAACATAAAAGGCCTCCGCAACCAATTTTAACAGTTGCATGCAGGCTGTTGCCTCCTGGATGGCAAACAACTTTCTTCGACTCAATGAGGACAAAACCGAGGTTCTGGTCTTTGGCAACTAAGAAAACATTTAGACTCACTCATGGTGGCTAGAAATGCTTGGATCATGTCCTTGCCCTGTTGCCTCGGCAAAGAATCTCGGTGTCATAGTCGACAACATGCTGTCTTTTGATCTCCAGGTCAACAGAACTGTCTCATCCTGTTTCTGTGTTATTAGGACCTTGAGGAAGATCTTCCCATTTCTTTCTCTCTCATCACGAAAACACGCAGCTGTTGCCCTGATACTGGCCAGGTTGGATCATTGTAATGCTTTTTATCTGGACATTAACAAGGGATCTATTCATAAGCTGCAGCTTGTCCAGAACGCCAGAGCGAGACTGATTTTGGACATTCCCAAATTTTAGTCGATCTCTGCTGCCATTCGAAAACTGCACTGGCTTCCAACTGAGAAGCGGATATTGTTTAAGGCCCTATGTATTGTTCATAGGGCACTTCATAATGCAGGTCCAGAAGGAATCAAACACCTCTTCCAGCAATACGTGCCTGCCAGACAGCTGCGATCTGCCAACAAAAATTGGCTGGTTGTGCCCAGATTTAGGAGGGTAAGGTGGGGAGGAAGAGCCTTTGCTGTGGCTGCATCCAAACTCTGGAACACCCTACCTACATCGATCTCCTGTCTTGAATAACACCCTCTCTTCCGTAAATCTTTAAAGACCTGGCTCTTTGTCCTCTGATTTCTTTAGAGGGCAGAAACTTCCTTCTTCTGACCGGGGTCTCCATTTTCAGCGCCTTGACGCCCTTAGGCATTTGTTCGCGCTCTACAAGTTGATCATTCATTCATTCATTAAAGAGGCACCGCCTTTTTGCAGCAGTAAAGAGACTCTGCAAACTCCCTTTGTTCAGATAGTGCACTGCCTTTGTGTTAAGTCAATTTTTGATCTCCATCACCAGGTACAAGCAATGCTCAGGCAGGTGGATTGGTCCTAGTTTCACAATAGTGATATGGAGGTTATTAATTCTTGGAGATACAAACATGTCAACAAGCAGTTTTTTGGCTCACTTCGATAATTACTGGCTGGTGCTGCAGTGATTCAAATGGCTCCCTACTAAGGAGGTTGCTGCCGTAAGTCCATTAAGATAAATTCAATAACAAGTTACCTCAATGTTTAACAAATTTGTGTCACTGTACCTATGGAAAGAAGAGTAGTTCAAATCTTGACTTGGAAATCCAAGATATTCAGGATGAATACCGGAGATGCCATTAGCCTAAAACAGAGGAGTACAGCCACCAAAAAGCAGACGCTCTGGGAGACCATGTGAGGGGTCTTACATGTGTGGCTATTGTGAACGTCCTCAATGAACATGACAAATCAAGATTGAAACATATAAAAAATCATGATGCTCACATCATGAGGGAGAGTGCACATCTATGTAAAATAGATCAGTAGCACCTTCACTGTGTTGTTTTTGTTCAACACCGTATCAAATTATAGGAAGATGTAAATGTTTCTGCTCCTCATGTTTGTGGGAGTGCAATGAGAAACTTCACAATGACTCTCAAAGTCAATGCTGAATTCAATGGGAGAGCCTGGCATTGCCATTGTCCTATGCCTGCCAGGAAGATAATATGACATGGCAGTATGGGAATGTGGAAACATGTGCCCTGATTTCTGAGACAAATCAAGCTCTATCTATCAGATTGCTCTGGTGAAACTGTGCCAAAGTGTTCATTTTGAATGGCTTGTCGTATTTCTATAAGGTAATGGGTAGGACATAAGATTCAATCTCTTCTTGAGAACCTGAAATACATTTGCACCACCTTTCTCTCTTGGAATACTGCTGTTGTGTTTTTGAATAGTAAAAATGCACCTCTCCCTGGAGGGCTACAAAATTCCTAACAAGTGAATAAGTAGTAGAAAGATCCATCTAGTGTTTATTCCACAGTGTCCCAAAATTGCCATAGATATTAAGAGAAAATAAAAAAATACTTTAGAAAGCTAAATGTATTGCAGAAACTTAACTAAAAAGGGAGACGGGAAGTCACACAAACAAGTCAGTAAGCCTAACAGCACAGGTATAAGTTTCCTGGAATGCTCTTAAGAGAGCAAGGAGAAGAACAATGACTATGGTCTGCCTTTCTTCTATTGTTCAAATGCAAGTCAATTATCCCTTTGATACTACTGATGATAGTAAAACTAAAACAATGTATGTGATAGCTCTCAATTGAAAGGTAAGGATATTTTCAAAGGGCTTAACATTCATTATGGATCTGTTTCACAATGACTGCACTTTTATGCTTTGCGTTTTCATGCTTTGCTTCATTTGACACAGATGTACATTGTACCTTGGACACTACAGAGGTTCGGTCTTTAAATATCACAATATAGGACGTCAAAGCCTGTTCAAGTCTTGCTTTAGCTAGCACTTGCTTTGTTGCTTTGTGGATGGCTTTTCTGTTAATCTGTCTTGTTTCTCCAACTCTCAGATCTATCACATAACCTTCAACTCCAATGAAATGTATTTCCAAACTTTGCTCACAAATAGTACTCCTTGGATGCGTACCAGATCAAAAACAGGCCTTGGACTGCAATTTCACAATGACTGTCTCTACCAATAGCATCCACTAGCTACTTGCCCAAAACCAGCTTCCAATTACACTGTGAATAAACTAGGATCTCTAAAGAGTAGGGAGATTCATGAAGAGGGTGGCTGTTGTATTAGAAGATCAGTAACGTAGTGGGTACTCAGCATTAGCTCAATGTTCTAAAATAAGAGTGTTTCAGATTAGCACTATGGATGAGTGAGATTGGCTTATCAAATCAGAATACTTAGAATGCTTGCACTAGCTACTGTTGTTTGACTACATTTTGGTTTCACTGGCAGGGATATGAGGCAAACCTACTCAGTGGGTTTGTCTTTTTCTGTTTTGGGTCAAATTGAGTGAAGCATATGCTAACAATCGTATTGCCAACATAGTTTAAGGCATAAACAGCTGCTAATTGTCCTTGCACTACTTATGCACCCTTTTCTTTGGCTTGTGTATTTAACAGCGGTTAATACCCACTTCAGATGAATGTAGCCACTGTTAATGCTTTATTACAACAGTGAATCGTTCACAGCCAATCTGATGGCTTCAATGCAGATGTTCACACTTAACTCTATGTTGGCAAGAAAAGTCATAGCACTGGAATTAAAGAGGGTAATCAAGAGGAAAGGTAAATAAATAGGGAAGTAAAAAAGCAATGTATTAGACCCAAGGGTGCCCTATGTACTCCAGGATAGTAAAATCCCACAAAGATTTTCAGGATAACCACTGACTTTATGACAAAATGGCACACTTTGAGCATGAGCACTGGAATTTAGATGTAACCTTTGAGGCTTTCATGAAATTCTGACATGTATACAGTCGTCTTTGACCTACGCTAGACAACTTGGCAAATTCTGTTTTCTAACTGATGCTGTGAACGTGGCTGAGAGGAGTAGTAATAGGTTTTGTTTGTTTGTTTTAATGTTAGATGAAGTTAGAAGAAAGGGTCAAATAACAGAAACATACAGAAAGGATAAGAGCACTGAATATTTTAGAGAGAGCTGATGACGACAAAAAGAACAGTACATTAAAAGGAAAGAAATCCAGAACAAAACTCAAAAAGAGAAACTTAAAATTGCTTTCTTATCCTTTCTTTGGGTACGTAAAGGGATAACATTTTCCAGCAGTGCTTCAAGCAAAGGCGCGGAGCAACAGTAAAAAGGAACTGGAGCAATTACAGCATTTCATTCTGCATTAACAATTTCTGCTGAGAAGGAATACAGGAGGTTTTTAAGTTGATGTGACAACGGCACACTGAACAGGTTGTGATGGAGGTTTGACTGCATTATCATGAAAACATTCATACTGACAATTAGCCCAACATAGAGCGAGCTGTGTTGTATTGCCGGGGTGGAAGCATAGCAAACCAGTGCAACCTGCAGATGCATTCCCCTTTAGAAATCAGGCAGAGGAGCCAGGGATAGCCACCTGTCTCCTTCCCCAGCCCCTGTGTGGGCAACGTCATTGTGGCTTTTATCAGCCATTCTGTTGCATACTGGGTATGTATGGAATACACAATACCCACAAAATGGTGCTGACTTGGGCTCCTACATGTCCACTCCCTAAGATCCTTTACTACTCATTGCACATTTTGACTACTAACACTTCACAGATCAATGGGCAAAAAAGACATCCAGGCAGCTGTTGTTTTTTTGTTTTTTGTTTTTTTTACATTCAGGTTGGTCATTTTATGTGTTGAAAGTATATAGTTGGGTGCAAAGTATGAGATTGCAAAAAAAACAAAAATTAAAAAAAAGATTTTTATTTTGTTTTTCTTTGCTTTGATTTCGTTCTAACTGTACTTTTCATAAAGGAACTGGATATTCTGTAGTGAGAAATCTGCTCATCTGCAGTTTACATGGATCATTAATCAGGGAGTCAATGGTGAGCAAGCAGTGCGATGCTTACCTCCTCATGCACTCCAGAGCCTGTGTGAAGACCTGAGGGGCCATCCCATGTTCATGCTGCAAGATCAGGCACTGTTCCAGAGTCACTGACATGGCGGTTCGGTCCTTGGCACTTTTGCAGCTTGTAAACCTGACACCATTCAACCTGCGGCATATCTAGAGAAAAAGGATAGAAAATATAAGTTTTACATCTTTCACTAAGGACTGAAGCCAAAACAGATGGTGGAGAAGTTGCAGGGAATTTAATATGAAAGATACATCATTATGCTCTTAGTGGGCTACATGTTCTCCTTCACATCTTTTTCACGTTATAGTAAGTACGGTAACTGGGTTGTCAGAAGATATTACAATACTAAAATAATGTAATGTTTCCAATAAGCAAATGTTAAACATTTCACAGTTTCTTTCAAGGAAGGGGCTGAAAATACAAGTTTAGTCTTTTGTGTCAGCCTAATTCTCACATTACTGAAGCTACACATAACCTGATAACTACAAGAAACCTTTGATAATCAGTTTCCGGTTTGTGGACCAGTGTAACAAATAAGGTCCTCAATATTATATGGGAGTCCTAGATCCTGCAAAATCAACTTGAGGGTGAAGCATGAAAGACATTTTCTCCAGATCCTGGGGAAGTCAGAGGTAAGAGAACGGTATCTGTAGTGAGTAATGTGGTTTCTCTCTGGTGTCTTGTTGCCTTGGATACTATTGTACTCCAGTTGGATTGCCCATGTACTCCCCTTTGTACTACTGAATCTCCAATGGTACTGTGAGTGAAAAGTCAACGTTTAGGCCAGGAGATGGTAGTGGATTTTGAAATCTGATTCAACAGCCACAACAGTTACACACTGCAAAGGTCAATGTCCAGCCACACACATGTTAAATAATAGTATGTCTTTGATTAGAGTAGGACAATTTACTGACGAAGAACAAAGAAAATTATAAGATATTAGTGCCTTCTGGGGCTCCGGTGTCAGTGAGGGGGTACTGCAACTAGTTCAGGAGAGAAGAGCTCCAAATACTCATAGTTCAGGGCATCTAGAAGTTGGGTAGTCTCCATGCTTTCTACACGAAGTTGTTCTCAAATATCAGGGGACTGTACCTCTGAAAAGGCTAGTGTGGGTATCCATTGGACAAGATGGTAAGACCTGAGAACAGGGGCATCCTGGTTCAGGGTTAAGGTGATATGAAATGAAATAGCTGAAAAGGTAATCCTAGAAGCTATGCCAGAAGATATAAATAAGAACAGACAATTGATTGAAAATACATGTTTTCAAACCTTTCCTAAAGGGCAGCAGTCCTTTCATTTTCTTAAGGTCAGGGGAAGAGTATTCCAAAGCTTGAAAGTACAGGTAATGAAGCTTCTGCCTCCCAAGTTCGATCTTCTTACTTTGGGAACTGTTAGATTAAAAACTGAAGGGGAGCATAAGGACCTGGGAGGAATGTACTATTGGAAGCCTTGTTTCAAGTAATCAGGGTCAGACTCATGTAGGGCCTTATAAGCGGTACAGAGTGCTTTGAAATCAATGCGTTTCTTCATGGGAGCCAATGAAGTTTGGACAGGGCTTGAGAGGCAGATTGATGCTTAGAGATCCTCAACATTAAGCGAGCTGCCGCATTTTGTACAATCTGCTGCTTGTTTAAGAGTCTTTTCTACAAGTTCATAAATAAAGCATTGCAGTAGTCCAGTTTGGACTGTAGGGGCCAGAAACCACGGTTTTCTGCAACTCCTGAGGGATGGATAGAAAGATTTTTCTTAGAAGTTTCAAAGTAAAAAAGGAGGAGGATGTAATGGCATTAATCTGGGTTTCAAATGAAAGTTTGCTGACAAAAAATATCCACAGGTTTTTAACTTTTGTTACTGGAGTGGGTAGGTTGTCTAGATCCTATGGCCACCAGCTCGGGGACCAAAAAGAGGTGTAGTGTAGTTCCTATTTCCCTAATAGGCTCTGCGCATTGGAATAATATACCCTATAGGCTTGACATAGGACTGAGGTCGGTATGTCCCTATCGAGTATATTAAACTTAATTACTTTTGTGCCAGGTAGCTCAGAGGCCACTAGAAACTCCTTGAGAACAAGAAGGGAGTAGTTTCTGGCAACCGCATAAACATGACTACTTTGTTTCCCTTTAGAATCGGAACACGTCTCAGAATCGTGGAAACAATAGATAACAGTTTCACTCAGTCAATCGTACATGCTTAGTTTCTACAGAGTTACACAGAAAGGAAAGACGGGCGTTTCAATAAAAAGGTTTTAGTAAGCAGTAGAAATAAATAATACTGCGCTAGCATTATCTTTTAGCATATATTCACGTACATAAATAACATGAGCTAAAAATGCGAGTACTCATACGATGCGTCTCTAAGCTAGTTCTACCCCAATGTACCTAACCTAGTCTAGGTGTAGGGAAAGGTAAGAAGTAGGTGGAGTATTCTCTAGTATGGTATACTAAGAGTAAGTTAAGTCTAGTATGCCAAGAGTCCCTCTAGGTTCTAGTCAGCTTCATACCTTGAGAATGAGAGAGGTGGGAATCTCTTGCTGGATCTGGAATTCTAACACCCCGCAAAGGGAGTCAGAACACTGGAAGCTGGATTCTTCTGCGAGCAGGAATGACAGCGTCTTCTCAGGGCGTCAGGCCGGGATACGGGCTCCTCTGAAGTCGAGGTCTCTTCTAACTTGCTTGGGCAAGGGAAGGTATATTTATACCTGATAGGTGCCTTGGAATGTTAGCATTGACGGGAAGTCGGACAGAGGAAGACGTCAGGAATGAACCCTTAAGGTATAACGGTTCATACATAATAGATGAGTTCTTGGAGAAATCAATAATCCTGTGCTAGGGGAACTCCCGAGAGCTTAAGGGTCTGGTTTCTAAGAACTCGTTGTGACGTTAGGGTGGACGGATGTCGGTGACCATGCCTGTATTTGGAGTGCACGGCTAATGCCTAAATAAGGACTGGGATTCTATGCCTATATAAGGGCAATGCGAATTGTGCCTATATAAGGACATGTCTCAGGAAAACCTATATACGGACACCTAAAGCGGAATACAACACCCACTCCACTTTCGAATGAACGATAATACTAAATGCTAAACATTAAATGCTAAACATTAAATTGAGTACCACATGTTGCTAAAAACATTTCTAAAAGCATATTAAAAGAAGTTTAAAATAAACTGTTGAATGCAATATGTACTGTACATTTAAAGCATCGTTTTCATTCTAAGCATATAATTGAAATAAATGCAACATGAATGAATAAACAGAAATATATGCATATGATGAAATGGTCGACAAGTTTTCAAAAATCAAAGCCATTGCATATCATGGTATTAAATGAAATGTTAGACAAGTAAGGTGACATTGTGTCCCTGGAAGACTTCAAAGAGGTCTGTTTTATAAGACTAGTTCTACTGTAAGCAGATTGTTTTGCCATGTATTTTAAAAAAATAAATAAAAAAGAAAAAGTTCAATTCTGGGAAAAGTTCCAAGTTTGTAAAATATGAAGGGCAAATTTCATTGCTTCCCTGGTACACTGTGAGCCGAATCAAAGTCAGTGTATGGGTCTGGTGTAAACATGAGATCATCTATTTCCGTAGCCAAAATATCGTCCACCGAAGTTGGTGACATTTGGAACATCTCGTTCAGAAGGTTAATTGCACAGAGATGAGAAACATCGCCTTCAGCAGAAGATGCAATGTTCGCGTCCGTTGTTACCTGTGTGCCTGTTGATCCATCTCGTACCTCAGCAGCTGCAGGAAGCGGATGTGAGATCTCAATGAATGCCGTCATCAGGATTGGTAACCTCTGGGGACAACACAGAGCATGGGCCGTTATCGGGTCCAGCAGAGTATCGATATCCGTTGGCATGACTGATGGGAGTGTTAGACAGGTGTCTAGCACGCATTCTTCACCGCAAAACAGGCAGCGTAGAACAGGTAAGATGCAATCTTGCCAGATTGGTCTGAATGACAGGAACCACGTTGTATTAAGTTCCCGTAGACGAGGCATGCCCAAAAGCTGTACTATTCGCTCACGGCACTTTCGTTCAAGGAGAGCTTTCTCCACATCGCTCGGAGTGATGTTGGCGAATAGGCTTGCCATAGCGTAGTAGTAGGAACAGAAATAGGATTCCTGCAACAAGTGCTAGAATTAACGGCACACCACCAAACACCGAATGTGCGAAGTTTGGGATGATTCCGAGGACTGCCTGGAAAGGTGCTAATAGTCCGGAACAGATGGTCTTAAATACATGTACAATGCCGCTCGTATCAGACATGTTAAAGATACGTCCCATCATTTCTACGAAATGTATAGGGCAGTTTGTACGAATTAAAGCCTGTATCTCAGCCGAAGTCCTTGCAACTTGTAAATCATAGATTTCTTTGGCCGAGGTCAGAGGCACTGTTTGTTGTATAAGCATGGCTTTCATTCTGCTTAAAGTATCAAATCGTATAAAAGAAACTTTCAATGAAGGCCATAAAGGCGACTCCCTGACTGTGTCTATTGGGGGGAACAACACTTGCATACAGCAAGTGACCCTGGAGTCGACCGTTACTAGATATGGGATGCCTGGCAACATGCCACAGCAACTCTGATCATTCAACATGAGGTAACTCCCGTTAGAAAGTTGGCCAAACGTTGGATTAATCACAGTAGCTGGTGTACCCTGCTGGTGGCAGGACAAATTTGCCACAGAACCATTACAAGCCCCGTGTAAAGAGATGTCCTGACATATGAGCGAACCGCTTAGTGCATTTTCACAGTGTGTACCGCTTATGAACACTCCAACATCTATATGTGTAAGGTAAATTCCAGGATGTCTTAATGTATTCTTTACCCAACCTTTCATATTTTCCTGCTTGCATTTGTTTGAGGCAATACTGAAACTGAAAAGTAGTGACAGGCAGAGTGATTTTGCCATGAATAAGCCATTCTGTAGCTGGTTTTTCTGCCACTGTGAATGGTCATTTCTCCAGTTTTTCAATGCTCAGCACTGTATACTTTGCTCCTCTTTGTGCCAGTTCGATCTGTTTATCAGTTAGATTGTATTCTGCAAACAGAGCCGACGTGTTGATAAAAAGCCAAGGCACATAGCCCGCACGCAAAGATTGCAGCGTCCAGCTTAATAACATAATAGAACGTAACTGAGATTGGCCTTGTTGTAACATGGCTAAATCTTGTTCCAGTATGTCAATAGCAGAGGATACAATGTTGTCCAGTGAATAAATTCTGGATGACAAAGTTGTTAACCCATTGTCGACCACAGTGAGAGTTTTCTCTAAGTTAATACGATCAAGTTCACGTATTCGTTCTGCGGCCTCTGCCTGTGAAACCTTCCATGCTTCATTATAAGCAGCATAGATGCCGGCATATATGAAACGTTTTTGACGCGGTTTTCTTGGTCCAAGCAAGAATTCCCTAAGGTCTGCGTCTTCTTTAAGTAAAGATAGGTGTTGTTTCACATCCTTAAGTGTAGATTTTTGTAGCCAATCGAGGCATAATTTTCCTACACTGTATGTTGTTACTACCCCGGATGTTGTCTTTGGACATATCGTGGGTCTGGCCTATGGATAGTAAACCCCTGTGTTTTATTCAGGAATCTTTCTTGACAGATGTTTGTGTCTGTGGGCCAGATCAACCATTTTCTCCAATCAGGATTTGTTCTGTTGATTTGTAGTATTGTGTCAACTGTAACTGCTGCCTGTGTATTGTTATTACTGGCAGGTGTTGGTACAGAAGGTGTTTTCATGTCTTTGATCTTGGCTAAACCAAGGCAAGACGTTTGTTGCACAGTGTCATTCGAAAACATTATTTGCTGAGGGATGATGCATGCTCTAAACAAAGCTTCTATCCCCTGCACTTGCCAATCTTTAGTACTCCCAGACAGATTTTGTGTCTATTGTGTCTTTCCACAAGTCGAAACCATGTCTAGACAGTTGGGCAATAAATGCTGCAGAGTAAATCTGTTTTGTATTAGTTAACATAATTTTCAGTCCTGTTTTGTTTACATTTTTATAGTAAAATGTTTCTGGATCAGATGTATTGTATCCTGAAAAATATGGAAACTTTTTAGCAAACGTTTTTGAACTACCTTTTGGTGGTGTAGGACAATGCTCCCATTGGTTAAACATAAACACATTTCTAGGTGTTGCAGATTTATGCAAAAATTATGACCATAGTGGTTATAGCAATACAGCTGTTCATAGTCTGATGAACCCTCTAAATATTCATTATTAGAAAATGCAGCAGACCTTTCTAGATCAAACATCATATCATTCACAGTTTCAAAGTCCCAATCATCAGAATAGGTACTGGATGAAATAAAATCACTTAGTGAAATCTTAAATAAATGTGGAATGTTCAAAAGTTCCGTAGGGCCGAAGATATCGAAATCTGTTTTGTCCCACACTATACCATCCTGTATAGGAACGGCTGTGATGTTCACTGCTGACAAGTCTCTTGCTTCACGATGGGATGATTTGTGTGGTTTTAAAAGTAAGTTCACATTTTTACTTTCAATGTCCAAATGGATGTATCTGCCATTTATAAGCACGCTCATAGTCATAACCAAAGCTAGCCGAAGCAGAAAGAAAAATATTCCAGAAATAATCCACAGTTCAATCCATGGTGAAACCAGATAAGTCTTTCTCAGGAAATGAAAAAAGTCTTGGACTTGTTGTTTAAAAGTTTTTGATGCTGGCGTCGTTTCAGGCTCACTCAGATCCTCAGAAAATGTATCAAAGTTAATGAAATAGCCAGAAGCAGTTCTGTCAATTGTTGGAATTGCATCAGGATTTGTCGAAATCGCTGGAACCAGTTGATCACCTGTTACATTGGTGTAGACAGGTGTATTTGGACGAACTGTTACTTGAGTTTCAAGAGGGATGAGTTCCATAGCATTGTTGCTCAGTCCTTCATCTGTTACTGCTGAATTCTCGATGGTTATCAGTCTTTCAGTCTGAACCTCTTGGATAGTAGCGAGAGGAGTGCGTCTGCTACTAGGTCGGAGTCCACGAGGCCTACTATTTAGTATCGGCCACATACTGTGGTTTGATGAGGTCGATGGACACAAATCTTTTCTCCTTTTTTCCAGCAAGGGGCGGCAGAAGTACTGTTCTTGTTCCGTGTATGGCTAGGACAGGTACTGGTTGTCTGTAAGAAGGTCCAAATTCCTTCTTGTCCGCAATCTTCTCTCTGACTAGATCCCCAACTTTTGGAATCCAGACAGGCCTTGCTGGGACTGCCGGTTTTTCCCCAGTGGTGGTTGGCTGCAGGAACACGTTGCTTTGTTTCGATCTTAGTTCATTTAGATCCTGTAAAACAGCCAAACGATCTTTGATTTCAAAGGGTTTATTTTCCAACACTGTGCCTTTACATTCGAGATCAGGAACCCACATTCTTGTCCCAAATAGGACCTCATATGGAGTGACCCCCCCTAGAGAACTTCTTGGCAAATTATTTAATGAGCGTTGGGCCCCATAAAGATGTTTGACCCACCCATCACCCGAACCTAATACCCTAGCTGTTATAGACTGCTTTATGTCCCGGTTTTTCCTTTCAACAACAGAATTTCCCTCAGGATGAAACGGAGAGGAGTACCGCAATGCAACGCCCAGACTGGCCATGGCTTCTTTGTAAGCCCGAGAGCTAAACGCAGGGCCCTGGTCAGAATGTAGCGTGCCTATTGCGTATGTGCCGATAAAGACTCGCAAATCTTTCATAACAGTTCGAGCGTCAGCCGAGCGCTGAGGCCATATCCATAGGAACCTTGACTTAGTAGTTGTGGGATTGCATTTGTCCATAGGGACGCCTGTGCGTAGATAGTCTAATGCTGTCATCATCAATATACTTTATTTCGGCCTACAAGACCATTAAAGTACAAAACACATTAAAATACAATATACATATATGCAATTCATTAAAACTATACTCTTCCATTATGCATTTCAGCTAGTCTATATACCTTTTTTGTGCTTACAGGCAGTATGATTTAGAAAAGACTGATATATGTTTCCCCGGATCGTTGATCTTCTCAGAGGGGTATAATTTAAATTACTAGGGAAACTAAATAGGGAGGTTATTCCCAACCCATCCCGTATTCATTCCTTTGGGGAACATCTGTTACCTCAATTGTGCAAAGTCGCAAGTATTTAAAAATCCCACTTGAACTAAAACATTCATACAAAAAATCAATAAAATATGAATTCAATGTATCTTTCAAATCTTAAAATCTTAAAATTGTACACTTCATTTACGAACATAATAATCAGTAAAACTCCTATTGTCAAAATAGTGCGATATTTGCACAAATGTACATGATTTCCTTTTATGCCCCTTATTTCTTACTAGAGGGGCTTTCATGCCTCCGTTGCAATTCTACTTTGGTTACTGGAACGCCCCCATAGACCCACCAATCAATCCTTAGATCGGTTAGATTTACTAACTGCTTCAGGTCTACAATACTAATTTAAAGTGGTGACCAATCACCACTTCTTTAGCCCAGGTCCATATCTTTACTAAAAATAAGGATTCCTCGAACCCACTCGTGTGCGGACTATAATCTTTGCCCCTTCTTTTTCTGATAAAATTTATGGCCAATAGAAAACGACTAACACCAAATACTATTAGGCGGGAATTATCTGTTTTTAAAATTCTCAACATATCCTCCATTCTCCTAACATTAAAAACCTACCTAGAGGTTTTATCCACTTAATTCTAGGGCCATGATATGCAGGACAGAAGAACAAAACATGTGGTAAATCTTCTGCAACCCCCATTTGACATAAAATACAATGGGCCTCCCTATCCTCAAGCGAAGTAGAAGACCATTTAGCAACAAAGGTATTTAGTTGCAATATTCCATATCTAAATTTCAAATATAGACTCTTTGCTTGTTGTGGTTCTACCTCATCAAGGAACAGCTCAGAACTAGGGGACATCTTATGCAGGAGGAATTGAGCAGTGAGCCTACCTTGTGTTCCACTCCTAATCTCCCTATCTGTAATAAAATCCCAGTATATCATCTTAAACTCCGATTTAGATTCGCGGGTCAATAGCCCTGGGTTTAACCAATATCGGCTCAGTCCCAAATCAGTGAGCCACCCTCGAATGTGTTTTAGCCAGGGAAACGTAAGATTGGTATCAAGTGCCTGCAATTCAACTAGTGACTCTCTATATACAATTAGCTCTGGAGTTGTCCAAATTCTTATCCAGAACATCAGGGATCTCCAAACTGCAAGAGGCTCCAAACGTTTAATATCAAGATCATATGTTAGAGGGATCAGCGGAGTATTTTGGGGGAGGGCAACAAACATCCTCAATATTTTATTCTCCATAATACCTAAGGTCTTAAGGTTACTACTACCCCAAATCTCTGCTCCATACAACGCTGCGGATTGTGCTCTTGCTTTATAGACCTCCAATGCCGGTGTAATAGCCTTAGAGGAGGTCGCCTTCAGCTTCTTGACGATAGGGATGGCATTTTGCGTTAGTATGGCTTTTGACTTCTCCGTCTGAATAGACCAAGAAAGTCTAGAGTCTATGGTAACCCCTAGATATACAAAATTAGGTACCCGCTCCAGTTCAATGCCATTCCAATAAATGTTACTTTTAAAACTTTTATGGGGCCTTATCGTCATGTATTTAGTTTTTGCTGGATTCACCTCTAGGCCTTTCCCTTTGCAGTAATTGTTAAAACTATATAATAAGTTCTGCAAGCCGTTAGGTGTCTGGGACAACAAAATGGTATCGTCCGCAAAAGTAAGAGCACAGATGTGATTGCCCCCTAGTTTTGGAGAGTCATGAGCACAATTTTGGAGATGTTCTACTAAATCGTTTACATATAGGAGGAACAGTGTTGGGGCCAGGACACAGCCCTGTCGCACTCCCCTCCTAACTGGGATTTCCTCTGTCAGCTCACCATTTTTACCCCATCGCACCTTGGCATAATTGTCTTGATGTAGCCTAATGATTTGGATTAAGATCTCCTCGGGGACGCCCTGATATCTCAAGTTGTCCCACAACTGGGCTCTAGGAATGGAATCAAAAGCCGCCTTTAAATCTATAAAGGCGACATATAAATTACTCGATTTTAGTCTAGTGTATTTCCAACCTAAGATAAAAAGTCTAAATACTTGATCAATTGTACTAATCTTCTGTCTAAAACCCGCCTGACATGGTGACAATATATTCTCTACGGCTATCCATTCTATGAGCCTATTTAAAATTTGTTTAGCATAAATCTTTTGTAAAACGTCTATCAAGCTTATAGGCCTGTAATTTGCCGGGTCGTCCCTTTTACCCTTCTTATAAATGGGGATTATTTCTGCTCCTTTCCAGGAGGGCGGCACCGGCTGTCCCCTGGCTATAGCATTTGATAGTTCGTTAATATATGGTACCCATACTTCCTCACTATGCTTAAAAAGGTCCCCTGGTAATCTATCGGGGCCCGATGCTTTTGCTGACTTGGTCGCTGCTACAGCCAAAGCCGTATCCTCCAGGCTAAAAATTAAAAACGGAGATTGGCTGTTCAGACATGATCCCATGTAGTTTTCCCCAAGATGATTGGCTAGATCCAGATTATCCTCACTACAATATAGTTTTGAGAAATGGTTCTGCCAAGTTGTGGGATCTAGAAAGTAATCAGAGGGTGTAAGGCCATGTTTTGTACCCTGCGTCATTAGCCTCCAAAACAAGGCTTGGTCCCCCTTCTTTGCAGCTACAATAAGTTCTTCCCATGTGTTATCTTCCCACTTCATTTGGGCTTCCTTTTGGATTTTCTTATAGTTAGATCTTTCCTTCCTAATCTCAGAGGTATTCTTGTTTTGGATGGCCTCAATTAAACGGGATTTTGCAATCTTACAATCCCTGTTAAACCAAATACATGATGTGTATACCTCCTGTGTTAATACGTTCTTTCTTGACTGGGGTTTCGTTAAATATACTTGGATTTCCTTTACCAATTTCTGATGGATATCTGTAATCTTAATTATTACAGGATACTGGGCTAAATAAGAACCTACCAGTTCACTGAAAGTGTTATAAATACCGATTAGGGCTCTACCCGATCTAAAACAACAGGCCATCTAACTGCCCTTCTATTATTAGCTATTAATGGATGCATTGCTTCGGGCAGTAGGTGCGGTTCTTTTGTTGCACGAATGGGAAAATAAATTCCATCCAATGATAGACATAAGGGGAAATGATCACTTTCTGTTCTTGTATCAACTTTAAAATCTTTAGCATAACCCCAATGTGAGTTAGAGATAATGCTGTCTAACAATGGTGTCTGTACTGGGCAGGCTACTTCGTAGCATGGTGTCTGGTGGCATTCTGCATCACGCTGTACCTTACAGTCTATGCAGTCATTGGTGAAGATGTGAATCTGTGTATTAATTCCAGGCCACCAGTACATCTCTTTTAATGTCAATATTGTTTTAGAGATCCCTTGATGTGACAGACCCTCCCCCAGATGTGCTTCATAAATCAAAGCTGCTCTACGTTCCATGTTTGGAATTACCCTATCCCCCACTCCAGGGATTCGAGCAAAAGGAACGTTGTTCGCATCAATTACATAAGAGTACTTGAGTGGAAACTTTTTGGTAACGCTGCACCACTGCCTTTGCTCGTAGCATTGACAGCCAACAATATCTCACTGTCTATTCTCGTTTTTGAACGAGTGATCGCAGCTACGGAAGCCGTCTGAACAGCCCCCTTTGCGGCTTCGTCAGCCAATGAATTCCTGCAACGTGAATGCCATCACGTTGATGACTCAGCGTGTGTATCACGTGAGCTTTTGGTAGTTCGTTTTTAACTGAACTACTTGTTCCCAAAGCGTTTTATGCTTTATTGTGCCACCTTTTGCGTCTTTGAACCCATTTTCAAGCCAATTTTGTATATATTCATTATACGACTGCACACAGTAGAAAGAATCGCACACTATTAGTGTGGGGAATTCGCGATCTGTACTTTCAAGTGCCAGTTTGAATGCTTGTAGTTCAGCTCGCTGAGCTGTACAATCTCCTAGGATTGAGTTTTAGTGACCATTGGTCTGAAGTTACCATCGCGCATGCGACCTTTAACGATTGCGCACGCTGCACTGTAAGCTTGCTTACTCCCTGTAGCGGGTTGTGCGGATCCGTCAGTGTAAATTATAAATTCATACTGATCGAGAGGCAGAATTTCAGTGGGCAGAGGACATTCATGTTCACATTGCAGGAACGCTTGTGTTTTTAAATCAGGATCAAAAACATATTCAACATCTGTTGCAGCAAGAGAATTAACCCATTGTATCCATCTAGGATGTAATGCTTTAGCATTTGGAATGCTCGCTTTTGTGACCGTCTCTAAGGCTGGTACTGGAGTTACGACAATAATGCGTTTCCCTTGGGCTAGAGCTCTTTCTTTTGCTACTGCAGTTTGAACTGCTGTCAGTATTTTTTCAGTTGAAGTGAAGCGCATTTCTGCTTGTGTATACAAATGTGATTTGTATGCTATTGGTACTTTTTCACCCTCATTAAATGTTAAGTAGGTGAATCCGCATTGATCCGAAATTATTCGGATCACTAAATTGCGTTGACTTACGCGTGTTTGTAAGTGATTTGTTGCTAACATGTTAGCTTGGAGTGAACGCAAGATTTCTGTGTGTTCATGTGTCCAATTTTTGATTGAAAAATCAGGTTTGATTAATGCGTAGAGAGGTTTAACCCTTTCTGCGTAATTTAGAATGTAAGTTCTTCCAAAATTTAGGAAACCCAGGATGGATTGTAAATTTTTCAGCGTTTTTGGAGGTTGGAGCAGCGCACACCTTTCTAAAAAGTTAGCTGCCAAGCTCCTGCCTTCACTTGAAAGCTCATATCCTAGAAAAAGGACATTGAGATGGGCAATTCTGGACGTCTTAAAGTTGAACTTATAGCCCTCAGAGGCGAAGCCCAATATAATGGTGCTCACCCTGTTCAAGTGCCTATCCAGGTCATCGTCTGTCAGATAGATGTCATCGACATATGACAATGCCTCATTATCATAAATTTGTAGTAACTCTGTTACCCTCGCTGAGAATAACCCTGGGCTGTTCTTGAACCCTTGTGGGAGTCGACAAAATTGACGCTGGGTCCCCATTATTGAGAAAGCTGTTAAGTACCTGCTTTCAGGTGCTATGTTTTGACAAAAGAAACCATTTGAGATATCCAATGTGGTTTTATATTTTTTACACACAATGTTATTCATTAATGCTGTACTATGTGCATTTTGCACTGCAAATGTTTTTGAACAAGTGTTTAAGTGTCTGTAATCCAAAACTAGACGATATGTATTGTCTGGTTTGGAGACAGGAAACAAAGGATTGTTCATTGAGGAGGTGCATGTTTCAATCACCCCTTGGTATTCAAGTTGATCTAAGATCTCCCTGACCTGTTTTTTAGCTTCTTGCTTTATTGGGTACTGCCTTTGTGCAGTAGGTTCATTTTTAGATGTATTTTATGGTGAGGTGAGTCCTCATCCCATCCTACATGATTTTTGTATAATGCTGGGGCCTGGGCAACTGCCCATTTCCTGGCATAAGTATATTTTAGGTGAATTGGAATATGGTTGGAGAAGGCAGGCATAATAATGTCCTCACCATGTGGGCACTCCCTGACAAATTGTGGTGGCCAGTCTTTTTCTGCTAGAAGTATATCATAACCCCTTGAAAGTTTCTCCCAAAAGAGTGTTTTCACCTTTCTTGGTATGTCTCCCTCCATTCGGAGTGTTATTTCATATAACTTTTGTGGAGTACTAACCCTGGTGTCTACAGTCTCTACTGTGATGTACTCATTCAAGTTCACTATCTCCAGAAGTTCCTTCAGGTTCTGGCGAGCTATTGTGACTTCTGCCGCACTGTCCAGTATTGTCTGAGCCCATTCTCCGTCCTTGAGTTGTGTTCTCAGTATCCTCGGCATGTCTGATCTTCAGACCTGCTACCTTCTTTTTTGAGAATTGAGGTTTTGATTTATTTTTCTGAACGTGTTTGTCGTCTTTCGATTTCACGCGTTCTTCTCTATGTTCTGACCGTCCTCTTCTTTCCGATGTCTCTGACGATATCTGAAAGGTACGAGAAGAACGTGTATCAGTATCTTGATACCTGTCAGGCTTTCTTAAATTATCCCTATTCCTGAGGTTATACCTCCTTTCAGAGGGCTCCTTTTGAGGAGACCTACCTCGGGATTGAGAACGTTTCTCGTTTGAATTTTGTTTACTAGTTTCCCACTTCTTTTTAGAAGATGTAGGAGTTTGTTTAATAGAGTCCTTCTCAGGACTTTCAGATAGTTTTGGCTTCAATGGTCTTCCACCTAAACTATCTCTGCCTAATTCTGCATAAGATTGTTCTATTATTCTGGGTAGTTCTGTTTGATGTTCTGTTACATCAAATTCCCTTAATCATTGGCGGATCGCCACTGCTGCTGCCTCTCCTTTAATATTAGATAATATTATTGTTGAGACCTGGTCGAAATGTTTCAGTAATTTCATACCTAAATTCAGAGCAGGCTCTGCCCCGTATTCGTTTTGAATTTGTTTAAGGACATCTGGTATTACTGCAATTGACGGAACACCATGTTTTTTAGTATAGATGGCAGCAAAGACTGAGCCCCAAGTGGTACAATCTTCCAGATTGTTAGAATTCTGTGTTTCTCATAAGGGCTAGTATTAGGAAATACTGCTTCGATTTGAGTAATTTTTTTAGCTATCCAGAATGGAATTTGCTCACGTTTTGTGGGCATTTTACCCATGACTGCGTATAAAGTCTGTGGTGTAATTTTTAGTGTATTCCCCTGTTGAGGGGTTTGATTTGGAATGGTCAATGGTGGTTGGACTGTGAAAGTCTGCATGACATATTGGACCAATTGTCTGTAAATTTTTATTAACTCTGTAAGTTGAGTAAGTAATTCCTCGTCTGACATTATAGCGAGGTCAGGATGAGGAGTGTAGCCGGCTAGAATCGGCCATGTTGCTCCTGGTCTACCTAGTGGACCGAGCCTGGTAATGTTTCTGTGATGTTTTAGGGCGCCTTTAAACCAGAGCTGATGCTCCTGGTATGTTAGTGGAATTTCAATATCCTCGAAAGGAACATATTCCTCTGGTGGTTCATCTTCTTTGTAGAAGTGAAACAGTTTTGTTACTGGATTTGATTCAGGGAATACTATCCATGAATAGAATACCTCTGTCTGAAAGGATTCGTGTGCCTCTATCACGAAAACTGCTCTACCGCCTCTTGGTGGTAGGCCGTGTTTTATAAGTTTTAGAGTGATGGCTCTTCTTAAGTTTGGATGGATGTCTATAACACCCTCCTCGGTTTCATTTAAACCTGTAAAGTTAAAAGCTGCTACGACTGGGTCAGCCGCAGCTACACCGTTCCCGGTGTTATTGTCCCCGTGTATGGACATTTTGTTTTTTGAAAAATGTAGAACAAGTTTCAAGGAAACAAAAGATAAGGTGCACAATATTTTGGAACACTGTATCCTTCAACGTTGTACAAACCAAACAACTAATATATAGGGTTTTTTGTCCTATTTAGTTTTGGCAGATATTTAACCCTACCCACTCCAGACGTCTTATGGAGTATGTGAGTAGGGGTCTCTGGGAAAAGCACGACTGAGTTACTCAGTATCTAGCGTTAAATTACTGCCTTACCAAACGTTTGGGCGCCATGTAGTGTAGTTCCTATTTCCCTAATAGGCTCTGCGCATTGGAATAATATACCCGATAGGCTTGACATAGGACTGAGGTCGGTATGTCCCTATCGAGTATATTAAACTTAATTACTTTTGTGCCAGCTAGCTCAGAGGCCACTAGAAACTCCTTGAGAACAAGAAGGGAGTAGTTTCTGGCAACCGCATAAACATGACTACTTTGTTTCCCTTTAGAATCGGAACATGTCTCAGAATCGTGGAAACAATAGATAACAGTTTCACTCAGTCAATCGTGCATGCTTAGTTTCTACAGAGTTACACAGAAAGGAAAGACTGGCGTTTCAATAAAAAGGTTTTATTGAACAGTCTTGTTTCTCGTGTAAGAGATATGTGCTGTTATGATCACAAGACAGTATGCAAGATAAATAATGTACAGCGTAAGCAGTAGAAATAAATAATACTGCGCTAGCATTATCTTTTAGCATATATTCACGTACATAAATAACATGAGCTAAAAATGCGAGTACTCATACGATGCGTCTCTAAGCTAGTTCTACTCCAATGTACCTAACCTAGTCTAGGTGTAGGGAAAGGTAAGAAGTAGGTGGAGTATTCTCTAGTATGGTATACTAAGAGTAAGTTAAGTCTAGTATGCCAAGAGTCCCTCTAGGTTCTAGTCAGCTCCATACCTTGAGAATGAGAGAGGTGGGAATCTCTTGCCGGATCTGGAATTCTAACACCCCGTGAAGGGAGTCAGAACACTGGAAGCTGGATTCTTCTGCGAGCAGGAATGACAGCGTCTTCTCAGGGCGTCAGGCCGGGATACGGGCTCCTCTGAAGTCGAGGTCTCCTCTAACTTGCTTGGGCAAGGGAAGGTATATTTATACCTGATAGGTGCCTTGGAATGTTAGCATTGACGTGAAGTCGGACAGAGGAAGACGTCAGGAATGAACCCTTAAGGTATAACGGTTCATACATAATAGATGAGTTCTTGGAGAAATCAATAATCCTGTGCTAGGGGAACTCCCGAGAGCTTAAGGGTCTGGTTTCTAAGAACTCGTTGTGACGTTAGGGTGGATGGATGTCGGTGACCATGCCTGTATTTGGAGTGCACGGCTAATGCCTAAATAAGGACTGGGATTCTATGCCTATATAAGGGCAATGCGAATTGTGCCTATATAAGGACATGTCTCAGGAAAACCTATATACGGACACCTAAAGCGGAATACAACAGAGGTATTCCTTCCGTACAGCAGAACTTCAATTTTAAACAATTTTCATTCATCCACTTGCTAGTTTGTTGCATACAGTTATGAAACCTAATAGCGGTGTACTCTGGATTACTGGCCACAAATATCACAATCTGGGTGTCGTTGGTATAGGATACCACTGAAAGCCACAGGATTTAATGAGACGCGCCAGGGGGGTGACTTACTGGTTAAAAAGGGTTGGACTTAAAGATGAGCCCTGTGGCACACCACATGGTAGAGAAAACGTGGGTGATGTGAATTCGTCCAAAGCAACAAATTGCTCACGTGCAGTGAGAAAAGATTTTAAAAGGTGACACCAAACCTAATAGATGTAGTCATTGAGAACCCGTCTTTCATAGCACGGTTGTTTACACAATTCAGCACAATAAAGCATACATTTTGGTGTTATTGTGGGCTAAAGGTGTGAACGTTTAATTTTCCTCTCTGGCTTAGAAACAAAGCATATGGGCACCCAACAGTCACAAGCTCATTTAAACAATCAGTCCAGCTACACTTTTGTTCACCGATCAGAGACCAAGTCAACAGTGGTGGGCTGCAGGTCCGGTGCGTTGGGGGCACTGCAGGTTCACCAGCAGGAGTGTTCTTTCAGTGCATCTGGGACATCCTCTACCCTCTTGTGCTGTTGAATCTGTTGCTTATTGAGGTCAAGTGAGCTATAGGTTCTGATGGATCTCAAGTAGGCTCTTTCCTAGAGTCAGTTCTTCAAGCAGGACACGGTCAGCCGGGCCTTAACTCTACCTCCTTGATTTAGGAAGCTCTTCTCCACTTCATCTGGTCCTAAGCTTTGCTCTAGCCTACCCTTAAAGATAACAGCAGTGAAGAATCCTAGTTATTGCATGTTGTCTCTCTCAGCTGGTGCTCCAGAGCATAAAGTTAAAATGATGGAAAATCAAGGCTAATAGTGGGAAGCCAGCACCCAATGAAAAAGTATGCTACTTTTAAAATTCAACCCTCTAGCCAACTATTTTGCAGGATTTTGTTCACATTTATAAACACTGGAAAGAGAAGGCAGCAGCAAATTGTCAGTGGGATGGATGTTGGGAGGGCAAAATCAGACATCACAACTGTCATTCCACTGTTGCGATGCAGACTAGGGCTTGACTTCCACAGTCTTTCAAAGCAGGGCTGACTCAGGTACTGCTGCTGGGCAGATCCAAATCAGTCATCATATGAATTCTCAAACAAATATGACCCATACACACCATATGGCATTTATTATAGGAGAAGCGAAGGACCACAGTCATTGGATGCTTGCTGCGTGTGCCACAGGTACAAGTAAATAAAAAGGCCCATGTTCCAGTGGTAATTATTTCTACCAGTCTCCCTGTAACCTGGTGAGGGAGACAATAACCACCCAGTACTATTAGTGGGCATACTTTTAGTGGTAGAGCAAAAAAATAAAATAAAATAAACATTTGGGGCACTTTCATCCATTTAGATTGAATGAAAAAGTTACTCACCTTCAGTAATGATCTCTCTGGTGGATACTGCTTCTTCCTGCAGATCCCACAGCTTTTGAATATCCCAGGACCCAGACTGTATCCAGAAATTTACAACAGGTGTTCCGCAATGGTAGGGGGGCACTAACTTTATGTCAGTGCTGGAAACAGTGCAAAATTACAAGGAGAGACTAATTGTGTGAAGGGGGCTCCCGGGGTATAATATACTTTACGTTAAAACTCCGCCTGTTATGGAGCATGCGGGGGTGCTACTAATATGGGCAGCCCTAGCGCTGTTTAAGTTCTGGAGGAGCCGATATCAATCAGGCGTTTGCCGCATGCGGGGTGCTATCGATATGGGCAGCCCGACCGGGATTTTCAGATGCATAGCTTAGCGATGTTAAAGTTACGGAGGAACCTATGTTAAACAGGAGTTTGTCGCTTGTGGTTGTTTCTGTATATCAACCGTGATGAGGGCAGCAAGGAATTAATGTGGCGCTCTTTTTATACAGGCAACCTGACCAAGAACGCCACACGCACAGTAGAGCGGTGTTCAAGCTCTTGAGGGGCGATAACAATTAGGCATTTGTCGCATTAGGTGCCAGAGCTCCAGTGGCCGTACCCTGATGGATTTTTAACTAAGGTAGAGTGCGTTTTTCTATTTTTATCAATTGATTTAGTGACGTTTTAGGATTTAAAATATGGAAGATTAAAATAATTATATGATCTCTTTCTGTAGGTGTAGGGCAATAGAGAAGTGTTGTCCATACCTATACATACAATTCCCTCATCTTTTTGAAGTCAACAGAAGAAGACTCAATAAAGGTAGAGTTATGGTTTAAATTCAGTAAATAAGGGGACATTAGAATGATGAGGAATAGTATCTCATATCAATGTATCCCCCCTCTTTGTCATCACTTTTTCTCTAGGGAAGACGTATACGCCCCTACTTTCAGCTTCACTGTGTGGCTAATGTGAGAAGGGAGCTGCCACTGGGGAGGAGACAGACCCCCCCCATCTATATATTTTTCTATCATCTGTCTTGGTGGGTAACATCCTTGAGCTATAAAATGAGTGTGTGTTGGCTTACGGATGTTGACTGAGTTGGTTTGTCAGGCATTGGTATGTGAATCACCTTTGACAGAACCAAAATTTTAATATAAATGTTTTTTATTGTATTTAAATTTGTTTTGCCTTGTTTAAAGTTGGACATTCGTTAAATGAAATATGATATACAATGTATCAAATGTCTATTGAAAAAATTCTAATTGTAATTTTCATGTAATGTTTTTTTAGATGAATGTGTTGGGAGACACTGAATTGTATTTGTAAGCCTGAAGAAGGTGGTGGATCAAACTATACCACCGAAACGCGTCGCTTTTTGAAAACGCACCCAAGCAGTACTTGGTTCTATCGGAAAAAAGAACACTATAAATGTTGAACCAGGGTTATTAATTTCAGCTTCTGTACTTGGTGTGCTCACTTGATTTATCAAATTCTCATGTCACTATTATTTGTCATACTCTCCCAGGTTTTTAACTTATATGAATATTTGATGTGTATTGATAATGCATATTTTTTTTAATCTTTTTTATATATCTTGAATTTCACTAGGATCCTATTAATAAAGATACATATATATTTTATATTACTCTTTTGGTTTCTATTTGGTGTTGGTGATTGGCCGTGGGTGTATGATAATAGTGTGTATTTGTATGCTTAAAAGAAACCCAAAGGGATCTTGTCTTTGACAGAAGTGTCTATCTTTGGTGTCCTGTCCCTTTGGTGAGAAGGTCCCCTCTCTCTAATTTTGGAACAGTGCAACTGTGACATCATCAGAGGCATAAAGCACCCACCCTGGTGCCCTGATGTCAGTTTCCCATCCTTTTTTTTCTGCGAAGCACATTTTGATGCATAAAATAATACACTGCGAAGATGTCCTGTTCTGGACTGCTTTACCCTTTCTGCTACCCATGTAACCTATGAAAAGCTGGTTCTGGTTGCCAGAACTAATATACTAGGTTCGGTATATCTATAAGCTGACCGCCCTCTTGTGGTTCAGCCACTGGAGCATCACCTCCTCCTTGGTAAGATGTGGTGGAGGATGAAAAAGTTACTTCATTTCGTTAGCAATCTTTCTGGTAGATACTCTATCTACCTGCAGATTTCTCATCTTTCTAATATCCCAGATACCAGACTGGACCCAGAAACGTTCAGTAGCTCTTCCTCAAGGGTAGAGGATGCTGGTTAGGTGTTGGTGCTGGAAACCATGCAACCGTGATGTCATCGAAGGCATAAAGCACCCATCCTGGCTTCCTGATGGCATGTTCCTATCCATTTTAACCCACAAAGCCCATTTTGATGCACAAAATAATCAATTGAGATAGGGTCCTCTTTTTGACTGCTTTGCTCTTCCTGTTACTTAAGTAACCTATGAAGAGGTGCTTCCTGGTTTGGTCTATGTAGAAGCTGACTGGCCTCTTGGAATTCTGCCTGTGTTGTCTCTCCTCCTCCTTGGTAGGATGTGGTGAAGGATAAAAAGAAGTGAGGGTTAATGGACTGACCTAGAAAGAAAGGGGTCACTATGTTTGACAGGAAAGCAGCTCTGGTTCAAAGGGCCAACTTGTCGGGGAAATATCATATGAATGGAGGAAGGACGCTCAGCGCCTCGCTGAAGTAATCACTATCAGAGAAACAGTTTTTAACATCAGTAACTTTAATTGACAACTTAGAAGAGGCTCAAAAGTACAGTCCATCTAAAACGTAAACACCAAGTTCATATCCCATTATGCCTTGACAAATAGGGCAGGTGGAAATAAATTAGTCAAACCCTCTAGAAATGTCTTGAGAATAAGTGACTTAAGAAAGGAAGGCTGGTCTGAAAGGCAGAGAAATGCAGACAATGTTGCTAGGTATCTCTGAAAGGAACCCATAGCGTAACCCTGACCCTAGGGAAGAGCAAAATAAAGTACTTCCAACACATGGGCTTTCAAGGTATCAATGTTTTTATCAGCACATCAAGCGACTAATCTGTTTCATCTTCCAGAATACACTGCCTCAGTGGAGCCTTGATGCACAGACAGAATCACATCCACCATTTCAGATAGCAGATGAAAGGAGCTTAGGTGGCCCCACTCAATCTCCAGGCATGAATGTAGAGGCTCTGGAGGTTGGGGTGCAGCACCTGCCCCTCTGACTTTGAGAGCAGGTCCGGCCTGAAAGGTAGGCGAAACAGAGGACACAGGGAATAGTGCAGAAGGTCTGCACACCACACTCTTCTCTGCCAATCTGGGATGATGAGGTGACTTGGGCACATCGTGGAGAATCTTTGTTTTAACCAGAGGAATGGAGGGTTTGGGAGGAGACGCATAGTGAAATAGAAAGTTTCACTTCAACTAAAAAGCATCCCCCAATGCTCCCTACAATGGATACTAAAGGGTGCAGAACTTCGAGCAATGGGCACTGGCAAGAGTGGCAAACAGATCCACTCGAGGCATGCCCCAGAGTGCAAATACATCTTGTGCTACCTTCGGATGAAGGTGTCCCTATTGATTGGCAAGATGACGCCTTGTCAAGCTGTCGGCCCTAACATTCAGGAATCTGGCCAGATGGTTGGTGATGAGCCAAATCCCATGCTGTTGCACCAAAGTTCGAAATCTCAATAGTTCCCAACAGAGACGATAAGACCCCACCCCTCCCAGTTTGCTGACATACCACATTGTGGTCATATTATTCGTCAAGATTTGGACAGACTGACTGTGAACAGAATAGAGGAAGGCCTTGAGTGCAATTCGAATCACTATCAGTTCGAGCATGTTGATGTGAAGAGGCCTGTGATCTTCAGGTCCTGCTGGTGTGCAATCTTCAGGTCCGGCTGGTGTGCACCAAACCCTACAGAGGAGGCATCTGTCATAACCATGGACACTAATTGTGGAGGGCGGAATGACATCCCCTGTAACAGGTTATACTCCACCGACCACCAAGCCAGATCTGCTACAGCGTCCCTGCAGATCAGCATGGCGTCTGACATATCTCGCTGGTGCTGGAACCACTGCCTGTGGAAGCACCACTGGACAGTTCTCATGTGCCAGCATGCATGAGTGATCAAGAGGATTAAAGAAACCAGTAGACCTAGCAGGTGTAGGACCTTCAAGACTAAAATCCCAGTTTCCTCCATCAACATTGAAATCATAACCTCAATGTACCACATCCTCTGAGGGGGAGGGAAATTTTGAAGAGAAGTTGTAGCCAGAATTGCCTCTATGAACAGAATGTGCAGACAGGGCTATACATGAAATTTGGGCACACTGAAAGTCCAAGTCGAACAACAGGGAAGCGGTTGATTGCAGGTGGTAGGACACCATTTGCAGCGACACAGCTTTGAGCAATCTGTCATCCAAGAATGAAAATACTTGACTCCTTGGCCTCCTAAGATGAGCCGCTACTTCCGCCACCACCTTTGTGAAGACTTGAGGTGCTGATGGCATTTCAAACAGAAGTTCTGCAAACTGGCAGTAAGTAAACCCTATCATAAACTGAGGATTCCTCTTGTGAGAGCTCAGGAATGGAATGTGAATATACGATTGCTGCACGTCGAAGGACACCGTCCAGTCTCCTGCTTCCAGCGACAAAAGGACCTCAGCCAGGGACAGCATCTTGAACTCTTCCTTCCAGAGGTAACATTTTAAGATTCTGAGGTTCAGGATTCCTGGGAATCAAAAATAGCACACTTGCCCAATTTCCTGCTCTGGCACCAACTTCACCACTCTGCAACAAGGCTGCCATGTCCTGTTGCAGAATACGCAGATGGTCTTCTGTCTGAAATGTCTGATAAGGAGGGATCTGGAGTGGGGCCTGTTGGAAGGGTAGGGCATGCCCCATTGTATAATTTGAAGGACCCACTTGTTCAAAGTTATGGCCTTCCAGGTCTGTAAAAAGGAGGATATTAGTCTTCCTACAGGCCTTTCGGGCTCTGACATGGGCAAACTAGAGCTCCTTTCCCGGTGGTGGAGGGGAAGGAGGCTGCCTACCTTTGTATTGTCTGAGGTTGCTGCTGAGGGTAGGTGGCTTGTCTTTGGTGAAAATACTCTAGAGAGGCTACAAAACTTTCAATATTGATGGTAGTCTTTCTTGGGAGACTGCAAGCCAAGAAAACGTGCGTAGCTCTGCTTGCTTTAAAATATTTAAAAGCAGAGTATTGTTTGTCCCCAAAAAGATTTGCGTTGTCAAAAGAGAGGTCCATCAGGATTGTCTGAATATCAGAAAGAAATTCAGAAGATCTGAGCCATGCAAGGCAATACACATATACCATCTCCCCTATGACTGAATCTGCAATGTCCAGTCAAACTTCGATTATATGCTTCGACATATCTTGTCATTTCTATACCGCTTGTTCTTCAGGCATGTCCAAGAGATCTGAATCAAATACAAAGAGGTCATTCGTGCATGGTGTTCCAGTATCGCTCATGAGATCCCTTAGCCTGCTCTTTATGTATTTGTTGTTCCTCCAACAAACTTTGAGCTTGCCTCTTCGAGTGGTCGACTATTTCCTGTGACTTGGTGGGAGGATGATCAACTGACTGGCTCAGTGGTACCGGTGGCACAGTCACTGTCTGCGTCTTTTTGGTAGCACCATTGGCATTGGAGGCGGCACTGTACATCGTTGATCTGGTGAAAAGGTTGGTCCTGACATGACCTAGGGCATCAGAGAATTCAAGAAGGGAAACACCGCTGTAGAAGGACCTGACGGTAAGAATCCATTGGCCATCCCAAAGGTTGCCATAGGGCTTTCAGAAGGGACTGTTGCTTCCCAAAAATTTCAAACATTGCATTGAGAAACTATGCTGGGTCTGGGATTGGGGCACGAAATTCAGGGAAGCCCGAGTAGGCAATGTAAACTGCGAAAGAGCAGGTTGGAGCATTGGAAGCAGGATACAAAGAGGCCCTTGGACTGGGTCAGAGCTTGTGGTGCTGCTGGCACCATGTCCACAGTTGGGATTGTGACCAGCTCCAGTTCCATGGAAAACTTACCACAAGGCGTGGGAGTATAGGGGAAATTTGAAGAGAAGTTGTAGCCAGAATTGCCTCTATGAACAGAATGTGCAGACAGGGCTATACATGAAATTTGGGCACACTGAAAGTCCAAGTCGAACAACAGGGAAGCGGTTGATTGGAGGTGGTAGGACACCATTTGCAGCGACACAGCTTTGAGCAATCTGTCATCCAAGAATGAAAATACTTGACTCCTTGGTTCCTAAGATGAGCCGCTACTTCCGCCACCACCTTTGTGAAGACTTGAGGTGCTGATGGCATTCCAAACAGAAGTTCTGCAAACTGGCAGTAAGTAAACCCTATCATAAACTGCAGATTCCTCTTGTGAGAGCTCAGGAATGGAATGTGAATATACGATTGCTGCACGTCGAAGGACACCGTCCAGTCTCCTGCTTCCAGCGACAAAAGGACCTCAGCCAGGGACAGCATCTTGAACTCTTCCTTCCAGAGGTAACATTTTAAGATTCTGAGGTTCAGGATTCCTGGGAATCAAAAATAGCACACTTGCCCAATTTCCTGCTCTGGCACCAACTTCACCACTCTGCAACAAGGCTGCCATGTCCTGTTGCAGAATACGCAGATGGTCTTCTGTCTGAAATGTCTGATAAGGAGGGATCTGGAGTGGGGCCTGTTGGAAGGGTAGGGCATGCCCCATTGTATAATTTGAAGGACCCACTTGTTCAAAGTTATGGCCTTCCAGGTCTGTAAAAAGGAGGATATTAGTCTTCCTACAGGCCTTTCGGGCTCTGACATGGGCAAACTAGAGCTCCTTTCCCGGTGGTGGAGGGAAGGAGGCTGCCTACCTTTGTATTGTCTGAGGTTGCTGCTGAGGGTAGGTGGCTTGTCTTTGGTGAAAATACTCTAGAGAGGCTACAAAACTTTCAATATTGATGGTAGTCTTTCTTGGGAGACTGCAAGCCAAGAAAACGAGCGTAGCTCTGCTTGCTTTAAAATATTTAAAAGCAGAGTATTGTTTGTCCCCAAAAAGATTTGCGTTGTCAAAAGAGAGGTCCATCAGGATTGTCTGAATATCAGAAAGAAATTCAGAAGATCTGAGTCATGCAAGGCAATACACATATACCATCTCCCCTATGACTGAATCTGCAATGTCCAGTCAAGCTTCGATTATATGCTTCGACATATCTTGTCATTTCTATACCGCTTGTTCTTCAGGCATGTCCAAGAGATCTGAATCAAATACAAAGAGGTCATTCGTGCATGGTGTTCCAGTATCGCTCATGAGATCCCTTAGCCTGCTCTTTATGTATTTGTTGTTCCTCCAACAAACTTTGAGCTTGCCTCTTCGAGTGGTCGACTATTTCCTGTGACTTGGTGGGAGGATGATCAACTGACTGGCTCAGTGGTACCGGTGGCACAGTCACTGTCTGCGTCTTTTTGGTAGCACCATTGGCATTGGAGGCGGCACTGTACATCGTTGATCTGGTGAAAAGGTTGGTCCTGACATGACCTAGGGCATCAGAGAATTCAAGAAGGAAACACCGCTGTAGAAGGACCTGACGGTAAGAATCCATTGGCCATCCCAAAGGTTGCCATAGGGCTTTCAGAAGGGACTGTTGCTTCCCAAAACATTTCAAACATTGCATTGAGAAACTATGCTGGGTCTGGGTTTGGGGCACGAAATTCAGGGAAGCCCGAGTAGGCAATGTAAACTGCGAAAGAGCAGGTTGGAGCATTGGAAGCAGGATACAAAGAGGCCCTTGGACTGGGTCAGAGCTTGTGGTGCTGCTGGCACCATGTCCACAGTTGGGATTGTGACCAGCTCCAGTTCCAAGGAAAACTTACCACAAGGCGTGGGAGTATAGGGGAAATTTGCCTCTGGGGGAAGACTGCTGCAGATTCTTCCTCTTTTTTGTGTTTGCAGCGCTTGTCTCTTGACAACCTCAAAGATTGACAGGGGGATTTGGATCTCGCCAAGATCGGCGTTGGGCCAAAAAGTAATCACGGGCCTGGGCCATAAACAGCTTTGCCTCCAGCTCCTTGATTGCCTTGGGGTGGCTACTGAGGCAGAAGTCACACAAACTCGTATCATGCTCTGATGCTAAGCACCACAAGCAAATGTCTTGGGGGTTCATAATGGACACTTGCCCATCATAATCCCTACAGAATGTGAACCCTGAACATTTAGCAGGAGACATTCCAAGCACTGGACACAATTTTTGGCTAAAAAATCATGATGAAATTTCTTTCAGAGAAGACAGCGAGCTCCGGATCCGCATTGGGTATGGAGGGACAAAGGGAAATGACATCATTGTGTCAGGGTAAGCGGTTATGGCTCTGATGACGTCACAGTGGCGTTTCCGATGCAGACACTGAGTCACTGCCTCCTACTGGAGTAGAAGAGCTATTGAAAGTTTCTGGATCAGTCTAGTGCCTGGGATATACGAAATGTGAAGAATCTGCAGGTAAAAGTATCCATCAAAAACATGATTTATAAGGTTTTGCCCTATAACTAATGTAGGCAGTGTGGTACTTTTAGAAGGAGTTACTTTATATATAGGAATGGCCAAAACAAATGGAGGTTCAGTATACCAGCACATATTGGGAGTTAGAATGGGTATCCAGAGTTTGCTGGTCCACTTATTCAGGAGAAGGGTGTACCTGAGCTTCTTTTTAATAAGGTAGATGAAAATGAGAACTAGGGTGTAATGTAACATATAAAAATGAATGTCAAATTATTTTGTGTATTATTCATGTAACTTAAAATTTAAATAGCAGCTATGGAATATAACAAGGCAAAAATGTTGATGAAAATATATATTGTGATCAAGGCTGTGAAGCCAAAACACATCTTGCACACCACTTGTGAATAAATAATTTCTGGCAACCTCGGAGTGTCCAAGTTGTTGGATCCTTGTTATGGTTTAGAGGTCAACATCTATCCTTATAAAATAATTAGAGGAACTGCTCCTTCTTTGCACATCTCTCTCCCTGTGTATTTAAGAGGCTTGGAAAGGCCTCCAATTAGACATACCCTTATAATCTCCTGTTTATCACCAATACTTTCTTTTATCTTCCCAGCAACTGATGGCTGAAAATGTTTTAGACTTGCTTAAATTTAATGCAGAGCACAATCCATCCAGAGATGGTCCGCTTCTGCACAGCCTTTCCCTTCTTCGCTCCGACATAGCCCATGAACAGTTGGCCATACCCCCGGAACTCTTTTGTAAGGTCAAGGTAGAACGACAATGCTCGTTCTGGGTCCAGATGGTGGAGTCGCTCCTCTTCTTTAGAGGGATGCAGAGCAGCGTAAAACGTAGGCAGGGTGATAGACTGGCATACATGAAAGGGAGTGACGACTTTCGGCAGAAAGGAAGCCCTAGTTCTGAAAAACAGCTTGTCTGGGCAGATGGTCAGGTATGGAGGCTTGGATGACAAGACCTGAAGCTCACTGACCCTCCGGGCAGATGTTATTGCCACCAGGAAGGCCGTCTTGATGGTAAGGAGCCTGAGAGGACAACTGTGCAAGGGCTCAAAGGGAGCGCAGATCTGGAATGTCAGGACAAGATTAAGGTCCCACTGAGGCATGATAAAGGAAGAGACCTATGTTGCAAACCTTTCAAGAACCTATGCAACAATAGGGGATGTTAAAGAGGGTCAGGCAACTACAGAAAGGCTGAAATAGGAGAGCGATAACCCTTTAAGGTGCCCAGGGCAGAACCCTGCTGGGCAAGGGAAAGAATAAAGAGAAGAACCTGAGAAAAGGGAGCAGAAAGGGGGTCAATCTGCTTTTCAGCACACCATGCCACAAGCTTGCCCCAGTGCTAGGCATATACCATTTTGGTGAAGGGACGCCTAGCTGCAGGTATAACATTGCAGACTTCGGGCGGAAGGTTGAAGGATGTCAAATGTCACCACTCAATCTCCACGCAAGAAGGCAGAGCTTTGACAGGTTTGAGTGGAGAACTCTCCTCTGCTTCTGCAACAGAAGATCCTTCCGAAGGGTCAGCCTGATTGGAGGACCGATGGCCATGCTCAACAGCTTGGGATACCAAACTCTCCGTGCCCAGCACGGAGCCACAAGAATATCTTGGGCCTGGTCGTTCCTGATCTTCTTGAGAACTCTGGGCAGGAGTGGTATGGGTGGAGAGGTGTACAGGAGGCTTGAGCTCTGCTCGAGACGAAAAGCATCTCCGAGCGAGAGCCGCCTTGGAAACTCCAGCGCGCAGAATTGCTGACATTGGGAGTTCTTGTTGGTTGCGAACAGATCTAACCAAGGCTCTCCCCACTGCTGAAACAGACCTTGCACCACCTCCAGATGGAGATGCCATTCACGCTCCACTAGGCATCTTCGGCTGAGTTTGTCCGCCCTGGATTTAGAGAGGCTGCCAGGTGTTGAACCACCAGGGATATGCCCTGCTGTTCCAGACAGGTCCAGAGACGCAGGGCCTTTTGACAAAGGATCCACAACCCCACCATGCCCTGTTTGCTGCAGTACCACATGCTGGTGGTGATGTCCGTGAACATCTGCACTAGCCTTCCCTTGATGGAGGGTAGAAAGGCTTTCAATGCGAGCTAGATTGCCCGGAGCTCCATTAGATTGATGTGGAGTCCAGATTCAGCCGGACACTAGAGGTCTCTGATCTCCACCTCTCCCAGTTGCCACTCCCACATCCCAGCAGTGACACATCTGTCACTAGTGAAAAAACACAAGAAATCCTCGGCTCTGAGTGCAAGACCATACAAGAAAAAGAGACAGCAAAGATAACCTCTAGACGCTTCTGGGGGAGTCCTCACTGTGAAGAGGTTGTAGCCCTTGGCGGGGCTAGGCATCCCTGACAAGAGGAGAATCCCAGATGATGGAGCATGCCACTTCGGTGGGTGATGAGATTTCGTCCTAATTAAAGGACTCCCCCAGAAGCGTCTAGAGTTTATCTTTGCTGTCTCTTTTTCTTGTATGGTCTTGCACTCAGACCCGAGGATTTCTTGTGTTTTTTCATTAAATGGTTGGGGAGCTTATCCTCGTTGGTCTCTTAAACTTCCCCAAGACCCCCTACTCTTTTTTGTATTCATTGCATCTGTTACTAGTGCCAGATCTGGCTGAGGAAGGGAGAGGGGTCTGCCGCTGACCCAACTGCAGTTCGTGAAACACCACTGCAGATCTTGCACAGTTCCCTCCGAGATATGGATCATGTCCGAGAGATTTACCTGATGCTGTGCTCACTGGAACTTCATGTCCCACTGCAGAGCCCACATATGCCAGCGGGCATGTGTCACAAGCGGGATGAAGGAGGCCATGAGGCCCAGCAGCCTCAGAGTCAGTCTCACCGAAATCCAGGAAAGAGGCTGAAACATCGGTATCATATCCTGAATATCCTGGACTCGACATTCGGGAGGATAGATACGAAACTTCACTGTGTCCAGAACAGCTCCAATGAAAGGGAACAGCTGAGAGGGAGTCAGGTGTGACTTCGGCATGTTGATAGTGAAACCCAGCGAATGCAGGAGGTCCGCCGTAGTCTGGAGGTGGGAGATGACAGCCAGGGTGAGCTCGGCTTCAACAGCCAGTTGTCGAGATAGGAGAAGTCGGGCACCACTGATTTCCACAGATGAGCTGCAACCACTGCCATCACCCTGGTGAACACCCAAGGGTTGCTGGTAAGGCCAAAAGGGAGAAAAGCGTACTGAAAGTGCCCGGGCCCACCATGCACCTCAGGTGAAGCCTGTGGGCAGGCAGAACTGGAATATGGAAATATGCATCCCGCAAGTACAACGCTACCATCCAGTCTCACACATCCAGGGAAGACTTGAGCAAGCGTGAGCATTTTTAACTTCACCTTCCTGGGGAAGAAATTGAAGGCACAGGTCTTGGCATAGGACTAAGGCAGAAGTTCTTCTTGGGTACTAGAAAGTAGCAGGGATAGCAACCACAACCTACTTCTGGCGTCGGCACCCTCTTTATCGCTCCCTTGGCCAAGAGAGCCGCCACTTACTGGCAGAACAAAGATAGATGACCCTCCGTCAGCCTGTCACAAGCAGGTGGCATGGGTGGAGGGGAAGTCTTAAAGGGGAGAGAGTAGCCCCTCCAAACAATCTGTAGAACCCATTGGTCCAATGTAATAGACCGCCAGTGGCGCACATGATGGCGGATCCTGCCGCCTACTGGGTGCCCATGATGATAAGGGGGCAGACTATAAGGGCTTGGAGGCTGCGGCTGCCGGGAGGGTGGTGGATTGGACTGACCACTGGCTGCCAGACCCACAAGGTCTGTGGGTACCACATTATCGGCCAAGTCGAGGCTGCGAAGCTAGCACGCCATGGTGGATGGGTGGGTACAGATGTGACTGGAAGCTCCTTCTGTGGCCACGAAAGGTGGATTGGGGGTGGTGAGGAGCCAAGGAAAGGTCCAAGGCCCAGGACGTAGCCCTGCTGTCCTTAAAGTGCTCTAGTGCTGAATCGACTTTGTCTCCGAAGAGACGGAAGCCATCAAAGGGCAGGTCCATATGTGACACTTGGACATCCCCACCCTCCTCACCACTGTTACAAATGATGCTCCCTTCTCCTTAGCCACGGTAGGGGGAGAAAGCATGTCAGTATCTGGAGAAGTATTCAGTCCGCTGGCGTCCGCCAAATCCTCACACCAGTCCATGTTAGGGTCATAATGCTGGTATTCTTCAGGGTCCAGCGACCCTCCCAATCCTCCCTGAGTCCTAGCTCATAAGAATAGGGTTCAGGCTTCAGCCTGGAAGGCATAGCTCCAGTCAGTGTCGGGCGACGCACATCCGGCTCTGTGTCGATGAACAGAAGGGGGACAGCGCTGCCGGTGGGCGCCAAGAGCGTCAGCATCAGGCACGTCATCAGGGAAGGTCAAGATGGCACGAGCGGACCTGTTACGAATCCATGTTTGGATCCAAGGGGCCTGACTGGCACTGGAGCTGCCACCGTGGATCCAGTAGGTGCCCCACCCAAACCCACAGGGGGCAAAAGGGCGTGCCAGAGCAAATGGGTGCCCAAATATGAGGTGCATGGCCTCATTAAATTCTTTTAATTGGGTGGGGGTCACTCCGTTCCCCGAAAACTTGGGGAGGCGTGGAGACGCTCCAGGCGCTGGCTCAACTGCAGAGCCAGGCCACAATGTTGATACTCCCCCGTCTTGTCAGCTGACGGACGCTAAAAAGTCGAAGACCTCTTCGACGACGACGACTTCTTGCGGGACTTACTCAAATGACCTGACGACTTTGAGTGCAACGAGGATCTTAGACTCTGCGACCGCTCCCAGGACCTTCCTCTCGTCTGGGATCTGGATTGTAGCAGTGTCTCACGTCAAGCCGCCAGGGACTTGAGGGATCATTCTCTTAAGGCCTTCAGGTTCATGGCGCTGCAATCAGAACAGGCCTTCGGGTCGTAGTTACCCTCGAAGCACCAAGGGCATACAAGGTGCGGGTCTGTCACCAACATTAACCACTTACTGTCACCAGACAGGTGCCGCAGGGCTTGAAGCCAGCCATACGAGAGGACATTTCTGCCAAAGCAGAAGGAAAACCTAAAAAAGACTTGACAAAAAGTTGAAAAAAGTTAGTCAAAATTGACTAAGGGGCAGTTCTCTTCGGATCTGCGTTGACTGGAGCAGAAAGAAAAGAACTGACGTCAGCGCGCTCATCACGTCACATCTGGCTCGGACGAGGCCACACAAAGCCGATCGACGCCACCTACCGGTGCTCAGGGGTACTGCTCACAACAATTTTCCAGGTCTAGTCTGACACCTGGGGATAATTCTAAGGTAAGGAATCTGCGGCTAGCAGTCTCTATCGGATGTGTGGCATTTTCCCATGATTGATCTCTAGGGACTCCAGAACTCCACAGCACCAGGCAAAGCAGAAGAACCTTGAGCTGGAAGTACAGAGAAGTGTTGGCTCCTGGCCAGCTACATCTTCTGGTAGTCACATTTAACCATTCGGATACCCAATCATAGATTGCAGTGTTATCAAAATGTTTGGATGATGGTAAAGCTGGCCCTTTCCACAAACAGTATAAAATTGTAACTGGCATTCCTCAAACTTCAAAATCTCTTCCTATAAAACTGCACTTTCAAAAACTAGCAAAAGAATAACATTTGTGTTCAAGGCTTCAGCTCACATGTTTAAACTGGATAGCTCATCATGTTTGTAACCCTTCTACTTCAATATAGATTTTACTTCTCTAAATCCTGTTTAAAATTAGTTGATCATTTTTTGTCTTACCTTGTTTATACTGAGGTTACAAACTTTTGGCTGATAACTCCTAAGTCGTTGCCTCTCCACATACTGTCCAGACTAAAACAGCCCAACTTCTCTTGGCACCAGATGCTTCAAATATGTTAAACCACTTGAATCCAGCTCCTACTCATAATCCCCAGCAATGAACGTGGAAAAACAAGGGGCAGGGCCTTCTCTACCTTGCCACTTCAGAGACTAGACTGAATAACCACTCATGCAACTGTTCTACAAGGTACACCAAACAATACTGTTTACTCAAACTCTGAAGTTATAACAAGTAGTCTAAAAAAAAATGATGTACTGTACTGCAAGCTGAACTAATTGCTTTGAGCAAAGTTCATTGTAGCGACCATTGTATTTCAGATATTATCATGTTTTAGCGACAAGAAAATATAAATTAAAAAATAAATTGTCTCCTCCAACATCTTGTACTTGTATGTGTACTGAATCAGTAAAGGCAGGGAATAACGAGGAGTATAATACAAAACAGGACTACAGGAAGTTCAACATTACAGACAGAATGGGAAATGGGATTTTTAAAAAAAGTAAACTGGCGTATGAAATGCTAATATTTGGCCCTCCTGGAACAATAAGAAAGTGACAGAATAAAATAAGTTTTCAAGAATCCAAATACCTCAGCAGCTTGCCAAAGAATGTCCACGTTCTTGTTCTTCCGAGCTTGGACATTTTGTCCCAGGAATCGCAGAAGTTCAGGCAGGCAGGTCTGGCTACGGGATCGAGGCAGACCTAGCAATAATACCATACATAATGGATAATTAGACAAAAACAGTAACACATAACTCAACAGAAAACATAAGAGCCAGCATTCATCCTGTAGCACTCAGAATAAACCAAGTGCACAACCTGTGACTCTGTGTGTATAGGAGAAGATTTGAGGTCATGAAACACTAAAAACATAACAAGTTCTTCAGACAACTAAAACAGTTGAGGCAATTATCGCAACACTTTTACTTACAGCGTTGGTTTGGGTTTAAGTAAAATGGGCTTAGGTGTGTGAAAGTGGAAGTCCTAAAATTGGAAAACAGCAAATAGTTTTATTCCTACCTTCCTCAGGTTATTTGATTTTGAAAGATATCTTTCACATGGTCTTCTCTTTTGTTCCTTCTTTAACGTTAGGCACACAATTATATCTCTATTAGTCTTTTCACCCGAACCAGTCTTCAGGTATCATATTTCCTCACAGACCTTTGGCCACATTAAAAAAGGCGACATAATTCAAGGCAACTGTTGTAATGAAGACCACCCCAGCAACCGTGAACAACCTTTTCTTCTCAAGAGGAGCAGTACTACCAGACACCAACTGTCTCCACAACTGCTACAACTGACTGTGACAGAATTGTGTGCGCAGAACGTTCTAAGGAACACTGAGGTAGGTAGGGAGAGCACAATGGAGAGAATGGGCTTGACAGGCCTGAAGAATATGTGAGCATGATTACGAGAGGATATAACATGAGAAAGGCAGAATTTAAAAATAGTGTGACATATAATAATCCTAAGGTACCCTACACACATGGAAATATGCAAAGTTCAGAGAATGCAGGCCACAAAAAATACAAGGTTGCCAAACGTTTTCCACAGAAGTCTTTACACAAAGCCCCTTACTATGATGTCAGGGGGGTCCGCCCGACATACAGGGCCATCGGTCCGACCGCCGCATTAAGAGGAAGGCGGTTGGAGCAATAATGTCCGGGGCATAGACCGCCCCTTCCGACAAGAACCAACATCCCGTCGGGGCAGCGGTCGGACTCCTATCCCTACAATAGAAGCAGTGACTGCGCAGGTATCGCCGAGGGATTAGGATGTCCCTTTTCAACTGCCTTTTCATGGCGGTCCCACTGCTATGAATAGGCAGACGGAAACAGATTTTAGGGTCCCCAAGCAGGGCCCCCGTGGGCCATTGCCCAGTGGCCTGGAGGGTACATGTAGTGCCCCCCAAACATCCCTGTGCCAGGCACCACAGGGTGCCTAGCACACGGTGCATGGATGTTTACAAAGTGCCTTTTTCTACTGCGGCTTGTGCTACGACCTTTTTCCTGGGCTGCAGCACAAGCCGCAGTAGAAAAAGCATTTTACGACTGCCTGCACGGTGGTCGTATCCTAATAGGGCGGTAGGACTCCCAACTCATTGTCGGACAGTTCCTGCCCGAAATGATGGCGGTCGGCGGTTTGACTGACCACCATCATAATGAGGCCCAAAATCTTGTTGCCAGCTGGGGTTCCTTTTCAGACATCCTGCTATTCAGATGACGGTATCTTTGGGACCCAGTTCGTTCTTATCAATGAGGACTCTGGCGGTTGCTATGAAGCTACAGAATTATCCATTTCCCCACAATTAGCTGTTATTCAATTTCACCACACTTTTCTTCACTTCAAACAATTGTAAATGGTTAAGAAATATAACATTTATTATAGAAGAGCCCTTATTTCTTGTCTCGGACCACATCAGCATCCTTCCACTGCACTTTTTTACACACTTTAAACTGGTTGCAGTATGAATATTTTCTCTGATTCACCTTCCCTCTTTCACTTATGTAGGCCCTGTCTAGTTCAGCAGTTGCCTGACTATCATGCCAGGCTGGAATGAACTTGGTGCCTGCGTTCGTATTCTTTAGGGGGTTAAAAAGGGAAACCACAGTGATGGAGTAGGGAGTAGAGCAATAGGCCCAGATCACCTCTAAAATGACATTTATTTTCCGGACTTCTGTTCACATGTATTAACTGCCAACACCTTTTGACCATCCTGGCTATACTTTGTACCAGGCCACTTACTTTCAGATAGTATTAATCAGGTCTAGGGTGTCTTACCAACATTTCTTGTAGGAAGGCCTTCACATGCTATCGGATGTCAAATGGACCCCAGTGTTGATGATAAACTCTTTAGGAATCCCTTCATTAGCACATACCTCCATTTAGAAATGTATCATGACATCTTCATGTTTTGGGAGATCAACTTGGTAACTGCCCATCTTGTGTGATAATCAACTAGCACCAGAGCAGAATTCCCTTCAATTCCAACCCCACACAAAGGTCCAATGATGTCTAGTGCCACCTTACTCCAAGATTTGTTAGGGACAACCATGATAGATAGGGAGGAATTCTGGGCCACATTTACTTTGCCACAGGATATGGAGGAACTTGCTTTCAGTTCAACCTAAGAATCCATACTTGCAACCAATACTGCACCATCAGCCTATTTTTTGTAAAGCCCTTTCCTATGTGTCCCTAATGGCCTAATTCTACATTTTGTTCCTTAATGTTCCAGGTGGTACTAACCTTCTGCAGCGAAACAATTTCCCATCTGTAAGGTTAATTTCATGTCTTACATACCTAAAAGGTCGGATGGCACCTGGCACATCTTTTTTGTCTGGCCACCCACTACACGCTCATTTTTTAATAGTTTTAACCATAGTGTTTGTAGATACACCATTTCTCTTCATTGATCCCTTGTTGCACAAGAGAAAGCACAACTTCACACCATCGACTGTATCACCTAAAGCAAACTCTGGCATATGAGAAAGGCAGTCAGCTGCTAGACTTCTAAGCCCAAGTAGGCACTCTATCCTGAAATAAAAACTATAACATTCTAGATCAAGAAATCACCTAGCCACATTGAGGGCGGGGGGTGGAGGGGGGAGTTGTGCTATAATCCCATACTGGTAAAAGTGAAAAGTAAGGGTTTGTGGTGTGTGCACTACAAACGTGATGCCCAAGAGAGCAAACTTGAAGTGACATATAGCGCAGTAGCATGCCAGTGCTTCACCTTTCACCACTGTTTAGTTCTTATCGCACCCTTCAAAGTCTGTGAGGCAAAAGCGATTATCCTTTCCTTCAGCTAACTGCAATAGGGCCATGCCTAGACACTTACTACTTGCATTAGTGCCTTAGTACGAGAACAGTTTGTCTGGAAGTGTGAAACCTTCCTAGTGTGGGGGCCGCTCAGATTTGTTTGATTTTCTCAAAAGCTTTCTGGGAACTATTAGACCATGAGAAATGCAACCCCTTTTTTGAAGAGAGCTCCTAAAGGTTCCATGGCAGTGGTGAAACTGGTAACACATTCAGAGTAGTATTCTTAAAAACCCAGGAAGGATTTGAGCTCCTCTTTGAATTCAGCAAAAGGTGCTTCTTTGACTGTCACTTCTCGGTCAACATTTGGTCTTACTCCATCCTTACAAAGGGTGAGTTCCCTAAGCAGGTTATGGATTCAATATCTATTTGACAAATATTTTTTTTTAACTGTTAGCCCTGGGTTCCTCCACCTGCCTAAAATGTTCAGTGTGTTGTTCCGTATCACCATTGTAGATTTTAATATCGTCCTGAAAGAACAAGATTTGTGGGAGTCCTTCTGCATAATACACTGAAAAAGATGCCATAGGAACTAAATGTAAGGAATTCTCTTGAATATAAAGGCTCCTAAAGGAGATATAAATGAGGGAAGGCCTTGAGTTTGCATGTAAGGCTACCTTCTAATAACCCAAGGATAGATTTAAAATGCTAAAGCCTGAGGCTCCCAAACATGTTACTTAGGGCCAAATGTATCAAAAATCAATTTTGTATTCCTTAAATAGCAAATTTCAGGTAATCGTTATTTAAGGAATGCAAAATGGCATGTAAGAAAATAGCAATTACCAAATAGCGATTTCAATAGATTCACAATTAGGTAATCGCTATTAGGTACTACTACTCCATTCGTTCCTATATGCTTAAAGGTCCAAAGGTGCGAATGGTTTTGCATTAGCTAATTTGCGGTTACCTAATTAGTAATCGTGAATTAGTTAATGCAAAACCAAGAGTGCCCAGGGGCCTAAGCCCCCTCTGAGCATCCCAAAACAAAACGTGCACATTTAAAGCACATGTGTGCCCTACACGGCACTTTGAAAAATGCATTTAAAAAAAATTGCACATAGTTACCATCGACTTGGAGTCAATTGTAATAGCATCTCCTAAATGCACAGTTTGCATTTAGAAAATGCTTGGTACATGTGCTTACAGAATCGCAAATTGCGAGTCCCTATTTGAATTTACAATTTTATGTAATCGCAAAAAATTGTGATTACCTAAAATTGCGACTACAAAGCCTTTCATACATCTTGAAAGGCTATTTTGCATTCGCAAACGGCCGAAATTACCGATCCGCACCATTTGCGAATGCAAAATTGTTTGATACATGTGGCCCAAAATATTTTAGCAGTGTTGGGCAGGAAATAACTGTCCACCCATATTCTGGCACTTAGGACTCTCAAAACAACGCAAACGTTGCCTACCTTGGTACCTAAAACAATAGGAGCAAGCAATTCGGATCATTCAATTTTCAATTTTCTCAATTACTCAATTAGTCTTGATGTAATTATGATGTATTTGAGTCCCTCTAGATGGGTGTCAGGAGAATCAAAAATATTAGGTTTTGTTTTCAAAAAGATTTAGTCAAGCATTCCTTTGTCAACCATGGTATAGAGGTAACATGAATCCGCAAGGACACTAACAGTACTACAATTTAAATTTTATTTTTTTAATTTTTTTTAATTTTATTTTTTTAATTAAATTTTCATACCGCTTATAATTGAAAAGCAGTGCTTATCATAGCACATCAAAAACAACATTGCAACACAAACAAATCCAACCCCCCAGTGATCGACCAATGCATTACTGTGGTTGGTTGTGGACACATTCAGATAGACCTTGTATACATAAACTAGTACATGTCATGCGCAGACAAATTCAACCCTCCAGTGAGGTGGTAATAGCTTCTTGATCTTTATTCCGCAGGTAGTGCAGTAGCGGCTCCCAAATGTCTTTCGGTCTAGATGTTGCTGGTAGCTCCTCGGCATAGAGTGCAAGATTGTCCCTACAATATATCAGGTCCCTAATCCAGTGATCCGGGCTAGGTGCGAGTGAGCCCTCCCATGTCATTGCCACCCTCCTCTTTGCCATCAGCAGTGCAGCTCTGATAAATCTGCCAGTGACACCCTTCAGATGTGGTGTGAAGGTTAGCAGGCAGGTCTGTGGGGTGTGTGGCAATGTGACCTTGGTCATTGCCTTGATTCTGGCCAGTACCTCTGACCAGAACTCAGCCACCCCGCCACACTCCCAGGCCAGGTGCCAGAAGTCTACACCGGGCGCACCACATCGCTTACATGCATCACTGTCACGGAGGCCGCATCTAAACAGTTTAGATGGCGTGTGATATGCCTGATGCAAATATTTGAAGTGAATTATTCGCAAATTGCCATTTGAGGTGCACTCCCTAGTGAGTTTACCGCAACTTTCCCATTCCTTTTGTGTAAGCTGAGGAGTGAGCTTGGCGTTCCACCTGTCCAGACTTGTATGGTCTCTCGTTACTTTCTCACCCCTGGCTGCCCTGTATAATTTTGTTATGAGCTTACGCCGTGTTGGGCTGACTAGGAGTAGTTGGAGTGTTTGCAGTGTCTGTGGTTCCTCCGGAAATGTGGGGTAGTGTGCCCGAATTGCCTTCTTGAGACTGTGGAAAATGAATTTGAAAAGCGGGGTGCTGTTCTGAACATACCCCATCTCCTCGTCCGTAAGGAAACTACCGTTAGGGAAGAGGTCATGCATTGTATCTATCCCTGCCCGTGCCAGTGTATGCATAGCGCCTGTTTCCTGCGTTACTGATAGCACTGAATGGTGTGCTAGCGGGAGCGATGGGGCGTACAATGGGAGTTTTGCTGATAGTCGGCCTATAGCTTGCCATGCCGCTACCGTGGTGTCTATTGTGTTAATTTCTTGTCTAGGGGTGCATCTGCGTGTGTGCAATAGTATACACCTGAGTGGAACTGGGTGAGCATTGCCGTCCTCCCCCGCAACGTGCGGTATGAACTCGTGGTGACTATGCCAGTAATACGCATACTGCGCTTGCGCGCACAGATAGTACAAGTACATATCAGGCACGCCGAACCCACCCTTGTCATAGTCCAGTGTTAAGACGTCCAGACTCACCCGGGCTTGCTTCCCTCCCCATATGAGTCGCACCAGCAGCGAGCGGACTGTTTTGAAGAAACGTTGCGTCAATTTTAGTGGTATGTTGCTGAACCGATATAGAAAGCGGGGCAGGATGACCATCTTGATGAGGGCTATGCGGTCCGCCAGTGACAGCGGCATCGTTGACCAACAGTCAACTTGCTGCTCTAGTTTGTCGCATGCCACCCCGTAGTTCTCACATATGACCATTTCCGGATCTCGGGGCAGCCACACTCCCAAGTACTTGACCGGGTCAGCGGACCATACAATGGGGAATTCTATTGGATAACACTGCGTGCATTGAGTCAGTGGGACCACCAGAGACTTACCCCAGTTTATGCTAAGTCCCGATAAAAACCCAAACCTGATGTACTCTCGCATTATGGGTGCTAGGTATACTTGGGGTTCCCGGACGAAGAGCAGCATATCATCGGCATATAAGGAGATGCTCACAGGTCTGTGTGCAAATCTCAATGTCGCTTCCCTATGTCTTTGTCTAATAATGCAGGCCAGCGGCTCCAGCATCCAAGCGAAAAGGAGCGGTGATAGGGGACACCCCTGGCGGGTGCCCCTACCAATCCGAATGGGGCCCGAAGGGAACCCTCCCACTCGTATACGTGCCGTTGGGTTCGTGTATAACAGCCTCAACCATCTAATGTATCCCGCTGGAAATCCTACACGGTGGAGGATGCGAAACATATACCCCAATTCTATCGAATCGAACGCCTTGGCCGCATCTAACATGACAGCCACCGCCTGTAAGTCAGGGTCGAGTACATGAAGCATCGCGAAGATGGTACGTAAATTGTGTGACGTAGAACTTTCTGGTATGAAGCCAGACTGGTCCGGAAGGACCAGGTTCGGCATCAATGGCTGGAGCCTGCTGGCCAGAATTTTCACCAGGATCTTTGCGGCCATGTTAATTAGGGACAGAGGACGGTACGACTCGCAACACGAGGGCTCTTTATCTTTTTTTAGGAGCGTTATGATTAGAGCTTCCCTCAGGGTTGGGGGCAGCGTCCCCATTTCATAGGCTTCCGTGTACATTTCCTGCATGTACGGGATCAGGTCATCCGCAAATGCCTTATAAAATTCACTTGTTAAGCCGTCCGGTCCCGGCGCTTTTTTGTTTGGCAGAGAGCGTATCGCCTCTCTAATGTCAGCAGCTTCAATCGGCTGGCACAAGTAGTCAGGTTGGCCAGGAGATAGCCAGGCCAGGGCAATATCCTCTAAATACTCTTCTAGTTCCGTAGACCCGGTCTCGCCTTTTGAGGTGTACATTTCGGTGTAGCAATTACAGAACTGCTCCGTGATTGCTTGTGTGGTATAATGGTCCTGCCCTGTGCGATCCGTGATTTTCCCTATTACAGTAATTTCAGCCTTTATCTTAATCTTTTCAGCAAAGACGTGTCACGGTCGACCACCCGCGCCATACGCACGAGCGATATGTCTCTTTGACAGATATCGCATCTCCTCGGACGCCAGCTCGTTGTATTCCAGTATGCGCTCTTTGATGCCCGCTAGCGTGGCATCGTCTGGGGAGTCTGCGCATTCCCGGTCCAGCTGTGCTAATTCAGTTTCTTTGCGGGATAACTGGCGTCGGATATCCTTGAGAATGCCTGAAGCGGTACTTATACAAGTGCCCCTAATTGTCACATTGAAACCAATCAATCAATCAATCACGGCATTTATAGAGCGCGCTACTCACCCGGGAGGGTCTCAAGGCGCTGGGGGAGGGGGTAAGTTACTGCTCGAACAGCCAGGTCTTGAGCTGCTTCCTGAAGGCGAGATGGTCCTGGGTTCGCCGAAGGTGAGTGGGGAGGGAGTTCCAGGTCTTGGCCGCCAGGTAGGAGAAGGATCTTCCTCCGGCGGTGGTTCTGCGGATGCGTGGTACGGTGGCGAGGGCGTGGCTGGTTGATCGTAGCTGGCGTGTGGGCGTGTAGAAGGACATGCGGTCGTTGAGGTACTTTGGGCCCAGGTCGTGGAGGGCCTTGTGTGCGTGGGTGAGGAGTCTGAACGTGATTCTCTTGCTGACGGGGAGCCAGTGCAGGTCTTTCAGGTGTACGGTGATGTGGCTGTGTCGGGGGATGTCCAGGATGAGTCGTGCGGAGGCGTTCTGGATGCGCTGGAGTCTCTTTTGAAGTTTGGCTGTGGTTCCGGCGTAGAGGGTGTTCCCATAGTCCAGTCGGCTGGTGACGAGTGCCTGGGTGACGGTCTTCCTGGTTTCAGTGGGGATCCATCTGAAGATCTTGCGGAGCATGCGCAGGAGTGTTGAAGCATGAAGATGAGACGGCGTTGACTTGTCTGGTCATCGATAGGGAGGAGTCCAGGATGAAGCCCAGGTTGCGTGCGTGGTCCGTTGGCTTGGGTGCGGTGCCCAGGGCCGGGGGCCACCAGGAGTCGTCCCAGGCGGAGGGTGATGAGCCCAGGATGAGGACTTCCGTCTTGTCTGAGTTCAGTTTAAGGCGGCTGTTCCTCATCCAGTCGGCGACGTCTCTCATCCCGTCGTGCAGGTTGGCTCTGGCGGTGGTGGGGTCGTTGGTGAGGGAGAGGATCAGCTGGGTGTCGTCGGCGTAGGAGATGATGTTGAGGTTGTGTCGGCGTGCGATGGCTGCGAGGGGGCTCATGTAGACGTTGAAGAGGGTCGGGCTGAGTGAGGATCCTTGTGGAACGCCGCAGATGACTTCGGTGGCTTCGGATCTGAACGGGGAGAGGCGGACTCTCTGGGTTCTTCCGGCGAGGAACGAGATGATCCATTCCAGTGCTTTCTCTCGGATTCCGATGTTGCTGAGGCGCTTCACTAGGGTGCGGTGGCAGACGGTGTCGAACGCCGCGGAGAGGTCCAGGAGGATGAGGGCAGCTGTTTCCCCGTTGTCGGTTAGGGTTCTGATGTCGTCGGTGGCTGCGATAAGGGCGGTCTCGGTGCTGTGGTTGGCCCGAAACCCGGACTGCGAGGGGTCGAGGGATCCATTCGTCTCGAGGAAGGCGGCAAGCTGTCTGTTGACGGTCTTCTCGATGACTTTGGCCGGAAACGGAAGGAGCGAGATGGGGCGGTAGTTCTTGAGGTCGGTGGGGTCCGCCGTTGGTTTCTTCAGGAGGGCGGTAAGCTCGGCGTGCTTCCAGCTCTCCGGGAAGGTGGCGGTGTGGAAGGAGGAGTTGATGATGTCCCGGAGATGGGGTGCGATGGTGGCGTCGGCTTTGTTGAAGACGTGGTGTGGGCAGGGGTCGGTTGGTGATCCGGAGTGGATGGAGTTCATCGTGCGGGTGGTGTCTTCGGTGTTGATCGGGGTCCAGTTGCAGAGGGTGGTGGTGGCGGGCATTGGTTCGGCGGTAGGGTGCGTTGTTTGTGCGTCGAAGCTGTTGTGTATGTCGGTGATCTTGCGGTGGAAGAACGCGGAGAGTGAGTTGCAGAGGTCTTGCGAGGGGGTGATGTCGTTGTTTCCGGCGCTGGGGTTGGAGAACTCTTTGACGATGCTGAAAAGTTCCTTGCTGTCATGGGCGTTGTTGTCCAGTCGTTCTTTGAGTGCCGACTTCTTGGTGGCACGGATCAGCTGGTGGTGTTTGCGGGTGGCGTGCTTGAGGGCGGTCCTGTTGTCTGTGGTCTGGACGAGTCGCCAGGTTTTCTCGAGAGTGCGGCAGTTCTTCTTGGATTCCTTGAGTTCGTTGGTGAACCAAGGGGTTTTCTTGCTTCCGGGTCTGCTGGGAGGGTTTTTAGTGGTGCGAGGTCGTCGGCGCAGGCGGTCAGCCACTTGGCGAGGTTGCTGGCTGCTTCGTTTGGGTCCGTTGTGTCGGTGGGTGTGTTCTGGCTGAGGGAGGCGGTGAGCTGCTCGGCGGTGATCTTGCTCCAGCTCCGGCGGGGAGCCTGTTGCGGGTGGTGGTGGGTCGCAGTCTTTCTGAAGCTGAAGTGGACGCAGCTGTGGTCGGTCCAGTGGAGTCCGGTGGCGTGGCTGAAGGAGATGTGCTTGCTGGACGAGAAGACGGGGTCAAGCGTGTGGCCGGCGTAGTGGGTGGGCGTGTTCACCAGTTGCTTGAGTCCGAGGTTGGCGAGGTTGTCCAGCAGGGCGGTGGTGTTTCTGTCGTTGTTGTTCTCCAGGTGGAAGTTGAGGTCCCCTAGGAGGATGTAGTCGGCGGAGGGCATGGCGTGCGGGCTGATGAAGTCTGCGATGTCTTCGCTGAATAGTGTGCGTGGTCCCGGGGGTCTGTAGATGAGGGTGCCTCGGAGGGTGGTCTTGGGGTCCGTGTGTATCTGGAAGTGTAGGTGTTCGGCGGCGGTGAAGGTCTCGTCGGAGTTAGTCGAGATGCGGATGGTGTTCTTGTGTACGATGGCGATGCCTCCTCCCGTCTGGTTGACGCGGTCCTTCCGGGTGATCTTGTATCCATCCGGGATGGCTATGGCGATGTCAGGCGCTGAGGAGGCGTTCATCCAGGTTTCGGTGAGGAAGGCGATGTCCGGTGCTGTTGCGTCGAGCAGGTCCCAGAGTTCCACGGCGTGCCTGTGGACGGAGCGGGTGTTCAGCAGGATGCATTTCAGGTGGTTGCTGCTGTTGCTCGACTTGGCGGAGGTGGTGCACGTCAGGGGGCAGGTGAACCGGCAGGTTTGGCAGGTGAAGGGTCCGTGGGTGCGTCTCGGTGAGGCTCGGTAGCAGGCAGGGTTCCGGCCGGCATTGAGTGCGGTGAGTGTGGCGGCGTCGTAGGTCCGTCGAGTGGTGTTGCATCGGTGGGATCCAGGGGTTCTGGCGCTGGGCGCGGTCCAGTCGCGGACGGGCGCAGACGGGCTTGCCTTAGGCGCGCCTTCGGCGCGCCAGCGGCGCGGCCGTGCAGCGGCCGCCATTTATGGGGAGGTGGGAGGGAGGAGCAGCTGGGAGGCGGGAGGCAGGGGCAGCGAATGGGCAGTCAGGGGCGGGGCCGCAGGGACGCAGCGGCGGGAATGGCGATAGGCAGCGAGGGGCACAGAAGGAAAACCGGGGGAGAGCAGGTAAATCACGGGCACAACAACAGTGGGGCAGCGAGGGGCACAGAAGGAAAAACGGGGGAGAGCAGGTAAATCACGGGCACAACAACAGTGGGGCAGCGAGGGGCACAGAAGGAAAAACGGGGGGAGAGCAGGTAAATCACGGGCACAACAACAGTGGGGCAGCGAGGGGCACAGAAGGAAAAACGGGGGGAGAGCAGGTAAATCACGGGCACAACAACAGTGGGGCAGCGAGGGGCACAGAAGGAAAAACGGGGGGGAGAGCAGGTAAATCACGGGCACAACAACAGTGGGGCAGCGAGGGGCACAGAAGGAAAAACGGGGGGAGAGCAGGCAAATCACGGGCACAACAACAGTGGGGCAGCAAGGGGCACAGAAGGAAAAACGGGGGGGAGAGCAGGCAAATCACGGGCACAACAACAGTGGGGCAGCGAGGGGCACAGAAAGGAAAAGGGGAGACAAGCAGACAAAGCCTCCCAAAGCGTGGCAGCACTGTCCACCGACCCCTTATTTAGATCAAAATACTGACTTATTGCTTCACTAATTGTGTGTGTGTACAAAGGGTCCAGTAGTGCCTCAGGTCGGAAGCACCAAGTGAATTGGCAGGGGATGCTCAACGGGATGGATAGAGTAAGCCTGACCGGGTTGTGATCTGACAGTGTTCTAGGCAGCGGTACCACTGAGTGTATCCACGGATTAATTGCTTCACTCACTAGCCAATAGTCAAGTCTTGACCAGCTGCTGTGCGCCGTGGATGTGTGAGTGCCCTCTAGCCTGTCGGTGTTTCGGTGTCTCCATGCATCTATAAGACCTAACTCTTCCATCCTGTTGTTTATAACCAATGCCGCCGTAGGTGACTGCCCTCCCTGCTTACTCGACTTGTCTCTCACGGGGTCTAGATGTGTGTTTAGGTCCCCCCCACCCCCCCATAGTATCTGCGCTTCAGGCCACTCCCTCAAAGTAGTAAGTATGCCCTCAAAAATTGCAGGCGTATCAGTGTTGGGTCCGTAGACATTCACAACAGTAAGTATGTGACCGAAGAGTTTTCCATGCAACATGGCATACCGCCCTTCGGCATCTACATGTGATTTTATAACTGTAAGCGGGAGACCTCGTTTAACCAGTATGAGAACCCCCCTAGCATAAGATGAGTACGAAGATGCCAGCCGGTATCCCGCCCATTTGGCACCCACCCTGACCTCTGTCTGTTTGGTGAGGTGTGTCTCTTGGAGCAGTGCGATCTTGATATTATGCCTATCTAAATAAGCCAGCACTTGCCGTATTTTTTGGGAGAGTTCAGCCCACGGACGTTCCACGTCACCCATGTCAACGCTTCATACTCACTATTTGCCATGTACGTGTACCTGTGTTATCTTGCATGTGCCCACACAGTCAAATAAAACGGCATGTGTATGTACATTCTCGTATTCCGGTCGATCACTTAAAAACAATGTTGCATCCCTTTCCCTCCCACTGCTTCCCCCCTCCCACTTCAGCACCCCCAACTTTGCCAAAGACATCCCATAAACAACAAACTCCCTCCCCATATCAAACAGAATCATAATCAAATGCTGGGTACACCCACTGGGCTAACGCCAGGGCGCAGATAGCCTCCCGAGTGAAGAGGGAGGTGGCTGAAACGTATAAGAACACCTCCGACTAGGTTGTGGTTGGTTTGTACTGCAAAGAGTCTGTAGCACATAGGCCCATGTCCCACAAGCATCCCGACCCAGCAATACAACTACGTGCCTCATGGCCCCTCCTGTTAGAATAGGTCTTGTCAAATTGATAATAACAATACACATCCCTGCGCGTCCCGTCACCAGAGCAGGCATGCAACTGGCCCACTGAACACACCAGAACAGAGCTATGCTAGTTAAGTTTTTACATCACCACAAGTGTTAAGCAAGCACTCAGTCCTCCTCAGCCTGCGCCTCGGGCGCTTCTGGCTTGTCGTTTCAGGTTCTTCGCGTAGTCCATAGCTGCTTTGGGATTTGCGAATATTTTGGATTTGCCTTCCTCACCGATTCGCAGGCTGGCCGGGTACAACATTGCGTAGGGGAATTTTTCGGCTATCAGCAACTTCTTTACCGTCTGGTATTCTCTTCTTGCCGCCTGAACCGCAATCGTGAAGTCCTGGTAAAACGCCAGTGTATTTCCCTGGTAGAAGCCGGGCGATGATCGGCCTCGGCGGTGCGCCCGGGGGCGGGCGAGTCGACAGCGACCGGTGAGCTCTTTCGACAATCAATACCTGGGATAGTTGCTCTTGCCCAAATAGCTCACGTAGCATCGTCTCTACGTATGTTTCCAGACGTCCAGTATTAGTCGATTCCGGCAATCCAGTGATTCGTATATTGTTTCGCCGGGACCTGGCCTCCAAATCTTCATTTTTTGCCTGAATGACGGAGAGCACCTTTTCAATGTCGAGAGCCTTTGATGCTACTGTCTGCAGGTGGTCTTCTGTGTCCGAAATGCGCTTCTCGCAGCCTGGTTGCATGCTTGTCCAATTTAGCCGACATATCCATTCTTGTGTTTAAGGCAGCTATGTTACCATCGATGGATTTCAGGCTGTTCTGAATGACAATGAGTGTCGCCTACAGTGATGGCGGGTGCTCAGCGGAGGCATCAAGCTCCGAGTCCGATGTGGCCCTCTGTCTCGACTTTGCCGATGCTCGAGGTTCAAACGTGAGGCGGGGCTGAGCTTTGTCGGTCTTCCCCATATTTGCGTGCAGTATGCGCTGCAATTGCAACTGGCAGGCCAGGGTAAAGCGCTCAGGTGTGCTTGTGCGTGCCTACAGGCCAGGCGAGTGACCTAGATTGTCGATCACTGCTGTGTGCACCTCCTGTGGTCAACGTACGGGCTAGTCTAGCACTCATAGTCCCGCATGTCGCAGTGCGAAATATTATGGTCTTTGGTACCTGAAGAATAAGTGCAGCACAACACAGCTATATGCCCATGCCAGCCCCGCTGCAATCCGTTCGCTTTTGGCTTCTAGCACGGGCGCCCGAACTCTGCAGTGCCCATGATCGTCGCCATTCTAATTGCTGCGCGGTTCTGGGACACATCTTGCAAGTCTTTTCATATAATCCGCCCGGGCCCGGCCTTGCTCCCTTCTCAGCCGCACAATGGCCACACTCGCAGGCCTCACACCGCAGGGGCTATCCGCAAATAGAGCAGCTGGCACGCAGTCCGCCCCATGTGCCTGCGGGACTGCAGAACTCGCTCACCTTTTCCGGCGCTATCAGCAGGCCTGAGCCATCTGTACACCAGCGCTCAGGTAGGTCTGGTGAACCGCAACGGCCGCAGAGCCGGAGGGAGGAGGGAGCGCTCTCACCCGACGTCCGGCTCTCGGGCCCACGTGGACCCGGCCACCCCCGATCCGAGGTCCGCCAACCGCCAGTCACCATCCTCAGGAACACCGTCACATCTGGCGCCTCTCAGGATCACCGCAGGCTAGCGAGCAGCAGGCCCCCGGGTGGCGGCGCTCCGGGGGGCGCCAGTCCGTCGCTCTGCAGCATCACCGTCTCGTTATGTCCGCGAACGGCGCTCCGACAAGTCGTCCGCCTTACTCGCCAGCCGCCGCAGAGTCTAGAGGTCTGTCGCTCCCCGCCAGCTATGCTTTGGGGTCATATGCACACCTACAGCCAGATCGTTGTTCCTCTACAGGCCGTTTCACCGTTGCATATCGTCTACCCCGGCCGCCATTTTATGCCGCCAGGTCGCATCTTCATGTAGGCGCCGTTCGGGGCTTCTCTTCAGTTCGTCAGCCGCTTTCTGTCGTGAGAGCCAGGGTTGGCAGCACGCCACATTCCTCGTGCAAGTTTGTGCTCCAGATGGCACCTAGGGAGCAGAATTTCTGGCGGATTTCATTTTCAGCCGGCGGAGCTGCACTACAGCACAGCCATCTTGCCGCGCGCCCACTAGCGCCCCCTGACAGTACTACAATTTAAAGTTATTGTCCCTTTAGAGGGTCCAGCTCTTTGACCTTATCTTTGATTTAGAAAAACCATCTCATTCATCCCTTTCTTCTAAGCATTCGATGGTGTTTACTTGCTTGGCCTGAACTCCTCTGCAGGCCAGAGTGAAATGTCCCTTCTTTCCACATTTCCTACACGCACACAGAGGTTCTTCACTGAAAAAGCTGGACTGTTTGCTAGATGGCGTACATTACCATAACTAAAACATTTACATTTGTAAACTCCACAAATTGACTTGTGATTACTTGTGGATACTTTGTCTGCAATGCAGCAAATATCTTCAATCAATCAGTAAATTTGTAGAGCGCTGGCAGGGTTAAGTTGATTAGCCGAATAGCCAGGTCTTCAGAGACTTTGGGAACTCTGCAAGAGATTGGGAGGTCCGCAGATGAAAGGGCAGCTCACTATATATCTTCGCTGCTAGGTAGGAGATGCATCTTGTTTTATTCTGCAAATCTGTTGCTTCAATGACATCTTAATTTCCTTGGCATATCCGCTGTGTACTTGATTCCCTCAGCTATCACTATTGCTTCCTTCAGGCCTGGTTTTTTTTCTGGATACCAGGGTTATTTTTGTACGTCTGACAATCTGGTACCTAATAAGGGAGTCATAGAGTCCACCAAACTGACAATCATTGCCTTTAACATGATAATATAATTTAAAACTTTTTGTTTGCATTCTCCCAAAAGATTTATGTTGCTCTAATGTTACATTGATCCTCCTATCAAAATTATCTTCTGATTTTTCAAATGTAGTTTCAAATATCTCTCTTGGTTCCTCCACTTCCTTCTTTTACACAGACTCAGGGAGGTTTGTGTACACTTTACATCCATCTACCCCAAGCTACGCAATAACACATGCTGTTTTCTCTTTTCTCAGAGGGGATAACTTCTCCACACTAACTGCAATAAAGTACAACTCAAAAACTTGAACCCAGTGCTTCCATGGTAAACGTGGTCCCCCTAACTCATTTAGGAAAGGTTATGGTTGGGACATACTGGCTGCTGTCATATTGGTCAATATAAATAAGTAAATGTTCAATAACAATAGAGAATGTATTAAAATGGCATACAAGGTAATGTTGCTGAAAATCTTAGATGGAGGCAGGGGATCCGAATGGAATAAAAGGTAGATCCTGTACCAGAGAGACACCAAGTGCCAGTACAAACTACTGCATGGGTGCAGGAGAAAAAAATAAACTACAAAAAACATAACACATAACTAAAATAACCTATAAGAAACCACATCACTGCTCAACTAGTCTAAGTTTTCTTTCCTTTATTTTTCCTTTTCTTTGACTGTAACTCTGCAAGTTGCAAAGACAGAGTTCAGTTTCTTGTGGTACTCCATGTTAAAAGTAACATTTTTTATGGTAAGTGCAGTAAAAGTGCTTGCACAGCCCTAAGGTCTGATTGGCATGGTACGAGTAGAAGTGGGCGAGCCAACAAATTAACAGGGAGAGCTGAGCAAAGAGCCTGGGTAAGTGGTAAGCCCTGAAAATATTTGGCTTGTTAATCATGCAACAAACTTCATGTTTGAATATGGTAAGATATCTTCAAAATTAAAAAAGCATATTTCTTTAAAACACTGAAGAGTTTCACCTTAGTACATTATGTTATATCTCTCTATCGAAAAGTATTTATTAAAAGCGATCGTTTTTAAACAGAAATCAGAAACATTCCTGCCCCCACTGTGATGATGATGCTATTATCAACTCAACTGTCATGTGTAACCTACATGTGGCCTAGATTCTTATTAGACACAGAGCAACATTAGAGTTTATTAAATCAAACACAAGAGAGGTGTTTGTACAGAGAACAACCTGAAATCACATATTTGAAGGTGTTCGGATATGTCATAATTAAAAAAAAAAAGGAGGCTCTGCGACCAAGAGCTTGCCTAGGATCACACAACTTGGTCAAGCAAGCAAGCGGGGATTGGTTCCAGAGTTTCCATTTTCACACTTTGCAATTCACCCACTAGATGGGTATATCTCTGATATCAAAGGTTATTGCTTTGGCCTTAATGCTTGGAAGATGAGATTAGAGCATGGGTGACAGACGGAATCCACATTTTATTTTTGGCAGTTTTACTTAGCGCAAACCTTGCCCACAGACATACAATGAGAACAAAATCTCTGTGGGGGAACGTTCTAATGAACTCTGAGGGAAGGAGGCAGGGCATAATAGGGAAAAGGGAAAGAGAAAAAAGGGCTGGAAAGGACTGTAAGAATTTGTAGCCACAATTTTTCTATTTGAAAATATTTCAAAGAAATGCCGAGCAATGACAACAATGCTGGCGTATTTCTCTGAGTTGCTTCTTTTAAAGTAAGCTGGTCGCGAAAAACCCTGCTATTAAAGGATGACAAGATATCCATGGATACAAGGTAGGAACATTCAGCACAACCAAAGAGCTGGAGGGAAGATCTTTCGGAGATGCATCATAAGGCTATCCAAGGTAAGGTTGCCTCTATGTGCACCTGTCAAAGAAGTACTGGAGAATGATTACTCCACATCATTATGGTCTGCAGAGTTATCTTAAGCCCACTCGATTCATAGCTACAGACACTTCATTCTTTCGCAAGTGCTTTTGAATTAAGAGACTCAGCATGTTAGCAACCAAAAATGCGAAGACTGCATTTCTCTGGACTGCACTGTTTCCTTCAGGGAAAACACTTGTGTTCTGCATTGTCCCTAGGAAACTAACATATATCTTCAATCTGAATTTTGAGAGTGGAATCAGTAGCCCTATTTGAATTTTAGGTAGACTGGTCTTTTATAACCAAGCGAAACAAAGCCCTTGGCTACCAAATTAAAACCTGAAGTAAATGGCAAAAGGATACGTTCCATGATTTTAAGACAAAAACCTATAGTAAATATAATTTTTTTTAATAAACATGCCAATAACTACTTACAGTCATCGGGTAAGACTTCTTTGAACTGCTCATAATAGGAATTTAACCGCACTAAACTCTCCATGTTAATGATTTCTTGTAACGATGTATCCCCAAACCTGAACAATGATAAAAAGATAAAGTTATGCATTTTAAAAGTAACAATGTTTTCCTTGTCTTCTATGAATTGGATGATTGAACACTCTAAACGATTCCAATGTGCCAGAGGGGTGGCGGTGTGCCTGTTTCACAATCTTGGGTCCACAAGTACCAGAAATGCTCATTCTGTCATTACTGGCAGTCAGAACCAATACATTATTTTCTCAAGTAATTAAAAATCTCCTTTGATATTTTAAGTATATTTTTTGCGTGCTAAAGAGCACAGTGAGATGGGGACAGGAAATAAAATTAGACTATCCACCAAATAAAGTATTTCTTTTCAGTTTTGTCACTTCTGCTTAAAGGGATTTTTTTAGACACTGACAACATTCTGCAGTAATCTACAAGCAATCTCAAGTTTGATATATAGAGTGGGGGATAAAAGGAGTACAAAACTGATATACAGAAATGAAAAACTAGGGAAAAGGTCATTGGTCATGTGAGTTGTGAGGTGAGATGGTGATAGATTGTTAGCATTTTTAATGGTATATTTTCTCTTAGGAAATCGCATTATAAATTCATTATTTTTCACTTTTTAGATTACATAATGTCATTTATATAATGGAAAAAACTTTGGAAAAAAATTATTTTGAAACAATCCCCAAACAATATTTTGGATACAATTGTAAAGTTGCTACTTCACAGCAGTGCCACATTATGAATCCTCTTCATTTTCTCGATACATACTTTTCTGCTAAGGTCTGCTGCTCATTGATCCCCACGTTGAAGAGAACAGGCTGAACTCTCAGAAGCATGCCACTCTGAATCTCTCTAGGCAAGGTGTCAAACAAGACGCTTGGCAGTGGAATTCGGACATTAAACCCATCTCTTCAAAAAAGACAGAAACAAATCACAATTAAATACCATTCCAGCATCAGTAGACCCCTTCCCTGAATACCAGCCGGACAAACTAAGGAATTCATCTTGATAGTCATTACTTCATCATAGCAAATATTTTAATTACTGACTTTCTTATTTAGGCAAGGGCTTCCATCATACATAAGTCTCTGAGGAAGTGCTTTAATCATAGAAACCCACAAGTTGATACTGAATAGTGTTAACGTCAGTGGTCTATGACAGGGCCTACATTATTACATTCAAGAGCAAGTTCGTAACAGTGAACCTAGCTGATGCTGAGGTCCATTCTAATCACCAGTTACCCCTCATGTTTTCTTTGGAGAAGACTCAAAGCGTAAAATGTAAGTTTAAACCTAAAGGAATACACCACAGTTTGATACTTGGGATCAAGGATTACCATGAGGTTTTATGGCCCGATTTAGGATTTGGCAAATGGGTACTCCATCACAAACATGACAGATATCCAGTCGGTCTTTTTACAAGTTTGTTATAACCTAATACATTTGTAATAAGGGGGACGGGATAACTGTCGCATGTCTGGTAGAGTACCCATGTGTCACACTCTAAATCAGGCCTGTGGACATAATTACAGGCAATATTTGAGTGGCCAATTTGGCACTATGGAGTAGTGTCACTTTCAGATGAAACCTCCGCTGTCGGTAATTGGGGGGACGGGGACGTCTCTGGTGAAAATGGTGGCATTTGCGGAGGTTAATATAGGACTATGCCATCGTTCCAATGAATCTACTATGTACCAAGTACTAGACTTAATACTGCTTGAACTGATCTCAAGTTCGGACTATTGCAGGGAGGCCCTTTGCAAACCCACACAGCCAATAGACGAGGGAAGCTAAGCAGTGCAAAACTATGGGCCTCATTTACAGTCTGGTGAACGAAATACTCAAACATAAATGTGGTGGTTGTTCCGTCCGCTATATTACAAGTACATTATAGCCTATGACACTCATAAAATGGCAGACAGGATATCTGTTGTGATTTGACAGAGTATCCCATCCACTAAACTCTAAATAAGGCCATATGAATTTTATTATCTGGAAGATCAACTTCAATGGGCAGCAATATGGTTAACGGGGACCCAGCTCACAGAGTGCAGAGCATGATGGCTGAACTGGAAGGTAGCTCACTGGCCAAATAGCTCCTTAGATCAGAGCTGTTAGGGGGAATTGATCCAGACTTATGTGAGTAGCACAACATTGCTGGGGCAAATGCTTAAGCCAGACTCTGACAAAGGTGGCATATGCCCGGAATGTGCCACTGGAGGCCCTTTCTAGACTTAAGTGGTACAGCTGGGTACCACATTGTGTTGCGACAGGGCCTGTATTAAAACAGTGGGTGATCTGTATAAACCAAAACACTAAGCCCTTTCTCTCTTACAATGTGGGCACACAATATTCCATAGGGTTAATTTTAAACATGACAGGTGATCACAAGGGCAATACCATGGAAACAAACCACTGAGGCACTTCTAGGACACAATATCAATGTCAAAAATATTGCAATACACAAGCATTGCAGATAAAGTATTACATACTTATAATGTAAACAATAAAAATATTGCCTATAAAATATGGTGGTTCTAACTCTTGAGATTCTATAAGTACAAGTATTTAAAAATAGAACTTAAAAATAATTAACTTATGTATAAATATATGTATTTATACACACACACACAATAAAAATGTAAAAAATAAAAGTATTACATAAAAAGATATAATACTTAAAAATAAATGTTAGAAACATATCATAGTGCTGAGGACAAAGAAGAAATGCAGCACTGATCTTTCTTTTGAATTGGAACAGAACAACATGCATGAGAGACTTCAATAGAGAGGGTACTCTGGCCTGACCTTGAATACAGCAGTGGCTAGTATTAAGGATGTCAAGTGAATGGATTTATTAGTAGAATCCACCACACAGACTACTAAGCAAGAGTCATACTTCCACCAGATTTGTAACTACCTTCAATAACAAGGCCAATGAGGTCACAACGTCTTACAATGACATTGGCATATCCTTGAAAGTGACAGTAGTATAGCAAGTAATATCAGGATGACCCATATGATTTAAATCAAAACAGAATCATGATTAATACTGTTGACAAAAGAATGGTCCATCGGATGGTGTCATTACTTGAACTCTACAAGAACAGAACGGATTACTAAAATCCCTATTTTTATGTGGATTATAAATAGGCAGTCAACTTCCAATTGGAGAGAAGTGTTACAGTTGTTCAATCATTATCATCGCTGCTTTACAGCTGTGGTAACAAAGTTCAGAAAAGTTTAGGACTGTACCTTGCAAAAAAGACCCAAGGGTGTCACAAAAACAATGCCACATTATTTCGATCAAGAGTAAGATTTTCAACTGTAATAGCAAGAACTAGAAAAAAGAAGACAAAGAAGATACAAACAGATATGTATCCCCATAAAACAAAGTGACTGGGACTCATAAGTTTAGTTTCAAAAAGTTTTGTGACAAGACCAAAATAAAATCAAAAATATTAAATAATTCTTTATTCAGTTTTGTACTCAAACCAGAAGGAACACACCACCGCCGAACTGCTACAACACATCCCCACAACAGGTAGAGAAGCATATCAAACATCACCAAGATCACTTATTCAAAAGAATGCTGAGGACATTTAATGTTAATACTGAACACATTCCAAAGGGATGCTGTTGTGCGATGCAGCCATTGAAACATACCACAATGCCATCTGTGAGAAAGTGCCTCCTTTTGCGTGGTCACCTCCATTTTTTGATGACAGGTATTGCTAGATTTTGGACTCCGTGCAACAAGGAACTGCTGTCCAGAACCCTTAAAACAGGGTAAAATTGGCTAACTCCTAATTGGCCTACTTGTTTTTCTAATAAGGCCATAGTATATGTTGTAGGAAAAAAAGGAAAGGAATGGATATGTTTAATGTCACCTGTGGACAGCAGCACATATTGTGCCATCTACTAGGCTGACAAAAACGGGGCTTCAGGCCGCCTACCTGTGTAGCCTGACTCCTGCAACTTTTTAACCTGCAGGCAAACATGTCAAAATACCCCTTTTTAAAAAGAAAGGTCCCTATTTTTAAATAATAAATAGGTCACCCCTAAGTAGGCCTTTCAGCCCACAAGGTAGAGTGGCTAGTTTTTAAAAGTGGTGTATTTAAGGGAAACAACCTTTACAACGCATGCATTACATCGCATGCCATTAGATCGCGGTTTTTACAACGCAAGTCGTTACAACGACTTGCGCTGGAGGGCGCTATAGGACAAGGAATAGTTTAATTTACTATCCAACACCTTCCCTACTGTACGTAGGCTGGAGTTGGAATAGTACATTAAACTACTCCTAAGTCCAGCGCCCTCCAACGCAAGTCGTTGTAACGACTTGCGTTGTAAAAACCGTGATCTAATGGCATGCGATGTGAATGCATGCGTTGTGTCGTCATACATTCGTATTTAATGTTGACATGTACCTACTGTGACAAGCCTCAAAAAGGTATTTTTACTGTAAAGGGCTGTTGCTGTCCTACAAGAGAAACTAAAGTTCAGAATAAAATCATAGCTCTCCTAACTCTTGTTCGGGACAAGTTCCCGGACAAATTCAATCACTATTTTTAATGTTTACTTCCAATCCAATTCAGTGGCAAAGTCAGATTTTTAATAAAAAGTTGGAGGAAATGTCACTTTTAAAAATTGTTACACTTTATCTGCTTGAACTTCCAGTATGCTAATTGGCATTAACCTACTGGCAGATGGCCCTTCCAGTGATTCCCCTTAACAAGGTGTGAAACCTGTAACCAGAGTGGAAAAAATGGCCTAGGACTTTTGGCAGGAATACCTGCGTGTGAGGTTGGTGACACATCAACTCAGGAAGGAAAGCTGGGTGAGGGTTCAGGAACTTGATTAACTTGAAAGGGACCACGGTGAGGCCTGGTTATTCATATTTAAGTGTAAAGTGAGACCTGGGGAAGGGAAGATGTTTGGCTCATGAGCTCTCTGTAGACAGTTTGGCACCAGCCCAGTGGTAGGGAGAGCTGGTCCCAAAACCAGTTTGGTGTAGCTGAAGATGAGACTGCGCATTTCCCTAAACACATCCTCGGCAGGCACAAAAGCTCAATCTAGGGACAGAAAGATTCTGCCGTACTGAATTGTCTCAGAATAGTGCACTATGGGATTGTTTGCAGTAAGGCAAGAAGAATGTCCTGCAAAAGCGGGAAGATTTCTCCTTGAGAACTTTTTCTTCAAAGGTTAGGGTGTGTCTAGGAATCACCTACTCCCAAAGGCTATTAAACCTCACCTAGAGCTCCTCAGAACTCTCTTTGGGCCAGCGGAAGAACAATGGAAGACTGGATTTGCTGCTTGACGCGTATGTGCAGACCTGAAGGGCTGGACATGTTGCCCCATGTAACTAGGACTAAGAAGTGGACGCCTAGGGTCAGTTAGCTGACCTACGGTGTAGCTAAAGGGACACAACAAGCTACAAGATTTCTTTTTCCTAAAGTGCAACTTGACCCTGTGGGTAGCATCTGCTGTAGTGAGCCCTGACCCTAAGTGCTGTCTTTAAGATCCTGGGAGCCTTAGAATTTACCAAGAGGAGCTGCTCCAGAAACCCTTAAACGTTGGAGCTAAAAACATTTCTGGACTTCCAACACCTCCAGATCATAGGCCTTGCAGCAAAGGTGTCTGATTTTAAAGAGACTTCATCAGACAAATCATCAGGCGTGGCCCGCTGGAAGACTTTGAGCTCCATAAAAAAGACTAAGACCGAAGATAAAAATCTTTTACGGGCGAAGGTGCGAAAAGTATATGCACGAAGCGAGGACTTTGAAGGGGGTGAAGTTTCAATTTCTCCTGCTCTGAGCTTTTTCTAACAAATCCAACGGCTTTAGCAGGACCTCTTGCAGCAGCTATCTGGCTTCAAGAGGACTTTAGTGGATACAGCCTGCAACCTTGCATAGCCTGAAGATTTTCATTTCCATTTCCGAAACATAGTCAGAAGAAAAATCTTTGACCGGAACAAACCCACTTGCGATATCCGACCAGCACTCCATTGGGGTCAACCTAGATCCCGGTCAACCATGAAAGGTGACTGACGCTTTATCTTTTCTTTTTTGGGAGTTTTTTGCCCTAAATTTTTAAAAATTCATATCTCCAGTGCCCCTTATTAGGTTTTTGTCATTTTGGTGTAATTGTATTTATTAAATTGTTCTCTATTTTTCTAAATTGATTGCAGTATTTTTATTATGTTGTGTTTTGAATTTTCAACTGCTTTGTTGCTGCTAAATACTTTACACATTTTCCTAAGTTAAGCCTGTCTGCTCTGTGCCACAGCTGCCAGAGGTTTGAGACCAGGTTTAAATGATTTAAACTGTGTTTTACCCTTGTGAGTCTCCGATCATGCATGTCAAATCTGGAACTGGTGAGACTATTTAGGCACCACGGTTAATCAATGCTCTGTTCCGAGATATTACAAAGACCTATACAATGCACTGCCGCCTGTCCTGGCAGAAGACCAGAAGGGCTTTTTGGGTGCACTACAACTCAGGGTCTTGGATCAGCAGGTGAGGGACGCATTGGGAGGACCGGTGACGATACAGGAAATTCACGCAGCTATTAAAAGTATGGCCACAAGTAAAACCCCGGGTCCGTACGGCCTCCCTGCAGAATTGTACTTGGCGTATGCCTCGAAGTTGGCCCGTCGGCTGGAGACCTTATACGCAGAGTTTTTGAGACTGGGGTGGCTACTCAAATCCAAGCGAGATGCAGTTGTAATCCCACTCCCCAAAACGAGCGCTAAGGGGACCCGCGCAGCAGACTTCCGGCCACTCTCTATGCTCAACATGGATTTTAAACTACTTAGCAAAATCATGGTGCTTCGCCTGCTCCCGCATATGCCTCCTCTAATCCATGTTGATCAAAATGGGTTTATCCCATCCTGGAACACCACATTTAACCTGCTCAGGCTATACTTCATACTATACCACCCAGAGGTGCAGTCCTCTCCACAGGTGGCCTTTTTGTAGATAGATCTGGAAAAGGCCTTCAACACGATACGGTGGAACTATCTGTTTGAGGTCATGGAGAAAATGTGCCTTGGAGGCCGTTGGATTCGGAGTGTGAAACTAATTTATGAGAACCCCACGGTGCGAGTTAAGACTGGCAGAATGATGTCCCCACAATATGGGATTTTACAAGTCACCAGGCAGGGCTGCGCTCTATCCCCGCTCTTGTTCGCCCTAGCTATCGAGCCCTTGGCTGAGTTGTTTAGAGAGGGGGGAGTGGGTATGGGACTGACTGTGGGAAGACGAGAGCATATTATTTCCTTATACTCGACGATCTCATGATTTACCTGACGGATGCCATGGAGGGTTCTACTGCGGCCCTGGGCATCACGGGGGAATTTGAATACCTCTCGGGTTTGAGGGTTAATAGAAATAAGACTTACTTGTTCCCTGTGTCCTCTAATTTCTCCCGCACCCCAGAGCTCTCTGCAAACCTCAACTGGACACAGACCACCTTCAGATACTTGGGGATACACATCTTTCATTCACTTGAAGACTTACGGGATGGTGTTCTCAGGAAGACGCTCAGATCTCTCAGATCCTGCGTTCCTTTCTGGTGCTCTCTACGACTGCCGATCATGGCTCGGGTCTCCCTGTCTAAAATGGATCTGGTGTATTTTTTTTATCAACCTCCTGGTGACAGTGCCTTCCTGCTGGTTTCGCCAGCTAGATACTTTGTTACGGGACTTGATCTGGGATAAGGGACGACGGCGGGCGTTCATAGAGACACTACAGCGCCCCGTGGCGGAGGGCAGCCAGGGAGCACCAAACTTCAAGTTATACGTTCTGGCCTCCCAAATACAGTAGATTGCGCAGTGGCTGGACAGGCTGGGGCTGGAGGAGGCGGGACTGGCGGAAACCGCGGCCCATACCAGCTTATTGTTAGCCAAACTGCTCAACCCACCTAGCCCCACCCCCACACACAAACATAATCAGGCTGGGAAAGCTTTCAGGCAAGCATACTGCTAATATGAGACCCCGGAACCCACCCGCCCCATACATAGGGCCCACTCAGGTCATTTCTAGATCATCAGATTATTTTGGTCACCCTGTACTAGTTAGTTGAAAATTAACTTAGTTAAGTTCCATACAGTAGGCATCCCCTAAGAACCTCCTTCCCAAACAAAGTTAGATCCTCTTAAAAAACGTAGATACACAAAGACTGGATAGTGTATTGCATTGGCGCACTCCACAACGGTTAGTCTACAGATAACAGGCTCCACTGGTGCTCCATGCATTGTGTTGGTGCATGTATTGACAACATGTATTGGAGGGAATAAATATACACAAGATGCTTGAAGATGTCTATTATTTATACACTATGTTGTGCTTGGAAGGGTGTTGTATGCAATGCTGTAACTGTACTTGTCTAACTGCTATCATGCCGAATGCCAATAAAAACTATGTTTAAAAAAAAAAAAAAAACACTGTGTTTTACCCGGACAAGTATGCAGACTTATTCCTTGTGGTGGACTCACACCCACCTCAATTAATAACGCACTTCTTTACCAGGTCACTGTGTATCCTCTTGTGCTGTTATGAATTCAGGTGCCTTTCAATCAATAAGTCGAAGGAAAAGGTATCGTCAGAACTCACTAAGGGCAACGCTTAGTCCAGAGTATGAACCAAACATTGCAGACAGGTGGCTGGAGGCTTGGGGGTGGACTCATACAGGTGCATAAAGGAAGTAGAGTAGTCACCATACTAACATTGCAGTATCAGTCCAGTGTTCCCATAGTCCAATACGATCTTATTCCCTATCCACGTGGCACCTCACCTCACTCAAGTCAGACACACTCCCTCTTTTGGAGCACTTGAGATAGAATCAGTATATAAGCAAGCCTGCACAAGATTACAGTGACAGGCAGCATCTCGTGTTTCAGAATGCTCCTTTAATTGATGAAATCTGCTTGTGTTTTGTGACATATTGTGACATCAATCACCAGATGGTCCCTTTAAAACTTTATTATTCAGTGAAAAGATGTTTAGTTTTAACAATGAATTATAATTTAGGCAAAGAAGACATTCAGCAAAAGTGATTAATCAAAATCAACTCTCTGTCTGTACTGCTGCCCAATTTAGGTTAACTGATGTTTGCAACGGTTTTGCTCCAGAAATTTAACATGGAAGCATGGCCCGCAAATGCAACAGTTGCAGTAGGCCCAAGTTCTAATATAGATATTTGTGAAGGCCAAATGCACAGCAGAGCTATCTGATACTTTTCCAGTCAATGACATCTAGATGTTAATTCAGCTGACAGCATGTCACACCTACCAATAAAGTAAGATAGATATTATTGCATTAGTATAAGCTTGTGGCAGAATAGTAATAAATGCCCCCCCATTGGTGCAATTCAATTGGTTTAAACCATTATGAGTTGAGGTTAACATGTGAAACTGAAACATTTAACTTAACCAATTCTGGAACATTTAATCTACCAATTATGCCTCAACGTATCACATCTACAAATTAACACTTAGATCTTTTGAGTAATAAAAACCTCAGTAACTTGTGGGGCCATTTTGGTGACCTGTCAACAAGGGTGAAGTCATCTAGAAACATAATCATACAGCCTGATGATATGGTCAATAGTGGAGTGTGACATTATACGTGTACCAGTTCCATAGCTTAAAGCGCAAGTATAAAGAATAAATAGGTTAGGTGTCAACAACCAATACTGCTTTTTAGATATCAAGAACATGTTTTAGGACTGTCCAATAGTTGCCAAGCTGTGTACTGAAATCACCGTAGTACTCACATCTGTTACCGACTGTCACAACTTACATGCACTAGAATGTTGCATTCTAAGACTTTATGCTCTTCCTAAGACAAGCAAAGTTAACAGCAGATTCCTGGATTTGGTCCTCCGTTCTGGCCCGGCGCACAATCACGATGCATCGAAAAACTTCCTCCCTGCTTGGAATCCTGTACTAGCAGGCTGTTGTTCTTCGTTGGGCAGAATCACAATCTATTTATCAGCAGAGAGGAGGCCAGAGGCATAACAGCACCCAATAGCCTTTATGAGGAATGAAAGGAACGCCTTCGGGGTGATACTAGACATTCATAGAGCAGAATACACATAACCTGCATGAGACAGACTCCCTTTTTTTTCCTTCACCCTCCATGCGACCAAGATGACCTGCATTGGTACTAACTTATCTACGCATCTCAAATTTCCTCCAATACACAACCCTTTGATCTGTCCCCCCGTCCCATCACAAACTATGGTGCATGGACCTACTTTTCTAATGCAGCGTAGTTCCACTAAGGGTGCAGCTCAGCAATCTCTTAAATACCTCTGTCACACAAATGTATCCTTTTGACTGGGCCTAGAAGTAGTAGTAGTTATAAGGTTTTTTAGGTTGTCTGTTTTGGAACACTGCAACAGTGATGTCAAAAGCATGTTTATCATTGTGGCTATGAAGAAATCGCTTGAGATGGTACCTATCATACTCTTTAAATGCTATATAGAACTTGAACATAGGGTTATTTACATATACTGATAATTTGATTCTAAATTTTACCTTACATTTGTCATGTTGGTAGTACAAAAATCAATAAAATAGGTGTAAAAAAAAAAAAATGTTGCCTGCTTTCCCACCTTGGCAAATGTACCGGTATGAAGGGTTTCACTCGGTATGAAGGGTTTCACTTAAGTTGAGCTCTTAAAGATGAAGCCTCAGTTTAACCAATTTCATGCATAGTAACATTCAATCTACCTTCATGAAAACCACAGAGTAACCTTCAAAAAACAAAATAAATTGGTAATGGCAGGAAATAATGCTCTTCATGCAAACATTTGTCACTGTAAATAAATTTAATAGTAAAAACACCAACTCAAAAGCTGCAGTTGGCTATTGGTATAAGTTAAAGACACACAATTGATGGCCGGAATGCAGAACAAATCAAAACATTCACCCCCAGTCAAGAGATCTGGGTTAAATCCATAATTCTTTTGCTCACCATGCCACCCCAGTTAAGACCTGGCCATATGCAAATCAGTCTTGACCCTGTGCCTCATGGGAACAGTCCAGCCCGAACTGCCAAGCCAGGTACTCCCTGGACCGGAAACAAGCATCCTAGGACCGGTTTCAGGGTTTCACCCCTCATCAGCCATGATAGCTTAAATCCAGTGGCACAGTCGGCCCAGGACCCACGTCTGGGCATACCCGGCGCAATTAGGGTGAGAAAGCAAAAGAGACACAATTGATGGACGGAATGCAGAACAAATCAAAACATTCATCCCCAGTCAAGAGATCTGGGTTAAATCCATCATTCTTTTGCTCACCATGCCACCCCAGTTAAGACCTGGCCATATGCAAATCAGTCTTGACCCTGTGCCTCATGGGAACAGTCCAGCCCGAACTACCAAGCCAGGTCCTCCCTGGACTGGAAACAAGCATCCTAGGACCGGTTTCGTGGTTTCACCCCACATCAGCCAGGATAGCTTGAATCCAGTGGCACAGTGAGCCCGGAACCCACGTCTGGGCATACCCTGCGCACTTAGGGCGAGAAATCAAAAGACACACAATATTGGTATAAGTTGTCAATTTCTCTAGGTACCATACTAGTTCTTTGGAATAAAAGATTCAGATCACAATAATAAGCTATTAATATAGGTTCCTGGTTATTTTTTGCACTTTATTGAAGGACTCGAAGAGCATGCCACCTTGCTTGGATCTCAGTATTCAATTTGAAAATCCCCTGGCACAAAATAGCACTGTCCTAGAAATGGTGGGGTGGGTGATGTGCCCTCAAAAGTATAAGGCTGGTGGCTCTTTTGGATGAGTGCCTCAGAAATGACTTTATCTCTTGTGTGTATCGTTGGTCCTAGCAAATCCCAGAAGGCTTCAGAAGAAAAATGGGCTTCAGAATTTATGGTCCTTCAATTGCTGGGACGATATGCAGGTAGTTAGCCCTCCAATGATAAATATGGCCAAGGTCATCTCTAAGCCTCTCACAGCTATGCTATGGTGAAGGTAAACAATTTCTGTTTGCAGATTTTGTATTGAGTTTGGTGGGGCGGTGGCCAAAGCTAGCCAGTCCAACAGATGAACAAGCAGTTGCGGTGAGCATTCCCGGACCATGTAAGGACCTGAGGGGAGGACTGAATTCCCCCTCTCCCACACCACAAAGGTTTGATTTTCCTGCTCATCTCTAAGATCTGGAACTGCAGTCTGCTGTCCGCTTCTAGAACAATGGTAGCCTAGATGTTGGGAACCTAAATGGACCTAGAGTGGAAACCTATGGCACCACATCTTCCATCTTGCTATATTTAATAGCCATTAAAGGATAAGAAATAGGCAAATCGCAGAGCTCTTGACCTCAGCATGGTCCAAAAAACGGTAGCAGTGGGAAGGAGGAAGACCATGGCTGTATGGTAGGTCTCAATCAAGGGCAGTGAACACTCATGGCGTCTTTAAATAAAGGAAGGGTGATGAAAAGGGATATAAACTGACAGCAGTTAATTTGAGGCACAAATCTATGGTGGCAAGGGTCAAGGCAAACAAAGTGACAACCAAAAAAGTGGGTGCTAATATGACAAGGGTGGAAATTTGTGTCACCCAGTAAGATGCCTGAGTAACATGCTGTGCAGTCTCTGTTGCTTTTGGAAAGCAGCCATGATAAATTAGAAAACGCTAAGATTTCCCTGAAGATGACTGACTAAGGGATGGTCCGCTGACTTAAAGACAAAGCAGCGTACTTTCTTACAATGGAGGTTAATCCATCTAAAAGTGAGATGCCAATTTTACCCCCCCCCCCCAAAAAAAAAGACTATAGACTGCCTACAAGAGGAGGGAAACATGAAAATAAGACTCGGATGCAGTGCGAGCACTCGTGTAATAAGAGATTCTGGGGCAGGGCATCCTTAAACAAGAGAAACTGAAAAAAAGAGTCTGATAACAGAACCACAGAGTGCTAGTATTTCCTGATGTCAGTCAAGTGACATCCAAGAGACAGTGCAGATATAAGGGTTAAGAAAACCTTTTTCTGACTTTGTGATACAAGCCAGAATACTATATCTGGATTGCCTCCTGGTAGTGGTTGGAGGAAGACCACAACATTTGGCTAGAAGAAGGCAACCCAGGAGTATTTAATGGCTTTGTGGAGCCATCTGGGGTGACAGTATCCTTTGCAATGATCACCTCATCTGCCTGTCACACTCCAATTACAGTTCATCTCAATAGTTGTTTTTTTTGTCTTTCGAATGATCATAGGTTCACCATGACTCCTCAGTCTCCTACCTTCTAAAGGGGTCTGATATATTGGGCAGTTTTTTCACTTGCTTAGAACTACCTACAGGACCATTCCCTCCTTCCCTTTAGTATTTGTACATTTTAAGCAAATTTCACATCACATTGTTAATGTGCATATGATACTTTAGTCTTGCATGCATCGCAACAGGTAGTAAAATATTCATTACTTTATCTCTTATCATTGGCTCCGTACTGTATGGAAAATGTTACTTATCCTGTAAACATCAGTTTGTAGCATGGAATGCTGTAGTTCACATGCTCGGTGTACTTCTGTCATCTAGTGTTGGGCTTGGATGTTTGCAAGTTGGTTTTCTTAGAACATCACAAGATGTGCTGTGACTCCTCCTGTGGTCTACAGTGCACATGCACACTAACTCCATATTAGATTGCATATGAATTGTTAAGTGAGTAGTGAAAGAAGAGATCTGCAATTATCACACACTTCAGAGAGGAGGGTGGGTGCATGTGAATCTACAGCACTACACACAACGAACAGATGCTTACAGGGTAAGTAATATTTTTCATTTGTAGCATATGTGGCTGTAGATACATATGCCCTGCATTGACAGTAAAGCAGCGCCCTGCCTAAGAGGTGACTAGTGAGGAGATGATGCAGATGTCTGGAACAAAGTCCTTAAAACTGTCTCACCAACCATAGTCTGCTGGTGGGCTAAAATGTCCACACAGTAGTTCATAGAAAAAGTGTGTGGTATTGACCAGGTGGCTGCTTTACAGAGGTCAGCTAGCAGAATGCTCCCTAAGAAAGCCATTGTTGCCCCTTTTTTTTTTATAGGTGGAGAGTTGGGGTACAGGTATTCTCTAAGCTTTGTGGTAGCAATTTTGGATGAACTTCACTATCCAACTTGCTATGCCTACCTTAGAGATAGCATGACCCTTCTAAGGTTTCATGAAGGCTACAAAGAGCTGATCAGACTTATAAAAAGGCTTGGTCCTGTCAATGTAGTACATAAGAGCTCTTTTGAATTTAGTGTGTGTAAAGCCTTTCAGCTACTGAATCTAGTAGTGGAAAGAAGATTGATGCCCTGATTATGAGTATTGGTGGTATTTATCACACATGATAAATAACAATACCACCAGGTACGTTATTTATCAAGTGCGATAAATACCACCTATTACGAGTTGTTGTGGAATAACATGATGATGTTGGTGTTTAATGCACCAAAATCTGCAATATACAGCAAATACCGTATGTTTTTTCCCCGTTAAATTTCAGCAGGTTTGAGGTATTAATGCATCCACTCAACACATAATCAGGCCCTGAGGGTTTTATGGTCTGATTAAGGTGAAAGGGTGAAACCACCTTTTTGAGAAATCTGGGATTGGTTCTGAGAAAAACCCCTATCTTTGTGCAACTGAACGAATGGTTCTTGTAAGGTGAGTTCTTCTAGCTTTCTAATGTGTCTGAGAGAAGTTATGGCCACTAAGAAGGTTACCTTCCAGCAAAGGAACTGTAAGTTGATGACCACAGTGAGGTTCCACTCGGAGGCAGGAGGTATTCAAAGAGGTATGGCTCTCTTAACACCCTCCATGAAAGCCTTGGCTACTGGGACTCTAAAATCAGATGACTGTTCCCTGTTTTTCATGTAAGCGGCTACAGCAGCGGGGTGTAAACCTATTGATATGAAGTCTTGGCCTGATTTTTGAACATGTGAAAGGCAGCAGATGATGTCCTGCACGTTAGACTTCAGGTGGTCTATATTTTTGGGACGACAATAATAGACAAACCTTTTCCACTTTGCCACATAACATGCCTGTGTGGTGGACCTATGCACATGCATTCCTGTGAGAGGCTTAGATATCCAAACTCTAGGACTTCGGGTGCCAGATCGTCAGGTCGATGCTATCTGGGGCCTGGGTGCCTGATCTGGCCTGGTCTCTGGGTGAGATGATTTGACCTGAGCAGAAGTTTCTCAAGGGGCTGATGGACATTTCTAGGAGCATGGAGTACCAGGGCTGTCTGGCCCAGGGGAGGGCCACCAGGATAAGCGACAAGGGCACTTGTCTCATCTTCCTCGCCATATTCACGAAACATGTAAAAGTCGAACATTTGAAAATTGCCATTAAATTCAAAAGAAGCCACTGGGCCTGATCCATAAAGGTTTCCAAGCAAATTGGTAAAACTCACATGTGCAGAAAAAAACATTTGTGAATCAAAATGTCGCATCCTGAGGATCTCCACTGTAAAGTGTGAACCCACTCAAGCACTCACGCGCAAGGTGCATTCAATACACACCCAAATGAGATATGATGAGTGAGCTACAGAATGAACTTTAGCCATAATAGATCTCTGCAGTCAATTCTGGTGCATGCCTAATGATGTTTGGGCGAAAACTCCAAACTGAGATTGGAATAAAAGGGTTATACTGGAAAACCAAAAAGAGACTGACACTAGTGAGAGAACATAAACGCTCACTGTTAACTAAAGATTGCTGTCAAGACTACTGAAATATATAAAAGGACAACCTCACACAATTATTAGGAATACACTGAAGGCTCATGGCTCACTGTGTGCGTCATTGCGCCTACTTCTAATCGACCTGGGGTATGTGTGAGAGTCAGGTGGTGAGGAAGGCTGCAAATTTCCTGCTCACTGGTATCACTCCCATGTTGAAATATTGAACAATGTCTGCTGTATAGATTTCAACTGCTCGGGGAGTCCATGGGGGCTACGTCTAAGCTAAAGACCCAGCGGATGCCATGATGGTCATAGAAAAATCTGGGTAAACTGACCCCAGCCAACAAAATGGACTATTACATGAAACCACCAGCTACTAAGAGGTAAACTCTGCAAAATCCTATGAAGGGGACCTCTACTCCACGGCCCACCCTTACAACGGAGCCATCAATCGCACGTGTACTAGGAGCATTAAAAGACACCAGGGGCGTCTTAGAAAATTAAACTGATTTTGCAGAATAAGATCTCAACTTTGGTACGAACATCTGGCAAATAGACACAGATGAAACAAATGATTGCTGGCCTATAGGAACAGAAAAGCAACTGGAACAGCTGATAGATGTTAAAGGGAGGTTCCACAAAATATTAATACTTTGGGAGTGCTGGACAAAGCCAAAGGACAAAGTGTGGATTTTTTGAAGAGAACTGGAATAAATAGACACTGCAACTGAAAATCCTGTCTATAATCTTCCCTAGTAAACCATTAGCAGGCATGCAGTGGAACAGTGACTTGGGTGACTCTTTTTGCACCAACTAAATTGAACACAGCAACTCACCTCTTGGTAAAGTTAGCTACACAACAACAGTGATAATGACTACATTAAAATGCACAAATGCCATATATTCTTCAGACACCTCACTGTGTGGACCTCAGTGAAAGGACGGGGTGCAATTACATATTCATTACCAATTTGAAGTTCTCAATATTTCAAGATGCATAACGTGTTTGAGTTAAGCACAAATTCACTTCCTTCAGTACAGTAGATTGCTAAATGCTAAGAAAGACACATGAACCACCTTTCCAGATAAACCTATATTCTTCAATACTCTTTCCACCATAATAAACGTATGAATGGAGTACAGTGGTTTCCAAAACATAGAGGGCCATAAGTAATGATGTTGTATGGAAAGCAAAGTAGGAGAGAGCAGAACTACCCTAAATGACAAAAAATTGAATATGGCCTGTACATCAACTTACAATAGAGGAAAAGGAGGAGAACACAGCAAGGAGATACAACCTCCAATAAACGTAATTTTTAGCAGGAAGTGAAGAATCATAACCAGAACATGATGTGTTCTGGTATTTTTATCAACATGATGAAAAGCCCACATCCACCCAGTAGGTGGCATTCTTCAGTGGGTCACCTCCTGGCCCCGGTCAACAAGATCCTGGTACGATCTTCTATCTGTTTTTGGGAGATTGTGTCACATTGGGTGCCGTGTGATGAGAGTGTGGGTGTCGAATGAAGGGCTCTGGTGAAGAAGGGGAAAGGGTGTGAATTAAAACTACCAACTGGTGAACGGTAAAACCATTTTACTGTGTCCCCAATGGCAGAGATAAAAGTGGTGGGGTTCACTTCGACCCACAAGGAGAGGTCAACATATTTCTGCCAATGTAGCACCCTCAATTGAAGTGTAAGGGCACTCTTCAGGACTACCGTACCCTCTCTGCTAACAAAATGTCAAATAAATTAAATGACAAAGTAGAAAGGAAAGAAAAGCAACTGATGGTCTAGATGTTTCAAAAGATAGATTTCTTATTAGGATGATCCCTTCTTTAGGGTGTTATCGACTCATCTCACTGGTGGAGTAATGGATCCTGGTTGCTACAGTCACCAGGCCCCAGCCAGGCATGCATCCATCTGAGTGAGGAAACTCCTTGATTGAGGATGCTACATGGACCGAAGAATGTTGACCTCTCCAAAATACAAGATGAGTAAAAGTACTGCCTTACTGGCAGTGGTATTAGCAAGAGGCAGAATTGTGATTAGATGAGTGAGAGCCAAAGGCCCCTTGATAAATGATTTGCTAAAAGACATACAGGAATGTTCTACAGAAGAGAAGGTATGTGAAATTCAAGTCAGGAATTCTGGAAGGCCAGCAGATGTTCTAATTGATGGGAAAAAATTCCTAAAAGCATTGTTAAACCCTCGGGATGATATGCAACCATGAAATCCATCAGAATATTAGAGTAGAAAGGGATCACTAAAAACTCTATAATTTGCTTCTTACATTCGTTATCCTTACCACAAAGGTTGCCAAAGGTTAATGTGTAGGACTGTATAATGCATAAGTGCCAAAAACGTGACTTACCTAACATCATCTTGTATCCCGAGTTTATTTGATTAATCAATAAAATTGTTTTTTTTTTTAAATATGCTTTATTAAAAATCATATACCATTAAGAAAGATTTTGCAAACTGTACCCAAGGGGCCCAAAACATGTAAAACACATGCGGTGCTAATCAGCAAGTTTCTTTTTAGAATCATTAGAAACAGAAATGTTGGGTCACATTAATCTGTGTTATGTGAAGCTATTATTTTAAAAGGATATACTGATCTGTGGTCACTAGTTATCTGTAATTTTTTTTATGTACAACCAGGTAACATATAGCAAAAAACATCAAAATCTCAGCATTGATACTTTATAGCTAATGTAAATAATCTTCCCCAAACCTCTTAAAGGCCTGCATCAAGATTCTTCCCCTCATAGTACTAAGAGGGCAGGGCTGTAAAGAAAACAACCTCAAAGCCTTATTTCTTTGATGAGAGTCCCATAGCCACAACGAAAAAGAAATCTGCTTGAGCCGCATCCCAAATCAATCAAAAAATTATCAATGTCTCCATTTCTCCAGGTAATTTTTCCCCTCAGACAATCTAGTGTAAATCTTCTCACGATTAAAAAATCATCTCTCTTGTAGTTGGATAATAAGCTAAATGTCATACTGGATGATACATGCTTGTATCAATAATGGTTTGGAGATTAGTTACTTTAAAGGATTTGAAGTTCTAATAACTGCTTTCTATTTGTCTGTTGTAGAAATCATATTTTTATAGTAGGTTCTGAGCACTTTTGTACACTCATCCACTAGCTTTCACAAATTCTATCAGTTATTCTTTACACGTTGCAATCTACTTCATATCCTATATCTGGTTATACTATTAAAATAAAAACTGCCAATGAAAACACCTATCTCGATTTAGAGAATCTTCAAAATTTTATACCCATCTGAAAGCTTCCTTTCTTAGGTAGAATTATGACAACAAAGAAACCTGCCATGTAACAACCAATCTAGATTCCAGTTGAAAGTCAAAAGGAGAATGAAATCTTGACGATTCTGTGTAAAGCTCTGCAGATTCTGAAAATTCCTGACCATTAAACTATTCTGCGTATGCTGATGACACACATAGGGTTATGAAGAGATATTTTAATATGGCGCTCTTCTTTCTTAAGAAGCACAGCTCAGTTGATTCCAGCAGAATGTTCAAACTCCCAAGCCTTTCTGTTTGTGTGTGGCGTACCATAAGAACTGTTACTATGACCAACAATCCTTAAATTACACGTGGAATTGCTAGGTATACTGATTTCAGAAGACGATGAGTATCCATCCATTAATACGCGGAAAAACACCCAGCTATACTTAATTATTTTCATCTTCAAACAAGTTCAGAAACTTAAAACCTTCCTTACCAATCTTCAAAGCTGCATGTATCTTTCTCTATGAAACTAAAACCCAGTAAAATGGAGTTCCTTGTCTTGTATCCCAGAAAGCCACCACTGACTTTTCTTTCAAGGTTGATGGAATCCAAACCTGTAGATATCACTCCAGCATTAGTCCCTTAGACAAATCTCTTGACTTTGAAGTTAATCTTACCATAAATTATTGTGTATGGTAAGATTAACTTCAATGATCACAATCACCACAGCCTTATTCTGGCCGCTGCTTTGATCCCAAGCCTTTGCCTGCTCACGAGTGACTGATTCTTGCTTTAATGTGTAAAATTCATATCATAACAAATGTTTACTCATTCATGCATTAGTTTATTAATTCAGCATCAAATGGTTTAGTGAAGTAAGGGGACTTCATGTAAACAAGCTGAAGAAGGCAATCCTATCACGTTTGCAAATGTCTTAAATTACATCCACTCAAATTCTCACGCATGTTGAAAAAGTCAATCTTTGGACATTTGAAGCAACTTTCAAGATCCTCTCTTCCTATGTTCTCTTTAGCTTCCTCATTCCCTCACACCATCATACACTGGTGCTTTACTAGTAGCGCACTATATATGTTATCATCTTTATTTTTAGCTCTCCTCTTCTTCTCATTTGTTCTCCCCTCTTCTGTTTTTCTCATCATTTCTTTAACATCTTTCACCCAGTTTCCTACCTGCACATTTTCCAAATGATGTCTGAGGTCTATTGCCTAATTACTGAAGCGAGATTACCTGGCTAATGTTGACATTGTCACCTCACAACAGGAACACAGGATTGTCCCGGAGGGAGTGGGCTGAACAAGATCAGGCACGAGGTACCACTAGTACTCCTAATTTAACGGCACCTATGCTCCTGGACACTACACTGCAGGTACAGCCGCGGAATGTGAGGTGGGCCGTTGGGAGGGGGCGGGTGAGTCGGAGGATAACGGCTGATAGGCTATCTAAGTATGTAACAGTTGTCAAAGGGGACGGACAGTGGGGATGTACTTTCATTAGTCCAGTTTTTATATTGTGTAACCCTAATAAGCAATGGTTTCTAAACATATTCAATGTTATACTCAAGAAACTGGTAAATAAAGTTAAAATTTTTTTTTTTTTACATTGTCTATTTACTGGCATGCACAAAAGCAATGGCAGACAAAAGACAGGAGGTTCACATTTCAATAACTTGATTTTTTTGCTAAGTTAGAGGTATCTGAAAATGAATTATATGGTTCTAATTCTGTTTCCACTATCTAAAGCTTAAAAGAATTTATAGATGCTTTACATTTTTTTAATTCCCCATCCAGGGTGAGTGTGGGTGAGGGATACAGCATCTACAAAAGGAATAGAATACACATCAAAACCAACATTACTGAACAGACATAAATTTTTCTTTGAATGCTTATGTTCCCACTAAATTGGACTGTGCCTGAAGAACGAATTCTGCTCTTGACTCAGCGCAAAACAGCCACTGCTGTTTTCTTCAGAGGGGCATCTTTGCACGAGATGGTCAAGGAGCATGTTTGTTTTTCCTTCCATACCTTTGCTTCAACACTTAAGCAGTCATATCTTCCCAGCACTGATAACCGGTTAGACGTTAACTTGCTGCCTTACTATATTGAAGATATAATGCTACTGGGTCTATACTGAATACAATTCTTATCTTTCACAAAGGTCCTACATTGCCTGGAAATTCAAATGATTGAACATCATGGAAGTGTTATTTGATTTAGACTCACTAAAAAGCCATCACCCTGCAGGAGTATGCATTGACTGCTCATCCTTGCCACCCATGGAGAGTCAGTGCCAAGAAGGAAGGTTCTTCTTCTGGTTTAAATTGTGACATCAAGCAGAAAGACCATGCCCAGCAAATCTCAACCTTTCAGGAGCCAATTGTGCAAATAGCAGTCTGCTCAAATCTAAGTGCAAATCACTGCCCACTCCTGCAACAGAAGTGCTGGAAAAAGCTGCATTCTCATTGAAACATCTCTTTCTTGGAAGGAGGAGTTATTTACACCACATCCTCCTGGGCCATTTCAGACCATTAGAATCATATTAAACTTCATGAATGTGTTAAGAACACTTTCAAACAACCACTGCCACGCCTGCCTGAAAAAGGTAGTAAGGTGACAACTGATGGTATGTCCAGGGAACCAGACAAGCATCTCATAAGAGCAAAATACCAGGCACTTTGAGTTTTGGTTCAAAATAAGCTTCATTCAAACCAAAACAAATCCATCATCTGACCCCTATGTTGGTGTAACATTCTGAAGGAGAGTTACGTGCCTTCTCCTGACCCATGAGAAAATGGAGACTGAACTGCCATCTTCTGTTATTTTGCCCTCTGCCCCTGGAGGGACTCTAACACTGGGACTGGCTCACAAAATGTTGACACATGCCAAATCTAGGTTTGTACATGTTTAGAGGCATAGGTTTAATGAAAAGCTTCCAGTCCCAAGAACCTTCCAACACCATTTAAACTTGCCCAAAGTAAGGTATAACTTTTCATTAATAACTTCTCCTGTATAAAGACATGTCAAAATTCTTAGCTTGAACAGCTGGTGAGAAAACAGACTTCCTGAGCGTTCAGTAGTGCCTCATAGCAGACGAGGTAGTCAACCCCTTCTCATTCAAGTCAACAATTCAAAAAAAGTCTGAGTAATACCTTTGGATGGCTACATATTGTCAGCCAAACTTGAAAATCAGAGGTCTATGATTAGGCAAATTACCAACTGCTCCTCCACCTAAGGCAGTAAATATGCCTCTGCCTAGGCAAATCATTAGCAGAAGTTTTTGATCTCAAAGCCAGAGAATCAGAAGCAAAGTTTTCTTTGTCTTAGAATCCACTTTTGTGAATAGACAAGAAAGAAAGCTTTAGACCAGTGATACTCAAAGTACGGTCCGGGGACCGCTTGCGGCCCTCTTGACCTTTACATGCGGCCCCCCTGGTGAACAGCAGCACAAGCTGCTGTTTAGTTGCTGAGCACTAATAATTTTTTTTTTAATAAATGAGCAAGCATTTATTAACCTGCACGCCACAGACCGTACTTTGCAGCCCCTGGCCAAATGTTTGTGAGTACCCAGGCTTTAGACTCTCCTCTAGCATTAGCCTCATAAACCCGCTTAATGTAGGCCACTGGATAATTATTATAAGAATTTGGGTCACCCACCATAGGCCTATAGTCTTGTGTAACAGCCCTAATTATAGTAGTACCAAAGCTGGTTCCTTTGAAAATTGGGAGGAGACTGACTAATTCCGTTGTATGTCAACCACTTGTGTAGACAGTGGCTTCCACCCTCATGGAAGAAGCCATTCTGAAAAGGCCTATGTAGAGGATATAATTGTTTGAGGGCGCGGTTGACACAGTTTCAATTATTACTCTAGCACAATAAGGGTCCAAAATATTTGAGTCCTACAGATCCTCTAAAGCCGCTGTCTCCAACAGGACGATCGCAAGCCATCAGTAGCTCGCAGGCTGCCTCGGAGTAACTCCCACATCTTACTGCTTGTCTGTTAAATGGAGACAATGCAGCTGACAGAACTTTGAACAGTCCACCTCTAATTCTGTGAGGCTGGGAAGCTGGCAGAGCAAGCACATGCAGCTCACCTTCTTGTAAAAAATTGTCAAGGTTAAAATTCTTCCTTCATAGCTACAGCCTGCCACGGTAATGTGAAGCATTTAGAGTTTTGCAGGCAAGTTGGTTCTGCACTTGCGCTCACTGTTATGGGTTACGTTTCTTCCTTTCTTTCTTTCTTTCTTTCTCTCATTCTAGCTTTTCTTTTGTTTCATTTCCTTTTTCTAACTTACTGGTATTTCTCACTTTTGTAGCCTTTTCTATTTTTTCTTTCCTTCGCTTCATTTCCTCCATTCTTCTTTTGCTTCTTTTCTCTTTTTTTCCATTTTTCCTTCTTTTTCTCCTTTTCTTTTCATATTCTCTATTTTATTTACTTCTCTCTTTTTCTACCTTCTTTCTCTCCTGCCTTTCCCATTTTCTTCTTACCATTTTTCTCCTTTCTTTCTCTTCTATCCTTTTCCGCTTTCCTCTGCTAATTCTCTCCATTTTCTGCTTTCCTTCTATCCTTTATCTCAGTTACTTTTTTCCTTTTTGCATTTCCTTCTTTCCTTTTCTCCTTCCATTTTTTTTTCCTTATCTCCCTTCTCGCCTCTTTTACGTGTACTTTTCTTCTCTTTTCCTTCTCTTTCTTCTTTCTCATTTACTTTGCTTATTCTCTCCTTTTGCTTCACCTCTCTTTTTCTCCTTTCCTTCTCTTTCTCTTTCTCTTATTCCCCTTTCCTTTTCTCTTTCCTTTCAATGTCTCCTTTACTTCTCTTATCCATTCCTATTTTACCTTTCCTCCTCCTATTTTTCTCCTTGTTGTTTATGTCCCTTTTCTCATTTCCTTCGCACATTTTCCTGCTTTCTTCTCTCTTCTTCTTTTTAAACTCTTTATTGTTTTCTTTATTTCTCTTCATTTTTTCCTTTCACTTCTCTCCTTTTCCATCTCTTCTATTTCTCCTTTAGTTTGCATTTTCTCTTTTTCGTTTCTCCTTTTTCTTGCCTTCTGTTTTTTCCTTCTTCTTTCTTTACTTTGCCCTGCTACCTCTCTTTTTACTGTTTCTCTTTTCCTTCTCTTTTCTCTCCCATTTGCCCTCTTCTTGTTCTTTTCCACTGTGTCCTTTCTTCCATTGTTTCTCTCCCTTTTCTGCCTCTCATTTTCTCTTTCTTCATTCCTCCACTCATTTCTTTCATTGCTGTTTCTTTTCTCCTTTTCATATTTTTTTCATCCTTTGCTGTCTACACTCTTTCATTCTTTCTTACCTTTCTTCTCTTTCATTCCTGTTTCCCATTTCCTTCTCTCCATCAGCATGTCATTTTCTTTTTTTCCTTTTCCTTCTCTCCTTTTCCTCTTTACTTCTTTTTTCTCCTTTGTCTCCTTTTCATTATTCACTTTTCTCCATTCAATTCATTCTTTTTGTTTTTCTTTTCTCCTTTCCTTTTTTCTTTCCTTCTTTTTCTCCTTTTTCTTTCCTATCTCTTCTCCTTTTTTCCCCTACTTTTTTTTGCCCTCTTTCTTTCTTCTTTTGTCTTTCTTAATTTCTTTCTGTCTTTCTCTTTTCTGTATTAATTTGTGTTTTATGATTGCCTGACATGTATACCCAATAGTATGAGAGTGACTGCAGAGGTATGCTTGTTTTAGAAACACTACAAAGACTTCATGTACCGCAAAAAATGAATCATTGCTAATCATCCTTCCTAGTTAAGGCTGCTATGTATAGGTTCAAAAAAGTTTTGTCTGTTGGCATCAAGCAATGAACTTCAGGACACTTAGCCAGATAATGGAAGTTGTTTGGGCCCTGGTTCTGACAGAAAGAGCAGTGCCATCCCATGCCTTGGATGACAGAGACCACCAGCCCCAGTGAGATGCTTGTCAATGAGACATGATTCATAAACAAGAACAAAGGGGCACAACTGGCCCTTGGGGACCCCATGGGTAAACCTTTGACTAAGCAGATCTGGTACCATTAGTACTGTACACGTAAGACAGCAGGAGTGGGGTTCTTAAGGACCAGGGTTTAAGTTGCTTGGCCTTTATGTACCCTTATCTATTTTTTCACATAAACAGCAGTAGCTCAGGACAGTTTCCATTGCTCGGAAGTAGCTCTTATTATAAGAAAAGTTGGAGAACCCTGCCCTAAAGTGTCGGCAACTTTCTCCCTTTCAGATAAGGGATCAATATGATCAATATGAATGTATTTAGATTCAGCAAATGGGATACTAAATTTACCAAATATCATATGGTCTCTTTGAGTGAGATGAACCCATCAGCAGTTTTCTGAGAAGGTAATTAAATTTCTGGATCTCACTTTGGCCTGGGCACCAAAGACAGTGTCACTGGCAACAGCAACATCTTTGGAGGAACCACCAGACGATGCCGCAAAAATGCTAAGTCCATATACAATCCCTAAGCCAACTCCCTAAAAGCACACAGCCTGCGACTCCCAGCTCCACTTACTGCTCTGAATCTGAGACTCTCATAAATTCTCTCAATCTTTCTCAACAGTGAGTGCATGCAATAGTGCAGAACTTACAGGGCCCTGCCACACCACCGCAATGGATCCATGCTGTGGAACAGGTAGGGTGGTGGAGGATAAAATGTTAAAATGCTCTCTTTTAATTGGGTCACAAATGGAAAAGATCTCTATTTTAAAGGCCTTAGAAAGCTGCAATTGATGGCATCATTGGCACTGCAGCCCATGCCCTTTCCTCTACATAGGCCAGAATTGAAGGTTGCTCCTAAAGCTGTTTACCAACCACCTTCAGAACTAGTTCATGGCCATCCTCAGAGTCCGGACAGGGAGTTCTTTTTACTCTTTCCATTAACGAAGGAATGTGTATCATATGGCTAGATTACAGGAATTCGCTCTTCAATCTCTTCTGCTTATGTTTTGATTACTAGTTCAGTCAAAGAACACTAATGAAAGTCCTGATCCCTTATGTGGAAGAAGTATGTATCTCATTCTCATTTTCAGGTGGTCAAAAACAAGCAAGCATTGCATTTTCATCTGTCATGCTGAACAGTCAAACACCACTTACTGTTGTCATGGGTATCAGTCTTTGACATAAAACTTTAGATTGGTAGAAACTCTTATAACATTAAGGCCTTTTGCTTCTAATGACAAACATAAATAAGTAACAAAATTAAAAAAGCAAAATAAAGCAAAACTTGCTTCATCTTTGGCATTGATGTCAGAGAGTTCTAGAGTCCTGGCACTAGGCATTGAAAAGGGGGCTGAATGGGATGTGCTTGGCTTATAATCTGGGGTACAATCAAGTTCATATTAAGTACACCTCTTCCTCCTCCAACATGACTTTGTATTAAAAATATGCATGGGAACGCAGCCTGTGGACAGTTTAAAGAACCTACAATTGGAAAAGTATCCATTAGAACCTGCTTTTTTAATCTTAGCAATATGGTCATAAACCAGTGAGCAGTTATTACACAATTTTGCATAAAATATGCATTTAACTTATGTGAACAAAAAAATGATTAGCAAAATGAAATAGTTTTCAGCTCATTTAAACAACAAAACCATCTCATATTTCTGTATACTGCCGTTTTCGATATGGAACGAAAAGCAGCTAGGAAATGACTACAGGGTTTCTATTTACACCAATGCAATGTCTTATAATTATCACTGTGTAAAAAATGTTTAATTTTGGATTCAGGGAAATTATTTAACTAAAGGGATGCCAAGATGGAAATCATATCCAGAGTTAAAACTTTTGCATGTATGAATACATTTTTGATTAGTCCATACCGATTTCCTGTGATGACCGGCAGCATGTCAGCAGAGGAATTTGATGTGGCCTGGGTTACTTTAAAAGTTACATTCCTCAAGTCCATAATGCCTAGATTCATGTCCTCCAGCATCGCCAGTTCCTCACCTAAAATCAAGAACAAATTCATGTTCAGCTGTTTTAAAGCGGCCAAATGTCACATTCATTACTATAAGACCAAATACAGTTAAAATAAAAAGAACTTTGGGATTGCAAATGAATAGTTTAAGTACTGATCATACCAGGAAGCTGTGCTTCAGTTATGCCCTTTTTCTTTACATGTAGAACAAGCCAAAAAAACACACAAGTGTGGCAAGAAGGCGAAGCACTGGACACGTAATGCTTTGTGTTTAAATAAGAACATTGTGATTTAAAGTATTGAATATACTCTTAAATTAGCAGAAGTCTAGTTTTTTTCTTGGATGTACATCTGAGTGCTTTCTTCTCTTGTTGGACATGGAACGGTACTCCTACAAATCAGACTAGCTGCTCTGCCTTTAGTTCTGCTCTCAGAGCTGAAAACTCTATTTCAGGAGCATTCAGCATGACACAACACCTAGCTATTTAATTCCATATTCTCCGTGTGACATTTACTCCCAAACATTAGGCATGGAAGTATTTAGACTTCTGTACAAATGAACTGATTATCAAAATAGTAGCCATGAAATTTAGAACTTGTTCTCCTTAAAAGTTAACTGAAGCTCACATGGCAAATGTAATGGGTTTAGGGGCTTGGCAGCAAATCAAGCAAGACTAGAACCTACTTACTTACAATTTTGGAGCAAATGGCCAGATGAAGTAGGTGTGACCTGAGCCAGGGTAGGATGGAATAGGAGTGAGGTTCTTGAGCCATGGGTTTATGCCTCGGAAGGGCAGGGAGATGTGGTATGGACTTGGCCGGGCACCTTCAGTAAGAGAGATGGGAGTAATGCTGGAAGTAAACAATAACTCCTTTCATCAAGAATCATAGGATGCCCGTTTAGACTACTGTCTAGTGCCCGCTGCACAAGTCACATACATACACGAAATCAAGCACTTAGCTAGGGGCATCTCCGACCATTCACCGGTATGGGGCCACATAGTTCTCAACCAGGTCACGGTGGGAAGATCAGCCCCAATTAATCCATGGTACCTCCGCGATCCGACAATCCGTAAAAACCTCATCAAAGCCATGGACGATTACTTTTCCGACAATGTGGGGTCCGTGTCCTCATCCCAGTCCTTATGGGAAGCATTCAAGGCTGTAATTCGGGGTCAGGCTTTGTCGTTGATCTCTGGAATGAAGAAAGATAAACAAAAAGAAGTCCTAGACATCGAGGCCGAAATTTATAGGTTAGAGGGTGACCTGGAATCTGGAGTGATGCCGGAGAAGCTCCATTTACTGAGCCTGAAACAACACGACTACAAGGCTCTAGTTACAGATAGGGCCAAAACTAGGGAGCGACAGGGCAAGATTTACGACCTGGGAGACAAAGCAGGGAAACTCATAGCGTGGCTGGACAGGAGGGATTGGGCGAGCAGACTGGTCCCGGAACTCAGGGTTGATGGGGACATCTCTCTTTCTGAACCACAAGAAATAGTAGACAGATTCGCCAGTCATTTCCAGACTGTTTACACGACAGTAACCTCATACGCTGAAGAGGACTCTCAGGAATTGCTGCGAGACATTAAGCTCCCCAGCCTCTCCTTGGAAGACCGTGATTTTATGGATAGTGACTTGACAACGGATGAGATAGCACAAGCAATCCGCTCCTTAAACTCGGGGAAAGCCCTTGGTCCCAATGGCATCCCCATCGAGCTATACAAATTGCGACCCGATAAACTTGCACCATACCTGAAATCTATGTTTGAGGAATCCAGGGAAGTTGGAACATTGCCCAGGGAACAGAGGATAGCCACCATAGTCATCATACATAAAGAAGGAAAACTCAAGACTGACTGTGCCTCATACAGGCCAATTTCCCTTCTGAACTCCGAACCTAAAATCCTGGCCAAGCTCTTAGCCAATCGCCTGGTCAAAATAATCGGTGGCTTAGTACACCCAGATCAATCCGGCTTTATGCCCCACAGAAATACGGCCTTGAACCTGCGCAGAGTTCATGGGGTATTGGACAGAGCACATACCATCCAAGAGCCAGCTGTGATCGTGTCCCTGGACGCGACCATGGCGTTTGACACTATTGAATGGCCCTACCTCTGGGCAGTTTTGGCAAAGATGGGATTTGGCCCGAAATACATCCAATGGGTACGCCTCTTATACAATGAACCTTTGGCTCAGGTGGTAGTCAATAATAAACTGTCAGCTACGTTCCTACTTAGTCGGGGAACCTGTCAGGGTTGCCCACTTTCACCTCTTCTTTTTGCCCTAGCCCTAGAACCACTAGCAGCCTGGATCCGACGAGATCCTAGGATACGAGGATTGAGATGGTCCCCCGACTTGGAAGACCGCATCTCACTCTATGCTGATGACATATTGCTTTATTTGGCTTCCCCTAAGAAATCCCTGATAGTGATGTTGAATATTCTGGCGGTATTCGGTAGATTTTCTGGATTTACTGTCAACTGGAGTAAGTCCCTATTATTCGTTCTTAGGGGGGATCCACCCACCCCCCCCGAGAGACTGTCCAATACAGATTAACACTGTTGGCTTTAAGTTTCTGGGGATTTTTATTTCTCTTGACCCCTCAGTCGGCTACGCCCACAACCTCCTTCCGCCCCTGCGTAAGCTTAAAAAAGATATTGCTAGCTGGAAATCACTTCCCCTCTCTCTCTTGGGCAGGGCTGCCCTGTTCAAAATGATGTCCTTGCCTAGGTTCCTCTACGCCCTGCAGAACACCCTGGACCCTGTTCCAACGCATTATTTTAAGGAGGTTTGAAGGCCTCCAGAGAGACCTGCTATGGGACGGAAAAACTTGCATCGCCCTGAATAAGTTGACATTAAACTGGTATGACGGAGGCATCAGCCTCCCAGACATTAAAAAATACTACTGGGCAGCACATCTAGCAGCCGTCAACCATGGTACGTATGGTCGTATCAACGACCCCAGCTATGCTATGGATAGATGGCTTCCTCCCGGAGGCAACTACAACAGGGCATTATATTCACGGCCTAAACGATACACGTTAACGGGCCCCACCAAACATACCGTTCACATTTGGCATAACGCCACTAATTCTCTTGGATGGGGACATAGATTGACATTAGCCACCCCACTTTGGGATTCTGAGAAACTGGGTAACCTATGGAGGTCAAAGGGGTTCGACAGGTGGGACCTTATTGGCATTTCACATATTAAAGACATTTGGGGAGAGGGAGGGGTCAAGTCCTTCACCACGCTGCAAACAGAATATGAGCTGGCAGGCACTGAATATTTCCGATATGCACAGGTCCTACACTCACTCCAGTCTTTTCTACCTAAGGGGACTGCTCCTCCCAAGGCCTCACCCTTGGAGGACAGAGTTTTAGATGGTCACCTACCCAAAAAAACGATATCCTTAATATACAAGAAATTAATCAATAACATGACGGATCCCCTCCAATCGTTGCGGGAGAAATGGATGCGAGACGGGATTGAGATGGATGATGAGGACTGGCAGGAGGCAGTGTCCTCCCCTAGAGTGGTTGCTATTCCGGCGCGCCTTCGGTTGGTACAGCTTAAAATCCTCCATAGAATATATATCACCGGGCCCCGTTTGATACATATGGGGAGGACCGATAGTGGGGAATGCAAACGGCGCTGTGGCCATATGGGAACATTCATGCACATCATCTTGGAGTGTAAGTATGTCAGTTCCTTCTGGCACAAGGTACATGATGCAATCAACGCAGTGCTACATGTCTGTCTCCACCCAGAGGCGCGAAGGTGCCTCCTGAATATATGGGAACCCACAGACCTGAACACTCACCAGACACAGTGGGCTACACTAGGGTTCATGCTTGCTAAAAGAAATATTGCACAATTATGGGGCGCAACTCACTCACCCACACTAGAAGCCTGGGAAAAGGACCTTGATTGGGCATGTATAGAGAGAAGACGGTGTACTCGGCCAGGGGATGCCCCAAAAAGTGGTCCCGTATTTGGAGCCCTTGGAATACCTACCGTGGAGAGATTTGTGTACCGCCCCGTTGTGCTGAACAAGATGACCTCCTCACCCGGTGACATTCCGCTCCTATGTAATGGTATAACGCTTTTCCTCCCGTGCGTCATTACAGTGCATAAACTAGCTGACTCCTCTGTATTGTTTATTTGAACCGATGTATGTTTAATCAAAAAGATTTATAAAATAAAAAAAGAATCATAGGATGAAAGCAATGTACAGCAGGGAACAAATAAACATCAGCAATATATTTTTTAACAGTGTGGTTTACCAAGTTCAGTCCTACCCTGGCTTGCACAATAATCCAAGCGTTTAGGCTAGATGGGGCTCTACTGGAGGTCTTGGTGAAGGAGATAATGCCATAGGCAGCTGATCTAAGCTGTAGGTTTTGATGGCCTGGCAGAGGCAAAGAGTCAGCTAGAGAAACATTGCACAACACTTGCTGGTGATGGTAACATTGTTAGGACCTGTGCCTCAGAGAAAACAGAAAGAAAGGATGGCCGACAACCACAAGGGAAAAATTCAAAGTGAAGGTGAATGTAACATGGTAGTTTGAAAGGTAGAAACCCTCCAAATTATTCTGACAATACTCTGAGCAAACGCCCAACAGTCTGGCATAAAGGTTTGAGACACAAGAATGGTAAAGAGCACTTTCTGGACTCACGCTGGTAAAACAGAAAGGAAAAAAGCTCTTTCAAAGTGGATGTTCTGTTCTGGAGGCAGTTTGGATCTGCAACACAGCAATTAACAGAGGGACACCCTATGCATGGTGAACCAGAGAGGTCTGACTTTTCACAGCTGGAGGTACTGTAGAGGTGATTATCTTGCCTACTGGCAGTCGCCAGTAGGTAGTTATAGTTAGGCCCTAGTTTCCATAGGAATAGCGTTTTTTATTTTGCAAATAACTTTGGCACCATTTGACGAATCCTCGCAAAAGTTTACAACTAGTATGACGCTCACTTCTGCTGCTGTTTGCAAGTTGCAGGGTGATCTGTCAAGCGGGGGCCGAGTAAAAGGGGGGTCCCAAAACGCATTTCCCCATGCAATATCCCATAGGGACTTTAGACAGAGTCACAGCCCGGACCGCTGAACGGAATTACAGCAAATTTCGCAGAAAGGTAGCTAATGGTCCACAGAACTGCCTTTTTTTGATTTGGTGAAAATCCGTTCAGTAGTTGCGGGAGTTATTAAAATAAATTCAAATTTGTATATATAGGGCCGCGGATCCCCATGCTCAAATCTGATGGCTGCCTACACTTCAAATCAGGAAGTGTTGGCAGCCATCTCGAGTCCCTAAAAAACATTAAAAAAGAGAGAAGGGGCAGGGTAGGAATACCCTGACCCCCTAGGCCTCTTGCAGGAATCGCGCATCCCCGCCTGGGGCAAAAAAGCATTTTTAAAAAAAGAAATTGATGGGAGCCGCACTGGATCTGCAGCTCCCACTTAAGAATTTAAAAAAAAGAAGCGCGGGCTCCCACGCTTCTCTATTATTTAGCCCCCGGGTGGGCAAGGTCCCGGGGTCATGTAGGTTTAAATTAAATGTAAGGTAGGGGTGCGCACGGGGCCCCCTCCTTGTACCCCGGGGACCGCCACCTCCCCGAGGCTAATTGAAAAGCAATGGGGGGGGTCTCGTGGACCCCCCGTGCCCCGAGGACCACAACCTCACCGGGGCTAATTTGCTTGTTATGGGGGGCCTCACAGAACCCCTGGGCCTCAGGGACCACCACCTCCCCAGGGCCAAATGCTGTTTCTAAAATAGGAGGGGGCCACGCAGCTCCCCTCCTGGGCTGTTCTCAGCCCCGGGGAACGCCAACTCCCTGCGGCAGGCCCTATTGAATCAAAGGAGGGGGGCTGCGTGACCCCCCTCCTGGAGCTATAGATGGCCTTGGGGACCGCTACCTCCCAGAGCCAGCTCCTGCTATGTCCCGGGGTGCCCACCCTTGGGAAATAGCTATTTGCTGTGGCTTGGTGGGAGCTTTAACCGCTCCCGCCAAGCCACAGGAAACACTCCGCTTTCAGCAAGCGAGAGCGGAGAAATGCTCTTGCTTGCTGGAAGCAGAGCATTTGTCTGTTTCCCTGCCCGCTGTCAAGCGAACAGGGAAACAGACTAATTGCTTTTACACACAGGGAGCTGCATGTTTATCAGCATACTGTGTGTGAAGGCAATGCCGGCTCCCGCAGAAGACGGGAAGCCGGCAGAGATCGCGTGTGCCTTCAGGCTCACCCCGCGGTCCCAATGCAGATTGGGTGCCGCAAACCATGGCCGGGGCCCTGGGGATGGGGTCCCTGGAGCCGAAATTGGCCCGGGGAGGGGGGCCACATGACCCAACGTGTATCAACATGTTTCTGCTCTAGATTGCCGCCTGGAGGGTTGTTGGCACTCATCAGGATACAGAGCAATAAAAATTGTCTTAGTAGTATTCTTTCCTACTCTAATCAATCATCGTCGGAGGGAGCAGAGTGGCCAAGTCAGAAACAACCGTACCTTGATGAAAGTGTGACTATAGGACGGTGTCCCCACTCTATCCCCGAGTTAGGAGCATCATTGATGGAACTCAGGTAAGCAGACGATGTGTGTCTACAAAGGGCAAGTATTGCCACAATAGGTCCCCTACCAGCTAGTGATTAGACTAGGAGGGAACACTACTAAGAATTTTTTTAGGGATCTGTATCCTGATGAATGCCAACGACCCTACCGGGCGGCAATGAAGGACTGAAACATGTTGAGACAGCAGACAGGGTAATGGGGACATTGCCTTTCCCATACACCCCTACTAATTTTTTCTTTATAATCCTGCAAGTGGGACCCATAATAAAGGTCTCAGGTACCCACTTAGACAGTTTTAGAATCTTCTCTGCAATAGGGATCCCTACCTTTGGAATTCTTGCTTTTCTTTATCCAGAATTTTTCCTTGCGCTCCTCCCTGGACGTTGGTCTGCATCAGGTTGTCGTAGCAGCCCTATGATGAAACATGCCACTCACTGAGTGGGTGAGGGCAGTATTTACAACCCTTTGGGATACCCCAAGAGGTTCTCTTCCTCCTTTGGTGACTCCTGCACTGTATTTTTTGCCCTCCCCTCACTCCCCCTCCGGGTTTTGTATTGCTTTCTCTTTTTTCCATTTCTCCCCTACCCATGTGGGACTAATTGGCCCTTCTTAAAGTGGGGGACTAATCTTTTCTTTACCGCTACCTAGTGGCCCTTCTCGTTAAGTGAGTTATATAGATTCGGTGGGAGAACGAGGGAAGGCATAATCTCTCGTCCCTTCTTTGTTGTGGATTTATAGTACTGTATATGTATGGATGTTGCACTTGTACTGCTTGAAGAAACGATAATATGTTTTGATTGTTTGTATCATATTTTGATTGCCAATCTCTTGAATCCGCTAAATGATTTGGGACTGTATACTCAGTGTAATGAATGGGCAATTATGACTTAATTGTGGAACGTAATGCATTGTACTCTACAGAAAAGTGTTTCTTAAATTTCCTTTGTACACAACGTCACTTTTTGAAAATCACGTCACGGCATGAATGCTGTCCACAAAATGGCACTCTGTGTGAGAAAGGTCGTTTACACGGCCGAAACACGTTACCGAGTGGTTGCGCTTTAATAAAGATAATTTTGCATCTGGAGCCCGTGCTGTGTCGGACCTTGATTCTGCAACTGTGATAAAGGTGTTAGACGAATATCTATCTATCTGTATATCTATCCATATATATATATATATATATATCTATCTATCCATCTATATCTATCTATCTATCTGTCTATATATCTATATATATATATCTCTATACAGCTACTCACACACCCACTTATTCATCCATACAGCTACTCACACACCCACTCAAAAAACCATCCAGCCACTCTCACGCACACACAGATACACAGTCACTCACATGATATACGTTAAAAATAGTATTACTCATTAGTACTACAAAAAGTATACTAATTTAACTTTTGCAGTACCTTAGTATATATGTTTACCACTCAAACTTTTAGAAAACACTCACAATCAGTGGATGATGTCATGAGTGATGTCACTGAGCATGTCATGAGTGATGTAATATGTGAGGTCATAAGCACTGCAATTTGGTAGTGCAGGTTATAGTTGGCTCAGGTAACTATATCTGCTGAATTTCTATGGTTTTGTGTGTGTGAAATTTGAGTGCAACTATAACGTCCCTATAAATGTAGTTTTTTTCAGTGAATTTCAACTGATTTTTTTTTTAACAACAAATTTTATTTGGTTATTTTGCGATACGTAGGGGTCACAGCCCCACCATGACATGGGAGGCGAAAGGATAGTTTGCTCCATCAACCATATTTCTGACTTATAACAACACCTACTAAATATACAGGTGTAATAAACAAATAACATACAGTTTCCGATCTCCACATTTGAGCAAATGGTGCGTCAGTCGTAGCGTGCATTATAAAACAGGGCAATACAACCTTTTAAACATACAGTGGGAATAATGAGGCTCAATAAAAACAGGGCCATTCTCAGGGGTCCACCTCGGGCAAAGGGGGAAGGTCGATTCCACGATAATCCGCCCATCGAGTGCATATTTTGCGGTGTTTCGCAGGGCACCCTCAGGCCTCAAAAACAGCAATCTCAGCCCCCATGCATTTATCTAGCTCAGTTTTCCATTTACCCAGAGTCGGGGGAGATGTCGCCTTCCACATTTGCGCTACGTCCCTCTTGGCCACGGCGAGGGCCAGAAACAATAAGTGCTGTTTGTACCGATTTCCCCCGATATCATCTGTCGAGTGTAACAGGAAAAGTCGTGAATCTAGTGGGAGGTCCCACGACAGCACCTCGTGGAGGCATGATCTGATCCTCCGCCAAAAGGGCTGTAATGCCGAGCAGCTCCAGACTGTGTGTAGGAATGTCCCTTCCTCCCTGTCGCACCTCAGACATGTGGGGGATTGGATAACACCCATCCGCCACAATCGAACCCTTGTAAAATATGCGCGGTGTAGATATTTGAATTGGATGAGCCGATAGCGCATGGAAACTGCCGCACCCCTTGGGCTAGCGATGGTTTCGGCCCAGTCATCATCTGTCAGTTCTGGTATATCAGCCTGCCATGCAAGTCGTGTCTTGTCTAGTGTGGTAGGCGAATGGGTCGTCAGCGTCTGATATATTTGTTTGATCTTGTGAAGTCCGAGATCTCCCATAAGCAATTGGCCCTCTAGGGGCTGAAACTCGGGGAGGGTCTCTAATGTACGGATCTGAGGGGTAAGTGCGTGTCGGAGATGGAGAAATTTGTAAAATTGTGATGTGTGTAAATCAAAATCAGTCTGTAATTGTTGAAATGACTTCATTGTGGTACCGCGTAGCACATCCTCGAGGGTCGAGATCCCCACGCGATCACACCCCCCGAACCCCTTCAAGGTCGTCACGGAGCGAAGATATGTGCCCTGCCATAGGGGAGTCAGTTGGGTAAGTGCCCCTTGCCAGCCCATCTGTCGGGTCTTAGCCCGCCATAGTTGTATCACCACCCTGCCAGCTGGTGGCAATGCTCCAGGCGGGCGGAGCTGTATAACAGGTGGAGGAGAGGGACCTGGTCCATTGCAGCATGTTCAGCCGAATACGCTGGATCTGTGGGGGAGTTATACCACCATTCGTTTATTACCAGGATGTGAGACGCTACGTAATAGGCATAGATATCTGCTGCGGCAATCCCTCCGCAATACGTGGATTGCGTACATGTACGGAGCGCCACTCTTAACAGCCCCACCCTTTCCACAGGAATTTATTCTGTACGGCTGCGACTTGCGCAAACCATGCGCGTGGAATGGGGTATGGGAAGTTCTGGAGGCGGTATAAGATCCGGGGCAGCGACACCATCTTAAAAATAGCGGAGCGCCCATAAAGGGAGAGAGGGAGTGAAGACCATATAGCGGTTTCACTGTTGAGGCTGGCTAATAGCGGAGTAATATTACGCGCCCAGGAGACCTTCGGACATGGGGAGATATATATGCCGAGATATTTGAAGCCGTCCGTCGCCCGGGAAAGTTGTGAAGCCCAGGCATCACGACCTTGATGTCGGCACACCGGGAATAATATAGATTTGACGGGGTTAGCGTGAAGGCGCGTAGTCCCCCCGAACACCCTGAGGATTTGCAATATGCGAGTTCCCGAATACCAGGGATCTGTCATGAAAAAGAGGACGTCGTCTGCGTATAATGCTATACGGTCTGAGCGCGAACGCGAGCAGTCGAAACCCCGAAGGACCGGGTCGCTCCTGACCCACGCCGCCAGGGGCTCGATTGCGAGGGCAAACAGTAATGGGGACAGGGGACTGCCCTGACGCGTACCCCGCTGAATAGAAAAAGGCTGTGAACGGGTCCTGCGACACGGACCGACGCTGTCAGTTCCGTGTATAGCAGGCGTGTGTATGCCAGGAAGCGGGGCCCGAAGTTTATCGCCTCGAGTAGCTGAAATAAATATACCCAGCTCAAGGAGTCGAATGCTTTATCTATATCGGCGAGGAGCAGGGCGGCTGGGCGGCCTAGCGCCGGGGCCGCCGCCATGGCATTATGGACTCGTCGAATATTATGACGGGTGGCCCTGTGCGGCATAAAGCCCGACTGATCGGGATGGATCAGGTCAGTGATACAGCTACGCAGGCGATCAGCCAACACCTTCCCCAACAACTTAGGTTCAAAGTTTATGAGAGAAATGGGGCGGTAAGAGGAAGGGTCGTCCGGGGGTCGGCCGGGCTTATGGAATAGCACGATTTCTGCATGGCGCCAGTCCCTAGGCAGAATAGCGAGTTCCGTGGCCTCCTGAATGGTCGCCAGCAGGGGAGGCCCCAAGATGTGTATGTTCGATCTCAGGAATTCCATTGGGAACCCGTTAGGCCCGGGAGCGCGACCAGGATGAAGCGCGTTAAGGGCCCCGGTCAGCTCATCTGTTGTAATAGGACCGTCTAGTTGGTCGCGGAGATGATCAGAGAGTCGTCGGGGGGGATGTCTACAAGAAATTCAGCAATAAGTTCAGTTGAGATTTGTTCTTGCCGTGTATAGAGGGTGGCAAAGTACCTCACGAATTCTGCAGCGACACCCTGCGGTGTTGTGTGTAGGGACCCGTCCATACCACGAATAGTAGGGGTAACAGCCGGGGACGTATCCGCCTAGCAGAGTCTATGGAGCATCTTGCTGGACTTATCACCCCATTGATAAATCCGGTGCTGTGACGCCTCCCAGATCTCCTTAGCTTCGCCCATAAGATGCTGCCTGAGATCCTGTTGCGCCTGCAGCAGATTCCGTCAAATAGTAGGGCTGGGATCGATATTTAGCTGGGAGGCCAATGTCGCTTGACGAGTCTCCAGAGCCTCCAACTGCTCCCGTCTTGCCCGCCTTTCGTTAGTGCGATAGCTAATTTCGACACCGCGGATTGTAGGTTTAAGGGCTTCCCACAAAATAGTCCGAGAGGGGGCAGTTATCTTCCAAGTATGTAGTGACCGCTTTATGGAGCATATCCTGGTATGCGGGGTCCCGTAGGTGCCAAGGGGACATACGCCACCGAAAGGGGGGTTTTCGGGAGCAGGTGTGGAACCGCAGACTAACCGGAGAATGGTCGGACAGCCCGCGGGGCAGATGAGTCGCATGGGAGAACCTATGAAGATACACCCGGGGAACGAAAAAATAATCTAATCGCGATTGTGACCCATGCACCGATGAGATGTAAGTAAAGTTGTGTTCGGTGGGATGATATTCGCGCCACACGTCAGCCCATCCCATGGTGGAGACTAATGTATGCAGCTTAGATGGGCCCAGTAAAGGTGCACTGTCTGGGCTACGTTGTCGATCTAGTGGCCCCATGGTATCGTTCCAGTCGCCCCCCAACAGAGTCAAGCCCTCGGGTATGTCGCCCCAGGTCCCGAACAGTTTATCAATAAATGTAGTTCCGAGAGGGGGAGGTGCATAGATACTGCCTATGGTTACCTGTTCCCCGAACAATGTGCAGGTAACAAAGAGGAAGCGGCCCCCCCAGGTCTTCTTTGTGCGCAATGTATTGGAATTGGACTCTACGGTGGATAAGAATAGCCACACCCCTAGAGCCCCGAGTAAACCCAGCATGGTATACATGATGAAACCCGAATCTAGCTAGACAGGGGGCCTTAGTGCCTAATAAGTGGGTTTCCTGTACTAGTAGGATGTCTGCCCCATATCTTTTTGCCTGCCGTAAAATTGCCCCCCGTTTCACCTTATTGAGGAGACCCCTGACATTCCAAGACACTACTGTCAGGTCCCCAATGAAAGCAGAATCACCTGACATCATCACCTCTGGAAATCAAAGGGAGGAGAACACGGAGATCATACCCAGAATGGCCTGTCTGTGAACATGAACATAAAAACACTAACATATCAAAACTAAATTTCCCTAAGACCCCACCACCTCCCACCCGACACTGCCAAAAAATTGGAGTATCTGTCGCGGTGTGTGGAACAGAAGGCCCCCAACGGGGGGACCCCCCCATACCCACACCAAAGGATCCCTTCCCACCCCACAACCATACGAAACAAGGGGCACAATAAGTCCGTGGCTACGCAGACCCATGGTCCTGTCCCACGCCCACCCAGAGGAGACTATTGTTATCAGAGTACTAACCAATCCAGTCCCAGATTACTTGCGGTTTGGTCACTTGTATAGCTCCGGGACGGTCAAAGTGGCCGCTCCGGACTCGCCGACATCCTGCTTGATCCGGAGCCACGTCGTTTTTTGGACTTGTTCCGCCGTGGCGCAACTGATTTTTAAGGATATTTCCTAACTATAACGTCCCTGTAACCTTTGTTTTTTCAGAGAATTTCAAAGATTTTTTAATGTTATTTCCTAACTATAACATCTCTGTAACCTTTTTTTTGTGACTTTCGAAGTTTTTTTTATTGTATTTCCTAACTGTAACCTGTAATCTTTGAGAGTGGGTGTGTGAGTGGCTGTAGTTGTTTGTGAGTGGGTGTGTGAGTGGTTTTGTGGATGTGAGTGGTTTTGTGGATGTGAGTGGCTGTATTGGTCGGTGAGTGGGTGTGTGAGCGGCTGTATGGGTCTGTTAGTGTGTGAGCAGCTATGTGGGTGTGCGACTAGCTGTATGGGTCAGTGACTAGGTGTGTGAGTGGTGGCTGTATGGGTCTGTGAGCAGGTGTGTGAGTGGGTATATGGGTGTCTGGGTGTGTGAGTAGTTTTCTGGGTGTGTGAGTGGATGGCTGTATGGGTCTCTGAATGAGTGTGTGGTCAGGGGTATGGTTGTGTGAGTGGTTTTTTGGGTGTGTGAGTGACTGTGTGGGTCTGTGAGAGTATGGGAGAGTGGCTGAATGGGTGTCTGTGTGAGCGCGACAGTAGCTGTGCGAGTGACTGGGCCAGAACGGAACCTTACCTGCCTCTTTATCCAAAAAGACTCCACGGTTTTGCACAAAATATCTACCCAACTAGAGTACTTTGTATTAGCTAATTAGTAAGTGCTACCTCGTTGGGTAAATGTGTAGTGCATAATCTACACTACAGCTGCATAATGGACTACAAGGAAATATCTCCAATGACCTTGTGTGCATGTAATTTCAGAAATGTGATTGATCCTCGAGGTCTTTAGCCATAAATCTGTGATGACATGAATCCTTGCTAGAGAAGAGGACGAGACTACAAAGAGGGGAATCTCCACCAAACAAGGGTACTTCCTCTTAACTTTATGAAGTAAGTGCTTCTTTGTTTGGTGGAGATGTTCTTGTATACCTCTGCATGAAGAATGCGTCACCAAAATCATCCGGAAACACGCTCTGGGGCCTTTTGGTAAGCTGTCCATCTACATGGGAAAATCGGGAAGACATGTGCAGACTACTAAGGAAAACGGGGCAGGGCCAAATGGGCAGAGCTTACAGATGATTATGGGAATTGGCATACTCAGGGGAATTAAAAGGGAGACCCATGGGCTCTGCTCTCGCCAAGAGACAAGAAAGAAACCACTCATCACAGTCACTAGAGATCAGATTGCGCTCCAATAGATCAATGATGCCTTCACCTCCATTAAGGATTTCAGCTCGTTTTTCAATGTGGAATACAAGAGTAAACACACTTGCTTTAACTTCCCCAAGCCCAAGAAGTTGGGATTGTTTGTGCTTTAAAGAATGGAGGGGCCGATTTTGGCCATCAGCCGGCCTCTTGATCCTGGGTGCCCTGGATCCTAGCCAGGGCACCTGGTGTGCAGTGCTGGGGACCGAGTAGGGTGCTGCCAGTGCCCCCCCACACAGGTAACAGTCAAAAATGCTGCTTCCTGCATGTGGGAACAGACTTTTCATCTGGTTTCCTGCCCGCGGTCAAACAGATGAAAAGTCTGCTCACAGCGAGCGGGAGCAGTTTTTCCGCTCCCGCCCACTGGAGGCGGACTTAGTGTTTGCTCTTGCTTGGCGGGAGCTGTCAAAGCTCCCTCCAAGCAAGGGCTAACAGCTATGTCTCGGGGGTGGGCACCCCGGGATATAGGGAGCTGGCCGTGGGGGGTGTCAGTCCTCAGGGCCATTATTGGCTCCAAGAGGTGAGCCGCGTAGCCCCCCCCTCCTTTGTTCTTCTAGGGCCTAGGGAGGTGGTGATCCCCGGGACTGTAAATTGTCCAGGAGGGGGGGTGGGGCGCGCTGCCCCTTTCCCAGTTTAAATGTAGCCATGCCCCAGGGAGGTGGAGATCCCAGGAGCCTAATATGTCCCCGGGAGGGGGGCAGATCGGCCCCCTTCACCCTTTGAATTGGATTTGTGGCCCTGGGGGGGTGGTGGTCCCCGGGGCCCTTAAGGGCAAATGGGCGGGTCACATGTGCCGCCCCTCCCCATAATAACTATAATTATAAGCCCCTGGGACCTAGCCCAACCAGGTGCTCAAATACAAACAAGCGCAGGAGGCCTAGGGGGTCAGGGTACTCCTACCCTGCCACACTGCTCTTTCTTTTTTTTTGTAAAACATATGTTTATTGGCATTTCAAAAACCAACAATGTAAGGTTCACAATAGTCAGCAGATCCAAATTCAAACTTACAATGCACAATAGTACAAGTAGGGAAGAAGCCGTGCTGTACCTGATCGTTCCAACAAAGGTGCTAATGAACAGATCAGTTCCATAAGAAGTCCCAGGCACAGAAGATACCAATTCTCTAAATGCTCGTGCGAGTCCCCGTGCATCAGGATCTGTTTATATACGGGCCCTCCAGCTAGGAGGGTGCTCCCAAAAGAATAACATCAAATCAACCCAACGTAAAAAGAAACCCCCTTCGTTCCCTTACCCTCCCCCCTCCTAGTGGAGACACTATATACAGGTGGAATATAGACAGCTGGGCATGGGTATAGTGTATTAAAACTGGAACAGGTGCAAGGCTCTAATCGATGGCGGGCATACTGCTGAGGGCAGGCCTTTCGTAAGGAAGGCAACTAGGTGACCCCATCTGCATTCAAAGTTTTTGTAATCATCGCGGAAGATATCCGCCATCCGCTCCAAGCATAGCAGTTTCCATAAGCGTGAGTGCCAGAGAGAAAGGGACGGGCCGATCTCTTCTTCCATGCTGCGGCAATGGTAATCTTCGCCGCGCCTATGCAGGTCCACATGATGGTTTTATCATCTCTAGTCTGGTGCTCGAGGGCGGGATCCCGGAGGCCTAAAAGAATTCCTTCCATAGTAGTCGGGATGGGGTAACCTAACATGGTTTTAATCTGAGCTAAAATTTCTTCCCAGAAGGGGCGAATGGAGGGGCAGTCCCACCAAATGTGTTGGAAGTCCCCGAGCAACCCACAACCCCTCCAACAGCGGTCCGTCGTGTTCGGGAACATATGTCTGAGTTTGGAGGGAACCAGGTACCAATCCATGAGTGTTTTTAAGTGTGCTTCTCTAAGTTCGAGGGAGTGGTTAAATTTGGATATATCAGACCATAGGGCCTTCCATTCCCTATCTTGGATGTTGCGCTGCAAAATCCCCTCCCACATGGACATATACCGTGGTTGGGCCGAGTGCGAGTTAGATAACAGGTAGTTATAAAGGAATGAAATGACGCCTCTCATGGAGCCCACCGTTCTGACATACTTCTCGAAACCCGTTTTCTCCCTAGTGACGTTCTCATATACATGAGGTGTGAGTGCCCAGTGCCGGAGTTGGAGATAGTGGTAATGTTCCTCGGGTCTAAGATGGAAGTCCCTTCTGCAATTATCGAAAGTGAGGAAATCGTAGTTGTGGAACATGTGATCTAGCATGAGGCAGCCACCTTCTCGCCAGGCATCGAATGGCCCCTCATGAAGAGCCGGCGGGAAGGCTGGGTTAAAGTGGATCGGGGTGTACGGGGAGGGGAATGTAGTCCATCCCTCATTCCCCGCCACGGAGTCCCAAACCCTCAATACAGTGCGGGTGGGGGTACTAATGTACGCGTTCACCGGGCGATCCTTCTTGGCTTTCCAAATTAAATCCCAAATTGTTCTGCCCGCCACTCCCCTATCCATGTGGAGCCAGTGTTTCCCTGATTCCTTTTTAAACCACTCCGTTACTATGCGCAGCTGGGCGGCCTTGTAGTATAGCCCAATATCGGGTAGTCCCACTCCGCCCCTAGCTCTAGGACGCCTCAGGATGTGAAAGGATAAGCGGGCCTTCCCACATTGCCATATGAACTGTGTGAGCAACTTCTTAATTTTGGGTAGACATATAGGCTCGAGCTCAATGGGTAAGGCCTGAAATAGATATAAAAGCTTGGGCAGCAGGGTCATCTTAATGGCATGGATGCGACCAAGCCAAGAGATGAATAAGGGCTTCCATCGCCGGAGATCTTTCTCAATCTGGCGAATGGCCGCCGGAAAGTTAGCTTTATATAGCCCCTCCACTCGGGGGGTCATCAACTGGATCCCCAGGTACTGGAGAGAGTGGTCAGTCCACCGCAGGGGAGTCAAAGACTGGAGGACACGAACTTCGTCATCCGGTAACGTGAGGTTGAGGACATAAGATTTGTCCAGGTTGGCCTTAAAGCCTGCCGCCACCTCAAACTTAGCTAGTTCAAGTTCCACCGCCGGTAGGGAGCGTGCCGGATCCGCAAGTGAGAAGAGTACGTCATCCGCGAACAGTGAAATTTTGTGATCCTCACCCCCGAAGGGAATTCCCTTTATCGCCAGATTATTTCTGATGGATATGGCAAAGGGCTCGATACTTAAGGCAAAAAGCAGGGGCGACAAAGGGCACCCCTGCCGTGTGCCCCTCGAGAGATGGAAGGGAGCTGACGTAACGCTGTTAACCAGAACCCTCGAGTGAGGGTGAGCGTAATTGGCCTGAATCATGCGGATGAATTTGTCCGTGAAGCCAAAAGATTTAAGAACGCGGAATAGGAAGGCCCAATTCACCCGGTCAAACGCCTTCTCTGCGTCAAGCCCCACCAAGACCGCTGGAATTTCCTTTTTGGTGGCTTTTTCAATAAGGTGGATAGCGCGCCGAGTATTGTCATGGGTTTGCCGCCCCGGAATAAATCCCGACTGATCCGGGTGGATTAAGTCAGGCATTAATTCCTGAATCCGCTTCGCCAAGATGGAGGAGTAGAGCTTTGCATCCAAATTGAGAAGCGCTATGGGCCGGTACGAGGCACATAAGCATTCTTCCCGGGTTTCGGGATCACCGTGATGATCGCATCGGCCATCGAAGGAGTCACCTCACCCAAGTCTGCTAGATGATTAAAAAGGTCGGTGAGATGGGGAATAATGTCAGCTGCGAATGTTTTATAAAAGTGGGCCGTGAGACCGTCTGGTCCCGGGGCTTTGTGTAGTTTAAGGGCCGTGATGGACTCGCCTACCTCCTCCCTGGTGATCGGGCCGTAAGTTGATCATTCACGGCCGGTGAGATGCGGGGGAATCGCAGGGCCCGTAGGTAGTCATCCTGTTGGGACGGATCCTTGGGCTCTGCAGTGTACAGTGATTCGTAAAAAGCGAGAAAGAGCTCCGCTTTATCCCCATCCGTGGTGTTCGGCTCCCCATCCCTGCCACGAAGATTCCCAATATATTCCCTTTCCCTTTTCTCTCGGAGTTGCCGAGCCAGGTGTCTGCCTATTTTGTTCCCCTGTGCGAAAGAGGTATGGCGTAGTTCTAGGAGGGTGTATTCAGCCCTATTGTTGTATATGGCCTTTAACTTGCCCCGTAGCGCTGTAAGGGGTCGCAACGTAGCTCTAGAGGGGTTATTTTTGTGCGCCAACTATGCCTGTCCCAGTTCCTTCTCCAGTTCTTCTCGTTCCCGCGCCCGCTGCCTATTGAGGGTAGAGTTAAGCTCAATACATTTCCCCCATAGTACCGCTTTAAATGCATCCCAGTTAGTGCTCGGGGAAGTGTCGTCAGGTCTATTGTTAGTGAAAAACTCTGTGATAGCTTCGCGAAGCTCAGTGCGAAGGACCCTGTCCCGTGTCAAAGAGACTGGAAAATACCATTTAGAGTTCGGGGCGGTAGCTGCCCCCCATTGTAAGCCTATGGCTACTGGGCAGTGATCGGAGAGGGAGATGGGGAAAATCGTAGCGCTTCGGAGGGTACCCACGAGGCGTTGGCTGATAAATATGTAGTCCAGCCGGGAATATGTATGGTGGACATGGGAATAGTATGTGTAGACCCTGGTCTGAGGATGATGTGTCCGCCATGCGTCCCTAAGGCCTAAGTCAAGTATCCTCTGTTGCAAGTCGGCTGTGAAGGAGCCTGTGTCTGCTCTGTTGGAGTGAGTGCTATCGAGGTCGGACTGCCATGTGAGGTTGAAATCCCTCATCATAATGATTGGGCCCTCTGCAAACTGGTCGATTTTGTCGAGTAGAAGGTTGAGGAAGCCTGTTTGACCTGCATTGGGTGCGTAGGTAGCTACAAAGGTACAAAGTATGCCCCTCAGGGACCCCTTCACCAATAGCAGCCTTCCCTCCCTGTCCGAATGGACGTCTAAAGGTTGAAACTTTGTAGATGAGTGAAAAAGGAGTGCCACTCCTCTGTGTTTTGTAGATGCTGAAGCTCTATAGATAAGGGGATATTGTTTATGTTTAAGCCTCATTTCATCCTCCCTTCTAAGGTGGGTCTCCTGCAGCGCCACAACGTCCAAGTGGTGGTCCGTGAGATACTTCCAGACCCTCTGCCGCTTCTGCGGTGAGTTAAGGCCCCTAACATTCCATCAATGGGGGTTTACCTCCTCCTCTCTAGTCCGCCCGCCCGCTCCGCCCTCCATGCCCCGGAAAACCAGCCGCCCCATATCCTCCACCCTCCCCGTAGACTGCTTCAGCCAACCCAACTGCACCAGTGATGTAGCGTCCCTATCAAGATCACCCTGCCTGTCTCCAACCACCACCCCCCCGGAGATAAAAAAAACAAAACAACAAAACCTTTAACACAAATCGTACCAACACTAACATGTGTCCGAATGACGAACAATTTCCGACCACTGTGTTAACAAATGGTCAGACGCGTTGGCGGATGGCATGGTCATTATCCCCATCCGCGCCCGTCTCGGGACCTCTAAAGAATCGTAGATCGCCTCAGGAAATGGCTCAGCGTGTTCGGTCGGTGCTATGCTTGTCGCAGTTCAGAGGAGAGCGAAAGTTGTTCGAAAGAGCAAGTTCCCTCCTGTGAGTCGGAACGGTTGGTGCGTGGCGGTGCAAGGTTCCAGAGAGCCAGCAGAAATCCAGAGTGACTGCAACCCGCTTCCGCCTCATTTGTGATTCCCCCTGGAGCTCCTGGACCAGGGCGCCCGTGTGAGACCGGATCGTTGAGAGCCCTGAGATGTACTGGGAGAGGGTTCTAGATCCCCGACAGGGAGACCCAGAAGTTCCAGACCGTCCTTCAAATCCGTGATGTGGGTTGCTTATTATTATATTCAAAGCTGAGGCCAAACTGGAATGTCCATCTATATCGAACTTTCTTGTCGCGCAGGCTGGTGGTAAGAGGCCGAAAGTGTTGCCTCCTCGTCAGAGTGGCGGGCGCCAGGTCTTGGTAAATACTGCATGTGTGGTTCTGAAAGGAGACCGCAGTGCACTTCCTAGCTGCTAAGAGAACAGCCTCCTTCACCTTATAGGAGTGGAATTTGACCAGTACGTCTCTCGTGAGTGTCTGTCGTCCCCCTGGCGGTCCTCCAACTCGGTGTGCCCGTTCCAGCTTGATCTTGAGGGTTTGGGGGTTCAACAGCTCTGCAAAGAGGCCTAGGAGAAAGGCTTCAAGATCGTGGCCTTCCGCCCCCTCCTCCAGGTCCCGGGTCCGTGGGTTGTCCCGCCGTGCCCTGTTCTCGAGGTCTTCCGCTTTTAGTTGAGTCTGGAGCAGTTGGTCCTGTAAGCCGTGCAACTTGTCCTGTAATTCGGAGGTTCGTTTATCGACTTCCTGGGTCTGTGTCTCTAGCTCCACCACCCTGACGCACACGGAATCCACATCTTGTTGGAGGGAGGTCAGTCTTTCATTAAGGTCGGACTTCAGTTGGTCAATGGAGTCCTTAACCCGTTAAGTGCTTCTGTCGGCCAACGGCCGTCGCGAGCACTACCTCGGTAGTGCTGCGCACGTCCGTTGGCCGACGCGGCCCCGCCCGCTTAATAGAACGTTTCGCACTGGCGCGGAACGTTCTAAGCAGTTAACCGGTTAAGGTCCTGACCTAGTTCTTTGCGGAGTTCCATTTTAAAGTCGTGCAAGGAGGACATGAGGTAATCTTTTGTGAGTGACATGGTGTCGGGAGGAACGTCGCGCTCCAGAGGCACTTGCTTATCCAGTTGTGGAAAAAACTGGGAGACTTTAGGTGTCGTTTTAGATAGCATCTTCTTGGGCGGCATAGAGGCAGGCCCAGTGATCGCTCCGCAGTCACCGTACAGCAGAACTCCCGTTCCCCTCTCCTAGGTCTATGTATGCTCAGAGTCACGGAGTAGCAAGGGCTCTCCCAGTGCGTCTTCTTTCCACTCACTGAGGGCAGTGCATTCTGACCCCGTACGTGGCAGGTGCCTAAGAGGCAGGTGTAGGTTTGAGCGCCAATGCCGCGGAAGCCGCTCCCCGGCGTCACCGCCGCAGGGGGCCTGGAGTGCTGGATTGCCGTCTGTCTCCTCGTCTCCCCAAGGACGTTCCCTCATCAGCACACTCCCCGCCGCAGCAACGCAGATCGGGGCCCAGCGGCAGGTCGCAAACCCTCTTCAGACGGTGTAGGGAGCGGAGGGGTTGGTGCTTCTCTCATCCTTCTTGTTGCGGTCTCTGACCCCCGCTCCCATCACACCGCCGCAATGCGCCTCCCTGCCGCCGCCTTAGGGTATCCAAAGGCAGGGGGGCTCCAGCCCACAGCAGGAAATGCGCCGCTAAGTTTGCCGCTAATGCGAGGGGTTGCGCGGTTCTCCTTTAGGAGCTCATGACTATGCCGCCATCTTGGGGTCAGGCAGATTAGGTATGGCGCTCAGAGTCGGCCGGGCCTCCCGCGCTGCATCCCCAGGGTGAGTAATCAGCTGCAAGCCGTCCCCTGACAGCGCTCCTCCGCCCTCCGGACATCAAGGGGTCCCCAGGTACCTGGTAGGAGCTGCAGAACGCCGCAGAGAGACCGCCCCAGTCGTCCGCTGCGCGTTGATGCAGTAGCTGCCCTCGCGGCATGCTGGGGTAGTAGTGGTTGCCGCCGCGAGCGCCTGTTCAGGTGGCCGCCAGGGCAGGGAGCAGAGCCCGCTAGTCAGCTGGGAGCAGTAGAGGACCCCACGTCAGGCCCGATCCTCCGCAGGCCGTTCACGCGGGCAGCGCCATTTTGAGTAGATGCACTCGCCTCCTCTTCGCAGCTCCGCTGAGTGCCGCTACAAGCCGCTCGCTTCCGTAGTGCCGATTCCCCTCATGCACCGGCCTTAGAGCAGTAGATCGGTGCCCTCAGCGATCGTCACAGTGCCAAATAGCAAGCAATATTGTCCCGAAACTGTAGCGCGGACTGGGAGCCGAGACGGATTACGTCCGTTCAGCCATCTTGCCCGGCCACGCCCCCTGCTCTTTCTTTTTTACCTTTTTTTTGGGACTAGGGCGAGTCGGAGTACCAAGATGGCTGGCAACACTTCCTGCATGAAGTGTTGGTAGCCAATCAGATCTCTGCACAAGATCGGTTAGATTCGCGGAGAGTCCGCGCCTATAGATATACAAATTTGTTTTTCCTGTAATATCTCAACAATTACTAAACGGATTTACACCAAGTAACAAAAAGGGCGCTTTCTAGACCAAGAACTAGCTTTCTGCCAAATTTGGTGCAATTCCGTTCAGTAGTTTGGGCTGTAGTCTTGTTCCAAATCCCTACAGGAAATTACATGGGGGAAAAAAATCGCTTTGGGACCCCCCCCCCCTTTACAAATTACCCCGAAACTTTCAACACAGCAGCTGAACTGAGCGTCTGCTGCGCAAGCGGGATTCAGGACTCAGATTCAAGGATTTTGTTTATAGTGCTTTTATTCTCAGAGGTACACTAGGGCACAATGATAGTCTTATACTTGTTTTTTCTATTCTTTTCTTCTAAAGTTTGAGAACTCGGGACCACCAGGATGGCTCTTGGCCTTCGGAGGAAGGAGAAAATGCCAGGTAAGTGTTTCGCTTTATTATGACAATTTGTCATAGAGGGAGGGGTTGTGAAGGAGGTATTATCGCCAATTGTCTACACCAAGTGCTCATAAAGATCAAGTCTGTCTCCACCAGTTTCCCAGAAGACAGGAAAATTATAGCCCTATTGGTGCCAAGTTAACTTCACTAAGCGTTCAAACTCAATAAAAGAAGAAAAGTATCAAATAAACTGAACTTGCTCGCAAGCACATCTGCTCTTTGCCTGCGTAGAAATGCAAGGTGTGTTAAAGCAGTCGAAATGTGCTCAAGGTTGGAATATGTGTGGAACTTAGATTACAGCAGGCGCAGAGTCCCCGACTCCCCCTCGACCCACAGTAACCTCCTCCCTCTTCTTGTATTGCCCCAGGATAAGAGCCTGTACTTGGGATACCGCGTAGGGGTTAGTGGCCTCCTGGCTTTGCTACTCCATCTTCCGCTTGGGTTGTCTCTGCCACCAACAGCAAGGCTTGAGCGTCACCTTCCGCAGTTTCACAAGCTGGTTCCTCCTCCGATCTCCAGCTTCTTTCCAGTTGCAGTCTTGCAGCTTCCTGCCCGGTCTCTGGCTAATCCGGAAAGACTTCTTCCTCGTGGGCATGTTCTCCCGAGTTTCCTCTCAGGTCCCCTTTTACATGATCAGGTTCCATGTCTTTCAGGCTGAACTACTCCCACTTCCTATTATCGCGGAGACTCAGTACTGTCTTGTGCGTGGCTGCCTGACTGTGGGCGGTCTGCTGGAAATAAAGAAGAGAGGAATGGAGGCGGCGTTCCCCTCAACATACCATGGGAGCTGGTCTATGTTGTCATTTGACACAGTCTTGGTATCCCTGCCCGTCTGACAGTGTCGTACTAACTTTGAACATTTTGTGACGATTTGTCAACCAGCACCAAAGTTATTGGCAAAACAAAAAGCGCTTTTCCTATGGAAACTAGGTCCTAACTATAACTACCAAGCGGGGAAGTTGGGAGAAAAAGGGTGGGGTCCCAAAATGCAAAATCCCCATGCATTTTCCATAGACTTCTTTAAGAAGCACTACGGCTAAAACTACTGAACAGAATTGCACCAAATATGCCTGGAAGCTAGATCTTGGTCCGCAGATTGTGCTTTTTGTGATTTGGTATAAATCCGTTCAGTAGTTTTTGAAAAATGAAAGTATAAAAATACTTGTATATCTAAATGGTTGGGTCCACAAGAAGCTCGCGAGAGTCTTGCGAAGCACCAATTCAAAAATTGAGTGGTCTGATTAGGCCAGGGAGCTTTTTTTTCCCCTTACAAACAATTGGCTTCAGCCGGAGTCACACTCCCGTAGGAGCGAGCACTCAAACTGGCTGCCAGCAACATAAGAACATGTTGCTGGCAGCCATTACAGCACTCTGAGACTTAGTCCCTTGACCTGAAGTAAAAAAACTAAAAATAAATAATATAAGGGGACAGGGAAGGGATACCCTGCCCCCCTAGGCCCTGTGGGGGAGGGGTGGGGGTCCCAAAGCCCTCCCCGGGATGGCTGTTTGTATTTGACGGAATCCTGTAGGATTCCAGCAGGATTCCGTCAAATACAAACAAAACAATTACTGTTGCCATTTTTGTAAGAAAAGAGGGAGGGGACATGAGTGGGGCCCCCTAGCCCATTTTGGGCCCTGGAGACCCCATCCCCGAGGCTGGGTATATTATTTAAGGGTAGGAGGGCACGGCCCCCCCACACCAATATGTTTACTGCCCCCCCTCCCAAGCCGTATTCGTCCACAGTGACCCCATTCCCCGGGGCCCAATGTATAAATTAAGGGCTGGGGCACGAGGCCCCCCTTTCCGAGCTTTAAAAAGGCCCTGGGGACCCACCTCCACCAGGACACAGTAGTTTTCCTGGTCACACTGGCGTGACCAGGGGAACATATGTTTTTTCCCATCTGGCGGGAGCATTTTTAAATCTCTGCCAAACGGAAGCAAATACTAAGTTTGCTCACACCCAGCGGGAGATTTAAAAATGTTCCTGCTAGCTGGGAGCAGACTATTTTTTTTTTACGGAGTTTTATATACCGCGAACTTGACCCGGTATCGGGTATCAGAGCGCTTTAAATAGCACCAGTTGCGTTACATGAGGACACATTCATTTTTGTTAGGCACGGGGAGATTAAGTGATTTGCCCAGAATCACAGGATGTTCAGCGTCATTGCCGAGACTCGAACCCAGTTCCCCAGATTCGAGGTCGACCGCCCTAGCCGTTAGGCCAACTCCTCCCCCCAGACTTGTTTTCTGTTTCCCTGCCTGCACTGATTCGGGCAGCAAAATAGAACGCATATAGCTCCTGCCCGAAGGGAGCAGCATAAGCAGCTGCTCCTCCCAGATGAGAGCAACGCCGACTTCTGCACCATGCTGGGAGCTGGATGGGGCCGCAGATGCCCTGGGGCTTCTCCCGTGGCCCCAAACATATGGTATGTGGGTGCCCTGGGTGGGCACCAGGGGACCAACCTGTGGCCCCAGGAGAAGGCTCGGGCAGGGGGCCGCATTGCCCAACTCCCCTTTTAAAATAAAAATAGCCTTGGGGGATAGGGTCCGCATGCCCACCCCCTTTTTAAGTGCATTGGGCACCGGGGATGGGGTCCCCAAGCCCTGAGAATGCTCGGGGGCTGCGCGGCCCCCCTCCCCTTTAAAAAAAAAAAAACATATGGCCCCGGAGGTTGGGGTCACCACAGATTGAGAAAGCTTGGGGAGGGGGGCCCAGCGGCCTCCTCCCCTTTTGTTATATTTGGCCCTGGGGGGTGAGGTTCCCGGGACCGATTAAGGCTTGAGGAGGGGGGCCAAGCGACCCCCTCCTCTTTTTTATTTGGTTTGGCCCCAAGGGATGGGGTCCCGGAGCCTGAGAAGGCTTTGGGAGGGGAGCTATGTGGCCCCCCCTGCCCTTTTTTATGATATTTGACTCAGGGGGATGAGGTTCCCGGGGCCTAATAAGGCTTTATCGAACAGAATAACCTGCTGGACCTGGAACAGATGGGCTTCAGGCCAGCCCACGGGATAGAGGCGGAATTAGTCTTAGCTACTGATGAACTGAGGATGCGGGTTGACGGTGGTCGAATAGCGGTACTGATCCTGTTGGACCTGTCTGCCGCCTTCGACACTGTCAACCACCAAATTATGCTCACCCGCCTAAAAGAGATTGGGATAGGAGGGAGACTCCTTCAGAGGTTTGAATCTTAACTATACGGAAGATCACAAGCATAGCTCTTCCCCCTTTTGTATCTAAATACAAAGAAATCTGGCATAAGGTGCCTCAAGGTTCGGCCCTAAGCCCCATCTTGTGAAATGTTTACTTAAGGCCATCACAGACTTTAATTAAGTCCTTTGGGATATCATTTGTAAATTATGCAAATGATAATCAATATCGCTGGATAAATCAGACTCAAGTCATCTAAATAATCTTCATGTTTGTCTGAAAGAGATGGCCAAATGCCTCAATGAGAACACATTAAAATTCAACAGAGATAAAACAGATTTTTTTGTGCTGCTTGCCAGGGAATTTACACAAGCAGCTCCCAGTGAACATTTGGCCAAATACAGATTTGGAAATAGCACATTCTGTGCGCAATCGTGGAATCCAAATTGACGAAAGACTATCAATGGAGGCTCACGTCAATAAAACTGTAGTTGTCTGCCATGGACTTCTTAGAAATCTGAAGAAAATTGTCCCTCTGCTTCCACAGCCTTCTAGGAAGTTAGAAATACAGTGCACTGTACTGAGCAGATTGGACTACTGTTACTCATTGCTTATAGGAAGTCTAGAATACCTGATCAGGCACCTTCAAAGGATTCAGGGGAAGGCTGCCAAGTTAGAGCTAAATAAATCGAGATTTGACTCAGCAACTTTCACGCTGAAGGAACTTTATTGGCTTTCAGTGAAGGAAAGATCTATTTTTAAGGCCCTGTGCATAATGCACAGAGCACTGAATGACAGAGGACCTAGATTTCTACAACAGAAAGTTGGTTACTATGAACCCATACGAACTTTGAGATCATCCTCTGCTCGCCAGCTTAGTTTACCCTCTTTTAAAAAGAGACAACTTGGACCGGAAACAAGCATCCAAGGTCTGGTTTCGGGGTATCACTTCTCATCAGCCAGGCCCATAGCTCAGTGGCGAAGGTGGGATCAGTTGTGTTATTGAACCACCACTTGTTTATGGCAATGAGGTGGGACGCCCTGTAGTATCAAAAGTATATTTGGAGTTGCAATACCACTATCGTATAAGGATATACAACACTTGGATAGGGCGATCCTCAGGATACAGTGCCGCCACAGAAAGTCGCTCAGCAAAGAATCTAGTTTCCTAAAAACCGAGGTGGAGAGCGGGAATAGATAATTCTGCAAATGGTATAGAGGCGTGGCAGGACGAACATTTTATAGATAGCCAAACACACAATAATGGACATCAGTAGCGTTGTTCAAAAACCTGAATCTGAGTCGCCTGTTCAAGATGGGGCTTAATATTATGTTTCCAGGCCTGAGTGGGGTCAGCGGTAACATACACTCCCAGAGTCTGGAAGCCCTCCTGGACGACCCGCATATTGGCCGCCCAGTCAAGTGCCAACAAGGGACACACCAGGGGGTACACTGAGGATTTGGATTAATTAATAATGAGCCCATGAAATCTTTAAAAATCGCCAGGTTCTGGAGGATTTGGGCCCCGAGTTAGGGAGGTTATCCAGAGAAAATCAGGACAACGTCGGCATATAACGTGATACTATCAGGGATCCCTGGGGCCCACTACCAACCCCTCACCACGAAGTCCACCCTCAGCCACCACAGCAGGGGCGATAGAGGGAAGCCCTGCCTCATCCCTCTGTGCAGTGGGACGTGACCGGACAATGAACCTTCTACTCTCAATCTCGCCTGAAGGTCGATGTACAGCAATCGTGTCCTGGAAATGAATTTGGGCCCAAAGTTGAGTTTCTGCAACAGGCAAAACAGGTAGTCCCATTGGACAGAATCAAATGCCTTATGGAAAATCAACCAGCAGGAGTGCATGTGCTCCTGGAAGTCGATGTGCAAATGCAAATGCACTATGTACATGCCCGAATTTTATGCCATGTGACTCTCTTAGTCATAAAGCTAGATTGATCAGCATGGACCAAGTTAGTAATCACAGAGCTTAGTCTATTGGCTAGGGCCTCAGCTCAAATCCTAACCTCCGTCTCTAGGGCGATAGGATGAACAGTAGTCTGGTGGGTGTCCCTGCTAGGGTATAACAACTATTTTGGCTAGTTGGAGGTCGTGTGGCTGTCTCTTGGGCCTGTTTAAATATATTCTAGAAGGAGTCCATAAGTAGTCCTCTATTGGTTTTGAAGAACTCTATCGGGAGGCCATTGAGACCAGGGGTTTTCCCTGGGTGGAGCTGAGACAAAGCCTCTCCCAGCTCTTTGCAGGTAATGTCTTTATCCAATGAGTCCCTTTCTTAGTCGTCAGAGGGCACATGGGCAAGTCCTTCACAAAGTCCTGCAGGGCATCAAAGTCCCCCTACGTGGTTGCGCGTATAATAATGTGTAGTAAGTGGAAAAGCACTGGGCAATGGCTTTATCCCCCGCATGCCTGACCCCTATCACACCTGGTATATATGCAGTGTTAGCGCAGAGCCTTACTACTCTTGTCGCCCCACTGATAGATGTGACTAGTGTAGCAAGCCAATCCGTTCTGGCCAACATTATAAGCAGTTGATGAAGTACCTCTTGTTGATGTAGGGAATCTCTCACGAAAGTGGGGGAGCCAGACTCAACATGAGCTGCCTCTAGCTCTAGGATGCGGGCAACCGAGTCTGTCATTTCCTGCCTGCGCTCCTTGCTCCTTCCTGAGACATAGCCCATAATGTCACCCCTGAAGGTGGCCTATAATGCCACCCAGAGGGTATCTGGGGAGTCGACCATGCCAGAGTTGGTGTTCACGTACCTTTCTATGGCTGTGTGTATGTGAGTCTTGGGCTCTGCGTCCTTAAAGGGGACCAACCTTGAATCTAAAATGTGTTTGCTAAGTGAGGAGGAAGGGCAGGTTGGTAAGGAATCTACGGCTATGCAGTCTTTACCAGATAGGGTGTTACCGAAGGTAAGTAACTTGCTCATCTGATAGAGAGTTCTGGTCGCAGATTCCTCACCTTAAAATAGATGCCCAAGCAATACCTCCGTGGAGATAGGTCTGCGAAACAAGTTTACACTAGGAAGTCCTGCCGGACTGAAAGGGCAAAGTGCCCGTCCTGATAGATCTCTGTCTGTCCAGGCAGTAGAGCTTGGTAAACGTGTGCAAAGACGCTCACGTTGCAGCCTGTCAGATGTCCATGACCTAAACTCAGTGCGCTAACACAGTAGTCACAGCCTTGGCTCTGGTGGAATGAGCACGCAAGCCCTCAGGGGGTTGCTTCTTGGCCAATGCATAGCAGATTTTCATGCAGAGCACCATCCATTGTGAGATGGTCCATTTCTGAATCCCCTTCCCTTTCTGGGCCCGACATACCCCATGAAGAGTTTATCGTCACCCGGAACTCTTTTATACGGTCATGGTAGAACGACAACCCTCTATTTGGGTCCAGCCAGTGGACTTGTTTCTCTTCTTTATAGGGTTGAAGCGGAGCGTAAAAGGTAGGCAGGGAGATAGACTTGCCTACATGGAATGGGGTCTCCACTTTCTGTAAGAAGAATGCGCGAGTCCGAAGGACCAGTTTGCCCGGGTAAAAAAGTTACCGAAGGAGGATGTGCCGATAGCGCCTGGAACCCGCTAAGCCTCCTGGCAAATGTTATTACCACAAGAAAGGCTGTCTTGATGGTAAGCAGTCTGACAGGACAGTTATGGAGCGGCTCAAAGGGAACATACATCAGCAAGATAACGACTAGGTTGAGGTTCCACTGAGGCATAATGAAGGGGACTGGAGGGAACAGATGTTGAAGACCTCTGAGAAACCTATTTACAATAGGGGACTTCAAAAAGGGAGGGCTTTTCTGGCAACCGTAGAAATCCTGATATGGCAGACAAGTTACCCTTCAATGTGCCAAATGCAGAGTCCTGCTGGGCCAGGGTAAGAGTAAACAAGAGAACCTGTGAAAGAGGAGCAGATAGAGGGTCAACCTGTATTTCTGCACACCATGCCACAAACTTGCCCCAACAGCAAACGTATACCGTTTTGGCATTACAGACTTCGGGCACAAAGTCAAAGGCTGTCAACTGTTGCCGCTCAATCTCCACGCATGAAGGCGGAGCGCTGACAGGTTCGGGTGCAAGACACATCCCTACTGTGACAAGAGATCCTCCCGAAGAGGCTGCCTGATCGGAGGACTGATGGGCATGCCCAACAGCTCGCGATACCAGACTCTTCAAGCCCAATCCGAAGCCACAAGAATGACTTGAGCCAGGTCGTTTCTGATCTTCTTGAGAACTCTGGGTAAGAGTGGTATTGGCGGACAGGCGTACATGAGGACTGGGCTCCACTCGAGACAAAAAGCGTCTGAGCGAGGGCTGCCTCGGATACTCCAGTGTGCAGAACTGCTGACATTGTGCTTTCTCGGTGGTAGTGAACAGATCTAACCAAGGCTCTTCCCACTCTTGGAAGAGCCCTTGCGGCACCTCTGGATGGAGACACCACTTGTGATCCGCTAGGCATCGATGGCTGAGTTTGCCTGCCTTGCTGTTCAGAGAGCCCGCCAGGTGTTGGACCACCAGGGAAATTCTCTGACAAAGGGTCCACAACCTCACCCTGCCCTGTTTATTGCAGCACCACATGGCACCTGCACTAGCCTTCCCTTGATGGAGGGTAGAAAGGCTTTCAATGTCAATCGGATCACTCAAAGCTCTAATAGGCTGATTTGGAGCCCGGATTCCTCCGGAGACCAGAGTCCTCTGATCTTCACCTCTCCCAGATGGCCCCCCCAGCCCAAGATTGACGCATATGTCACTACAGTTAGATCTGGTTGGGGAAGGGAGAGAGGTCTGCTGCTGACCCAATCAAGGCTCCTCAGCCACCACTCCAGATCTTTTGCACATTTGGCACATTGATAGTAAACCTCAGCGTGTGCAGGAGGTCCGCCGTAGTCTGGAAGTGGGAGACGACTATGTGGGGACAGTACACCTTCAACAGCCATTCGTCGAAATAGGTGAAGACTGGCACCCCTGATCCCTGCAGATGAGCTGCAACCACCGCTATCACCTTGGTGAACACCCAAGGGGCGCTGGTAAAGCCAAAGGGGAGCACGGCAAAATGAAAGTGCTCGTGGCCCACCATGGACCATCCTGCAAGCCCAAAGCTAATATCTAGTCTCCAGGCTCCAGGACAGACAGGGCAGACAGGACTTGAGCGAGAATGAGCATTTTGAATTTCTCCTTTTTCAGGAAGAAATTTAGAAGGCGTAGGTCTAGGATAAGACAAATGCCTCCATCCCTTTGGGCACCAGAAAGTAGGGGAAGAACAACCATGGGAATAGCAACCACGACCAACATCTAATGCCAGCACGCCCTCTATGGTGCCCTTGGCCAGGAGAACCACCACTTCCTGACGGAGTAAGGATATCTGGTCCTTCATCATCCTGTCGCAAATAGGTGGCATGGGTGGAAGGGTAGTCGAAAAGGGGAGGGAATAGCTCCTTTGGACAGTCTGGAGAACCCAGCGGTCGGATGTTAACGACCTCTAGTGGTGCAGGTGATGGAGTATCCAGCCCCCATTTGGATGCCCATGATGGTCGGGGGCAAACTAAACCAGCTTGGAGGCAGTGGCTGGCGGAGGTGGTGGGCTGGCTCGAGCTATGGCTACCTGACCTACGAGGTCTATGGGGACTGTGTCCTGGCCATGCAAGGGCTAGGAAGCCCAGTAGCTGTGGTGGCTGGGCAAGTAGACATGCAGCTGGAAGCCCTTTCTGTGGCCACAAAAGGAGCAAAAGGCGGACTGGGATTGGTGAGGGGCCATGGAAAGGCCTGTAGCCCTGCTGTCCTTGAAGCGCTCTAGTGTCTAGTCTCCGAAGAGACAAGAGTCATTGAAGGGCATGTCCATGAGCAAGGCCTGGACATCCCTCAAAAACCTAGTGTTTCTCAACCAGGCGTGGCGCCGAAGGGCCACCGGCGATAAAATCGCTCTGCCCAGCAAGTTAGTCATATTTAGCCCACATTGAATTGCAAACTTAGCTGCATCCCTCCCAACACCAATGGCTTGAGAGTGTATGGCTCGGGCCTCCTACCAGACCATTGGCAGCACCTTGGAAACCGAGTCCCAAACTGTAAGGGAGTATCTGCCCAAAAGACACGTGGTGTTCACTGACAGCAGTGCCAAGCTAGCAGAAGAGAACACCCTCTTTCCAAAGGTATCCAGCCTCTTGGACTCCCTGTCTGGTGGAGTGGTAGGGAATGCACCAGGATTTAATCTGGAAGTGGAGGCTTGGACCACCAAGCTCTCCGGGGTGGGGTGCTGAATGAGGAAACCGGGGTGCCATGGGGTGGGGCAATGGCGGCGGGCAATTGTCCTATGCACAGGAGCCCCTGTGCAGGTCTTGGACCAGGCCCCAAGTAGGACGTCTGAGAGCTTTGTTAAAAAAGGGAGAAGCAATCATATTAGGTGACTCCCGGTTGAAGCACGTTCATCTTGACAGCCACGGAGGGCAGTTGAATGTCCAGGACCTCAGGTGCCCTTCTCACCACCAATGCAGCTTCCACCGTAGCCATGGTAGGGGGAGAGACCAAACCAGTGTCTGGGGAGGGGTCCAGGCCGCTGGCAATCACCAGATCCTCATACCAGGTGTTGTCCACATTGTCATCTAATAGCTGGCATTCCTAAATGGCGGGTGGCCCCTCCTGGTGCAATGGATCCAATCTGGGGGATCTGCCCCGGTTGGCTCAGCGATCGCCATCGGACGACGCTGGTCCGGCTCCGTATCAGTCAGGGGTGACAATGGGGATGACGCTACTGGGGGCGTTGGCATTGAAGCATGTGTCAGGGAAGGCTGAGGTGGTATGACTGGTGCCGCTCTGGATCCATCAACGGATCAAAGGGGCCCGACTTGCACTGAGGGTGAACCAGCCAGCTGAAGACCAGTAGGGGCCCCTCCCAAGCCCGTGGTGCCCAAAGGCGCTCCCGCAGGGATGAGCTGCCTAGATATGAGGAGCATGGCCTCATAGATTTCACGTTGCTGCACGTGGGTCACTCCAGCTCCCGGAAATTCTGGAAGGCGCTGAGACAGAAAGGCACAGGCTCTACCGCGGAGCCAGGCCTAGAATGCAGATGCTCCCTCGTCTCATTGGAAGACTTTGAAGAGCGGGGCGAAGTCGAAGACATCTTCGACTTCTTCCTCTTGTGGGACTTACCCTATTACCCCGACGACTTTGACTGTGACGACAAGCACCTAGAGTGGCTGTGGCTCCCCGTCTGATATCGGGACCTTCCTCTCGACCATGATCAAGACCGTTGCAGAGTCGTACGCTGCATGTCAAGGAGCTTGAGGGACCGCTCCCTCAAGGCCTTGGGGTGCATGGTGCAGCAACTGGTGCAGGTCTTCACGTTGTGGTCATGCTCCAGGCACCAGAGACATACCAAATGTGGGTCAGTCACCAACATTTGTCGGTGAGAGGTGCTACATGGCTTGAAACCAGCTTTCCCAGTGGACATACCTGACACACCAGGAGACAAGTCTCACAACAAATCTCAGCAAAATGTCGAAAATAGGGTCAGTGAAAAAAGACTGAGGGTAGCTCTTTTCTGGATTTGGGCTGACTGGCACGGAAAGAAAAGAACTGATGTCAGCGCACTGAGGTGGTGCCTATATAGGTACAGCGCACATCACTTACGGAGCACACAGTGCCACACGGAGCCAAACGACCCCAACTACCGGTGCGCAGGGGTACTGCTCATGAAAAATTTCGCGATCCAGTCCGACGCCTGGGGAAATTTCTATGGTAAGGGATCTGCGGCTAGAAGTCTCTATCAGATAGCAAAAAGCACTAAGAGAAGGTATGCATGAAATCAAGGCCAGTGGGAAATGGGTCGCAGATCTGCCAGTTGAGTTAGCGGAGGGAGAGTGGGTGAGGGCTTGTTTGCATTAGTGGCATAGATGGGAGCAAAGTGTACGTAGGACATTTTGATAGCCATGTGTGAAAGTGTATAATAGAGTTAAATATGTAAATGAAAAGGGGAAAGAAATCTTTAGCAGCCGCTAAAGGGGCATGGGGGCATGTGAATGTACAGTACCACACTCTACAAACAGATGCTTACAGGGTAAGTAACATTTTCCTTTCATAGCATGTGTGGCTTTAGATACACATGATCTGCACAGACTGTAAAGCAGTACTCCCTTGAGCGGTGGTCAGCCAGTGGATGGTGTAGATGCTTCGAACAAAGTCCTTAAGACAGTCTGACCAATAGCATGTTGGTAAGCTAGGACATCCACACAGTAGTGTTCAGTAAATGTGTTTGGAGTGGACCATGTAGCTGCCTCGAAATGTCAGCTATAGGGATGTTACCCAAGAAAGCCAGAGGGTTACCTTTGTGAGGCTTAGCAAATGCAACAAGAAGTTGCGGTGTTTTACGGAAAGTCTTGGCCCTGTCAATGTAGTACATAAGGGTGCCTTTTTCATCAAGACTGTGAAGCGCCCTTTCTGCTACCAAGTCTTGTTGAGGGAAAAAGACAGAGAGCTCCAAAGTTTGGCTGAAGTGGAAAGCGGATATGACCTTGGGGAGGAATTTAGGGCGATTCCTAAGGATGACTCTGTTGTTATGGACCTGAAAAAAAGGCTCTTCTAAGGTGACGTCCTGCAGGTCGCTTACACGTCTTAGGGATGTAATAGCGACAAGTAAGGCGCCCTTCCAAGAGAAATTCTAAGGGGGATGGTGTAGTGGTTCAAAAAGAGGGCCCATAAGCTTAGTAAGAACAACATTAAGTTTCCAGACCTGAGCAGGAGGAATTCTAGGTGGGATGACGCATTTGAGGCCTCCATTCAAAGCATTGATGAGAGGATTCCCTATTCTGCATGCAGGCTGCAATAAGTGAAGGTGTATGGAGGAGTAGGGAGATCTGTCTTCTGCAGGGGAAGGAGATAACAGACAATGTCCTGAACTGCATGTTTGAGAAGGTCCATGTATTTTGTAAAACAGTAGTGGACAAACCTTTTCCACCGACACACATAGTAGGCCAGCATGCTTCTTTGAGATGTCCATACATTCTTGAGGCAGATGGAGGTGACCAAATTCTAGGACCTCAGGTACCAAGTTGTTGGGCTGAGCTGTCTGGGGTTTGGGTGTCTAATTTTGCCTTGCTTGTGCGTGAGAAAGTGCGCCCTTTTAGGGGGAACTTCTTGCGGGGCACGGCAGACTTCTCAAGAAGGGTCAAGCACCAGGGTTATCTGGCTCATGCAGGAGCTACCAGAATGAAGGTGAGGGAGTTTTGCCGAAGCTCCCTGATCACTTACAGAAGGAGTGGGAGAGGAGGAAAAGCACAGGCAAGGTTACCTGACCGGTTCATTCATAGAGCATTGCCCAGGGACTGCGGTTGGCAAAACCTGCATTTTGTGTTGAGTGTGGTGGCGAAGAGGTTGATCTTGAGGAACCCCCAATGAAAGAATTACAGGAGTAGGACTTGTGGGTGGAGTTCCCACTTGTGAGCTTGTTGCTGCATCCTGCTGAGCAGGTACGGAAAGTCATTTTCAACACCAGGAAGGTAATCCAGCAGGATGTGTATCCGATGGTGAACCATCCAATGCCAAATGCTCTGCGCAAGTGCTGATAAGTGCGGGCAGTGTGTGCCACCTTGCTTCTGTAGGTAAAACATGGTGCTCATGTTGTCTGTCTTTACGATGACCACCTTGTGTCAGATGACCTGAAGTAAGGCCTTCAGCGCTAGATGGAAGGCTATAAGCAAGGATTGATGTTGAGGCTCCACTGTTGCAGAGACCTGTCTTGGAGTCTTAGAGATGCCCTCCCCATTCTGAAAGTAAGGTGTCCATGGTGATGGTCACCTGCGAAATGGGGTCCATGAAGGGACGGCCATTCAACAGGTTGCTGCGTTTCCACCACTGCAGAAAGCTATAGGTGCTGGCATATATCAACACTAGATTTTACCGGTGACCCTCCTCCTGTAACCATTGTGGAGACAGGCACTATGGGGAGGATGAATGGGAAGTGTGGCATGGGGGACTATGGCTATGCAGTAGGCCCTCATCCATAGGAGATACATCACTGTTCTGTCAGCTGACAATATGACTGAAAAAGAGGCAATACCTGTTGGAAAGCTTGTACCTTTGGTTGGCTGGGGTCGGCTTTGCCCATGATTGAGTTGAGGATGGCCCCTAAGAAGGGCTAAAACTGAAGGGGCTGAAGAAGGGATTTGGTGGCATTTATGGTAAATCCTAACTTGTGGAGGAGGAGATGATGGTCTGAGTGTGCACCAGGCACTGCTGCTTGCCTGTGCTCTTGATCATGCAGTCGTCGAGGTAGGATAACACATGAATGACCCCCCACTTCCGATATAGGTGTACACCACAGCTAGTCATTTGGTGAAAACTCTTGCGGCTGTGGTGACTCTGAGTGACAATACTTTGAACTGATGATGTTGACCACTTAGCACAAGGTGCAGGAAGCGGCGGTGAGCGGGATGGATGGGGCTGGGAAAGTAGGCATTCTTTAGATTAAGTGCAGTCATGAAGTCACCTTACTGCAGGGGCAGAATGACACTGTGTAGAGTAGTCATCTGGATGTTCTCAAAGGATGTACTTATTGAGGGCCAGAGGTCCAGTATTTGTCTTAGGGACCCATCTTTTTTGGGGACCAAAAAATATAGAGGGTACACCCCCTTGCTGTGATGCAGCCGTGGTACTGTCTCTTTTGCATATTTGAGGGTGAGTGCCTGAACCTCCTATTGAAGAAGGTGCTGGTGTTCTAGGCTAAGGGTATGTTTACTGGGCGGAATGTTTGGTGGGGTTGGGTTGAGCTCGAGTCAGTAACCGTGCTCTATGATGGAGAGAAATCACTGATTGGAGCTGATCTCTTTCCAGCAGGGAAGAAACCCCTGGAGTCTCCCCGACAGGTGTAGTGTGGTCAGGGTGGGGCAGGATGGATGAGAGGCAAGTCACTATTTATAGGTAGAGGCCCTCTTGGAGGGAGTGCCTCTGCCACTGGGGATTTTACCCTGGACAGAAACCCCTGTGTAACCTTTGCCCCCTTGCTGGCAGTAGGTCGGCTGCTGACGCTGATAAGACTGGAATTGCTCTTGGGAGGTGCCTCGGCTCTGAAACTAAACCCTGGCTGAAGGTGTCTGAAGGGCACCCATGGCATTAGCCATATCCTTAGTTATTTTCTCTAGCACCTCATCAACTTGTGGCTCGAAAAGTTGTTCCCCATCAAATGGTAAGTTGATGAGATGCTACTGGGCTTCGGCTTGAAGCCAGAGAAGCGTAGCCAGGAGTGATGGCCCAAAGTGATGGAAGTATTAACCTCTCTAGTTGAAGAATAAGCAGCCTTCAGAGCACAACGGATATTGGCATTAGAGATGAGCTTCCCCTCTGCCACTATCTTTTCCCCCTACTTTTCCTATGGTCTAAAGTGAAGGTGTTGGGGCAGGTCCTCCATCTTGTCCCACTGTGCTCTGTTATAACAAGACAGAAGGCCCACAAAATTGGCGCTGCACTGGTGGGTTGCAGCACCTACCACTACCCTCTTGCCCGCAACGTCAAGACACTTGCTCTCCTTATCCAGAGGGGCGCATCACACGTGGGTTGTGCTGCTGCTCGTCTGCAGGCAGTGGCAACTACTAGGTAATCCAGGAGGACTTGCCCTCTAATGTACAAGGTGTCAGAGGAATAATGTTTATACTTCTTCTCTATTCTGGGAGTGACAAAGGGGGATTTCACCAGCTCCTTGAATGTCTCTGGGGCAGCCTTGAGCATGCCCTGGAGCAAACGCTCCATCCTGGACTGTGTCTCTACTAAGAAGTTGTCATCCTCAGGAGTGGTGTGCATGCCTACCGTCCAAGATGACCCCATGGTAGGCAAAAGTGTCATCTGGGGGAGAAGCCCTGACTGGAACATACTTGAGGTCCCTGGTCCCCTGGGGTTCTATATCATAGTCTTCCCAGGGGTCGTCAGTGGGATGTGGGTAGAAAGGGGAGTCAAGTCCTCTGCATATAAACAGAAACTAGGACTGAAGGTGTCTGAAAAGGGATGTGGTAACCCCTAAGGGGATCTGGGAGGAGGGGCTATGGGTGGTGGTGGAGGAGGTTTAGATTGAAGGTGGAGGGCCTCCTTGGATGCAGGAGCGAACGGTACAGGAGGAGGATCTGGCCTAGGAGTGTTCTTGAAGGTGAGCCTGTTTTCCTTGGGCACCACTGTGCCAGGGCCAGTAGAAATTTTCTGTGTTTGGGGATGGATGACAATAGTCTTTTGCCGCTTGTCAAGCTTGTGCTTGAGTTTTTCAAGGATGGGCCTGTCGGATTCTTTGGAGTTGGCTGTCGAGGCCAGTTTCAGGGCAGATGGAGTTTTTGTGCCGACGAGCCTTTAGTTTCAAAATGGGTTTGTACACTTCGGCGCCGAGGTGTTTCTTCAGGCTCGAATGCCGATGAGGATTAAGTGTCTAGGCTGGATCCAATTTCAGCTCCAACACCGGTTCAATGTCGGCCGGACTTCGAGGGCAGCAGTGCACCTTGAGAAGGCGGTGGCTAGTACGTGAGCTAGATGCACGTACCCCATGGGGGAGTTTGTGTGGCTTGTAAGGTTGTGTCAACAGTACTCACAACTCTTTGCATCTGCTTGGAGTTCAGACCAGTGCTGAGGGAGGTGGGCAGAGCGCCTTCGTCCACATCCTCTTCCTCCATCAGTTTGGTGGCCGAGGAGTCGAAGCCAATAACCTCGGGCTTGGCTGATGGGCGGGGACGTGTGTGGAATCTGCATCGTCCCTTCTTCAGCGCCAAGCAGGTCAGCTTCGTCTAAGATAGCCAGGGTTTTAGCGCTGCATCTTGCAGGGGACCCAGCATCTGTCTCTCCTCTGTGGAAGGGTCTTTTTTGCACCTGAAGTCAATGAAGGGGATACAGCGAGTATTGTCGTCCTGCAGGGAGAGAGACGGATCAAAGACCCCATGCGGGTCTGTCCAGGGATATTTGGGGTGGCACTGAAGGCATTTCCTCAGGGCTGTCCGATGCCTCACCCTCTATGCCTCTTCACTCTCTGCAGTAGGTACAGAAGGGAAGGAGCCCCCGAGTGGCGATGGCACATTGAGGATCGAGAACTTGGACTTCGGTGACAGTCACCGAAGTGTATCAAGAAGAGGCAGTATCAATCGCTTAAAGTTTTCTCAATGACAGGATTAGAGAGGATTAGGCATTTAGCAATGGAGCAGGTTGTCATCCCATGGGCGTTGCCAACGAAGGGTGAAGTCACTATATATCATGATTTGAAAGATTCTGCAAACAAAGACAAGTTGTAAATGTCCAAGCCCAACACTAGATGGAAGGAGTATGCAGAGCATGTGTGTCTACAGCCAGACATGCTACGAACATGATGTTATAATTTCTCTTTTGATCATTAGCATTACTGTTAGCTGGAATGCAATCTGCATCGGTATAGAAGATGATGATGTCTCTTGCAATATGGTTCTGTTTAAGATATATAGACGTGTGGGAAGATGTGTAGACTGGCATCCAAAAAAGGAGTAATTCAGAGAAAAGAACTGAAATGTCTGAGCACCAACATAAGTGAGCTCCTATTTCTGACCAATACTATTAGATTGTTGTAAAAGCATGGTAGGAATGGCACCAAAGTGTGCTGTATATTTATTTGTGTTGGAAAACCTGAAAGGAACTATAACACACTTTCTAGTGCAGTCCTATTGCTAACAGTAAAAAATTAACAGTGTTTAGAATTACTGTGGAACAAGTTTGGTTGTCGTCTGTAAAAGAAGAAGATAGTGGTCAGAATCTATCTATAGGCCCAAAATACCTATGTCAAAGAATACATGATCAATGTCAATACTGCACAGCAACAGTGTTTTAAATTTAAGAAATGGCAGATATTGAAGGTTGTGGTCTGCCTAAGTGATCAAGGCCTCAAGTTGTTTATGGACAAGTACTTGGTCTGTGCCTCCAGTGTCAAGTATGTCATCCACATTTTCTCACAGAACATCATCAAAGTGGATCATAAGAAGGTGGAGGATGTCTCAACCACATCACGTTCAAACACCTTTCTTAAGTTCGGTAAATGAACTTTTCACAAGTTTGTCAATACAAGCTGCCCATTTACGCAACTAACGAAAGATTACCCACCAGCCTACAGAGACAAAAAGAAGCCAGTGGACTTTAGCCATTCACATAGCTAACAAAAAGTTACCCACCAATCAGACTTTAGCCCTAGCTAAACGCGCAATTCTACAATACAGAATTTTTTTTAAATCAGGTTTACTGTTGATATGATTAGTCATTTTACACATCTAAGAAGTGTTCCACCATAATATGACCTGCAGAAAAATTATAAGAATAAACATCTTTTTCTTCAGATGTAACCCAGTCAGGATCCTGTGTCCCAAAGAAGCCCCCTATTGTGCCAAAATTACAGAAACAAGAAGGAATTCAATGAAATAAATTTTAAGTCACAGGAGACCATGTGCTTAAATGGCCTATGCATTAACCTAGCCAAAACCAGGTTTATATTCCAGCAGACAGTGCCAGTCAAGTGGGCTAAAATCTTTGCTAAGATCTGGATGGCCATGTTTAGGTGGCCAAACAGCACCAGTGCATGTTTCCCACCAAGAAGCTGAGATACTTCTGGGGTTCCTGTAGGAGTGCTACATGTAAGTAAGCATCTTCCAGGTCCACTGAAACAATTGGTGCTTTGGAGAGCTGTAAGGTCCTAAGCTAAAGTCAGAATATGGCCCTTCTGCAGGGTGCAAAACTGACTGAGATTGCAGAGTTTCTTGATGAGGCAATCAATGTCTGCCACAGTTTTTCCTTACAAGGAAGTAGTGGAGGCAATATCCATGTTACCCTTCTCAATGCTGGACCATCACATTTTCTAAGGAAGAGTCTTATTACCTCCTACAGAATTTCTATGGACGACGACAGCGTTGATGACAGCTCAGATGGAGGCAGCTGAAGGAAATGTAGAGCAAGGCAATTCCTGATAACCTAGAAGCCCCATGTATCAGTGTTGATTTGGTGATTATGATGGAAAAGCCTCCTTTCCCCTTCCTCACTCCCTCGACCACTGGAGAGAAGTGAAGTAAGCCTCCAGAGATGAAGCTGAAGAGGGAAAGTAATTTGGAATTCATAGCCTCTGCTGATATTGAGGATGTGATACTGGTATTTCCTCTGAAACACTGCCACTAGCGTGTGACTAGCTGGAGGAAGACATGTGTTGAGCCGGAGGAAGATGAGGTGGCTGCCAGAGACCTAGAGCTAAAGGAGTCTTGGCAGTAAAAGACTGAAACACCTTTGTTTGATAAAAGAGGACTGTGCTCTGGGTAATACTGCGCACATGGCACTCAGCAATCTGTCCTTGGCCATGCCCAACTACCACAACTGGAAGGCCTTGCTACTACAGGCTGGACAAATTGATTCCATTAAATGGGATGTTAATGCCTGTGTATAGAGAAACCAGCATTTATGGTCTTGGTAGTGATGCCAATAATGTCAAGGGCCAACAGCACTTTTTTTCAGCCACGTCTTTGCCCAGGTGAAGCATTAACACACACTCCAGGATACAGCATAGATCTACACTACAGAATCAGGGTATAGCTTGCCACAATGGGTTAATGTTAGCCTGTATGAGTGAGAAAATCTGCGTTAATAATACAAGTACCCTTCCTCTTAGCCCATGTGGGAAGGCAGAGCTTTGTTAATGAAGAAAGCTTCCATCAAAACAACAGTCTGAGCTGGTAAGGGGGGATGCTCCAATAGACAAATATGGGGGTGTCTAGGCATGCACGATATTTGTTGTCCAGAGACTAATCAACACATGCACTCAAATAATGTAAAGTTCATTTATCGGAAGATGTAGCAAAGAGAAGGTCCTTAAGGTAACGATACGTTTAGGGTGCCACGCAAAAAAAAAGGGTGACAAGTAGTCTACTGACTTGAGTGGGGATAAATTCATTTTTTGGACTACAATCATCAATATAGAAAATGAGCATAAATTAAAGTGTATGCTTAGTATTATATGATTTCTCAATCAAAGTTGAACCTCAAATATTAAGCTGTCTATTATATGTGCAGTCTTCAACAGATTAGAGTTATAGTTTTAAGTCTTGCTACTTTGTGTTATTTGAGTGGTTAAGAGTGTCAGCTACATAATGAATTGGGAAGTGAGTGGCATGTACTACTGATGGAGGAAAGTTTACTTTTTGAGCAGTCTTTTTTCATGACAGTCCTTTTCTAGGATTGTGTTCAGGCCTTTCCACAACTAGAGGCAAGAACAAGCAGCATCCATGGAAGAACGAATGGATGTTGGAAGATTGGGATAGCTATCTTATTTCTAGATGGGAGTAGTCTACCCTACCATTAAAAACTAACAAGTGGGAGGAGGTTGCGCAATTACAGAAAGAACATTAAATGCTGTCACTGACCGAGACATAAAGGTATATTGCAATAATGTAGCAGTCTTCTTCAGCTAGAGACAGTAGGATTAGCTAATGGATAACAAACAACATATTAGAAATTATACTTCCAAACATATCTCAAAAGATAAAAGCACTAAAGGCACTTGTGAATGTTTCTTGGGAACTAAGGCATGAACGTGCTCAGCGTGCAATTTGATAAATTAACTCTGGCCACTTGGTGAGGTATAGGATAGCCTCTTACCATATGTGCTCAGTAGGCTTTCAAACTGTGCCAGCAGTCCGATGGTGTACAGCTGCCTCAGGAACCCATCATCGCGTAGGCAGTTCCTCAGCTTTATTATGAAGCCACAAATCAGTGCAGTGAGCTACGATTGCAAAAGAGCAGATCATGTTAAAAATCATCTGGATTTCAATTAGGGGGGGGGGGAGTAAAGCATTGAGACTGTACACAGACATTAAACGTGAATAGGAAGGGGAAACAATAGAATACAAATTGCTCCAGCAATGACAGTCGATCTCTAAATACAAACTGTATGCCGGGAGACTTTCATTTCTTTCCCCTGGAAGAAAACAGCAGTTTTATGCACTTTTACATTGTGCCTCGGAGCCTAATCTATAACTGTAAATAAGAGAATAGGCTCTGGTATCAAAGAGTCACCCAAAGTGCATCCCTATTTTGCAAGAGTAACTGCTTCTTTCGCTACCCAGGCTATGAGAGACTGTTAGTGGTAGAAATGTACATTCTACTCAGGGGACTAGGACTTTTAACATTTACTTTTCTGTGGCACTGCATACTGCCCCGCCCATGTAAAGGTGTGAGCAGTCCACCATTACTGGGATTACTGGGATCTTTGCCTTGCATAAATCTGGGACACATAGAAGGTGTAGAGAGAAAGACAGGCGGAAAGAGGAGAGAGATAAAGTTTGTGTTTATCACAAGTGTGCCTAGAGGGATATATGTGGGAATCGAATGGATTCTATGAATGTACACCACAAGATGGTGGTTGCCTTTGTTCTTTGGTGCCAATGTGCATCTTGTACAATGGAGCCTGCACATATACACGCTCCCTTCTGCTTCCCTAAACCAGAAGACGTTGATGGGTCGAGAGAGATAGCCAGCAAGATACATTTAATATAGCTGCTGCTACCTCTGCCACAGCGACAAATGTACCTCCTGCTTCCTTGGTGGCTGTCACCCGCCCCAGCCCACTATGAAAAGGCCTCCCTCTCTGAAGCCATTACACATCTACTGAGCCAACCTAAACCAATCTCAGGAAGGAAATCTAGGACAGTATGCTCACCCCATGAGGAGATTATGCCAGGACCATGCACCTCTAGAATTGAAGAGGAGTCCTTAAATTCAAAGTGTGCAACCACCCTGATTGACCTGGCAACCAGAGGAGGATACGCAGTGCTCTCCTCAGCCAATACTTTATTCAACACATTCACGAGGGAAGCCCTGTGTACCAGGGCAGGAGAGAAAAATATGGGAGAAGCAGAAGTGGTATTGCTGGGTCTAAATCTGGAAAATCTACAGAGCGGCCTTGCTGCCGGACCTGGGGAGAGAAGGATGATCTTACCTGCCAGGACAAGGAGCAGGAGAAAATTGGGCAGAAGGAAGTGACCTCATCTACTGATGACAGCCATGGCTCAGCTGACTGAAGGGACCATGGAGGACATCTCCATGGATAGAGGCTGCCCAAGAGCCACACGGTCCTCCAGCCAGATGCCCCGGAACCCTCAACATCATCTGGGTTGGGGACCTGAACCACTGCCTTCACAATCCTCCCTATACCTGTTGAGTGTCAGTATTCACCTCTTCAGGTGATCCTGGGAATCTTGATAAATTTTGATTGCGACCCCTTGTCAGAGATCCTGTCTCATCACGTGGAGGAGTTTACTCTGATTCCAGAATTATTAGAATAATCCTCAAAGCCGAAGCTTCTCTGGAGAGATCACGGTCTAAACTCTCTGTCAAGACCACCATGTGCAGGTCAGTCGCCAAGTTAACTTTATGGTGACCATTGTGGGTGCCCTACCACCAGAAACTCTCAACTAGAACCAGTGGGCTTGAAAATACAGGCCACTATGACCATCAATAGGGATAAAAGGTAAACTGGCACCTTTGCCAGATATAGACCCGTGCATTGGCCATTGGCAATTGAATTTTTGGGACACCAGTGAAGGGCTTGTGACCCTCAACTCAGCACCAGTAACAGGATATCAGGTCACCCTCGGACACTACGGGGAATGGCCCTTGAAAGCACCTACAAATGATTATTTGCAGGGTGAGCAAGTCATAGTGTGGGTGTTAGGCTGTTTTAGGTTCCTGACAGGTGCATATATTGTGTTCCTCATCATATTCCTTTAGATACCATTATCTACAACACTGAATACTGAAAGCAAAGGTACAGTTAGCCAGTTCAGGTAATCTCTTTTCTGAAAAAAAGACTCTGAAAAACTACATTTGAACACTTCCAGAATGGGACAGCCTTGTACACCTGGAGTAAAAGGCTATGAGAAGGCTGTGCATAAAATGGACTCACATGAGTGTGGGCAAAGGTTCAGGCTGACAGGGACAGCTGGTCTAACTCAGTTTGGTACCTCTGCACAGGGGCCACTGTCATCATTAGGGCCCAGATTGACTTGGTTATGGCCTGCTAAGGTCTTATAATTCAATTTTGGGCATCCAAAAACAAATGTCCCTTTTCTACTACACAATCTAAGTGCACAATCTGTTGCGTTTTAATACTTAGGATAAAAGGCAACAAAATGAAACTTTTGTTTGGCACTGACAAAGGAAAGCCGCTTATGTCACTTTCTCCTTTATTTTTCTGGGTCCTGAATACATATTCAGAGGCACTTTAGTCATTTGTGCATTTATTTATGGAATTTGAAATTACACAAATTTCCCTGAGCCAGCTTTAATGAAATCATTGCTTTGAGCTTCTTTGCTGGGCTGAATTGATTATTCTGCTAGGAAGTTAGCAGTTCAAAGCTCTCCCTGAACAACAGGGCCATTTGGAGAGATTAACCTTCTCCAGGGAGATGAAGGGACTGAAGAAGAAATATTTGTAATGTGATTAGCCCTCTATCTCTAATAAGCCTAGATAAAGGGAGGGTACGCAGACTTCTTTCTCTAGTCACCAGATGGCTTTCTTTTCAAGTCTTGGACTGAAGAAACTAGTTCTGGCTGGAAGAGTCTGGTTTGAAGAAAAGGTCTTTCTCAAACTTGCTTAAATCCACCATTTCAAAATTCCCATTGTGCTGTGCAAGGGTTTTGGACAGGCCACGGGTTGCTCCCAGGAATTGTACGCCAGAGGCAGAGGGATGATGTAGAATCTGCTGGGACAAGAATGTCTGCTGCATGTATACAGGAAGGTTCACCTGCCCAAGTGCCCAACTGCATGCATATCTGGTAACCTGACTTTTATTTTGGCTCTGGTATCACACTAATCTAAGCATGTGCACAGAGGCCAAGGCACGTCTCAGAATACAAGAGGTTCTGCGGGCTTTAGGGCCCATAATAGTACAGAGCTGGTGATGCTCTCAGTGCTGGCCAAGCTGAGGCTCGCAGCCGACAAGAAGAAATCGTCAGCGCTGATCCTTTTGGATCTCTCAGTCGCGTTCGACACGGTGAACTATGCTCAGCTGCTGTCCCGTGTTCGGGGGCTGGGAATCACTGGCGCCGTATACCAGTGGATTGCCTCCTTCTTGAAGGATCGGTCACAAAAGGTCCAACTAGGGGACTGTGTGTCCAGGAAAGGCTCTCTGCCGTGTGGGGTCCCGCAGGGCTCTGCGTTGCCGCCCCTGCTCTTTAACATCTATTTGCAGCCACTCGTGGAAGCACTGTGTTAGACCTGGCACCTTTGGCGTGGGTCTCCCTTCCATCTTTCACTTTTTGTCTCCTGTGTGTGTGCTGGTGTTAGATGCTCTGGGCGCTGTGCCACTGCCATTCAGTGCTACAGCGCGAAAGCTCCCTATTGTAAATTGACTGGATGAATTGGTATTCCCATAATTAGCTAATTTGATTTACCTGTTAGTCCCTAGTATAGTGCACCGTGCGTGCTCCAGGGCTGGTAGACCGAATGCTGCTGGTGGGCCTGCAGCGCTGATTGCGCCACCCACCTAAGCAGCGCGTAAAGTGTGTCTCAGACCTGCCATCGCAGAGTCTGTGCGCAGTCCAGAACTGCCATTCTTTGACTGTAAAGTGAACCCACTTCCCAGTCCCTCAACCTTCCCTTGGCATCATGGAAGTCATCCCTATGGCAGGGTGCGTTGTATGTGAAAGGTAGGACCTGCCTTGGTCTGTGTGGCATGTCCTAATAATGAATTACACTCCATTTCGTTTCTCACTATTGCAAGGCTATCTGTTCCCTTAGGCCAGAATGGGCAGTTTTGATTATTACATCCTATAATCCTAGCTGACCCGAGGAACATGTTTGGAAAGTCGAATTTAGTATGCCTGAGCTCAGAAAATTAAAAGGCATCTTTTAGTGAGGATTATTTTTATATTCTGTGTTTGAAAATACCACTTCTAGAAAGTAGGTATTTTCTTGCCTAAGTCGTCCAGTGTGCTCTGCTGTTATGTGTATTGGATGTCTGGTCTTGGAGGGTCAGGGCAGGCTGAGCCCGACCTGGGCCGAATAGCGAGATCTGCAGCTGGAGTATGGGGAGGGTGACCCTTTGATCTGAGCAGGGCTGGGCCTGGCAAGGTGAATGATGGCTCCAGCCCCCACTCTGCGTCTGATGGCAGACCCCCTCTTCCTCAAAGGCAGGATGCAGCCTCGTAAATAAAGTGCTCCAGGACCACACCGAACTGGTTCTGACTGGGTTCAGTGACTTGTGACTTTTTGAGAACAAAGACTTGTGGGGTATAAAGATCTGCGCCGAAACCCCGACGTGTGTGTTACTTCTGGATGTCAAGACGAACCTCTGTCCGTGTAACGAGAGGAAAAGGACTTTGAAACTTTCATCCATTTTGATGAAGCAACTACCCAAGGGCCTGATTTGAGCTTGCCTCCTGCTGAAGTCTCAGGGACATTAGACTTCACCCATCAGCCTTCTGAATTCCTATTGAGATGGGTTCTACTCGCAGGTGAGGCCTATGTCGAGAATTCCAGAGCCTCTGGGTCTACTGCGGGGAACGCAGGCTGAGAATCATAGCTATCGCTATTGTGGGCCGCTGCAGCTGAGGAGCTGTTGCCGCTGAGAGCCCGCATTTGTCTGTGCTACGAGAATCACCGCTATCGCTATTGTGGGCCACTGCAGCTGAGGAGCTGTTGCCACTGAGAGCCCGCATTTGTCTGTGCTACGAGAATCATCGCTATCGCTATTGTGGGCCGCTGCAGTTGAGGAGCTGTTGCCGCTGAGAGCCCGCATCTGTCTGTGCTACGAGGATCATCGCTATAGCGGGCCGCTGCAGGTGAGGAGCTGTTGCCACTGAGAGCCCGCATCTGTCTGTGCTACGAGGATCATCGCTATCGCTATTGTAGGCCGCTGCAGCTGAGGAGCTGTTGCCGTTGAGATTTCGCATTTGTCTGTGTTACGAGAATCATCGCTATCGCTATTGTGGGCCGCTGCAGCTGAGGAGCAGTTGCCGCTGAGAGCCCGCCTTTACCTGTGTTACGAGAATCAGCACTATCGCTATTGTGGGCCGCTGCAGCTGAGGAGCTGTTGCCGCTGCAAGCCCGCCTTTTAATCACCGCCTCAGGATCATCGCGAGTGCACGCCGCGGACCGCTGCAGCTGGAAGCTGTGGCCGCTGCGAGTCTGCCTGTCATCATCGCGGCTTCCTCCCGAAGCTGCGTGGCGAGCCCCTTTAAACCTCAGGTACATTGTGCATCACCGGGTCGCGTAGACCCCGGTCTCGAACTAAGTTCGTTTCACCCGCTTTTGAGTGCTTTTATTGCCTTTAGTGAAATTACATTTACGTGCATTGTGGCCTTTTGATCGTATTTGAGCCTTGTGTTAAGTTTATATAAAGATACTTATTTTTCTATGGCTACTTGTGTGGTGTCCCTTTGTGGTGTCTTCACTGCGTTATTGTGTATGGTCATAAATGCTTCACACACTGCCTCTGAGATAGGCCTGTCTGCTCGTGCTACGTTACCACAGGGTTGAGCAGGGGTTATCAAAGCGTGTAGCCCCCTTACTCTGACTTAGGAAGAAGGGTCCCTTCTTGGACATTGGCGCCAGCCATTGCCAACCAGGGATCCCCATTTCTAACACACTGGCAAAACTAGACTGTCTGGTGTTCAACTATGCTGACGATACGCAACTAATCTTGCGGATCGACAATTCGACACAGGCACAGTCTAACGTACAGAATATTCTTCGGTTCACGACGAACTGGATGACCACCAACTCATTGAAAGTAAATCCCGACAAGATGGAGGTACTAGCTATTACCACAGGGGGCAACCCCTGGTCCAATTCCTTCTGGCCACAAGAGCGAGGCACTACTCCGACACCGATGCAAGTTGTGAAGAGCCTGGGTATTAGGTTAGACCACAAGCTAACGCTGAACAACCAGATGACCGCTGTGGTGGGGAATTGTGTGGGCCTTATGAGGCAACTCCGGAAACTTGTACCCCTGCTGTCATTCTCCACCATGCGGACTGTAGTGTCAACACTAATTGTGTCACGACTGGACTACGGTAACGCATTATACATAGGGCAACCTGACAAATTATCAGGAAAGCTTCAGGTGGTTATGAATGATGCAGCGAGACTGATATTCAAACTTCCTAGAAGAGCACATGCCACACCATTGCTGCAACAACTGCACTGGCTCCCAATCAAGCAGAGGGCTAGGTTTAAGGGTTTGTGTATTGCGCACAAAGCCCTGCATGGAGCGGCACCTGATTACATCAAGGAACGTTTGAAGAGCTATGTGCCAGGACGATGCCTCCGATCGTCTGATGCAAGCTTGCTGTCCTGTCCACGGTTTGACAAATCCATCATGGTGGGCCAAGCTTTTTCAGTCATGATCCCTCAGCTCTGGAACAAGCTACCGGAGAGCTTGCGTAGGAAAGGCACCCTACTCACCTTTAGGAAGAAACTAAAGACACTCCTGTTTATACAGGCTTTTGGACAAGCTACACCCAGATTGACCGAGTTTCGGGATGTGTAGCCCTGGCATTGATTTTATGTTCCTCACAAGCGCTTAGAGACCACTGGTGATTTTGGCGCTATACAAATGGCAATAACATAACATAACCTGGAATGGTGCACCAAGCATGCCCTCAGTGCTGACAGTGAACTACTATCTCAGTAATGTACATTCTGCTACTTTGTGTAAATTCACATTCTTACGCTGAAACTCAGACTGTGTGGTAAACGTGTTTTTGTGTGTAGCAACTGCATGTGTAAAAAAAGTATAGTGAGTTAGAGTAATGGAGGCCAGTCATGCATTCTGGATACCCCTGGTCTGCCCTAGCAAACATTGTAGGGTGAGGCCTGTGCTCCTAGATGGTGGAAGTGTATTTTATACACTCCTGCAGTTGGAGGGAGGAGACCCAGACACAAAAGTGAGATAATGAAGAGAGGGCTGCCTTTTGGAATTCTATGAAGCCTTTTGGTTGGCATGATGCTGCTGATTAGCCCTCCTGAAAACTGCCATTTTGTGGATGGTAGGAGTGAGTGATGGGAATGCATTCTCTGTTGTGAAATGTGAGGAAGTCTCTAGTTGAGGCCTACCCTTTAGTTTTACCCTGGTTACTCTTACATTTTGGTTGATGACAGCCAGGGGCAGATACTTCACAGCTTGTTGTGCCTCTGTTGTGGGTGCATCAGGTTGGAGACAGCACCTGTACTACCTGCTGTGAGAAGTCTCACCCTACACAAAGGCTGTGTATGGAGACCTGCCTGGAGAGGATACCTGAAGGGGGAACTGCCCTAAAGTACTTCTAAAGTTTGAGATAGTAGATCCACATTCCATGCCTAGAGGTTGCGTATAAAAGTGATACCCAAACCATGCCACTATGTTCCAGTTCCAAGTCCTTTATGACCCTGACAAGACGAGTGCTCTGTAAAGTACTCAAAATTGATGTGCAACCAGGGCTGTCATCTGCCTGAAAAACAGTTTTCCAGAAGGGAGGGGACATATCTGGGAGTCTAGATTCACAGTGGAGGAGCTGTTTACCTGCTCTGAAGTTCCTAGAAGTCTGCTTGCATGCCTGGTCCTGCAGGAGGAAATACTGTCTAGGAACAAACAGTAAAGTACGGCATATCCCCAGGGATTGTGGGGTGCCCAGGAAGAAGCACAATGTTTGAGAGAGATCTGGAGAGGACCATGGTGCCCGTGGGCCCCTAGTCCCACAGATCCTGGTAGAAACCATGGCACCGCAACTTCATGATTGCCGAAAGCCCTGTCTCAGCTGTAATTCCGTTACCAACGTAGGCAAGGACAGGACCAGCAACTGCTGAAGGCCCAGTATGGGTTTCTTCTATGGATTACTGTACAGCTGAATGGGGAGTGTAACTGCTGACTTGACTGGTGATGTCCCACTCAGGGCTGCATTTGCCTGACCTCTATGGGCTGTAATGGGGGCTGCATCTGTGTGTTTGCTGCCTATCAGATGGGACTGCACCTTTCAGTTCGATCAGGACCGCAACTGTTCAAGACTGGTGATGTCCTAACGCTCAGGCTGTACCTGCTACAACAGAGCCTCATGTCTGAAGACCATTATGGCCGGATCTGCACCCTCATCGCTGCAGAAACTGGCGATGTGACCTCATTTGCAGAGGCTCCAACGAATCCCAATACGTGCTTACTGGTTCTCTGAGGCTTGCTTTGAGTGCACAGCAGCGGAAAGGACTAGCAAGATACTGACTCTCCTGAAGAGTGACAAGCTAAAGATTCAGCACATTTGAACTTTGGGTATAAAACGGAATCCAACACTAATTCAGACTACTCTGGATTATCCTTAGAAGGGGGGTGGGACGTAAACCGTGGCAGATCGCCTGGGAGAGGCTGAGGGGTTTGTGTAGTGCTTACAGGTTATTTAGCACCCAAGATCACTGGATTGTGCAAGTTCATTGAACTGCAATATTTAGTACAACGGTGCAATTAATGTACTTTCTTTCTTACAAAGACAAGCACTGGATTGGACATCAACTTTAGTGTGCCTGTTGGTTGATTGTTGAGTGCTGAGCTCGAGCATCTCAACACTAACTTCCTGAGAAGCCTATGACTGCTTGCCATTACTACCTTGAGAATCGAATGTGAGAGGAGCTGTCCTTGGCCAGTTTGCATAGCCTTTGTAGGTTGGGCCCCAGGACATCAGTGGCTAATTAGCTCAACAACCACAGTAAAGATCCAGTAGCCCATGTCTGCCCCTGGGCCCCCTAATGGGAACTGATAGCAACTCGGAATTGGGTAGAGACATCCTGCTTCTAGAACTATCCAATGAGAAGAAAGGAGGAATAGAAGACGAAGGACGGAAGCACAGAATGGATAGACCCCTGTCAATAGAGGCAGGATTCTGGACTTGTAATTTTTGGACTTCTGTTGGACTCTTTCTCAAAAGCTAGCTTCACTAGCTTCCCCACCTTCCAGTTGGACTTCTGTGAACTAGTGCTAGCTGGGGGAGCCCTAGGAAGAAGTACCCGAGGCTCCTGTCAAACACACAGGTACCCTACAAGTGGCAGATGTCACTGAGTGCTTGTGGTTTGCAGGTGGGAAAAGTGGTCTACTTAGAGTACCACAGGGTGCTATTAAAGGAAGATTTCAGGTCAAGAAACTACCAAGGACTGGATGGGAGAGCATGTCTGGAGGCCAGAGGAAGCAGGAGTGCTCAGGGGCTACAAAAAGCAGTACGAAAAGCCATCAGTAAACACCATCAAATATTTAGAGGTCAGGTGGTACTAATTTAGCACTCCTGGTGGCTGCAGACCACCACCAAGAGCAACAAGGCCTGCTTGAGAAAGGGTCCCTTGACATTTGCAAGAGCAGCAAGGTATCAGTCAGGAGAAGAGAAGCATAGGGAGTAAGTGACTGGTAGGAAAGCAAAAAAAGATCTGGTTCCTTTACAGACACTAGAAAGGAATATGCCAGGCTGGCAAGGAGCCAGCCCTGACCATATTGGCTTTGCAGCTTCTGCGCAGTCTCATCTCCAGCGACTGCAATGTAATTTAAAAACAAACAAGCTTTGGCAAATCCAACAGGTCTTATCTTTAGGACCTACTGGGCTTGCCAGTGATTCTAGCAATGCTCTACAGCATTCCTAATGCTGTGCACATGGCTTTTAAAAGAGAAAAAAAGGTCATATGCAGCCGGCCCCATCATTTTGTAGACACATACATCAAGTATGCACGTACCAACAGAATGACACAAGCGCTTTTTTTCTGTTTGCTATTCTGAGTTGCATTGGCAAACAAACAAAAAAGGAAAACATAGCACGGGTGCGTGAATGCAAAACAAGGAGGGGGAAGAAACAAGGGAGTGGGGCAACACGGAGGAGGAAGAAGCAACAGGAAGGGGTGGGCAAAGCAATACAGGGGGAGAGGGAAGCAATGGGGGGAGCAACACTGAGAAGGGGGAAGCAACACGGAGGGAGGAAGCAACAGAGGAGGGGAACAAGTGGGTAAAATCAATTCTGAGGTTGAGGAAGGAACACAGAGGAGAGGAGGAAATGGAGAAAGGAACATGTGGAGAGGAAATGAACAAGAGAGATAGTGCAACACAGAGGAGGGAGAGAAGTACCCAGGGCAAAACGCAACACGGGAGCTGGAAGCACATGGGCAGTGAGCGCGGCAAAGGGGAAGATGTACACGAGGGAGATAGCACGAAAACACATGCACTCTTGTAGAATGCTTAAACAAAAATATAAAAGTAGCGCCTGACATCGGAGTAGTGCAAGGACAGAAGTAATGGGTCCATGCTCCAGGGATAGGGACAATACTCAGAAGAGGAAGTGAAGCCCACAATCACTGACAAATTAGAAGCAGACAAATGAGAATGACAATGAAGCCAACCAATGGTAAGTAATGGGCAGCTTCAAAGCCCACAATTAGGTAACAAATTGTCTCACAACATGTTCACTGTCTGATGGAAGGCCAGCAAAGAGAAGGGAAACTGCAGGCATGTCAAGGAAGGCCCTATAAGCCATTAAGTTATTTTGCTTATTTTCCCTTTGAATTGTCCTCGAGTAGCAGGCAACTTTTTGATGTGCTTGGGTGGCTGCCAGGAGAGTGACAGACCCTTATTAATGAGCTTGCGGAGACTCAAAAACTGTAGCACCTTATGTCTCCCAGGGCTCAGCAATACTGACCCCTGGAAGAACTTTTTTCGTTTGAAGCACTCCTGGCAATGACTGTGCAATGCATCTTTGTAATGCACTGAAGTTTAATGATCTACGTGGTTCATAGGCAACTTTGTTTAATGACAAAAGCAAGGTTTTCACAGAAATGTTCACTGTTTTGTATTGTTTACTATGGATTGTATGTCAAAACCCATAAGAATGGATTTATTTATAGTGAAAGACAATGAAAGTGCATGTTTGTGGGACTACATTGCAAGGCTGGTATATATTGAAATGTGTATTTCTAATGATTGAATGTCTGGTGATATCATTTGACAAAACCAATAGGCGCATCTTTTAATAAATGCATACCATGTTGTTTTAATCATGGGATTATTGTGTTTATATGGGTTAGGGTCTGCTGGCACCCAAACCATTAAATTGCCTCCAGCATAGTGGCTCTAGTTTGCATTTAGGGAGTTATTTGCGGACTGTGACCTTTAAAATGCTCCCCTGTACTTTATGAGGCTTTTAGATGGTGCCCATTTGTATTTCCACTTGCCACTCAGGATATATGTAAATATTCACTGGAAAACACGCAGGTTAAAGGGACGTTATAGCTAGGTATGCAGGCATGCAGATAGAGGCTCTTGAGGCTGGGCTGAAGAACCTTCTCCTGCGACTGCCAGAGGAGGTCTACCCTGTGAGGGAGACACAGCAGAGGGCATAGGAAGAGGTGAATGAGGTCTGCTTACAACACAGTTCGTGGTCAGCCCAGGGCAATTAGGATTACTTGGGCCTGGTCAAGATGAAACCTTCCTTAAAAGGTGAGGAATCAAGGGTATGGGAGGAAACACGCAGTGTAGAGGAAAGTTCCACTTCAATAGATTTGTGTCCCCCAGTGCTCCTCCCTGCATCCACTAGTGGAGGGCACAGAATTGTGGGCAGTGGGCATTCTCGTAGGTGACAAAGTGGCCTATCTGAGGAGTCCCCATAGCTGGAAAATTTTGAGGCCTACCTCCAGATGAAGTCACCACTCATGGTAGGCAAGATGATACAGTCTGAGACTATTCACTCCCATATGGAAAACTCCAGTCAAGTGATTCTCTACTAAGCAGATCAGATGGTCCTGAGTCCAGAACCAGAGTCACAAAGCTTGTCAGCAGAGGAGATGCAACACCACTTCCTCTCGTACTACTTAGCGGTCATGTTTTCCATCAAGCTTTAAACAGGCTGATCGTGAATGGAAGAGAGGAAGGCCTTGGGTGGCAGATGTATCGCCGTAATTCTAATAGATTGATGTGCAACATCTATTTCTCAGGAGACCAGAGGCCTCTGATCGCCAATTCCTCCAGATGGGCTCCCAACCCTACGGTGGAGACATCCCTGATCACTGTTATCCCTAGAGGGAGAGAGTGGAATAGCTTTCCTTGGGTAAGGTTGCTGTCCACACTCCACCAACGTAGATCCACGGCAGTCGCTGGAGTTTTGATAGAGCATTGGAGATCTCCGTGACATTGGAACCGCTGCCTGAGGAGGCACCACTGAAGGGTCCTTATGTGCCAGCATGCATGGGTGACCAACAAAATGCAATAGGCTAGTAGACCGAGAAGACGTAAGACTGTCAGGACTGGAGCGATCGCTCCACTCTGAAACATTGTAATCATAGATTGAATATCTTGAACCCTATTGGGGGTGGAGGGAGGCTCAACTCGTTGTGGTGTCCAGTACTGCCCCTATAAACTGGATGAGCTGAGATGGCACCAGTTGAGAGTTGGGCTTGTTGAGTGAAACGCCCAGGTTGAACAATAACGCAATTGTCAACTGGAAATGGCGAAGCACCATCTGTGGAGAGCTGGCTTTGATGAGCCAGTCCTCTAAATAAAGGAATACTGGGATTTCTGCCCACCTGAGAAGGGCCGCAACCACTGTCCTCACCTTTGTGAAGACTTGAGGAGCGGAACTGAGGCCAAATGGAAGGACTACAAACTGTGCTCAGACCCAGCCGTAAAGAGAAGACACTTCCTGTGACTGCAGGATAGGGATGTGGAAAAAGGCATCCTGCAGGTAAACAAACACCATCCAGTCTTCAGTTTCCAAGGCAAGTAGATCTTGAACTAGGGGCAGCATTTTTAACATTCCCTTTCTGAGGAACCAGTTTAGAATCCTGAGGTCTAGGATCAGGTGAAGGCCACCATCATTTTTGGGGATCAGGAAGTACTGGCAGTAACATCCATGACTTTGTTTCTCCTCTAGAACCAACAAGACTGCACCTTTGAACAGCAAAGACTGAACCTATTGATGGAGGAAGTGCAGATGGTCTGGCAAGAGAATATACAGATGTAGGGAAAAGGAGGGGGTGTTTGTTGGAAAGGTAGTATACACATAAACAATAACAACTCTCTTTTGTGCACCTTGATTATATGGGCCCCACTCAACACTCATCTGGAACTAACTGGAAATGCACTGACATTTTTTACAAAACAAGAATGAATAAAATCTTTGTCACACTTTAAGATGATCAAAATAGTCAGCAGTTCCTTGTCAAAAGCGGGAGCTGCAGTCCTAGGGAGCATGTTGTGGCCTTGAAGGTCCTAAATTGCTCCAGTCTGCTTTGTGGTCAATAAGACGCACCCTGTCAAATGGCAGGCCCATTAGATTGGCTTAGACATCAGAGGAGAAATCTGAGGTTCAAAGCCAAGCATATCTCTGGATGGTAACAAAAGTGCCCATGGCCAGTGCCATCAAACTCACCATGTCAATGCCTCATTTTATGATATGGGAGGAAGCATTTTGACCATCAGCAATGAGTTCTTGAAAATGCTCCTTCATATCCGCTGGCACATGTGGGAGGGTCATTAGGACCATGTCCCACAACCCATGGTTGTATCTTGCTAAAATACAGTTGGCATTAAAGGATTTCAAAGCCACACTGCCTGCAGAAAAAACATTCTTACCCCAAGCCTTGAGGTGACTGAGTTCTCAGTTGGATGGAGCTGTTGCAAAGGCACTTCCAGATCACATTCCAGAGCAGGAGGCCTGGATGGTGAGACTCTCCGGTGATGGATGGGCCAAGAGGAATGCTGGGTTACCAGGAGCTTGTTGGTAACATCGACATATGAGTCAATTGCCCACTGGGGTGGAGAAAGTTTCTCCCAGGCTGCCATAATAGGGTCCAACAGAGCTTCGTTAAAGGCGAAAAGCAGTTCTGAAGTTGCAGAATAGGATAGGAGTATTTCTGTCAAGACATTGGTCTTAGTCTCTGTGGTGGGTAATTGGAGATCCAAGACCTCTGCAGTCTTTAACATCACTTTGTGAAGAGACACTACCTAAGGTATTGGGGGTCGAGTGTGGAAGTCCATAGCTAGCTCCAGGGAAGTAACCATGCCACTGGCAGAGGACCGCCCTTGAAATTCCATCGGATCTTAATCAGGGTCTTCTTAAGGAATAAGCTCAATTGGGTCAGAATCTGTTCAAAATATATCATGGAAACGAGCCCTGTATGCTTCCTCTTCCAAAAGACACTGGGCCTCTTTGTGAAATTACATCTGGCAGCTGGTGTCAGGCTTTGGCGCCAGTGGCACCATATCTGAACCCGGAGGTGGATGCGGTGGCGTTTGAGTTGGCGCCATCCACATCATCGGTTGTTGTGCCGTTTATCAAAGTGCTAGGCCAAAGCAAAGTGTTGAAGGCACTGCCTCTGTCAGAGCTGCGCCGAATGGCATTGGATGAAAGGCAGAAATATGGGGACGGGAGGAGCCGTTGGATCCTAAGTGGTGCCTGACAGCATCAAAGCCTTTGCAAACATCGAATACATGGTGTTAAGGAACGCAGCTGGGTCCAACCCCGGGGTCGGAAACTCAGGAAGGGTCGGTTCCGACGCCAGTCTTGTGAGCTGATGGTGCCAGCACCAGGAGGCTCCTTGAAGGACAAAGGTCTCTCTGGAACCTGGTCCAGTAGAGGGGCAGGGCTGCGTGGAGTAGGGTACACTGGCGTCAAGTCAAGTAACTCTGGCTCAGAAGACGATGGTCCTGTGGGAAATGGGGAGACTTACCTGGTGTTAAAGTGTCTCTATTGCCATAGCCATGAGGAGCTTGGCCTCCTACTCTTTGATGGCCTTCAGATACATTCTGAGGCAGGAAGAACAGGCCCGGAACTCATGATCTGACTCCAGACACCAATGGCAGACTAAATGGGAGTCCGTAATGGACATCTTTCCCTCGCAATCCCTACTGGGTTTGAACCCTGAGAAAAATCTCCTCAGAAAGAGCGAATCTCTGTAGCCGCGTCAAATCCACAAAAAAGAGGGAACTGATGTCATTACGTTGGGATGGGCGCTTTATGGCCTCGGTGACACCACCTGATGCCAGTGCCGACTAAGTCCAGAGCCCTCTACTTGCAACTTGAGAGCTTTGAAGTTTTCCAGATCCAGTTTGATGCCAGGGATTATTCCACAGGTGAGGAGCATGTTTTACAGGTGAGGAACCTGCAGGTAGAAGTATCTAGCAGAAATCACTAAGCTGAGGGTTGGAGGCCTCAACCTAGAAATATGCATTTACACTCTTGCTACTTTAATGCCTTGTGTTCATTGGAAAGCTGCAGTTGCACTATACGACCAACAGATGTCCTCACAGAAGAGTAAAGTGGAAAAGGAAAGCTGCAATTGCGCTACATTACCAACAGAGGTTCTCACAGAAGAATGAAATAAAGATAGAAAGCTTCTCTTGTGCACTATACTAACAACAGGGGTCCACATAGAAGAGTACTAAGGCATCATAGCCCTTCCTGGATGTATACTTACACTTTGGAAAAGCAAGTTATGCTAAAGGCACACAACGGTTACATCTTGAGAAAATACATACAGCACTACTTTGCACCTAGGTCCAGGTTTTCCTTAAACAAATGTAATGAACAAATTACTTACCTTTGGTAACGCATTATCTGGTAGAGACAGGATCTAGCTGTAGATTCCTTATTTTAGAATCCACCCCCAGGCACGAGACTGAATGAGGAACTGTTCCCACAGTACGTCTGCGCATCGTAAGAGGGCGCCGCACAACTCTGTATCAATGTCCTCACGCAATGTGATGTCAACAGAGTCCATATAATCCCCTAACCGATGCGCTGAAGTCAGTTTCTTCCGTGACTATTTTCCATGCTCAAAACGTGGAGCCACATATAGAAAGTGCCTATTGAAACAGTGTGCTAAAATAAAAGACACCTTTGTGGGGCGCGCGCACGTCACGGCGCAAGATGGCCGCTTGATTCCGGAGCTCTGCGCTGTGGGGAGCCCCGGACGGCGGAGAAGAGCATTCCGTGTGAAGACTGGCAGGTCATTAAGGGAGAAAAACTGCCTAAATGTAAGGACTCACTGATGTGACGCTCCTGGAGGCGAGAAGTGCTCTCTTCATTCAAAACAAAGGTTTTTCCAGTCTCTGCTGCTAATTACTAAGGCAGACATCATGCAGCTGACTGGATTCGTGCCTCCATGATGATGTGAGAGTGTCTGAAGAGATTTTCCTGTCAGGCGGCTGGTCTTTCCAAGTGAATTATTGCGTCCTTGCAGTAAGCCCTGTTTCTTCTTTCCTCTCTCTCGATATGTAATACATGCTTCCTGTTTGCCCAGAGCGCCTGAGGATTATTTATTGTTAACACGGCTGGATTATATCAGTGACAAGACGTAACATTGTAAGCAGCTCTGTTCTCTCTTGGTAAATGATGCGTGCCTCCTGATTAATGAAAGGGTCTGAGGAGACTTTACTGCAAATACAATTAGACCTTTTCAACTGTTTAAATGTTACTCTGCAATGAGCCTCGTTTTCCTTGATGTATTATGAGCACTACCTGATTTGCAACAGCACCTGAGGTAACTTTATTGTGACTGAGGCTAGACCTTGCAGAGGATGGCATGTGTCCACGTAACTCCTGATACATTATTATAGTGGCGCTGACTGAAATTATGCTACTTCCTATTTTGGCGCACTGTCACGTTACAAATATCTGAGGAGACTTTATGCTTTTACCTGATATCCTGGGTAAAGCACAGAAGGATTGATTGTAGCGGTATTATTTTGTAACGCTCCTTTCTTCTGCGCTGCCTTCTTGCTTGTTCAACATGAGGAATATGCCTTTAAGTGTCAGAAAGTCAATAGTCTCCTAATACTTGGCTTCTCACTCCCATATTCCTAATATAGCTCTCAGTGCTTATACCCAGACATTATAAGTTGATCTTATGCGGCTTTGAGATACTTATTACATTGCGTCAGCAAGAGAGTCAGACCTATTAGTATCTTTCTCAACAAGCCAAAGCGTTGCTTTATTCCTGGGGTAGCGACACATGACCAACTGGAAAAGAGAGTTAAGAGATTTACTTACCTGATTACTGAGTGTGGAGTACAAATGAGAGCATTAAGAGATGTCATCTGGTAAAGCGAATAATAAAACTATAAAGCAGCCTCTATACTCTGAAGCTCTGCATCAAGGTGTTCCCACCACTGATGCTTTAAATACCATTCCTTCAACTCAAAAGTTACCTAATTCTATTATGGCAACTGCTCCAGACCCAATTATGGACCGCATACTTCAGGAAATATCTGCAGTAGGGCGATGTCTAGAGGGCATGGAAATGTCCAGTTCCACCCTAACAAATGACACTAAATCTATACGTGCAGATATTGCTGTATTTCAAAGCCGTCTTGAAGGTCTTACTGAGCGAGTTGTTGTTGTAGAAAACCGCCTTAACAACATACCGGACCGAGACCAAGAACTCCTTTTTCTCAGAAGTAAACTTATAGATTTGGAAGACAGAAGCCGCCGTGACAATGTACGCTTCTTTGGTTTTCCAGAAACAATAGAAGGTTCAGATGCTAAATCCTTCCTCAAAACAACTCTTCCAAAGATCACAGGTCTCACATTTGATCCACCATTGGAGATGCAGAGGGCCCATCGTATTGGTCCTCCCCATGGAGGGAAAAATATACGACCTCGCACGCTCATTGTTTGTTTTTTACGCCAGGAACAGGCCCGTCAGTTGATCGCTGATGCTCGTAGCCATGGTCCATATACATTTGAAGGTCATGAAATCCGTGTGGCTGCAGACTTTTCAAAGGAAACAAATGATCGCCGTAAGGCCTTTCTCTCTTTTCGATCTTGCCTACGTCAACTAGACATTAAATATGGCTTTTTTGAACCGGCACGTCTACGAATCACCAAAGATGGTATCTCTAAAGAATTCTTCAATCCAGATGATCTTCGACAATTCTTGGAAAACTTCATTCCTCAAACCATGGATTGTGCAGTGTCTCTACCAGAGCTTAAATCTCAACCCCCTTCATTAAACTCTAAGATATCTTCTGGTGGAACTAGACGCAATCCAGGTCGTTCCAATAGTAGAGGAAGAGATCCAGATCAACTGGTGCGTTCTCTTGGAGACCGATCACAAGCTCTTGAAGCAGTAGCTGCTCTTACGCAAGATAGAGACAGAGATCAATCACGTTCTCTAAAATCTCCTTCACCTATTGAGGAGGGCGTACCCTGAATTTTGACTTAATATTCTATTACTTCATATTAAAGTTGTTATGATGATAGGTCTTTATTTGTAATTCTCCAATATGACAACTAGTTTAACATCTCTCTCTTCCTTCCTCCGTGACCTGTCTGTCTTTGTCACCTGTTCTTGTTAGATTTATTCACATCCATCTATACACACACGTACTTTTTGTCCTAATTATGGATTTTAAATATATATACAGTGACATATGAGCAATGTCACCTACTATTCTATCTCTCTATCAACCTCTTCTCTATTCTCTTCACATTCCTTCTTTTATTCAACTTGCATACATCATATTACATTTGTCTGATAACAATCTATTACCTATTCGTCTGTATTCCTATTCATGATATTATATAATCACGTATTATATTTCTATAGATAGAATGAAGCCTAATATATTTTCTTTAATCTTTACTATTCATTTTTCTATTTCTTCTTCTCAATTCCCCTAATACTTTCTATTTAAACCTTTTAAAACTTTTCAGTCTTTTCTCCTGTTATGAATTATAATTATTATCTGTATGCTATTTTTCTTTTTAATTTCTTCTATACTTCTTCTTAACTTAATCAATTAATAAGTTGTTAATAAATTGTTTCAATGTTTAATATCCAATTGTTCTGCTATTTACTTAAGATAATTTTTGGCTATTTAGGATATGCTAGTACTTTTATATAGTAATATTTAATTATTATAATAGACTCTCAAAAGATGTATTATTAATTACCACTAATTACTATTATTGCTATCTTATGCAATGTTTAAATGGTTGGAATTCTTATATTTCAGGATTATATTATTATACCTTTATAGATTGTCGAATTTTCTGTATAAGTCTATATGCTTTTATTTTTTCCTTCCTGTAAGTATTGTCATACTCTTCATTATAGATAGTAGGATTATTGCTATAGTAATCTGTCTATCTTTTTGACACAAACAAGTAACCTTAGTATTGATTTATTTACTTATTTCCTACACTGTTTACATTTCTGACTAAATGCGATAGCAATTTTTTTTTAAAGTAAATATTCTATAATATTGATATATTTCTCCTGGTTTACCTTGTTATGCTATACATATGCCATATATCTGACGATTTCATTTTAAATTGATGTATCATTTTCTAATTGCTCACTTTAGGTTTCTCTATCCTTTCTTCTTCCTTTCCTTCTGTTTTCAATCTATTATTTTCTATCTTTCCCTTATGTTTCCAATTTCTTATTATCTTCTACACTGTATTCTCATGGTACTCGTTTCCTTCTTCTTTTTTCACTTCGACCTCTAAATTCTAAAGCTTATGTTTGAATGAGATTTATATTTCCTGGTAGATGCCTCCCCCACCACTGATAGTCCTGCCAGACGGGGCTCCCCCGGCGCGAGTAGCCCACAAGTCTAGACTCGCAGTAAAAGATCCACTTTATTGACGCTGTGTTACCCCTACACAGTACAATACATTAATCTCCTCCTCTCCCCTTATATATATTCTTTCTTATTTCTTCTTACTACTTTTTTTTTTTTCTAAATTATCTGCTCCTTCATTCCATTATCTTCATACCTTGCTCTCTATTCCTTACAACAATTCTCTCATTTAAACTTATATTCTCCCATTTTCAACGCTCATATGGCAGTGAATACATTCTCTTCCTCCCGCCCCTTGCGCATAATCTCATGGAACGTCAATGGTCTTACACATTTTATAAAACGTAAAAAAGTTCTCTCTTATCTTAAAAAGAAAAGAACTGATATAGCTCTCTTGCAGGAGACTCACCTTAATGCTTTGGAATCTTCTAAGTTGCAACGGGAGTGGGTGGGAAAAGTTATCCACTGCGGATTGACTGCGCAACCTCTTTCTGAGATGAATCAACCACGAAAATGTGGTGTTGCCATCCTTTTGCACAAATCCCTACCTTTCTCAGTCCTCAAAACATGGACTGATCCTGAGGGTAGATATGGAAATTTGAGGAAAAATCTTCTGTAGGTGCTAAGAGCTCTTATTTTCTCAACCTAAATCGTCTACTTATAGAAATCGGTGCATCCAGTTATATCATTGGTGGTGATTGGAATTTAGCTCGTGACGCAATCCTAGATAAAACTGGCCTCTTAGACAGATTTAATGCTGCTGACGGACAAGTTACTTACCTTCGGTAACGATATATCTGTAAGAAACATTAGTAGTGATAGATTCCTTACCTTAGAATATCCCCAGGCGTCAGACTGGATCCGGAAAGTTTTCGTCAGCAGTACCCCTGCGCGTCGGTAGGTGGCGTCGTGCGGCTCCGCGTCCGTTGTCGGCGTCGTGGTCGCCGAGATGACGTTGCGGGCGCTACTTAGACGCCGCCCACGCGCGCTGACGTCAGTTCTGTACACGACTTTCCGCGCCAGGAACGCAGAGCCATGCAAGATACTGACCACTGGTGCATAGAAACTAGGGCCCTGAAAGGGATGACCTTAACCCTAGAAATCAGTTCGCAGAATGGGGAGGATGGGTGGGGCGGTAAGGAATCTATCACTACTAATGTTTCTTACAGATATATCGTTACCGAAGGTAAGTAACTTGTCCATCTGAAAGAAACACATAGTGATAGATTCCTTACCTTAGAATAGATACCCCATCAATACCAACCCCGGTGGTGGGTCTGCGAACTAAGATCACACCAGAAAGTCACGGAGAACAGAACGGCCAAAGAAGCCGTCTCTCCGGACTTGGCTGTCCAGGCAATAATGCTTGGTAAACGTGTGCAGCGAGGCCCACGTGGCTGCCTGACAGATGTCTTGCAGGGGGAAACCACGTCCCAATGCAGAAGTGGCTGCAGTAGCTCTGGTGGAATGAGCACGCAGCCCCACTGGAGGTTCTTTTTTAGCCAAAGAGTAACAGGCTTTGATGCACAAGACAACCCAGTGGGAGATAGTTCTCTTGTGTACCGCCCAACCTTTCTTGGTGCCAACGTAGCCAACAAAGAGCTGGTCATCCACCCGGAACTGCTGTGTGCGGTTAAGATAAAATGAGAGCGCACGTTTTGGGTCCAGACGGTGGAGCCTCTCTTCCTCTCTGGAAGGATGCGGAGGCGGAAAGAAGGTGGGCAAGGTAATAGTCTGCCCAATGTGAAAGGCCGTAACCACTTTTGGCAAAAAGGAAGGACGGGGCCTGAGCACAACCTTGTCCGGATGGACTGAAAGGAAAGGAGGCTTACAAGAAAGAGCCTGGAGCTCACTCACCCGCCGAGCAGAGGTGATGGCCACCAGGAAGGCAGTCTTCAATGTCAAGAGACGAAGAGGACAGTTGTGAAGAGGCTCAAAGGGAGCGCACATCAAGTATGTCAGAACCAGATTCAAGTCCCACTGAGGCATCACGAAAGGAATAGGAGGAAAAAGGTGTATAATGCCTTTAAGAAATCTATTTACAACAGGGGACTTGAAAAGAGAGGGCTGATCAGGGAGCCTGAGAAAGGCCGAAATAGCAGAAAGGTAGCCCTTGATAGTGCCCAGAGCAGAGCCCTGCTGGGCCAAAGAAAGAGGGAACAGTAGTACTTCAGAAAGAGGGGCAGAAAGGGGATCCACAGCCTTTGCTGTGCACCATGCCACAAATTTGTTCCACCTGCAGGCGTATACCACTTTAGAAGAGGGACGCCTGGCTGCCAGAATAACGTCACAAACTTCAGGAGGCAAGTCGAAGGGAATCAACTGCCGCCGCTCAATCTCCACGCAAAGAGGTGGAGGCTGGACAGGTTCGGGTGGAGGACCGTCCCCTGCTGCTGCGACAGAAGATCCTCCCGAAGAGGCAGGCGGATCGGGGGGATCGATGCTCATACTGAGTAGCTCGGGATACCATACTCTTTGAGCCCAGTCCGGAGCCACATGAATGACTTGGGCCCGGTCGCGCCTGATCTTCTTCAGCACTCTGGGCAGAAGTGGTATAGGCGGAAAGGCGTACAACAGACCGCAACTCCACTCGCGACGAAAAGCGTCGCCGAGCGAGTGCCGCCTTGGAAATTCCAACGTGCAGAACTGATGACATTGCCCGTTCTCTTCGGTGGCGAATAGATCTAACCAAGGCTCTCCCCACTGCTGAAAGAGACCTTGCGCCACCTCCGAGTGAAGACGCCATTCGTGATCGAGCATGCACCTGCGGCTGAGTTCGTCCGCCCTGGCGTTCAGAGAACCTGCCAGGTGTTGAACCACCAGGGACATGCCCTGATGTTCCAGCCATGTCCAGAGACGCAGAGCCTCCTGACAGAGGGTCCACGACCCCACCCCGCCTTGTTTGTTGCAGTACCACATGGCGGTGGTGTTGTCTGTGAACACCTGCACTACTCTCCCCTTGACAGAGGGAAGGAATGCCTTTAGTGCAAGCCTGATCGCCCGCAGCTCCAAAAGGTTGATATGGAGCCGGGACTCCGCCGGAGACCAGAGGCCTCTGATCTCCGCCTCTCCCATGTGGCCGCCCCATCCCAGGAGGGACGCATCCGTCACCACTGTGAACTCCGGTTGAGGAAGGGAGAGGGATCTGCCGTCGACCCAATGCCGGTTTGTGAGCCACCACTGCAATTGCAGTGCAGTGCCCTCCGAGATCTGGACGTGATCGGACAGGTTTCCCTGATGCTGCGCCCACTGGAACTTCAGGTCCCACTGCAGAGCCCGCATATGCCACCTGGCATGATTGACCAGCAGGATGCAGGAGGCCATGAGGCCCAGCAGCCTCAGAGTCACTCTGACCGAAACCCGGGACAAGGGCTGAAAGATGGGAATCAGAGCCCGAATATCCCGGACTCGCTGTTCGGGAGGATAGACCCGAAACTGCGCCGTGTCCAGAACCGCTCCGATAAAGAGAAGCTTCTGGGAGGGAATCAGGTGCGACTTCGGCACATTGATGGAGAACCCCAGCAAGTGCAGGAGGTCGGCCGTAGTCTGGAGGTGGGAGACGACTGTCTGGGGCGAGCCCGCCTTCAACAACCAGTCGTCGAGATAGGGGAAGACTGAGACCCCTGATCTGCGCAGATGAGCTGCGACCACCGCCATCACCTTGGTGAACACCCGAGGGGCGCTGGTAAGGCCAAAGGGGAGCACGGTAAACTGAAAGTGCTCGTGGCCCACCATGAACCGTAGGTAACGCCTGTGGGCTGGCAGGACGGGGATGTGGAAATAGGCGTCCTGCAAGTCCAGCGCCACCATCCAGTCTTGTGGGTCGAGAGCAGACAAGACCTGAGCTAGAGTGAGCATCTTGAACTTCTCTTTGCGGAGGAAGCGATTGACGTTCCGGAGGTCCAAGACAGGACGCAGGCCTTTGTCCTTCTTGGGCACCACAAAGTAGTGGGAATAACAACCACGACCTACTTCGTGCGTCGGAACGCGCTCGATGGCCCCCTTGGCCAAGAGGGCCGCAACTTCCTGCTGAAGAAGCACCAAGTGATCCCCCGACATGCGGTGGTATTGAGGTGGCATGGGTGGGGGGGTAGTCTCGAAGGGGAGGGAGTAGCCCCTCCGGACTATCTCTAAAACCCACCTGTCCGAAGTGATGGTGCGCCAGTGGGGGAGGTGATGGCGGAGCCTGCCGCCCACTGGCGTTTGATGGGCCTGAAAGTTCGGACTAGGAAGGTTTGGAGGCAGTGGTGGCCGGGGTGGTGGTGGACTGACCCGCCCGCTGGCCCCTTTGTCCGCCACGGCAGAACCCGCGTCCGCGCTGGGATGATTGCTGCGCTGGCCTGTGGCTCTGTTGCGAACGCTGCGGGCGCCCCTTCCTGTGACACGAAAGGAGCGGAAGGCGGAGGAGGGCGGACTGCCGAGAGTCCCAAGGACTTGGCCGTAGCCCGTGAGTCCTTAAACCTCTCCAACGCGCTGTCCGCTTTGTCGCCGAAGAGGCGACGGCCATCAAAGGGCATGTCCATAAGGGTGTTTGGACAACCCCCGAAAATCCGATGGTCCTCAACCAGGCATGACGGCGAACCGCCACCGTCGTTGCAATGGATCTGCCCAGTGAGTCGGCGGTGCCTAGGCCACAATGGATCATGAACTTTGCTGTGACTCTCCCCTCTGCAACAGCCTGGGCGAGAGCAGGCCCGGGCCTCCTCCGGACACTGGGGCAGCACGTTCGCCACCGTATCCCACAGAGAGTGGGAATAACGGCCCAAGAGGCATGCAGTGTTCACGGACCGCAGCGCAGAGCTGGTGGAAGAGAAAATCTTCTTCCCAAACTGATCCAGCTTCTTGGATTCCCTATCCGGTGGTGCGGAAGGGAAGGCGGTTGGGGAAGCAGAGGCTTGGACAACCAAGCTCTCGGGAGTGGGGTGTTGGGAGAGGAAAATGGGGTCACCCGGAGCCGGGCGATGGCGTCGGGCCACGTTCCTATCCACTGGAGCCCCTGTGGTGGGCCTGGACCAAGTGCCCAAAAGTATGTCAGAGAGGGATTCATTGAAAGGAAGCAGCGGCTCCGCAGAAGTAGCTGCTGGCTGAAGCACCTCTGTCAGGAGGTTAGTCCTGACGGCCACAGTAGGGAGCTCGAGGTGTAGGGCCTCGGCCGCCCTACGCAACACCACTGCATAACTGGCGCCCTCCTCCGTAGCCACGGTAGGAGGAGACAGCATGCCAAGGTCTGGTGAGGTATCCAGACCACTGGCGTCACCCAATTCCTCAGCCCAGTCCTGTTCAGACTCGCAGGCGGCCGCGAGAGGGTCCTCAGACCCCTCCCAGTCCTCCCCTTGCTCCTCAGGCTGTTCAACAGGCCGAAAATAAGGAGCAGGGACTGTTGTATACTTTATAGGGTGTAGATAAACGGGCTTTCTAGAATCAAGTCCTTATATAGGCACAATTCGCCTTGCCCTTATATAGGCATAAAATCCCAGACCTTATTTAGGCATAAACCATGCACTCCAAATACAGGCATGGATTCCGGCATCCGTCCACCCTAGCTGCTCTCAACGAGTCCATGAAAAAACAGACCCTCAGGCTGCGGGAGTTTCCTTGCCCAGGACTATTGATTTCTTCAAGGACTCATATATTATGCATGAACCATTATTCCTTAGGGGTTCATTCATGACGTCTTTCGCTGCCCAACTCACGTCAATGCTAACATTTTCAGGTATAAATATACCTTCCCAAACCCCTGTAAATCAGAGGAGACCTCGACTTCAGAGGAGCCCGATTCCCGGCCGGACGCACTGAGAAGACGCTGTCATTCCTGCACGCAGAGAGTCCAGCTTCCAGTGATCTAACTTCCCTTGCGGGATGTTGGAGTTCGAGTCCGGAAAGAGATTCCTACCTCTCTCATTCTTCAGGTATGGAGCTGACAAGAACCTAGAGGGACTCTTGGCATATTAGACTCTTGGCATACTAGGCGTAACATACTCTTAGTATACTCTAGTCAGGAATACATCACCTACTTCTACTTCTCCCTACACCTAGGATAGGTTAGGAACACTGCGGTAGAACTAGGCTAGAAACGCATCGTATGAGTACTCGCATTTTTAGGCTGTGTCATTTTATGTAAATGCATATATGCTGAAAAGATAATGCTAACGCAGTATTATTTATTTCTACTGCTCACTCTGTACATTATTTATCTCGCATACTGTCTTGTGATCGTAACAGCACATCTAACTTACAACAGAAACAAGACTGTTCAATAAACCTTTTATTGAAACGCCCGTCTGTTATTTCTGTGTAACTTTGAGAATAACTGAACCATGCACAACTGAGCTGAGTGAAATAGTTATCTATTGTTTCTACGACTCTGGGACACGTCCTGATTCTGTAAGGGAAACACAGTGGTCATGTTTTGCGGCTGCCAGAAACTACTCCCTTCTTGTCGTCAAGAAGTTTCTAGTGGCCTCTGAGCTAGCTGGCACAAGTAATTAAGTTTAATATACTCGATAGGGACATACCGACCTTAGTCCTATGTCAAACCTATAGGATATATTATTCCAATGCGCAGAGCCTATTAGGGAAATAGGAGCTACACTACATGGCGCCCAACGGTTTGGTAAGGCAGTAATTCAACGTTAGATACTGAGTAACTCAGCTGTGCATCTCTTCTTTTTCTCTCAGAGACCCCTACCCATATACTCCAAAAGACGTCTGGAGTGGGCAGGGTTAGTATCCGCCACGGCTACATAGGGCAGTACCCTATATATTAGCTGTTTGGTTTGCTCAACGTTGAAGGATACAGTGTTCCACAATATTGTGCACCTTATCTTTGTTTCCTTGAAACTTGTTCTACATTTTTCAAAAAACAAAATGCCTGGCTCCGACACTGACACCGGAAACGGTGTTGCCGCGGCTGATCCAGCCCAGCCAGCATTTTTTAACAACACCGGTTTAAATGAAACCGAGGAGGGTGTCATTGACATCGCTCCAAACTTAAGAAGAGCCATTACTCTAAAACTTATAAAACATGGCCTACCACCGAGTGGAGGTAGAGCAGTTTTCGTGATAGAGGCACATGAATCCTTTCAGACAGAGGTATTCTATTCATGGGTAATATTTCCTGAATCCAATTCAGTGACACACATGTTCCACTTCTACAAAGAAGATGAACCACCAGAGGAATACATTCCTTTCGAGGATATTGAAATTCCATTAACATACCAAGAGCATCAGCTCTGGTTTAAAGGCGCCCTAAAACATCACAGAAATATAACCAGGCTCGGTCCACTAGGTAGACCAGGAGCAACATGGCCGATTCTAGTCAAGTTACACACCTCATCCCGACATAGAAATAATGTCAGATGAGGAACTACTTGTTCAAATACAAGAATTAATAAAAATCTACAGACAATTGGTTCAATATGTCATGCGGACTTTCACAGTCCAACCACCATTAACAATTCCAAATCAAACCCCTCACCAGGGGAATACTCTAAAAATTACACCACAGACTCTATACGCAGTCATGGGTAAAATGCCCACTAAGCGTGAGCAAATCCCGTTTTGGATAGCTCAAAAAATGACTCAAATCGAAGCAGTATTTCCAAATACTAGCCCGCATGAGAAACACAGAATCCTAACCATTAGTTTACCAATGGGGATCACACCACTGGAAGACTGCACCACTTGGGGCTCAGTCTTTGCTGCCATCTACACTAAAACACACGGCATTCCGTCAATTGCGGTAATACCTGATGTCCTAAAACAAATTCAAAACGAATACGGGGCAGAGCCTGCTTTAAATTTAGGTATGAAATTACTGAAAAATTTCGACTAGGTCTCAACAATAATATTATCAAATATTAAAGGGGAGGCAGCAGCAGTGGCAATCCGACAAAAATTAAGGGAATTTGATGTTACAGAACATCAAACAGAGCTACCCAGAATTATAGAACAATCTTATGCAGAATTAGGCAGAGATAGTTTGGGTGGGAGACCAGTTAAACCAAAACTATCTGAAAGTCCTGAGAAGGACTCAATTAAACATACTCCTACATCTTCTAAAAGAAGTGGGAGACTAATAAACAAAATTCAAATGAGAAAGGTTCTCAATCTCGAGGTAGGTCTCCTCAAAAGGAGCCCTCTGAAAGGAGGTATAACCTCAGGAATAGGGATAATTTGAGAAAACCTGATAGGTATCAAGACACTGATACACGTTCCTCTTGTCCCTTTCAGGTCTCATCACAGACTTCGGAAAGAAGAGGACGAACAGAACATAGAGAAGAGCGCGTGAAATCGAAAGACGACAAACACGCTCCAAAAACTAAAGCAAAACCTCAATTCTCCAAAAAGAAAGTCGCAGGTCTAATAGTAAGACATACCGAGAATTCTGAGAACGCAACTCAAGAACGGAGAATGGGCTCAGACAATGCTGGACAGTGCAGCATAAGTCACAATAGCTCGCCAGAACCTGATGGAACTTCTGGAGATAGTGGACTTGAATGAGTACATTACAGTAGAAACTGTAGACACCAGGGTTAGTGCTCCACAAAAGTTATATGACATAACACTCCGGGTGGAGGGAGACAAACCTAGACAGGTTAAAGCACTCTTTGGGAAAAACTATCAAAGGGTTATGACATACTTCTAGCAGAAAAAGACTGGCCACCACAATTTGTCAGGGAGTGCCCACACGGCGAGGACATGATTATGCCTGCCTTCTCCAATCACATTCCAATTCACTTAAAATATACATATGCCAGAAAATGGGCAGTGGCCCAGGCGCCAGCATTATATAAAAATCATGTAGGATGGGATGAGGACTCACCTCACCATAAAATAAATCTGAAACATGAACCAACTGCACAGAGGCAGTATCCAATTAAGCAAGAAGCTAAAAAACAGGTCAGGGAGATCTAAGATCAACTTGAATATCAAGGGGTGATTGAAACATGCACCTCCTCCATGAACAATCCTTTGTTTCCTGTCTCCAAACCAGACAATACATATCGTCTAGTTTTGGACTACAGACACCTAAATACTTGTTCTAAAACTTTTGCAGTGCAAAATGCACACAGCACAGCATTAATGAATAACATTGTGCGTAAAAGATACAAAACAACATTAGACATCTCAAATGGTTTCTTTTGTCAAAACATAGCACCTGAAAGCAGGTACTTAACAGCATTCTCCATAATGGGGACCCAGAGTCACTTTTGTCGACTCCCACAAGGGTTCAAGTACAGCCCAGGTTTATTCTCAGCGAGGGTAACGGAGTTACTACAAATTTATGACAACGAGGCATTGTCTTAGTGTCGATGACATCTATCTGACAGACGATGACTTGGAAAACACTTGAACAGGGTGAGCACCATTATACTGGGATTCGCCTCTGAGGGCTACAAGTTCAACTTTAAAAAGTCCCGAATTGCCCATCTCAATGTCCTATTTTTGGGATATGAGCTTTCAAGTGAGGGCAAGAGCTTGGCAGCTAACTTTCTAGAGAAATGTGCACTGCTCCAACCTCCAAAAACGCAAAAAAACTTACAATCAATACTGGGATTCCTAAATTTTGGAAGAACATACATTCTAAACTATGCAGAAAGGGTTAAACCTCTCTACGCATTAATCAAACCTGATTTTTCAATCAAAAACTGGACAAATGAACACACAGAAATCTTATGCTTCACTCCAAGCTAACATGTTAGCAACAAACCACTTACAAACACGCGTAAGTCAAAGAAATTTGGTGATTCGAATAATTTCGGGTCAATGTGGATTCACCTACTTAACCTTCAATGAGGGTGAGAAAGTACCAATCGCATACAAATCCCATTTGTACACACAAGCGGAAATGCGCTTCAGTTCAACTGAAAAATTCTAACAGCAGTTCAAACAGCTGTAGCAAAAGAAAGAGCCTTAGCCCAAGGGAAACGCATAATTGTCGTAACCCCAGTACCAGCTTTAGAAGCGGTCACAAAAGCAAGCATTCCAAATGCTAAAGCACTACATCCGAGATGGATACAATGGGTTAATTCTCTTGCTGCACCTGATGTTGAATATGTTTTTGATCCAGATTTAAAAACACAAGCATTTCTCCAGTATGAACAAGAATGTCCTCTGCCCACTGAGATTCTGCGCTCTCGATCAGTATGAATTGCAATTTACACTGACGGATCCGCACAGCCCGCAACAGGGAGTAAGCAAGCTTACAGTGCAGCGTGTGCTATCGTTAAAGGTCGCATGCGAGATGGCATCTTCAGACCTATGGTCACAAAAACTCAATCACTAGGTGATTGTACAGCTCAGCGAGCTGAACTACAAGCATTCAAACTGGCACTTGAGAGTACGGATCGAGAATTCCTCACACTAATCGTGTGCGATTCCTTTTACTGTGTTCAGTCGTATAATGACTATATACGAACCAGGCTTGAAAATGGTTTCAAAGATGCGAAAGGTGGCACAATAAAGCACAAACTGCTTTGGGAACAAGTAGTTCAGTTGAAAAACGAACTACCAAAGGCTCACGTGATTCACACACTGAGTCATCAGCGTGATGGCGCTCACGTTGCAGGGGAATTCATTGGCTGACGAAGCCGCAAAGGGGGCTGTTCAGACGGCTTCCGTAGCTGCGATCACTGCTCAAAAACAAAAATAGACGGTGAGATAATGTTAGCTGTCAATGCTTCAAGCAAAGGCAGCAATGCAGCGCTACCAAAAAGTTTCCACTCAAGTACTCTTATAATTGATGCGAACAACGTTCCTTTTGCTCGAATCCCTGGAGTGGGGATAGGGTAATTCCAAACATGGAACGAAGAGCAGCCTTGATTTATGAAACTCATTTGGGGGAGGGTCTGTCACATCAAGGGATCTCAAACACAATTTTGAAATTAAAAGAGATGTACTGGTGGCCTGGAATGAATACACACATTCACATATTTATCAACAACTGCTTAGACTGTAAATTACAGCGAGAGAGCCACCAGACACCATGCTGCGAATGCGGCAGCCCAGGACAGACACCACTGTTAGACAGCATTAGGCTATCTACTCGCCGGCGTCCCACTGGACAAAGGCATTCCCGCAAATACTAAATCTAGGTTCCTATGGTTATGGCCTCAGCGCCGTATGACGCTCGAACTGTTATAAAAGATTTGCGTAGTCTTTATCGGCACATACGCAATAGGCACGCTACATTCTGACCAGGGTCCTGCGTTTAGCCTCTAGGGCTTACAAGGAGGCCATGGCCAGTCTGGGCGTTGCATTACGGTACTCCTCTCCATTCCATCCTGAGGGAAATTCTGTTGTGGAAAGGAAAAACCGGGACATAAAGCAGTCTATAACAGCTAGGGTATTAGGTTCGGGTGATGGGTGGGTCAAACACCTCAATAGCGTACAGCGCACTCTTAATAATCTGCCAAGAAGTTCTCTAGGGGGGGTCACTCCATATGAGGTCCTATTTGGGACAAGAATGTGGGTTCCAGACTTAGAACACATAGGCACAGTGGTGGAAAATAAAGCATTTAATATCAAAGATCGTTTGGCTGTTTTACAGGAGCTTAACAAATTAAGAACGAAACAAAGCAACGTATCCCTACTGCCAACCACCACTGGGGAAATATCGGCGGTCCCAGCAAGGCCTGTCTGGATTCCGAAAGTTGGGGATCTAGTCAGAGAAAAAATTGCGGACAAGAAGGAATTTGGACCTTCTTACAGACAACCGGTACCTGTTCTAGCAGTTCAAGGAACAAGAACAGTACTTCTGCCGCCCCTTGCTTGAAGAAAGGAGAAAAGATTTGTGTCCATCGACCTCATCAAACCACAACATGTGGCCAATACTAAGCAGTAGGTCCTCGTGGACTCCGACCTAGTAGCAGACTCACTCCTCTCGCTACTATTCAAGAGGTTCAGACTGAAAGACTGATCACGATCGAGAATTCAGCTGTAACAAATGAAGGACTAAGCAACCAAGCTATGGAACTCATCCCTCTTGACAACCAAATAACAGTTCGTCCAAATACACCTGTCTACACCAACGTGACACGTGAAGAACTGTCTCCTGTGATTTCAACAAATCCTGATGCAATTCCAACAATTGGACAGAACTGCTTCTGGCTATTTCATTGACTTTGATACGTTCTCAGAAGATCCACGCGAATCTGACACGACGCCAGCATCATTCAAACTCAAGCAGCAAGTACAAGACTGTATTCACTTTCTGAAAAAGACTTATCTGGTTTCTCCATGGATTGAACTCTGGATTACATCTGGACTTTTTGTTTTTCTGCTCTGGCTAGCTTTGGTAACAACTGTAAGCGTGCTTATAAGTGGCAGATACATCCATGTGAACAGTGAAGGAAAAGACGTAAATGTACTTTTGAAACCTCATAAATCTTCCCATCGTGAAGCAAGAGACTTGTCATCAGTGAACATCACAGCTGTTCCTATACAGGATGGTATAGTGTGGGACAAAACAGATTATGAAATCTTCGGCCCGAGTGAACAATTGAACATTCCACATTTGTTTAAAATTTCACTAAGTGATTTAATTACGTCCAGTACCTATTCAGATGATTGGGACTTTGAGACTGTGACTGACATAATGTTTGATCTTAGAAAAATCTGCTGCATTTTCTAAAAATGAATATTTAGAAGGTTCATCAGACTATGAAGAACTGTATTGTTATAACCACTATGGTCATCATTATTTGCACAAAACTGCATATCCAAGAAATGTGTTTATGTTTAACCAATGGGAACATTGTCCTACACCACCACAAGGTAGTTCAAAATTTTTGCTAGTAAGTTTCCATATTTTTCAGGTTACAATACATCTGACCCAGAAACGTTTTACTATAAAAATGTAAACAAAACAGGACTGAAAATTATGTTAACAAATACGAAACAGATTTATTCTGAAGCATTTATTGCCCAACTGTCTACACAGGGTTTCGACTTATGGAAAGACACACTGAGACAAAACTGTCTGGGGTAGTAAAGATTGGCAAGTACAGGGTATAGAAGCTTTATTTAGAGCCTGTATTATCCCTGAACAAATACTGTTTTTGAATGAAACCGTCTCAACAAACATCTTGTCTTGGATTAGCCAAGATCAAAGAGATGAAAACACCTTTCTGTGCCAACACCTGCCAGTGAAAATAATACAAAGGCAGTGGTGACAGTTGACAATATACTACAATTCAACAGAACTCATCCGAATTGGAAAAAATGGTTGATCTGGCCCACAGACACAAACAACTGTCAGGAAAGGTTCTTGAACAAAACTCAGGGCTTTACTATTCATAGGCCAGACCCAAGATATGTCCAAAGACAACATCCGGGGTAGTAACAACATACAGTGTAGGAAAATTATGCCTCGATTGGCTGCATAGATCTACACTACAGGATGTGAAACAACACTTATCCTTACTTACAGGAGACGCAGATCTTAGGGAATTCTTGCTTGGACCAAGAAAATCACAGGCCAAAAATGTTTCATATATGCCGGCATTTATGCTGCTTATAATGAAGCATGGAAAGTGTCACAGATAGAGGCCGCAGAACGAATACGTGAACTTGATCGTATTAATTTAGAGAAAACACTCTCTGTGGTCGACAATGGGTTAACAACTTTGTCCTCCAGAATTTATTCATTGGATGGCATTGTATCCTCTGCTATCGACATTCTAGAACAAGATTTGGCTATGTTACAACAAGGTCAATCCCAATCACGTTCTATAGTGTCATTGACATGGACGCTGCAATCTTTACGAGCGGGCTATGTGCCTTGGCGTTCATCAACACGTCGTCTCTGTTTGCAGAATACAATCTCACTGATAAACAGATTGAATTGGCAACAAAGAGGAGCAAGGTATACAGTGCTGAGCATTGAAGAAATGGAGAAATTACTATTCACAGTGGCAGAAAACCAGCTACAGAATGGGTTATTCATGGCAAAATAACATTACCTGTGACAACTTTTCAGTTTCAGTATTGCCTCAGACAAATGCAAGCAGGCAAATATGAAAGGTTGGGTAAGGAATACATTAAGACATCTTGGGATTTACCAGATACACACAGATGTTGGAGTGGGGATCGTGAAGTGTTTCTTAGCGGTACCAACTGTAAACATGCACTGACCGGTTCACTCATATGTCAGGACATTTCTTTACACAGGGCTTGTAATGGTTCTGTGGCAAACTTGTCTTGCCATCAGCGGGGTACACCAGCTGCTGTGATTAATCCAACGCTTGACAACTTTCTAATGGGAGTTACCTCATGTTGAATGATCAGAGTTGCTGTGGAATGTTGCCAGGCATCCCATATCTAGTAACGGTCAACTCCAGGGTCACTTGCTGTATGCAAGCATTGTTTCCAATAGACACAGTCAGGGAGTCGCCGCTATGGCCTTCGCTGAACGTCTCTTTTATAAGATTTGATACTTTGAGCAGAATGAAAGCCATGCTTTTACAGCAAACAGTGCCTTTGACCTCGGCCAAAGAAACCTATGATCTACAAGTAGCAAGGACTTCGGGCTGAGATACCGACTTTAATACGTACAAACTGCCCTATACATTTCGTAGAAATGGTATCACGTATCTTAACATGTCAGATACGACCGGAATTGTACATGTATTTAAGAGCATTTGCTCCGGTCTGTTAGCACCTTTCCAGGCAATACTTGGAATTATCCCCAACTTTGCACATTCGGTGTTTGGTGGCATACCATTAATTCTCGCACTTGTTGCCGGAATTTTATTCATCTTTCTGCTATTGCGCTATGGCCAGCCTATTCGCCGACATCACTCCGAGCTAAATGGAGAAAGCTCTCCTTGAAAGAAAGTGCCGTGAGCGAATAGTACAGCTATTGGGCATGACTCGCTCACGGGACCTTAATACCACGTGGTTCCTGTCATTCAGACCAATCTGGCAAGATTGCATCTTACCTGTTCTACGCTGCCTGCTATGCGGTGAAGAATGCGTGTTGGACGCTTGTCTAACATATCCATCAGCTGCGCCAAAGGACGCCGATACTTTGCTGGTCCCGATAACGGCCCATGCTCTGTGTTGTCCCCAGAGGCTCCCTATCCTGATGTCAGCATTCATTGAGATCTCACAGTCGCCTCCTGCTGCTGCTGAGGCACGAGAAACAACTCCAGGCACACAGGTAACAACGGACGCGAACATTGCTGCGGCGACCTATGCTGAGAGCGATGCTTCCCATCTTTGTGCGATCAATCTCTTACACGAGGTGTTCCAACTTACACCAACGACAGTGGATGATGTTTTGTCTATTGAAATAGATGATCTCATGTTTACACCAGACCGTAAACTGACTCTGATTCGCATACTATGTTCCAGAGAGACAGCAACAATTTGGCCTTCATTTTTCAAAGACTTGGAACTCTACCAAATTTGAACCTTTTGTCCCATTTTTTGAACGAAAATGGCACTTCAATCTGCTTAAAGTAGAACTAGCCTTATAATACAGACTTGGCAGTACTTCCAGGGACACTTAGTCATCTTGTGTGTCTAGAACAGTTCATTTAATTTTCATGACAGGCAATGACTTTGATTTTGAACAAACTTATCGATCATTTTCGTCATATGTAAATATTGCTTTTATATTACATTCCGATTGCATTTATTACAAAATTTATGCAGGAAATGATAAGCATTGCTTACTGATGTACAGAAACCTTTGCATTTTTTAATATGTCTTTAATGCTTTTTAGGATATGTTTTAATATGCGGTACTCCATTTTAATGTTTAGCATTTTAAATGTTTTAGCATTTTAGTAGTATCGTATACACCAAAGAGGAGTGGGTGTTGTATACTTTATAGGGTGTCCATAAACGGGCTTTCTAGAATCATGTCCTTATATAGGCACAACTCGCCTTGCCCTTATATAGGCATAAAATCCCAGACCTTATTTAGGCATAAACCATGCACTCCAAATACAGGCATGGATTCCGGCATCCGTCCACCCTATTGTTCTTCAACGAGTCCATGAAAAACAGACCCTTAGGCTGCGGGAGTTTCCCTTGCCCAGGACTATTGATTTCTTCAATGACTCATATATTATGCATGAACCATTATTCCTTAGGGGTTCATTCATGACGTCTTCGCTGCCCAACTCATGTCAATGCTAACATTTTCAGGTATAAATATACCTTCCCAAACCCCTGTAAATCAGAGGAGACCTCGACTTCAGAGGAGCCCGATTCTCGGCCGGACGCACTGAGAAGACGCTGTCATTCCTGCACGCAGAGAGTCCAGCTTCCAGTGATCTAACTTCCATTGCGGGGTGTTGGAGTTCGAGTCCGGAAAGAGATTCCTACCTCTCTCATTCTTCAGGTATGGAGCTGACAAGAACCTAGAGGGACTCTTGGCATATTAGACTCTTGGCATACTAGGCGTAACATACTCTTAGTATCCTCTAGTCAGGAATACATCACCAACTTCTACTTCTCCCTACACCTAGGATAGGTTAGGAACACTGTGGTAGAACTAGGCTAGAAACGCATCGTATGAGTACTCGCATTTTTAGGCGGTGTCATTTTTATGTAAATGCATATATGCTGAAAAGATAATGCTAATGCAGTATTATTTATTTCTACTGCTCACTCTGTACATTATTTATCTCGCATACTGTCTTGTGATCGTAACAGCACATCTAACTCTACAACAGAAAACAAGACTGTTCAATAAACCTTTATTGAAACGCCCTGCCTGTTATTTCTGTGTAACTTTGAGAATAACTGAACCATGCACGACTGAGCTGAGTGAAATAGTTAGTCTATTGTTTCTACGACTCTGGGACACGTCCTGATTCTGTAAGGGAAACACAGTGGTCATGTCTCATGGCTGCCAGAAACTACTCCCTTCTTGTCGCAAGAAGTTTCTAGTGGCCTCTGAGCTAGCTGGCACAAGTAATTAAGTTTAATATACTCGATAGGGACATACCGACCTTAGTCCTATGTCAAACCCATAGGATATATTATTCCAATGCGCAGAGCCTATTAGGTGAAATAGGAGCTACACTACATGGACATGGGGATAGAAATCCCCAAGCAGGGTCGAGAACGGCATCGATCGACGCTCGGCTCGGCGCCGTGTCCACCTCGGGCTGAAACTGAGGTCGGACGTCGCTCCCGAGGAGCGGGCGGCATCAGGATCGGTGCCGGTGGGGTCGACGCCGGTGGAGGTGTAACGAGGTCAACCGGCGCGCCGACCGGGATCCAGGCCTGGATCCAAGGGGTGTCCTGCGGCGCCGTGGCCGGAGCAGACAGCAACGCCGGCGAGGAAACGCGAGGACACCCATGCGGGACCGCGGGGCCCGAAGGCGCACCGGCGGGTCCCGACGGCCCAAAGAGGCGAGCCATGGCCGACAGGAACACCTGTATCTGGGCCGGAGACGCCGACGACCCCGGAAAGGGCGGGTACTCGGGCGGCGACTCCATGGACTGCGCCGGAGCCGCGGGGATGGCACCACCCATACCCTCAGCCGCGTCGCGCGACCGGTGAGGGGAAGTCGGAGAACGATGGCGTTTCTTCGACTTCTTGTGCTTTGCCTTACCTGACACCGAGTGCGAAGACTTGGATCCCGACGAATGGTGATGACTCCGCGCACCGTCCCTCGACCTCCCTCTGGACCGGGACCTGAACGGCGCGGAGCCGACTGCCAGGCTTCCAGCAACTTTCGGGACCGCCTCCCGCAAAGTCCTCGGCGCCATGGCCCGGCAGTCGGAGCACGACTTGGGGTCGTGGTCGCGCTCCAGGCAGAAAAGACACACACGGTGCGGGTCTCGTCACCGACATCATGCGGTGACAATCTCCCGCAGGACTTGAAACCGGGCATCCTAACTGCACCTTAGGAGTCGAAGACTCGATGAAAAAATTGAGACAAAAGTCCCAAAAAGTCAGTCAAAAATTGACTGGGGGTTCCTGCTCTTCCTGGATCTGCGCTTGCTGGTGGGGGAAAAAGAAAGAACTGACATCAGCGTGCGTGGGCGTCGTCTAAGTAGCACCCGCGACGTCATCTCGGCGACCACGACGCCAACGGCAGAGCCGCACGATGCCACCTACCGACGCGCAGGGGTACTGCTGACGAAAACTTTCCGGATCCAGTCTGACGCCTGGGGATATTCTAAGGTAAGGAATCTATCACTATGTGTTTCTTTCAGATAGAGCTTTATTGGGAGATATAACAGCGGATCACGTATTAGTAGATCATTGGCGTCTCTCTCACCCTACAGATCAAGAATATACATTTCTCTCTTCTGCTCATGGCTCACAATCCAGGATAGATTACTTTCTTGTCTCTCATCCAGTAGTTGCACTTACTACTGAATCCCATATTTTGGAAGCTGCCATTTCGGATCACTCTCCAGTTCGTATTGCCCTAGAACTAGGTCTAGTTTCCCCAGGTCGAAAACCATGGCGCATGAATATTCAAAAGTACTGTTCACCTCAGGGCAAATCTCAATTACGCTCCCATTTTACTGAATATCTAAACAACAATAAATCATCAGTTTCTTCTTCAAGAACAGTTTGGGCAGCTGCAAAGGCAACTATTCGTGGACAATTGATGAGAGACGCAGCTCTGGCCAATAAAGCAGCATCTTTACGTCGTACTGAACTTGAGGCTCAAATCATCTCTCTAACTCGTCTATATACTTCCCAACCCACCGCAATTAATCACAAAAGTCTGGAATTGGCTAAAATGGAACTCAATAACTTATATACTTCCAAAGCAGAATATGCCCTTCAACGTTTAAAAGGGAGACATTACGAGCAAGGCGAAAAAGCAGGCCGATTACTCGCGGCTCAACTTAAACAACGTGAGGCCTCTATGGCCATCTCAGCAATACGTACTGAATCGGGTGAAGTCTTCACTAAACCACAGGAAATAGCTAATACTTTTGCATCCTTCTATAAGAAACTTTACACTCCCGAAAATTCAATAACTGAACTTCCGTGTCTTCCAGATGAGGGCAGACAGTTACTTTGCGGTGTCATCACTAGATAAGAGATTGCTGCAGTCATTTCCAAATTGCCTTATCATAAATCCCCAGGTGAAGACGGTTTCCCTGCGGAATTTTACAAGTGGTCTGGAGAGGAAACAATTAACATTCTTCATTCTACTTTCCATGAAGCTATCCAGTCCTCTTCCCTTGGACCTATTTCAAATAAGGCATTAATTGCGGTTATTCCTAAACCGGGCAAAGATCCACTAGTTTGCGGTAGCTATCGGCCTATTTCCTTAATAAATGGAGATGTCAAAATACTGGCAAGCATTCTAGTGGCGAGGCTTCGAAAAGTCATTCCCTCCCTAATACATCATTCGCAGGTTGGTTTTGTCCCTGGTCGATCATCCAGAAATCATCTTAGAACATTAGCCCATACCTTATGGTCCGCTAGAGAATTAACGGAAGATGCAGTCGCTCTATCTTTGGATGCAGAGAAAGCGTTTGACCGCATTGACTGGGTTTATCTGTTTGCCACTATGAAACATTTTAGCTTAGGTGAGAAGTTTGTTTTCTATGGTCCGCTTACTATATGACAACCCTACGGCTCAGGTTAACTGTGGAGGTTTTCTCTCTGACCCCATCTCAATTCAAAGAGGTACCCGTCAAGGTTGCCCATTGTCCCCCCTCTTATTTTTACTAGCGATGGAACCTCTTGCTTCGATTATTCGTCACTCGTCTCAGATTCAGGGCATATCTATACCGGGGGGAATATCCAAATTATACTTATACGCTGATGATATTCTTTTCACGATCAAAGATCTTCCCCGTTCCTTACCAAATTTGCTTGAAATTATTAAACAGTTCTCAGTGATTTCTGGTTATAAAGTGAACTGGGACAAAAGTGAAGCTCTACCCTCTCTCCTTGTACTACAAAAGCTTCAATAGATGGATATCCTTTTGCTGGAAATCGTCTCAATTAAAATATTTAGGAATCCTGATCAATCGCGGTTTGGAGGGAATGGTTTCAGATAATATCTCTCCTCTCATAGCACAAATGGAAATGGATTTTGCCAAATGGTCTCTTTTGAGTTTCTCCATGTGGGGAAGAATAGAGGCGGTAAGAATGGTTACTTTGCCCCGATTTACTTATGTCCTGGGAATGCTTCCGATTATTATACCCCTAACCACACTTTGCCGCATAGACTCTCGCATTCGATCCTTTATCTGGGGAACTATGCAACCTTGTTTATCTGCTGCTAAACTAATGGCTTGTCGCTCTCATGATGGTCTAAGTTTACCATCGATAGAGCACTACTCCCTAGCTTTACACCTTTCACAGCTGCTTTACTTGCTCCCAGGTGCAAATGACTCTCCTCAATGGGTCACAACAGAACGCTCAATACTTGAATGTGAGGATGGTCTTAATTTTTTATACAATGTTCATAAACCTAGAACTACCCCTTCACATCCCGTGCTCTATGCCACATATCAAGCATGGCAACATGCACAATCGCCTACTGAGGACTGCCCATCGTTTACATTCTAAAGCTCCAATGTGGAAGAATGAAAGTATTCGTATCAATGGACGAGCACTTTCCTGGCCTGATTGGAGTTCGAGAGGAATTCTAATCTTAGATCAACTTATAGTAGACAGTGAATTGAAATCTTTTGAGCTTCTTTGTGCAGAATTTGATCTTCCTTTACATCAGGCTTCGAGATACTTACAACTTCAACATTGTCTGAAGAGATGTCTTGGTCCTTCCCCTTGGACATTACAAACTTCACATATATTGCATTTTCTTTATACTTGGGGTCAGCATAAAGGTGTCATATCGGGTTTATATAGTACTCTGATTAACCATTTATACTCGCAGCCACTTCTTACTGCTCTTCGCGATAAATGGCAGGAACGTCTACATATTTCTATAGACGAAGATACCTGGCCAGACATATGTTGGAAGCCCTGGACAAGGGCACTCGTGAAGCACGTATGAAGTTTTGTCTTTTTAAAACTTTACATGATTGGCATTGGACTCCCTCAAAGTTGCAACGAGCTGGGTTATCGTCGTATTCTAGGTGTTGGAGATACTCTGGAACTAATTGTGACCTTCTACATATAACCTGTGAGTGTCCCTTTATAAAACAATTTTGGTTACAGATAGGGGCTGCACTAATGGAAACTATTCCTCTTACACTTCCTCTTACACCTGCCACTATTTTGCTACATGACTTTAGAAGTTTTCCTACTATTTCACGACCTCAGAGTCGACTCTTACACACTGCGCTTTCTACTGCTAAAATATGTGTTTTAAGACTGTGGTAATCACCTAACCCTCCCTCTAAAGAGGATTAGATGGTTGCAATGATACAGACAGCATCACATGAACATGTAATATATAAGATGCAAGACCAAGAACAAACATTCCAGCAAGTGTGGACCCCCTTTCTTCGAGATTCCTGAAATTCTACTTTCCCCTTTTTCTTTTCTTTCCCTCTTTATATATAATTTTTTCCCTTTTCCTCTTCTATATTACGTTACATGGGTATCCTACGTGCCCCATACTGATTTATGACTTACAATATTGTTTTGTATTTTTTGTGAAACTGTATATCTTTAATCTCTAATAAAAAATTATGACACAGAATGCAAAAAAAAAAAAAAGACACCTTTGTGTCAAAAAAAATCACTGAATTAAAATTCAGTATGGATTTCATAACAAAAACATTAAGGTGAAAGAGGTCTCAGTCTCAAATAATCACTGAGTTCTTGATGCAGTGCATGAAGTCACATAACAAAATTACTGAGACCAACGAAGACTCAGTTCGCAGAGCTAGGATGATGGGAGGGTCGTAAAGAATCTGCGACTAGATCCGGTCTCTACCAGGTAATGCATTACCAAAGGTAAGTAACTTGTTCATCTGATAGAGACATCCTCACTTTAGAATCAAATAGCAAATCATACCTTCCCCAGAGGAAGGTCTGCGAACTGAGGCCACAAAAAGCCTCTAACTAGAACAAAACAGTCTGGAACCAGAGAAAAAGACTGGACCGTCATAATAATGTAGTTGAGCAATATTATGCTATTCAATTGAAAAAACCTGTGGAAGAACCACCGATAATTAAAGTGACAAGACGTTAAAAAGTACGGGAATACAATTGTCCATGTTAGCAAGACAACCATGGTAGAAGCCAACGAACAAGATGAATAGATGACTATTCGCATCCTTAAGGGGAATTAAACCCATTCCTGCTCACCGCATAAGCAGTGAGGAACGGACCGCAGTAAGAGAGGCCATAAAGACACAGAAGCATGGGAAGAACGTTTCCCATGATAGTAGGACAAGTTGCCAATTACTCTATAATAAGAACTATTGGTGCGCACATCCAGACTCGAACAGCGTGCTCGATACTTGAGAAACACAGATCAGCAGGTCATGCCATGGAGCAATACCTCTGTGCCAGATAGAGTTTTATCCGAGTGAGCCTACTCTGCAAACAGAGATAGAGAGGTTTATATCCGTGGTAAAGCATAACCAAAGCTCTATAAAAAACAGTGGAAGCCAACGTAACATAAATGTGTATTTGTAAAGTGTATGTTCACCGCAAAGGGTATCTTGATGTCGAATAACAGATGTGTATAGTAACTCCAAGTCACTGGTACTTATTTTATCAACCTCAGAAGGATGAAAGGCTGAATAGACCTGCCAAGATATGAACCTATGACCATAAGATTAAACACAGGTCCGTGATCTGGACGCATAGTCCAGTAAGCCACCAGACCCGCTAATAGCAACAACTGGCATAAAACCAGTAATATCCCTAGGAAATTGGAATAGGGACAATAGAAATAGCGCTAGGATATCTTCAAGAAATAGAATGACATAGGAGTAAAATAAATAACAGTCTATGTATTGATAAAAGAAAAATATAACACAGAGAAATAAAGTAAAGCCTAATAATCAGTCAGACAATTCTGACATAATAGTATGGAAATCATAGTGGCCATTGCACCATGTAGGAAAGCAATAGCCATCCAAAACATTAGCAGAGACAGCATTAGCAAGCAACAGTGTAATAAAGTGAAGAAGACTAAAGAATGAAAAAAAATCCTTGAAGCCGAGCGAAACTCAAGGTTAGCATGATCTCACAATATTGGGGAGAGGAGTTGGCCTAACAGCTAGGGCGGTCGACCTCGAATCTGGGGAACTGGGTTCGAGTCTCGGCAAGGAATCTGAACATCCTGTGATTCTGGGCAAATCGCTTAATCTCCCCGTGCCTAACAAAAATGAATGCGTCCTCATGTAATGCAACTGGTGCTATGTAAAGCGCTCTGATACCCGATACCTTCGGGTCAAGTTCGCGCTATATAAAACTCTGTAAAAAAAAAAAAAAAAATAGGTAACAAAAGCCAGCCACAAAAAGTAGAAGCTATTAGGCAAATGCCTAGTCCCCTCAGGGTCACGTGCAGGAAAACCTTCAGAGAGAAGAAGAGGTACATAATCAGAGGGAAATGACCTTCAGAAAGAAGAATTCTTTAGTAATATCACAAAGCGTTAGAACAACCCCAAATGAGTGAAGAATATTAAGTACCCTTGATAATAGAAGGAATAGAATGGTCGGAGAGACAAAGTCTCCATAGAGATCACCATGTATACAGGAAGGGGTGGAAGAGCCAAAGAAATAACAATGGCTATAGGAGAGAATTTGAAGAATGCAACACAAAGGCCCTAATTATGATGTCAGTCAGACGAGCGTCCGACCACCATCGCCGCGGAAACGGAACCGCCCGACATGTAGTCGGGAGTTCCACCCACCTAATTACAATGCGACCGCCGTGTAGGCAGTCGGAAAAATGCCTTTTTCCAGTGCGGCTTGTGCTGCGGGCTGGAAAAGGACTTCAGCACAAGCTGCAATGGAAAAGGGCATTTTGCAAACATCCATGCACCATGTGCCTGGCACCATATGGTGCCTGGCAATCAGCGCATGGATATTTGCGGAGGGGCACCACATGTGCCCCCCGGCCCCACATTGGAGGCCCACAGGGGACAGGGGCCCTGCTAGGGGCCCCCAATGTCCCTTTCTGGCTGCCTTTACATGGCAGTTGGACCGCCATGTAAAGGCAGAGGGAATGGGACATCGTAATCCCTACGGCAGTATCTCTGCAGGCATCACTCCCATTGTATGGATTACGGTTTGACCGACGGGCTCATTGAGCCTAATTACAATGCGACCATCGTGTAAGCGGTTGGAAAAATGCCTTTTTCCATGGTGGTTTGTGCTGCGGCCCAGATAAAAGGACCGCAGCACAAGCCGCAATGGAAAAAGGCATTTTGCAAACATCCATGCACCGTGTGCCAGGCATCATGTGGTGCCTGGCACACGGCGCATGGATATTTGGGTGGGGGCACCATGTGCCCCCCAGGCCCCATATCGGAGGCCCACAGGGGGACGGGGACCCTGCTAGGGGCTCCCAAAGTCCCTTTCTGGCTACCTTTACACGGCAGTCGGACCGCCATGTAACGAACGGCAGAGGGAAAGGGACATTGTAATCCCTACGGCAGTATCTCCACAGGCACCGCCCCCATTGTAGGGATTACAGTTCGACCGACTAGCTCCTTGAGCCTAATTACAATGTGACCGACGTGTAGGTAGTCGGAAAAATGCCTTTTTCCATTGCGGCTTATGCTGTAGCCCAGAAAAGGACCTCAGCACAAGCCACAATGGAAAAAGGCATTTTGCAAACATTTATGCCCTGTGTGCCAGGCACCATGTGGTGCCTGGGTATTAGGGGAGGCCTGTCGGTGGCAGCCCGCCTGACATCCTAATCGGGCCCAAAGTGTTTAAAGGCGCACAGATGATGATCCTGTGACCAACAAAGATCATATATACTGAGAGCGAAAGTAGAGAACTTTTGCCATCAATCATAAGTAGCATGATTTATCACCTAAATGAAAGGCAAGTACCAGGGGGAAAGCCGAAGCCATATAAACCAATAATACAGACTACCAGCTTCTCTCTGTGAAAATACCAGAAGGAATTTTGGCGTAGATACCCTCTGCGTATTGTCGTATGCCTATAAATGAAGCATAAGCTCACACAAATACCATATAAATGTCTAAGAGAGACTTAATCAGTTTAACCAAAACTGAGAGGATCATAGTACATGAACCTCTCATCAAAAGACAGATCATATACCCTGACTCCTATGGAGGTACAATAACAAAGTACCCAACAAGGGGTACCAAACTTCATGAATGAATGATATTGTATGTCAGAGAAATCTCCCGACACAGAGGTTGGATCTCTGTGCTCCCCCCAAAGAAGGGTCCAATAGAGCACCTTGCAACTGAGCATATATATATATAACTCATTGTGTTGTTTGCTGTGCACAAAGACTTTTAACATTCAATCAGGGGTTTGTTAAAGCGCGACTACTCACCCATAAGGGTCTCAAGGCGCTAGGGGTGGGGGGGTGCAGGTTCCATTCCATCAAGGAGGGGGTCTGTCGAAGAGCCAGGTTTTGAGGTTTCTTGCGAAGATGGGGAGCGATGTTGTCTGTCTGAGGTGGAGCGGAAGGACGTTCCATGCTTTGGCCGCGAGGAAGGAGAAGGAGCGGCCTCCCGATCTGGTCTTTCTGGTGCGGGGGACCACGGCGTAGGAGAGCTGAGCTAATCGTAGGGTCCTTTGGGGGGCGTGGAATTTGAGTCGGCTGTTCAGGTATGCTGGTCCGGTGCCGTGGAGGGCCTTGTGTGCGTGGGTGAGCATCTTGAAGGTGATTCCCGCCTCGACGGGGAGCCAGTGGAGTGTGCGCAGGTGCTGCGAGATGTGGCAGTGTTTTGGCAGGTTGAGGACCAGTCTTGCGGCAGCGTTCTGGATGTTCTGTAGCTTGCGGGTGAGGTTTTTGTTTATTCCGGCGTAGAGTGCGTTGCCGTAGTCGAGTCTGCTGGTGACCAGGGCGTGAGTGACGGTCTTTCGGTGTTCGAGGGGGATCCATTCAAAATACTCACCGTGCAGGCTGGGATATTTATGTACATTACGTTTATTATGATGAGCCAGTCTGCGAAAGAAAGTACGAGGAGTATTTCCTTCATGTTGATGGAGGGTTAATTTGCATTAATTAAACAAGCAGCACGCGATTCCAGATTGAAAAAGGCAGAAATTGCTGAAACACGTCTCTGGTAAAGGCAAGCAGCTCTAAATAAAGCTAAGTGGCACACCCTCCCTGGAGTGCCAGGACTCTTTTGTACCATAAGGAGAAAGTGGTTAAATGTAGGCACAGAGCGGTAGTGTCTTTACCTTGCACCACCTGTGATTTGGCGCTGACCGGCAAACCGCAATGGAGAGTGGCGATGGAGCAGCCGGTCAGCCCCCGAGCCTGGTATTGCGACGAGTTGGAGGTGGGACGAGGACGGAGCTGCCAGATGGCTCTTGAGTGTGGCCCGTTTTCACCTGTCTAAGATGCAAGGATTACGGAGCAGGGCTCTGCTAAAGCATTGCAAAGCAGTGGAGAGGAGGGAGAGCCACAAGTCTAAATGGAGGACTGCTTTAAGGTGAAGAAAGAGTGTTGCAAGCTGCAATTTTAAGAACTTTATCGTGTTGTTTGCTGTGCAGAAAGTCTTTTAACATTCAAAATACTCACCGTGCAGGCTGGGATATTTATGTACATTACGTTTATTATGACGGGACAGTCTGCGAAAGAAAGTACGAGGAGTACTTCCTTCATGTTGATGGAGGGTTAATTTGCATTAATTAAACAAGCAGCACGTGATTCCAGATTGAAAAAGGCAGAAATTGCTGAAACCGTGTCTGGTAAAGGCCAGCAGCTCTAAATAAAGCTAAGTGGCACACCCTCCCTGGAGTGCAAGAGTTAGGAAATGGAATTTAAATTTTTTTTAGAAATTCACTGAAAAAACCAAAGGTTACAGGGACCTTATAGTTAGGCTCAGGTTTCATTCGTACAAAACTAGAGAAATTCAGCAGTTACAGTTAAATGGGCTAACTATAAACCGCACCCCCATAATGCACTGCTTATGACCTCACATATTACATCACTCATGACATGGTCAGTGACATCACTGGCTCGGCCTGTAGTGTGGGTGCCCTGGTCACACCCAGGGCACCCACATTTTCAACATTGGTGACCGCGGGGGAGCCTGAAGGTGACCGCGGTCCCTGCCAGCTGCCCACCTCCTGCGGGAGCCGGCATTGCTTTGAGACCCAGGGAGCTGCTAACATGCAGCTCCCTGGATCTCAAAGCAATGTGTCTGTTTCCCTGCTCACTTGACAGCGGGCAGGGAAACAGACATGCTCTGCTTTCAGCAAGTGAGAGCATTTTCTGCTCTTACTTGCTGAAAGCAGGGCACTGTTTGCTACGGCTTGGCATGAGCATAGCAAACTGCAATGTCCCAGGAGTAGGCTCCCCGGGACATTGCTGGAGCCGGCCCTGGGGGGTGGCAGTCCCCAGGGACATGCATGGCTCCAGGAGGGGGACTGTGCGCCCCTCCACCTTTAGGGCCTGCCCCGGAGAGGTGGTGGTCCCCGGGCAGGGGGGTCCATGAGGCCCACCCCATATTATTGTAATTTGCTCCAGGGAGGTGGTAGTCCCCGGTACCTGTCGTGGTCCGTGAGGCCCCCCCCCTCCCCAAGCCAAAGCCCCGGGGAGATCCCTGAGGCAACCCCAAATTATTTTAATTAGTCTCGGGGAGGTGGCTGTCCCCGGGGCTTTGATAAGCCCTAGGAGGGGGGCCCTGTGCACCCCCTCCTATATATATAATATGCCCTTGGGACCTGCCTCACACAGGGACTATATAAAAGCAAGCGCAGGAGTAAAAGCTTGTTTTTTTTTAAAAAACAGTTTGCTGCATATTTGCGAATACCGCGATTTCGCACCAAATTTATTTTAAAAAAATAGTTTTATGCTGTGGCAGCTCAAGACCATGGCTTGGGAGTCAGGGTATTCCTACCCTGCCCCCTTTACTTTATTTTCACTTTTTTTTCTTTGGACTCGGTGAAGCCAAGTCCCAAGATGGTTGCCAACGTTTCCTGGTTGAAGTGTTGGCAGCCAATCAGAACTGTGCATTTCCCTGCACGAGCTTGTCTGTTTTTTGCGAAATATCCACGGCCAGAGCTATTATTATAATTTTCTTCTTAAATTTCTCAACAACTATCAAACGGATTTGCACCAAATAACAAAAGGAACAATCTGTGTAACAACACCTACCTTTCTGTAGGGTATTCCATACAGTGGTTCAGGCTGTAGTCGTGTTGACAGGTTCCTATGGGAATTAACATTGCAAATGCATCCTTTTTTCAACCCCATTTTTCTCAGCCCCCGCTTCACGGATCCCTCTGAAACTTTCCATGTGCAACAAGAATCACCGGAGCACTTTTTTGGGAAAATTTTGTGAAGATTTGTCAAACGGCACCAAAGTTATAAGCAAGTCAAAAAATGCTTTTCCTATGGAAACATGGTCCTAACTATAACTACCTACTGGTGACTGCCAGTAGGATATATATACTGACATAGCATACAAGAGTTAATCCACATAGAGTATGTCGATACCTTAAACTTTTGAGCTTGAGCTCTTCTGTAGAGTAAAGCAAACTGCAAGACCTGCATATGAGGTAAAAAAAAAAAAAAAATCACAAATAAACAGCTGAAACGGTCATCGACAAAGCTGAAGGAGAAAGGCACGACTTCTGCGCCAAGTAGTAACTTCACTGAAAAGAATTCTGCAGAATAATGCACTACTATATTCGTAACTGACCAAAAGAAAAGGTCAGGTAAAAACGTGTAAAGAATCACAAGGTTAGCTGAACAATAAAGTCCTGCAGTAAGCAGAAACCCCACACTGGTTGTAACTAGATGAATACACATTGCAACTTAGGCATGTATTAACACTTCTGTCCACACAAGTCAGAAAGAAAGAAAGATCCAACCAGATACTGCAAAGACATGTCTAGGAGTCTTTATCACACCGTGCACCTCTAAATTGCCTGAAACCCCAATCAGCATGTACACCAAATAAATGTAAGTCGTCAAACGGCATATCTTTCAGGGTATTCTGTACAGGCTCTGAAAACCCAGAGTGACTCAACCATGTATGTCTGCTTCGTTCAACTGACTCAGCCATAGCTCTACCCACAGAATCAGTGGTGTCCATACTACATTTTATTATGAATTTCACAGCCTCTCGACCTGCACCAACTGTAGCAGTTCAAATTTGGCTTCCTCTGGAAGAGAAGGCAGCAAAACTCTCCACTGAGTCCTACAGTGCATGGGAAAACCTTCGCATGATGCACTAACGGAAGAGAAAATATTTCTCCCACAACTTTCCAGCCATCTGAACTCAATGCTTGGTGGAACTAGAGGGAGGACATTTGTGTCCGCAGAGGCTGTAGCTAATTGCACAACCAGACCTTTGGTGGAGGGATGTTTGAAGGGACAATCAGGATCCCCTGGGGCGGGCCAATGCCTGTGGGAAATAGCCCGGTCTATAGGCATTCCCGTTACTGGCCCTGCCCAAGCCCCTAACAATACTTTGTGTAGGGCCTCATTATAAGGGAGTAAGGACTCTACTCCCGTCTTCCCCTGGCGAAGAATATCCACCAAAGGGTCTCTGGGTAATTCCACTGAAGAAAGCTGGCAATCTAAGACAACAGCTGTCCTCCTCAATACCTCAGCATCAGAGGCTGAAGTCCAGTAGCCTCCCCCCGTTCAATCAGCCAATCCTCCTCCAAGGGAGGCTGGACAGTATTGCCCAAAGGGTTTTGACACCCTATATTCTCCATTTCACCTGCCAAACTGTGAACTTCCGTAGGAAGAGCAGAAAGTGGCTGGTTAAGGACAGATGGAGCGTTGCCTAAAGTGGACGGCTCCATTGGCGCCGCAACCGATGCCGTCCGGCGCCAATGCGGTGGTGCTGTGTCGATCAGCGCCACCGATGTCATTGGTTGACCTGACTCCGATGCCGAAGGTGAAGACCTTGAAGGGCTGAGCACCAGTGCCATTTCGAATTCGATAACAAATTCAGAAGGCCCGACTGGCACCGAGGGAGAACCCACCAGCGAGGATCCAGTTGAGGCACCTCCCACCTCCTTGGGGCTGGAAAGTGCACCACAGGGTAATTAATGGCCAAAGACTTTATGCAGGGCAATGTAATATTCCCGCATTTGAGCAAGGCTCGAGTCACCCCGGCTCCAGGAAATTTAGGGAAGTGCGGGCGGATTCTTGAGAGTGCTCCACAAACGAACGTTGGGCGACAGCGTCGGAAACTAAGCTAGGTTTCGACCGTTGGTGCTTCACAGCCTCTGTCGACGGCCCCTCCCCCGAACGGGTCCTCAACCAGTCTCTGGACTTCGACGAGGACTGACTATGCCACGGTGCCTCAGATAGTCGCGCTGACAGAAGTTTCATCCGACGCACCCTCAATGCCTTCGGCCGAAGACGCTGACAGGAACCTCAGTCCTCCGAGTCATGGTTGTCTCACAGGCACCACAAACAGATGGAATGAGGATCTGTGACCGACATCTGTCTGTCACAAGCTCAGCGGGGATGAATCCCTGAAGGCATCACAAGAAAGCACACTGTTTCTCACACAAAATGTGGAGATGGGCCAAAAAACAGCCCCCTAACAGCTCCAGATCCACGTTGCAAGCGCGGAAAAGAAGGAACTGCCGTCAGTGCATCGGCGAGGGGTTTATATGGACTCAGTCAACATCACATCGCGTGAGGACGTTGATATGGAGTCGCGCAGATGTACTGTGGGATAAATTTCCGGATCCGGTCTCGCGTCTGGGGGAGGATTTTAAAGTATGGAATCTGCGGCTAGATGTCAAATAAACATATTAACTTCTGCACGATCACATTGCCATGGACTGACTTCTACCATTAAACTTCTCTTTTCTTTTTAGGAATCAATACATGCACCCCCAAAGGAGAATGGCAACTGCACAACTATTCCGGAATGACCTGAACATATTGCAATTTTTGCAAACAATAAATACATGGAACTGCAAAAACCAGTGTATTGGAAAGAGGTACAAGGGCTGCAAGGCTGCTGTAGTTCTTCAAGTCGCTAGTAAAGGCCCCTTCTCAAGTCAGATACAATTGCTTGAAATATCAATCATAAAGCTGAGGAGGTGTGGCTTCAATCTAGAAATCTTCATACACCCGCTTGCTACTCTAATGCCTTGTGCTCATTGGAAACTGCTGTTGCATTATACTGCAAAAAGAAGTCCTCACAGAAGAGCACAATGTAGATGGAAAACATGGGCACTCTATTGCCAAAAGAGGTCCTCACACAAGAGTACAAGAGAGACGGAGAAGGAAAGTTGCAGTTGAGCCATACTACCAACAGAGGGCCTCCCAGAAGAGTGTAATGAAGATGGAAAGCTGCAATTGTGCTACACTACCAATAGAGGTCCTCACAAAGAAAACCTTTTTGCACTCTACTACCAAAAGAGGTTCTCCAAAGAAGAGTACAATGGAGATGGAATGCTACAGTTGCATATAGTACCAACAGAGGCCATCGTACAATGGAGATGGAAAACTTGTTGCACTCTACCACCTACAGGGTTCCTCACGGAAGAATACGCGATGGAAAGCTGCAGCTGCACTATACTACCAACAGAGTTCCTCACAGAAGAGTGCAATGGAGATAGAAAGCTCCAGTTGCGCTATACAACCAGCAGAAGTCCCCGCAGAAGAGTACAATGGAAATGGAAAGCTGCATTTGCGCTATAATACGAACAGAGGTCCTCACAGAAGAATTCAACATAGATGGAAAAGGTATTGCACTCTAGTAACAACAGAGGTCTTCACAGAAGAGTAAAATGGAGATTGGAAGCTGCAGCCTGCACAACTATTCCAGGATAAATCGAACATCTGAGAATGTTTCGCACGCAATAAATATGTGTGACTGCAACATTAGTGTATCGGAAAGAAGTGCAAAGGCTGCAAAGCTGCTGCAGTTCCTCGTGTCATTACTAATGGTCCCACTCAAGTCAGATACAACTGCTTGAAATATCAACCACCAAGGTGAGGGAGTGTGGCTTTAACCTAATAATCTGCATATACACCCTTGCTACTCTAATGCCTTAAGTTTGTTTTTCTAAAGGAATAATAAACATACCAAAGCTGGTTGATAGTGATGAGTCAACACTGCAACTTTCAATAAATATCTTGAATGTTATAGAAATAGTTAATGGCACCCTAGTATCCATAGGGACTAGCAGTCACTAATAAGTACAAGTGTCAAAAGAAGTTCCATTGTTGGGGAACTGTGTTTTAGATGTATGTATACATGTGTAAGGGAAAAATGCACTCACTCAAAGTGAAGGCATCCAATAGCTGAAGTGGACTGGTTCATTTACCTATACTTTGTGTTATGGCTGGAGGGAACATTATGTGAGTGACATTTAAACAGGCCGATGGCGAAACTGTGTTGATTGATCGCCTCTATACATGTATGTATTTTTGTATATTTTTTGGAAAACATGAAGCTGGCAAGGCCAGACCTAAAACTGCCTGCTAGAGGGAGAACTGAATCAAAAAGTGATTGTTTTCCGTATGTAATGTACACAGGAGTTAAAGAGGTGAATGTGACAACTATGATAATCGCGTATAGTTTTCTGGTGTAAAATAGTATGTCATGCACAACATTGGGAGCACCCTCTAGGGGCTGAATGATACACCAAAACGCCAACAACATGAGAGAGATGTACACCCCCGTGGGCGAGATCCAAGGTGAGAGTAACACAGATTCAAAGCAATGGCTAAAGGGTGGTGACCTAAACAAGCCAATAGCTGAAGGGGACACCTCTCTGTACAGTGGAGACAACAGGTGTTGCTGTCAGAGAAACTGTCAATCCAAATCTAAAAATTAAACCCAAGTTACTTCAGATTTGTAAACCAGCAAAAATAGCTCCCATACAAGTTCAATATTTAGTATTTGGTCTAAATTATGATAGGAGAAATGTTCTCTGCTTTCTAACTTAAAATGCCATAAGATTTGTACATTAAGGAGTTTACTGGTGCAGTTTATTTCCTGAGAAACACATTTGCTCATTCTTTTGAGACAGCTGAATCTACAGAATTTCTATGGACAGGTTGAATCTTGGCACAAGGCCATGTGCTGTTTTCCTTGATCTAACTGGCTATACATGTAACATTATGCTGCTTGTGACTTGATTCTATGTCTCCTGTGTTTGAAAGGAGGAACATGGAGATACATGTTAGAGATATTATATGCAGATGGGAAACAACCATTACCACGCAGTCATCACCAACCATTACCACACAGTCATTACCATGCAATGACTTTAGCATGCATTGCCTTTCCCAAGCAAGTCTTTAGCACACATATATATGCCTTTACCACGCATACCCTTTACAATGAAGTGGAAGTATATACATATATATATATATATATATATATAGATATATATAGATATATATATATAAAATAGGAAGCAGAGAACTCTGGGTAGTTCCCAAATTTAGGTGGAGAGCAGCCCCTATGTAGAGTACCCTGCAACACTGGCAACACTCTAAATCTGCTCACCTCAAATGTCTGTTTGTCTACAAAGTTTTTAAGCATAGGATTAGCACAGTGCCATGTACACCGAGCTAGAAAGGGCCAAAGCCTTTTGCCATTTATACAGCAAACTCTTTAATCATCGGATTAGCAAAGTGCCATCCATGCCGAGCTGTAAAATGACAAAAGCCTTTTACCACTCCAGGCACACTGTGCCTATAAATATCCATGAACACTTTCCAGCCTCCTGCATCCGTTGATGATCTCCCCTTCACACAGCGGAAAAGTAAGTAAGCAGCACAGCTCCGTAATTCACCAGTAATCCTTTATTTTCTTGTTTTCATATAAGGTGCAAGAATATCCACCTACGCACTTGGGTCAAAGCCTTCGACAAGGTCATAGAGTTTTTTAGTGCAGAGTGTAATTTAAAGGGAAAACCATTTTCCCACCACAAATCTATTCAAATCAGCAACTGGATTGCTAACCTCGTAAATGCATTCTTTCATTTTGGCATATAACAGTCACCATTTTGTTCAACAGAAGTATGAATACATTGTAACACATGGCTTGCATATCAAAAGAGGATTTGGACAAACAAGTATATGCTGCCCTGCACTTACATTTCTGCAAGACCAACATACTGGGGACAATAACAAACATTATATCATGTAAGTCAACCCACACTGGTCAATGATATAAACCCTTGTCTTGCCGTTGTCGGCTGCCCTGTGCTGTGCTGGGGAGGAGGAGGACTTCACTCCCCAGGCCCCTTTGCCTGCTGACGTCGCTTGTAGGTGCCGGAGCGCCATAAGTTTGCTGGAGGCGTCTCGCACTGCGGGACGCGCGCAGGTCGCGCCTGGGCATGGCCCGGGCGAAGACTGGGCCAAGAGCGGGCCAGTCTGCGCCTGTCGGTGGCCGAACTAATCTGGGCTGGGCCTGCTCTCTTGGCCCCATTGTTCGGACACTACCATCATCAACAGAAGTGGGAATTAATGGATAAAGGTACTGTGATATGTATGAATGAGCAGTGATTTTTTCCCCCGGACCTTGCAAGGTATTGTACTATTCTAGACATTGGATTGAGCCTCTGTACACACCACATAGCTTAAAAAGGGAACGACCAAGCGGACGTTTGGAGAGGGTAGCACTTTATTGACATTGTAGCTATGGGGAGGCGTAAAAACACTCTGGCACCAACGGCTTCCGGCTCTACCTTGGACGGTTTTTTGCAAACAGCTGAGGGGGCAATTAGTAAAGAAATTGAACTGGCAGAAAGGAGATTTCATTAGCTCCACCCTCACCCTCCCTGCTGGTTTCGATCAGTGAACAGGCAGCGAATGATGAGGAGTGCCAACCTCTGGCCCCACTCTTATCTACAGTTAATTATTAATAACATTGCAAATGACCCTGCAAATTGTCCAAAAGTCCAAAGCCCAAATGACGAAGGGGGGTGGGGGGGGGGGGGGTGCGTCCACATGCTAATGGGGGAAAAGAAAAAAGGTAGAGGGGGCTACTGAATCAAAAAGCAGTGTTTTGAGTCTAAAAAGACCCGGCAAAACATAATATAGGAGGCATCCACTAGGTCTAATGGTATAGGATAAGGGGGAGTTTCTCCTGACTATGATGACCTGTACACTGCGTCGGTCAATATATATCAGACGCTCTGAAGCCCATTTCAGCCCGTCTTGGGTCTACTGAAGAGCAACTGCAAATGGTGGCGAATAATTTAAAAGAGAGGGCTAGATGTGGCCCAAGTTGTCATATAAGGAGAGAGACCACTGTACACACAAATAATCAGGAAACGGTCCATTTAAACATAGTTTAAGCTCCCCTACCCTCAACGGGCCCCAAAAACCACCAACAAAAAATGACTACCCGACATAGGGGAAAGATCGGGGGAACCAGTGGCCATTCAGAAAGAGCATAGAAAAGGGACATGTGAAAGAATAGATCAGGTTCAACCCTCCCAGTGTGATCAGCATTTTGGTATGAAAAATGCACCCTATCAAAATCAGTTCCATCACGCCTCCCCCTGAGGGAAGAGGGTGCATGATTGGCTGACCCTACCTCCAGATAGCACCCCATATACCTTGATACTAATGGGTGTTCCACCATTGCCCGTAGACCAATATGAAGACTATCAAAGTCTTATTAATAAATCAGCACATTGGTGCATGAGGAAATCAGGTTGTCACTCCAAAATGATAGAAAACATCATTATGGCACGTAGAGTCAGATGGATAGGCCATACACCAAAATCCGGGGAGGGAGATTGCGTAGTTTTAAACTTCAAAGATCCCAGGTGTGCACACTTTTTGTTAACAAGCTTGAGCAATGTGACATCGGATTCTGGTAATATAGGGCATGTCCCCTAGGCTTTTTCTATCCTCCCCCATCAGGCCCTAGTTTTAATCAGCGGCTAGGCCGCACTCGGCACATGCAGAATAACTTTCAACCATGGGAGTGTATTGCCCACGCAAACCGCTTTGATGTTTTATCAGGTCTAACAGATATAGATTGACATTCGGTTCCAGCAACTCTGGAAGGAGAGCAGGGCCAAGTAGGCAGGATTGATTTACTAACAAACACCCCACAGAAAATGAACTCAGCGAGGGTGGACGGGAAAGTGACATTACCTCCCCCACCTTTTTCCCCTGCGTTTCGGATGACAAAGCGAAGTAAATCTGGAAAGCATGATCACCCCTTTCAGGATATTTTCATGGAACATAGCGGGAGTCCGCTCAAAGTTGAGTAATGAGGATCGGTTAAGCTATGTCTTAGGCTTTGACTTAAGTTGCCTACAAGAAACCTGGTCGCCTAATGACTTTTTTATAAATGGGTTTCGTTCCTTTTGTGTCCCGGCAATCCCCTCCGCATCAGGAAGGGCCAAGGGTGGCATAGCAGTGGTCATACCAGTAAAATATGAGTCCATAAAAGTCAAAACCCTTTGTTCCTCCCCCTGGTATCAACTAATTGTGATTTCAAGCCTGGGCCCGGTTGATTTACTCCTGGAGAATTTATATTATAACATCTTTGATAATGGCAACTGCCAAGTGGTAGAGGACCTACAAGACGAGATTGGTAAAGTCACAGCAATGAGACAGCCGCTGTGTATTTTAAGGGTTGGAGATTTTAATTGTACTTTTTGTAAATATAGTAACCAACATGTCTGCGGGATGGAAGACAAGGATGGCCAGCCCATAGCCCAATTTAATCATTCTGGCCTGGGGGAGGCCTTAAATGCCGTATTGGTTGTAAACGACCTAATTCCACTGAATGCTTGTGCCAGTGACGCCACCTTGTCGTGCCCAACCTTTGTAGGGGGTGGTTGGGCTAGTTCCATTGATGTTATGTTCATAACCAAAAATAATATCACTCTCGAGGGGGCATGGCCGAGCGATCCACCATGGAGGACGCGTGCTAGGCGAGCTCCGCTCAGCCTAAACGGATTATCCTAAATTTATCCTGCTTTCCCCGGGACTATCTGGGCAACTGAAGTACACCACGTAAATGGCACAGTGGTGAGACTATTTTGAGGCACTCGACGGGTCTGGGACAGTGGCTGAGGCATCGGAGGCGGCGGCGGCCTACACTCCTGACGACTTGGCCGGCGAAATCGAGGCGGGGCCTCTCGGCGGCTGCTGCGGCTGAGGCGGTCGCGCACGAAAGCGCTGGAGCGCTCTGCCTGGGGAGCGGTCACCCGTTGCTGAGGAGGCTCCGGGCGGTGATCTTTGGACGGAGTGGGTGGTGTGGCAGCTTTGAGTGAGACTGGAGGCTTCCGGGGCAATCGGGTGAGCGGCCCTTGATCTTTTCCCTCCCCTCTCTCCTCCATCGGCAGCCTCACGTTCGGCGGCTGGATCGGGTCGCGCGGTAGGCCGGAAGACGAGTGGCAGCCTTGAGCCTGCGGGAGCACTGACGAGACCTGGCCAGTGGCGGTGAGTGCCTGACGATCGCGTGGGGCCCCGGAGGGGGTCTTGTGGACCTGAGCGAATTCCCTTGCCCCTGGGTGGCAGAGACGTGTGGGCTAGTGGTATGCGGCCCGGAGACATAGCGGCTGGATACTGAGCAGTTGAGGCTCTGCCAGAGTGGGGGGCCAAACAACAGTTCACGCCGGAGATCGCCGGGCGAGGGGTGCCCTGGGGCCACATTACAAGGAGCGCTGGATATCGGGCCCCTGCCGGATGTAAGAGCCGGGGCCCGTGGGTGATAGCTGCCGGAAGAGGCCTGCGTTGGGTACAGTGGCATTGCCCCTAGAAGGCTCGCGAACTGTGGCCCGGGGACAAGGGTGCAGGCCTGGTGTTGGTCGGCCTGCATCGTGGACATTGCTCCGGAGAAGGGCTGAACTTGGTGGCCACCTTGGGCCTGGGATACTTGTGGGGGCCCAGTGATATCCTTGCTCTGACCAGCGGGGGCGGCGGACGGGGGTGCTGTGGGGCACCCATTAGGGGGGGGGGAGACGCGTCTGTCTACGGAGGCGGCCGGGTTAGTACTCGGTGCGGCTTGTAGGCGGGCGGTCTCTGCCTGAGCCCGGGCACCCGGGAAGATCCTGTTTTGAACGGAATCAGGCCAGACATCCAAGTCGGACGAAGACCCCCCGAAGTATAGGCTATACAAACGTGGGATATTCTATACGAAGGCAGCTGAGGAGCGGCCATTTTGTGGGAGTAAGCCGTCTGGAGGCAATCATGACGAAAGATAAAACGGGGGGAGGCTCTGCCAAACAAAGTACATTGGATAAATTCACCGGCCCTGGAGCTGCTGCAGCCGAGCAAGGAGGTGCGACTGGGGGCATGCCCGACAACGCTGCCCTCATGGCGGCTATCACACAGTCCAGGGATGCTTTGGACGCAAAAATCAGGGCAGTGGGCTCCGATGTTATGCTCCTTCGACAGGATCTACGTAATGCAGTGGGGTGCATCACGGAAGCCGAGACCAGAATCTCCGGTGTGGAGGATTCCGTCGCTACCCTACAAAAAAAAGTTGCTTCACTGGAGGCGGTCCAGCGAGGCCTGGCGACACGAGTGGAAGATGCGGAAGGCAGGGCCAGAAGGAACAACCTCTGATTTGTTGGCTTCCCCGAGGGCTGCGAGGGGGGAGACATGGAGCGGTTTCTCACTCAGTGGCTCGAGAGTTGGCTTCCCTCTGAGTCCTTGTCCCGCTGCTTTGTGATTGAACGGGCCCATAGAGCCTTGACGCAGAAGCCACCACCAGAGGCCGGACCGAGGCCTGTCGTAGCTAAGTTATTAAACTATCATGACAGAGACATAATCCTGAAGCAGGCCAGAGCTAAGGAGCCCTTGACATAGGACAATGCCCGCATCTTTGTGTTTCCGGACTACACGTGGCTGGTTCAACAAAAGAGACAGTCGTTCTTGGCAGCTAAGGCTCGTCTGTGGGATTTGAAGCTCCCTTACGCCTTGCTATACCCGGCCAGATTGCGGGTGATCTATCAGTCACGAACTTTATTCTTCGAATCGCTGGATGACGTCTTTCATTGGACAGATGAGACAGTAAAGGTCCGGCCCCACATGCCGCCCAGGAGGGCCTCTGATTCATCCTCCAGCGATGTGGTTCGGAAACCGCCTAGGTCCAAAGCTACAGTGAAAAGACGATCAAGATCCAGACGTCGCTCTCAATCCCGCAATGATCCCAGCAGGGCTGCATCGATGCCTCGGCAAGGGACCTCAGCCTCATAGTCACTTTTGGGTCACCCCCGGTCAGGGGGGCTTTGGGTGTTACTTGCCCAGTCCGGTGAAGCACGTAAGGAGGCCAGTACCTTTGCCGGAACTTAATTGACAGAGGGAACGCCTGCTGATAATGGGCTGGTTATTGGGGATCCCTTGGCGGGGGTGGCCGGGTGCTTCCGTTGGGGTCCGCAGGCCGCCCCCGCCGCGACGGATACTTCAGCGGTTTTGAGGTATGGGGTTGGGGCAGTTGGGTTGTTTCTGTTTTTTGATTGCACTATGTCACAGCTATTCAGAGCCACTGCACACACACCGACTATTCAATCTCCCATTGGCTAACGTCACAATTGATGATGTCTGTTCTATGTACCACAGTTTGGGGTATTTAAGTTATAGGTTTGCACTGTGTCACTCATGTAGAGCCACTGCCTGCATACAGGCTCTTTATTGGCCCTCACACCAATGGTATAGAATTTATTGATGGCGGCCCCATTAGATAGGTTGCGAACCCATGCAGGAGATCTCCGGGTGGCGAGTTGGAATGTCAGAGGAGCGCTAGATAAAGTGAAGAGGGGGGCTATACTTCAGCAGACCAAACGCTATCGGGCTGATGTCCTGATGCGGCAGGAGACGCACTTAATGGGAACAAAGGCCCTATGTCTTCTTAGACATGGTTATATTCAAGTGTTCCACTCAGGGTTACAGGGGGCTCCCGTGGGGTCGCAATTCTCATCCATCGGAGGGTTCCATATAAGCACTCCAAGACGTGGGCGGATACCCAAGGGAGGTACGTTTTCATTAGGGGCACCATATATGAGGAGCAGGTGGTGTTAGGCAGTATTTATGCCCCCCCGCCGCTGTCCTGGGTACTAGTTGAGCGCCTCATGAGTCTGTGGGCAGATATACCTGATGGGTTGGCAATCATAGGGGGAGACTGGAACGATGTAATGGACATGGCCAGGGATAGATGGAGATCGGGGGGACAACCCATTGTCCGCCAAACCAGCAAACTTCACTCGCTGGTGTCAGGACTGGGCTGGGTGGACCCATGGAGTCGGTTGCATGGGGAAGAGCAGGGCTACACATATCTGTCGGCGGTGCACGAATCATTTTCCCGACTTGATTATATATTTGTGCCCTTGGATGCAGCCGGTAGGGTAGGGGCCGCAGAGATTCTCCCGAGAGGTTTATCAGATCACTCTCCGGTTGTTCTTATGGTACAGCTGGGTCCTGCGAAGCAGGCCTTTAGATGGCGTCTCTGCCCATGGAATTTGCAGGCCGACAAGTATAGAGAACATATCGGGCAGGCAATTGAGCAATACTTGGACCTAAATGTAGGGTTGGTGGCGGAGGCCGAACCCCTATGGGAGGCAACTAAACCAACTATACGGGGAATAGATATCTCTTATTGCTCAGCGGCACGTCGAGTCCGGAAGGAGTCGCTACTGAAGTCGGAGGCTCACATATGGAACTTGAGCGGGGTAGCAGGGAGGAGGGGGGGAAGTCTAGTGCGCAGCCAGTTGCTCATGGCGAGACAGACCCACGCTGATCTGTTGATGGACGAGGCCCAATTGGCATGGCTGGCGTCCCGAAGTAGGATTTACCAGTGGGGGGACAAATCTAGCAAATTACTCCATCGTTTGTGCCAGGGGGCCTTACGCCCCCAGGTTCTTCCTAGTATACCGGGTCCTGATGGAAAGATTATCGGGGAACCCTCTCTGATTGCGGAGAGCTTCGCAAATTACTTCGCGGAACTATACACTCCTAATGAATTCCTGCCGGAAGATATGATACGTCGCTTTATAGAGGATTTACCACCCCGGGCCCTCTCCGATGCGGGTCGTGCAGAGCTGGATCTTCTGCTCACCGTGGAGGAGCGGAGTACGGCTCTGGGAGATTTGAACTCTGGGAAAGCCCCAGGCCCTAATAGATATCCTTGTGAGTTTTTTAAGAAATATTTCTCGAAATTGGGGCCCCATTTCCTTAGGGTGGTGGATGAAGCGAGAGATCACGGCAGCCTCCCGCGTGACTGGAGACATGCCGAGATGGTCATGTTCCATAAACCGGGCCGACCCCCAGATCAACATGCCTCGTATCGCCCCATTTCTTTATTAAATGTAGAGGAGAAAATTTTGGCTAAAGCACTGGCCAACCGCCTCCAATCCCATATCACCGCCGTGATTCATCCCGGCCAGGCCGGTTTTATGCCCCAGTGAGCTACGCGCCATAATATTCGCCGGGCGCACATTGCCATAGATACCATCCGGGGCTTGGGTACACAAGCCGCGCTCTTACTGGCAGATATGGACAGGGCATTTGATTCCCTTAGTTGGATATATCTATTTGCTCTTCTAGATCGCCTAAATATGGGTCCACGCTTTCTGTCCTACCTAAAATTGTTATATACAGACCTTACGGCGTCGGTACGTATTGCGGGGTCCACTTCATATACATTCTCTATTGGATGGGGCACTCGTCAGGGTTGTCCCTTATCACCATATCTTTTTGCTTTGGCAATGGAGCCTCTGGCGGCGTGGGTGCGGATGGATGCACAGGTAGCTGGCTTTGAATGGGCGCAGGGGCTCTCAAACCGTATTGCATTATATGCCGACGATGTCTTATTCTTTTTAACAGACGTCAACACGACGGGGCCTAGGTTGCTTCGTATCATGCAAGTGTTCGGGGAGTCGTCTGGCCTGTATATGAATTACCGCAAATCTACTCTGTGGGTATTAAGGGAACGAATGGAATTGGGGTCTTGGGCATCGGCGGTGCAGATTACGACAGTGGGAATGAAATATCTGGGAGTCTTCTTGTCAGATTCATCAAGTAAGTCCTGGGACAGAAATATTGTTCCGATATGGGCACGGGTGCGCGAGGAGATGAGAGCATGGTCACATATGCCGGTCGGCCATCTTCAAGATGGTATCGCTGCCGCGTTTGCTTTACCAATTGCAGAATCACCCATACCCTATTTCTCCTCAGTGGTTTCGCCAGGTTAATGCGGCTTTGGGTCAGTTTCTGTGGGCAGGAGGGGCGTACAGAGTGGCGTTGCGGACCTGCTTTCAATCGACATACTGTGGGGGGTTGGCCACATCGGATGTCCAATCGTACTATATGGCCTCACACCTGTTGATATTGAACGAATGGTGGTATGGGGACTGGTCGGACCCCGCATACGCGGTGAAAAGAAGATGCATGGGAGACTCCACTGTACATACTATCTTGTATTCGGCTTCCCTGCGTAATTCCCTACCGTCGGCCACAAGAGTGGTCTTCGGGGTGTGGAAACAGGCTCTTCGTAAGATGGGGTGGTGGGGCAGGTTGACGGGGGAAACTCCACTGTGGTTTAATGGGCGACTGCCACAACTAGCTGCTTTATCTGGATTTTGAGGCTGGGACAATATAGGTGTCTCCGCCCTAGGAGATGTGATGCGTGGTACGGTCCTGAAGTCTTTTCACGACCTCCAGCAGGAATATCAGATGCTGAAGACCCAATTTTATAAATACCTCCAATTTAGACATGCCATCTCTCCCAGTATTGCGGGACTGGAGGCCCTTCCCGAATTTAGTCCCATTGAAGCCAAAGTGTTCATGGGAGATTTACAAGATCATAAAATTTATCAGTCTTTGGTGACACATAGTCCCACCACCTTCGATAAACTTAGAGAGGCATGGGAGGGGGATCTTGGCCCATTGGATGGGGATGATTGGACGGAGGCGCTGGCCTCCCCGCGAGAGGCTGCGATCGCGATGCGACTTCGCCTAATTCAATTTAAATACCTACACCGGGTTTATTATACCAGGGTTAGGCTGTGGAGGGCAGGCCTGGTATCTTCCCCGATGTGCCTTCGATGTGGCCAGGAGGAGGGAACCCTCATCCATACGATTTGGCACTGCACAACACTCACAAAATTCTGGCGAGGGGTTTTGGCCTGCCTTGCAGAGGTGCTGGGGTGGAAGCTCCCTTCTTCGCCTAAGTTAGTACTGTTACATATAATGGAGGGTGTCGGGGGAAATATTTATAAACAACATTTATTGTTATTGGGGCTCACATTGGCTAAAAGAGATATTGCACGGAAATGGAAAGCAGTGGTCCCACCTTCTTTGTCAGCATGGAAAAATGGCCTAGATTTCTGTATGGGATTGGAGATTCCGATATTTAAGGCTAGGGGCTGCCCGCAAAAACATCCAAAGATCTGGAGGCGATGGGCGAGCTATCGAGGTCTCTACCTCGAGCCAATTCCCTCTGCGGATGCCTCGATCCCGGGATGATTATTCAGGACTGTGGAGTGATGGACCGACGAATCAGTGATACTCTTCATTTGGGGAAGTGGGTGTTGACATGGTGTTCAAGTTGCAGTGCTGAAATAGTGCAACGGGGGGATGTTGGACTTGGCCCTTTTTGGCAGGTTTACCCCTAAACTTTTTGCCTTGTCTGGAACCTGGTGTTGGTGATTTTAGGCCTCTGGGCACTTTCGCACTGTGGTCCAGTGGAAAGTGCGTGCGCTCTCTGTGTTACATTGGTGAGCTTGGCCTGCCCTCCCATAGGAATGCATGGGGATTCCCTGATCAGTGTGTGTCAGTGGTAATTCCTGTTATGAGAGGAGCAGTGTGGTCAAGTCTGGTATGTATGAAATTGTGTGAATAAATGCTGCGCAATGGTGTGCGCAGATTTATTGTGGTTATTTTAGAAATGCCACTTTTAGAAGTTATACCAAAGGGGATGATGGACGGAGCGCTTGAGCAAATCAAACACTCACCCCCAGTCAACTGATCTCGGTTTAATCCATCATCATTCTTTAGCTCACTCCACCACCCCAGTTCAGACATGGCCATATGCAAATCAGTCTGACCCTGTGCCTCATGGGAACAGTCCAGCCCGAACTGCCAAGCCATGTCTTCCCTGGACCGGAAACAAGCATCCTGGTACCGGTTTCTGGCTATTCAGCCGTCATCAGCCAGGCTAGCTTGAATCCAGTGGCAAAGTGAGCAAGGGACCCACGTCTGGGCATACCCTGCCAACTTAGGGCGAACAAAGCGATACCAAAGGGGATGATGGACGGAGCGCTTGAGCAAATCAAACTCTGACCCCCAGTCAACTGATCTGGGTTTAATCCATCATCATTCTTTAGCTCACTCCACCACCCCAGTTCAGACATGGCCATATGCAAATCAGTCTGACCCTGTGCCTCATGGGAACAGTCCAGCCCGAACTGCCAAGCCATGTCTTCCCTGGACCGGAAACAAGCATCCTGGGACCGGTTTCTGGCTATGCAAAAACAACAGTTGATGGACAGAATGCAGAACAATGTCATACATTCACCCCAGTACATCGCTTTATTCGCCCTAAGTTGGCAGGGTATGCCCAGACGTGGGTCCCGTGCTCTCCATGCCACTGGAATCAAGCTATCCTGGCTGAAGAGGGGTGAAACCCCGAAACCGGTCCTAGGATGCTTGTTTCCAGTCCAGGGAGGACCTGGCTTGGCAGTTCGGGCTGGACTGTTCCCATGAGGCACAGGGTCAAGACTGATTTGCATATGGCTGGGTTCAAACTGGAATGGCATGGTGAGCAAATAAACGATGGATTTAGGCCCAGATCTCTGTACTGGGGTGAATGTATGACATTGTTCTGCATTCTGTCCATCAACTGTTGTTTTTGCATTTGTCACCCGAGTGGGACGGGTATGCCCAGACGTGGGTCCCGTGCTCTCCATGCCACTGGAATCAAGCTATCCTGGCTGAAGAGGGGTGAAACTCCGAAACCGGTCCTAGGATGCTTGTTTCCAGTCCAGGGAGGACCTGGCTTGGCAGTTCGGGCTGGACTGTTCCCATGAGGCACAGGGTCAAGACTGATTTGCATATGGCTGGGTTCAAACTGGAATGGCACGGTGAGCAAAAAAACGATGGATTTAGGCCCAGATCTCTGTACTGGGGTGAATGTATGACATTGTTCTGCATTCTGTCCATCAACTGTTGTTTTTGCATTTGTCACCCCGAGTGGGACGGGTATGCCCAGACGTGGGTCCCGTGCTCTCCATGCCACTGGAATCAAGCTATCCTGGCTGAAGAGGGGTGAACCCCGAAACCGGTCCTAGGATGCTTGTTTCCAGTCCAGGGAGGACCTGGCTTGGCAGTTCGGGCTGGACTGTTCCCATGAGGCACAGGGTCAAGACTGATTTGCATATGGCTGGGTTCAAACTGCAATGGCATGGTGAGCAAAAAAACGATGGATTTAGGCCCAGATCTCTGTACTGGGGTGAATGTATGACATTGTTCTGCATTCTGTCCATCAACTGTTGTTTTTGCATTTGTCACCCCGAGTGGGACGGGTATGCCCAGACGTGGTTCCCATGCTCTCCATGCCACTGGAATCAAGCTATCCTGGCTGAAGAGGGGTGAAACCCCGAAACCGGTCCTAGGATGCTTGTTTCCAGTCCAGGGAGGACCTGGCTTGGCAGTTCGGGCTGGACTGTTCCCATGAGGCACAGGGTCAAGACTGATTTGCATATGGCTGGGTTCAAACTGGAATGGCACGGTGAGCAAAACAACGATGGATTTAGGCCCAGATCTCTGTACTGGGGTGAATGTATGACATTGTTCTGCATTCTGTCCATCAACTGTTGTTTTTGCATTTGTCACCCCGAGTGGGACGGGTATGCCCAGACGTGGTCCCGTGCTCTCCATGCCACTGGAATCAAGCTATCCTGGCTGAAGAGGGGTGAAACCCCGAAACCGGTCCTAGGATGCTTGTTTCCAGTCCAGGGAGGACCTGGCTTGGCAGTTCGGGCTGGACTGTTCCCATGAGGCACAGGGTCAAGACTGATTTGCATATGGCTGGGTTCAAACTGGAATGGCATGGTGAGCAAAAACGATGGATTTAGGCCCAGATCTCTGTACTGGGGTGAATGTATGACATTGTTCTGCATTCTGTCCATCAACTGTTGTTTTTGCATTTGTCACCCCAAGTGGGACGGGTATGCCCAGACGTGGGTCCCGTGCTCTCCATGCCACTGGAATCAAGCTATCCTGGCTGAAGAGGGGTGAAACCCCGAAACCGGTCCTAGGATGCTTGTTTCCAGTCCAGGGAGGACCTGGCTTGGCAGTTCGGGCTGGACTGTTCCCATGAGGCACAGGGTCAAGACTGATTTGCATATGGCTGGGTTCAAACTGGAATGGCATGGTGAGCAAAAACAATGGATTTAGGCCCAGATCTCTGTAATGGGGTGAATGTATGACATTGTTCTGCATTCTGTCCATCAACTGTTGTTTTTGCATTTGTCACCCCGAGTGGGACGGGTATGCCCAGACGTGGGTCCCGTGCTCTCCATGCCACTGGAATCAAGCTATCCTGGCTGAAGAGGGGTGAAACCCCGAAACCGGTCCTAGGATGCTTGTTTCCAGTCCAGGGAGGACCTGGCTTGGCAGTTCGGGCTGGACTGTTCCCATGAGGCACAGGGTCAAGACTGATTTGCATATGGCTGGGTTCAAACTGGAATGGCATGGTGAGCAAAAAACGATGGATTTAGGCCCAGATCTCTGTACTGGGGTGAATGTATGACATTGTTCTGCATTCTGTCCATCAACTGTTGTTTTTGCATTTGTCACCCCGAGTGGGACGGGTATGCCCAGACGTGGGTCCCGTGCTCTCCATGCCACTGGAATCAAGCTATCCTGGCTGAAGAGGGGTGAAACCCCGAAACCGGTCCTAGGATGCTTGTTTCCAGTCCAGGGAGGACCTGGCTTGGCAGTTCGGGCTGGACTGTTCCCATGAGGCACAGGGTCAAGACTGATTTGCATATGGCTGGGTTCAAACTGGAATGGCATGGTGAGCAAAAAAACGATGGATTTAGGCCCAGATCTCTGTAATGTGGTGTATGTATGACATTGTTCTGTATTCTGTCCATCAACTGTTGTTTTTGCATTTGTCACCCAGAGTGGGACGGGTATGCCCAGACGTGGGTCCCGTGCTCTCCATGCCACTGGAATCAAGCTATCCTGGCTGAAGAGGGGTGAAACCCCGAAACCGGTCCTAGGATGCTTGTTTCCAGTCCAGGGAGGACCTGGCTTGGCAGTTCGGGCTGGACTGTTCCCATGAGGCACAGGGTCAAGACTGATTTGCATATGGCTGGGTTCAAACTGGAATGGCATGGTGAGCAAAAACGATGGATTTAGGCCCAGATCTCTGTACTGGGGTGAATGTATGACATTGTTCTGCATTCTGTCCATCAACTGTTGTTTTTGCATTTGTCACCCCGAGTGGGACGGGTATGCCCAGACGTGGGTCCCGTGCTCTCCATGCCACTGGAATCAAGCTATCCTGGCTGAAGAGGGGTGAAACCCCGAAACCGGTCCTAGGATGCTTGTTTCCAGTCCAGGGAGGACCTGGCTTTGCAGTTCGGGCTGGACTGTTCCCATGAGGCACAGGGTCAAGACTGATTTGCATATGGCTGGGTTCAAACTAGAATGGCATGGTGAGCAAAAAAACGATGGATTTAGGCCCAGATCTCTGTACTGGGGTGAATGTATGACATTGTTCTGCATTCTGTCCATCAACTGTTGTTTTTGCACTTTTAGAAGTTGGCATTTCTGTGTGCTGTGTGTCTGCCTGCCTGATGTGAATTGCATGTCTGGCTTTGTGAGTGACAGGGGCTGGGAGGTGTGTGTGGCTCCAGGAGGGGCAGGGTGAGTCAGCGCTGGGCTGAATAGGACCTCTGGGCTAAGAGTAGTGGGAGGGGTAATCCCCTGACTCTGAATAGGACTGTGCCCAGGCTGTACAATGCTGGCTCCGCCCCCTGTAGTGTGTCTGATCACCTAGCCCCCACCTGACAAAGGGAAGAGGAGCTTGGCAAAGCAAAGTGCTCCAAATCCCCCCTAAACCAGTTCTGACTGGTATCCCCAAGCCCTGTGCTGTGACACAAAGGGATTTGGTAATATAAATATAGGGGCTGTGACCCCATGAAAATGTTCAGTTCTGTGGTGGTTCCTGCATCCTGCCGGGGCGTGCTGCTGCCGGGGCCCAGGGGGGGCTGCCAGGAGGGCTTGCCTCCCTGGGCCCTGCATGCCCCTCCATTTTTCCAGGACTTGTTCTCCCTTGAAAGAAGACCAGCTGCATCCTTTTGCGCCCTGGGAGCGCTTCGCTTTTTCCTTTAGGAGCACCTGGCTCCTTGCTGCTGAGGGGGAAAGTGGGCTTCGCAGCGCGGCGCTGCAGCCCTTTGAGGGGGATCCCCAGTGTAGGGATTCCCCTGTGATGCCGATCCTGGCGGGTGCCCACCCCGCTTATTTCTATATTTAGACAGTGGGTGCCCACCCCACATGGCTGTTTCATATTTATTTTTCAATGCGGGTGCCCACCCCGCGTTCTCTGCCCTTGCGGGTGCCCACCCCGCATTATTTGCCTGCTGATGAAGTCACTGCCGCGGCCCCGAGCCGCGAACACAAGATGGGCGCGTCCGCCTGACTGTGGGCGGGGCCTTGCAGACGGAAGGAGGAAGACGTCCGGAGCACCGAAGGCCCACGTCGAAGTCCCGGTCCCGAGAGAGAGAGGGGACCGGGCGAAGCGAGGGAGAAGTCCTGAGCCCCAGGAGAGGGCCCAGGTGAAGGCGGGGCGAAGTCTGTGGCCAGGAGGGGCTCCCGTGAGCTGAGGGAGCCCTGCGATGTCCACGGAGAGAGCCGCAGCCACCGGAGAAGTCGGAGCAGTGCGTGCTCCATTCCATCTGCCCCCGCCGCATGCGACAAGAGGAGGACGGGAGCCTACCCCGCCTCCACGAGCCCGGGTGAAGCCAGAGAGAGCCCGGTGAGTTGGGATGGCTGGGGGGAGGCAAGATAGAGGCACCAGTGCCGGTGCGGATCTCCTGAGCAGCCCCCGCCTGATAGGGGGCTGCTCCAACATTGGGCATAGTTGTCTTAGAGCCTGCGTGGCTCCAACGATGGGCATGTTTGTTCAAAAAGGGCCCAGAGGGGCCCATGCTTTCCCCCTTTGTGTGGCCATTCCTCCACAGCTGCCCCGTTTCGCTAGAGGGCAGCTGCAACGTCGTGGGGGTAATTCCAGTCCAGAGAGCCCAGTGGGGGCTCCCAGATCGGAGCACATTGTCGGTGCTCGTGCTCCTTCCAGTTTGGGCACATTTGTTTTCAGGGCACAGTCGGTGCCAGTGCCCCAAACTTTGATTCCCAGCTGCGCAGCACTTTGTGCCAGCTGCAACGTTTAGGCCACAGTTCTTTGGGGGCATAATGTGTTATGTGAGATGGGAGTGAGATGCACTCCTCTGCCCCAGCGCAATTGCGCATGTGCGAACTATGCTGCATTGGCAGCGGCCCTGACATTCTGGACGCAGGGCATTTGAGCCCCTCTGAGAAGGCCGGTTGGCCGGGGGGGTCAGTGATTTATGGGATGTAGGAAATGTGATGCTCTACTATGATTCATGCCTCTAAATGCGTTTGGGGAAGAGATTATGTGCGTAATATGTTTATGCCAGTGAGATTATTTCCTACAGTGAGTTTACCCCTAATGTGAGTTATGCTTAGGAGGTTAGGGTCTAATGCGTTTAGACTTATGAGATAATTGCATAATGCGTTTATGCTGGTGAGGTTGGCGCAGAATGTAATTCGTGCCTAATGTGATACTGTGCATAATGTGGTTTATGTTACAGGCTGATGCCGAGTACAGTGGTTACCAGTGATTACTGGTTGTACGTTTATGATATGTCCTACATTTACTAAGTTCACTTTGTGATGGTTCTGACAGTGGTCCAGTTGGCCCTGTCAGATGTACATAATCCCTTGTAGATATGACCTAGTGCCAGGTGGCACCATGTATATTATGTGAGTACTATTCTAATGTGTTATGAGAATACAAAGGCTATTTTTGATATAACCTTGTGTGGAGTTCCTTTTGTGGTGTGCCTGGGATGTTGTTGCTGTGTGCGTGCGCAAACGCTTTACACATGGCCTCCGGGATAAGCCTGACTGCTCGTGCCAAGCTACCAAGGGGGTGAGCATGGGTTATCTTTGGCGTGTAACTCCCTCGCCCTGACTAGAGTGGTGGTCTCTGCCTGGCTTTGGCGCAAGCCTTAGCCAACCAGAGATCCCATTTCTAACAGGGGAGTTATATTGTTCATGTTTTATTGTATTTCTCTGAAAATTTCTATTCTAAATGTCAACGCAATTATTCTGTATCTATTACTGAGGCAGAAGGCTTCTGGGTTACAGAGCTCTGCATTGTATTTGATGCTTGACACAATAAAATCTGTTTATAAAAAAATATATATATATTACTCTCGCACAAGATTTTAAAATAACACCAAACTGTTCGAGTGACCATAACCCGCTTATAGCTCACTTTAACATAAATCCTAGGACAGGGAAAGTGGAAGATTAAGCGAATCAGCACAACCCCAATAAGGGAAAGGGGTAGATCCTCAAAAATATGATCAGGAAATTATCTCAGGTAATCGGGAGTTCATAGCTAGCTGTTTGAAGCAGGATCCTATCCCGACAGAAGTAGTATGGGACTTTGAAGCGCTCAGTTCAGTAATTTCCTTGGGTTTGGTAAAGAAGATTCCATCTAAAAAAGCCTAACTGGTGCACTGGTTTAACAACGAATGCACAAAAGCTCATAAAGAACTATAAGGGGCTCTCCATACCATCCCTCGTCATAAAGAGCGAGTAAAAACCCTGAGGGGGAATTACAAATCTGTGATTGAACAAAGGAAAAGGGAATTGAGGAAGGAGGCGTGGGAGGATCTAGTCTAAGCAGGGTCCCATAAAGATACAAAAAAATTCTGGGAAATTATAAATCGACCAATGTTCTCAGAAGACTTGACTCAGATGGACACACTGATCCTACGGGAAGATTGGTCAGCTCATTTCACTCGTATTTTCGGTCCTTTAAATAAGGTAATAGACCTGGGGGCCTGGGATTTGGAGATGCCCCACAATCTAAGTCAAGTTTTACAACTAAGCATGTCCATTTCAGTCCAAGAAGTAGAGTTGGCTATAGCACAGGGCATTTGCTTTAAGGCTCCCGGCCGAGCTGGAGTGCCCCATGACCTCTTTAAGGGTAACCCTATTTTGTGGGCGATGTTACTAACCAATATAGTAAAAGCAGCTATAATTGGCCCATTGCCCAGGTCATAGAAAGAGGCGATAGTGGTACCTGTTTTTAAAAAGGGGGACAGAAATGACCCTGCGTGCTACAGGCCAATTTCATTAATTGATGCAACAGCAAAGGTCCTTCTCGTGTGCTTAGAAGAATGGGCTTCCACAAATGGTGTCCTCTCGCACACACATTAGGGTTTTAGAAGGGGCATGGGCACGTCTTAACAATGCCTCAATCTGCCTCTGATTGTCAGTAAATACACGAAGTCCATGAAGAGCTCTATACATCTGGCCTTCATGGACTTATCTAGTGCCTTCGATACTGTCGATCGGGACAGATTGTGGGCAATGATGGGAGACTTGGGAGTAGAGGAAGCACTGGTAGTCCTTTTACGTAGGCTACAAGCTGACACAACGGTTAGGATAAGATACGGAAGCAAGGGAGAAAAAAACTCAACCAATCGCTTCAACTGAGGGGGTCCGTCAAGGTTGTATTTTAGTCCCCTTTGTATTTCTCATTTATACAAATGGGCTCGAGGCTTTTTTACTGAAGAGAAAGCTTGATTTCTCGAGAATTAGTAGTAATTTTGTCCTATTGTTATCATATGCAGACCATACAGTCCTGTTGGCAAGGACATGTATGAGCCTTCCGAAAACCCTTGATGCATTTTCAGATTTTATGACATCTCTTGACCTAAAAGTTAATTTTAATAAATCATATATTATGGTATGCGGTCCTCATACTACAAAAACAAAAACATTCATGATGCAGGGAAAAGTGATGGAAAAAGGTAAAAAAAGAAATCATATTTGGGAAACGTATTTAATAGCGGACATGGGACCCCCCGTTAACCCTAACAGCACAGCAGACTAGCAGGGCCTCAGAAGTGCTCTTTTGGTTTGCCGCAAAATTGGGGCAGAAACCACCTAAAGAACTATTAACCCTTTACAGAGCAAAATGCCTTTCCATCGCCACTTATGGGGCAGGGGTATGGGGGTACAGCAGAAGCAATAAGCTTCAAGTGGTAGAGAACAACTTCATTAGAAGAATCCTGATGGTACCTAAAGGTGCGTCCACAACATTTTGCCATGCCGAATTGGGTCTGGAGTTTATCGAGGACCGCATTGGCCTTGCCCCCCTGTGTTTATGGGCCACGATCTGGCTATTGGAGGATCTCTCTTTATCAAGAGATATCATTAGGGACTGTCTTGCCATCACTAGTGTAAGATCCCCTGGTTCCATTATCTGAAACACAGGTTACACGAGATTGGCTTAGGTGACTTTTTTGATAATCCTCAAAATATGACCACCAAAGCAAAAGACACAATTAAGTCTGCATTTTTTACCAGGGCTAACATGTGCCATCTGTACCGCCAGGGTTATTTTGGAACTCTGTCCCTCACTCTTGCTAACCCGTTGAGCACTCATTTACAGTTTTATTTAGTGTTTTGCACTAATTCCTAAAATACATTTTACCTTACAAGGTTCAGTTAGGCACATTGCACTTTTGCTAGCTTTCCCATGTCAAGGAGGTTTGTTGGTTACGCTCACTCCATGTCCTTGCGACTACTTGTCTAAACAAAGTACCCTGCACCCTGTATTATTTTGTGCACTTTATAAGTCATCGAGAGCAAGGTTTCTGCTTCCCTTACTGAGAAAGCAACGTCTGTGTTCATACAAGGAAGGTTTTAGATATTTGCATTATCAAGTTAAGTTAACTGACATGTTTTAACACCTCCTGAGTAAGGTATTTATTAGGCCTGGTTCTCTATGAACACTTCTACGTGCATACTTCCCCCTCTCAAATTATGGTGCGGCAAAACGGGCAGAGGAATAGTTGGGAGATATGCACCAGTCCAATTATAGTTATCTATGGTTTTATAGTTTTACATTTTTTAAATATTTTTATTCGGTATGTATACTCTCTCTCTATGCACTCCAGTGAATTGTCCAAGCCACCCTCATCTGGAAATAATACAGATAACCCGGGTTACATGACGGACCCTTAGGAGCCCACCCACAAGGTTTCTTGCAAAGAAGGTTCTTATAAAGAAGGTTTTAATTATTTGCATTCACTGGTCTCAAGAGACATCTGTATTGCGGTCCTGAATTTCATCAAGGGAGTCGTTGCTATCAGAAAGCGTTATGGGTAAACTCTGCAATAGAGTGCCAGGCACTGGAACTATCAAGTTAAGTTAACTGAAATGTTTTAACTTCTCCTGAATAAGGTATTTATTAGGCCTTGTTCTCTATGAACACTTCTATGTGCATACCTCCCCCTCTCAAATTATGGTGCGTCAAACCGGGCGGAGGAATAGCTGGAAAGTATGCACCAGTCCAATGATATTTATCTATGGTTTTATAGTTTTACATTTTTTTATATTTTTATTGGGTTATGTATACTATCTCTCGATCCACTCTAGTGAATTGTCCAAGCCACCCTCATCTGGAAATAATACAGATAACCCGGGTTACATGACGGACCCTAAGGAGCCCACCTGCAAGGGTTCTCGCTTTGAGGTTTTTGTCTCCCTAGTTTTGACTGTAGTTATAGGGCTACATTTTATAAATTGATGTACTATGTTGGTAATCGATTAATTTATGTACGCTGGCATGAAACGTGATTGGATTTATTAGGTTTTTATGTATTTAAAAAATATCTTGGCACTGTGCACTTTTATGGTTCATTGAACCAAAATAAAGTTAATATCGATCGAATCCCACATTGTTCATGTTTTCACGACGACATCATGCGTGGTGTGTGTGTGTGTGTGTGTGTGTGTGTGCGCGTGTGTGTGTGTGTATATATATATATATATATATATATATATGTGTTTTGCAGGCTTCGTCTCCAAACATCCACTGCACTCGGACAGACGAACGCGGACCCAAAGTTCCTTGTGCAAATATATTTATTTCATATGCCCTGCATCTCCGCCATGACGCGTTTCAGCCCCACCTGGGCCTTGATCACATGACGCGTTGCCATTTGTTTAACCCTTATTTAAAGTGCAAGAACGTGACAGTCAGGTGACCGCTAGTAAACATGGAAAAAATACTACATAGTATTCATATCACTGTGAACGCTGACACAGCGAGATCACCTTGTGCAAAATGAGCATACATTTGATATAATAAATACATTAATGTAAAATATGTTCATAAATATATGTAATATTATAAAATGAAAATTCATTCAAATGTAAACAAGAGACATGGTAATTGGTATTTAAAATCTTATAAAAGCATTCAAATAATCAGAATTGCATTAAAAGATAATTTTAAAATACCATCAATCATAACCACCTTATTCTGGTCATTGATTAATATCAGTCTCATTAGCACATAGAGGCATATCCATGTAAAAACGATCTTTAACCCTTTGGGGCTCCCAAAAAAGATGTAATTATAAAAGCGCAGTTTTACACATTTAATGACTGTAATAAAATCATACGCTGCATGGTTGCCAGTTATTATGATCTTTGTGTCTGTTGCGATTAGTCTGATAAAGCCCCAGTGGGCCAATCCTCACTCCACGTGTAAGCAGTCTGTGTGTGTATTGTGCAAAATGAGAGAAAATTGTTTGTGTCACCACTAAAACCAATAGGTTCTAAAAAAGTGCTTTGTGCCATAAAATACAGATTAATTAGCAGATTCTTGTAGCTATAGGGTTTTGAAATGTTGTGGCAGACCAAGGGAAGTGTTAAGGGAAGTATTGATTACCAACTGTGCATGTGCACATCTCATTGTGTGGAATCAAACTGGCGCTGCTACAGTACTCTAGTGCAGATGTCTAGACATAGTAGGTTCACCTACTGTAAACAAGTAAAGAAGTCCTCACTCGCATTCAGCCCTGCAGGAGTCTTTGTGTCTAATTCCAATATGTAACGAGTTTCTAACAGACGAAGTTGGGCCTCACGGTTTCTTCCCCTTCTTAGAGGGGGGATAGAGTCAATCACAAAGTATACTAAGTGTGCTGGATCGCTATCATGACTCTCCTCAAAATGCCTCGCCACTGGATAGGCTTGATCCTTATTGGTGATTGCCCTTATGTGCTGGAGTATCCTTTTATGTGCTGGCAGTTTGGTACTGCCTATGTACCTTAAGCCGCACGGACACTCCTACACATAAACCGCAAACTCTGTTTTGCACGTTAGTCTTTTGCTGATTGGTATGGGGTCTGACTTGAACGGGCTGATGTAACTTTTCCTGTTCTGTGCAAATTTGCAAGCTTTACATATCGGGCATTTGATAAAGCCTTTGTGTGAAGTGAGCCAATTGGTAGGTGGTCTAAGCTCTGGGCTGTTCCTGACTAGACTGTCGCTCATTGACCTTGCTTTTCTGAATGTCAGTTCTGGTTTTTTGGGCAAGTATTTACCCACCACGGGATCACTGCGCACCAAGTTCCAATTTTTGTTTAATATCTTCCTTAGCGCTTGGTGCTGCTTATTGTAGGTTAAAATTATTCTACAGGGTTGTTCTGAGTGATCTGGACCAGAAACCTGTCGATTGATTTTGATTGTCAACACCTGTGTTCTGGTGATTGACCTAGTTTTATTGATGGCCCTTTCAATGGTCTTAGGAGAATATCCTCTTTCTAGGAATCTCTGCCTACTGGCTTGCTGTGCGGTTTGACAATCATCTTCATTGCTGCAAATGCGCTTTACCCGCAGCATCTCCCCATACGGGATGCTCTCTATCAAATGGCACGGGTGATGGCTCGCGGTGTGCAGCAGTGTGTTACCAGCAGTAGGCTTGCGGTATAATCTAGTTGCAATTTTATCATCCTTGATATACACCTCCACATCTAAGAAGTAAATGGAACATTTACTGATGTTTGCAGTGAACTGGAGGTTCAGCTGATTGTCATTGATCTGTTCAATGAACTCAAGAGCATGTAGCTCTGAGCCCCTCCAGATTAGGAACACATCATCAATGTATCGCAAGTATAGGGGCACATACTGGTCAATTGTATTCTTGAATTTACCCATGAGGACCTGCTCCTCCCACAGCCCCATATGCAAACAGGCATAGCTGGGAGAGAAGCAGTCCCCCATAGCTACTCCCCTAGTCTGCTGGTATAGATGATTGTCAAAGAAAAAGAAATTCTGTTCTAGGCATGTTGTCACCATATCGACCAACATCTTATTATGCAAGTACAAATATGCTCGTCTGCGATTCAGGTAGTGCTCGATCGCTTTGATGCCATCTTGATGGCGAATAGATGTGTATAGTGAAGTTACATCCATAGTTATTAGGAGTAAATCTGAACTCCACGTAATTTCATTAATTTTCCTAAGGAAATCTGAGGTGTCTTGCAGAAAGGAAGGCAAAATCCTAACCCAATCTTGTAAAAAATAGTCTATATTTCTTGACGTATTTTCCATCAAGCTATTGATGGCCGAAATAATAGGCCTACCAGGGGGTTTGTTTTCATTTTTGTGAATTTTTGGGATGAAGTACAGAGCAGGAATAACAGGATGCTCCTTCTTTAAAAAGCGATATTCATCATCACTCAGAAGCCCCCCACTCTTCCATGCCAATAGTTTGAGATAATAGTCATTCCATGAAGACTTTACAATATGGATATTACTTTTTTTGTAACATTCAATATCATTTAATTGAAGGAGTGCCTCCTCTATGTACAGTTTGCGAGGCCACAAAACAACATTTCCCCCCTTATCTGATTGTCTTACTATAAGGTTGTCATTGTTTTGTAGTTTTTTCATTAGTTGTATGTAGCAATGGTTTTGTCGGCTACTTTTGTGACTTGCATTGTTAATTAATTTGTACAAATGCTTCAATTCCATTGTGACCTGGTCATGGTAGACATCTAAATTATCATGGCGCATAATGGGTTGAAAGACAGACTTGGGTTTAAATGGTGTTTTCACGGTTCCACTGATGTCAAGTGTCTCCAAACCAATGGTTGTAGTGTCAGCAAATTGTTCATTTTGTAATGCCACGAGGTCCTGAAATAGGCTTACATCTCCTGCTGAGAATAAGGATGGACTCTTAGTCGTTGGCTCCACGGAGGCCGAGTCTTTTTTTGCCCGCATTAGATGAAATTTACGTAGTTTAAATTTTCTGATGAATCTAAAAACGTCCATCCTGGTTTCCGTATAGTTAAAACTACTTTCTGGGCTAAAAGACAGTCCCAATGCCAGAATTTGTTTCTCTGCCATGGTTAAGTTGATCTCTGTAAGGTTAACCACCGTATTGGGATTGAAATTTTGTTTTACTTTTGTTTCCGATTCCATCTGCCTCTTGTTGGTTTTTTGATGGTTTGTCTTTCGTTGCTGGCTGCGCATTCGTCTTTCGCTGCGCTTTTGATTTGCTCTTTTGTTTTTTGGCCAAGTTGTGCTCGGGGTCTTAGTGTGTCTCTCCTGTCCTGGCATAGGCAATCGATCTCCTGCGCCAGGGATAGCTTTGTAAACCCCAGACCTGAGGTAGTTGGCATTTCCCCCTCCGGTTCGCTCTCTGGTGCAGAGCTCAAGTCAGATGCCGAAGTTGATACCAAAGCTGCTTCACCAGTGCCCACCTGATTTCTTGGCAGGCGGCTAGTGCTCACTTGTTTTTTCACGGCGTCGTACTTGCGAGCAAAAGTGAATACCTGACCATTTAAATAGTCCATTTTGTCATGCTGAAATTTGTATGTTTTGCGCCTCTTAATTATATCCTCATCCTTTTGTAGGCGTACATGCATTTCTTCCCTTAATTGTTTGATGTGTTCTGTTACTTCCAATTTTCCTATTGCCTTATTTAGTTCCTCTATTTGGGCTTGTAACTTCACTCGATCGCTTTCTGCGTATTTAACTAAAATCCGGACGAGCCTGCTGGAGGACTCTAGGTTACAAGCTGCCCACTCAGCCAGCATGTCCGGGTCCGGATTCTCGTAACTCGGTGCCAGAATTACACGTAAGCCTCTAGGGATCCTGCCAACCTCCAGATAGCGGGATAGAGACTTGTGCTCCCACCATTTCGCCTGCTCGGAGCGCATGAGTTTTTCCAACTTCTTGAATAGATCCCTTGTGTTTGCACTTCCCATAGGTGCAGTACTAGGTTGCGTCGCCATAGTCGATCCCCCAGCCGGGGAATCGCTAAACATTTCATCTGCCGCTTCTTCGCAGTTGCGCAACGCCTCTGCGGACATGATGCACAGTTGTGGGCAATTACAATAATAAGCAAAGTTCAGACGCTGAGATAAGTATCTGCATCTGAAAAGCACACACTCCTCAACTGGACAGTCTGGTCTTTCCTACCTTCACGAGATGACTCGCCGTGATCCAGTCCTCAAAATCCGGTCACGTTCACCTCAACAACCTGGTAGGAAGCTTTTCAGCGTCCAGGGGCTTCCGCGGCTCACTCCACACTGGAGCCTCCGATTCTAGTTCCGGTACAACCGAAACCAACTGCTTCCTGCCGCTGCGCCCAACGTAGAGGAGGGGTTACCGCTGGTACCGATGAAGCCTCTCGGTACTGTTAAATTGCAGGCTTCGTCTCCAAACATCCACTACACTCGGACAGACGAACGCGGACCCAAAGTTCCTTGTGCAAATATATTTATTTCATATGCCCTGCATCTCCGCCATGACACGTTTCACCTGGGCCTTGATCACATGACGCGTTGCCATTTGTTTAACCCTTATTTAAAGTGCAAGTGCAAGAACTTGACAGTCAGGTGACCGCTAGTAAACATGGAAAAAATACTACATAGTATTCATATCACTGTGAGCGCTGACACAGCGAGATCACCTTGTGCAAAATGAGCATACATTTGATATAATAAATACATTAATGTAAAATATGTTCATAAATATATGTAATATTATAAAATGAAAATTCATTCAAATGTAAACAAGAGACATGGTAATTGGTATTTAAAATCTTATAAAAGCATTCAAATAATCAGAATTGCATTAAAAGATAATTTTAAAATACCATCAATCATAACCACCTTATTCTGGTCATTGATTAATATCAGTCTCATTAGCACATAGAGGCATACCCATGTAAAAAGATCTTTAACCCTTCGGGGCTCCCAAAAAAGATGTAATTATAAAAGCGCAGTTTTACACATTTAATGACTGTAATAAAATCATACGCTGCATGGTTGCCAGTTATTATGATCTTTGTGTCTGTTGCGCTTAGTCTGATAAAGCCCCAGTGGGCCAATCCTCACTCCACGTGTAAGCAGTCTGTGTGTGTATTGTGCAAAATGAGAGAAAATTGTTTGTGTCACCACTAAAACCAATAGGTTCTAAAAAAGTGCTTTGTGCCATAAAATACAGATTAATTAGCAGATTCTTGTAGCTATAGGGTTTTGAAATGTTGTGGCAGACCAAGGGAAGTGTTAAGGGAAGTATTGATTACCAACTGTGCATGTGCACATCTCATTGTGTGGAATCAAACTGGCGCTGCTACAGTACGTCTAGTGCAGATGTCTAGACATAGTAGGTTCACCTACTGTAAACAAGTAAAGAAGTCCTCACTCGCATTCAGCCCTGCAGGTGTCTTTGTGTCTAATTCCAATATGTAACGAGTTTCTAACAGACGAAGTTGGGCCTCACGGTTTCTTCCCCTTCTTAAAGGGGGGATAGAGTCAATCACAAAGTATACTAAGTGTGCTGGATCGCCATCATGACTCTCCTCAAAATGCCTCGCCACTGGATAGGCTTGATCCTTATTGGTGATTGCCCTTATGTGCTGGAGTATCCTTTTATGTGCTGGCAGTTTGGTACTGCCTATGTACCTTAAGCCGCACGGACACTCCAGCACATAAACCGCAAACTCTGTTTTGCACGTTAGTCTTTTGCTGATTGGTATGGGGTCTGACTTGAACGGGCTGATGTAACTTTTCCTGTTCTGTGCAAATTTGCAAGCTTTACATATCGGGCATTTGATAAAGCCTTTGTGTGAAGTGAGCCAATTGGTAGGTGGTCTAAGCTCTGGGCTGTTCCTGACTAGACTGTCGCTCATTGACCTTGCTTTTCTGAATGTCAGTTCTGGTTTTTTGGGCAAGTATTTACCCACCACGGGATCACTGCGCACCAAGTTCCAATTTTTGTTTAATATCTTCCTTAGCGCTTGGTGCTGCTTATTGTAGGTTAAAATTATTCTACAGGGTTGTTCTGAGTGATCTGGACCAGAAACCAGTCGATTGGTTTTAATTGTCAACGCCTGTGTTCTGGTGATTGACCTAGTTTTATTGATGGCCCTTTCAATGGTCTTAGGAGAATATCCTCTTTCTAGGAATCTCTGCCTACTGGCTTGCTGTGCTGTTTGACAATCATCTTCATTGCTGCAAATGCACTTTACCCGCAGCATCTCCCCATACGGGATGCTCTCTATCAAATGGCGCGGGTGATGGCTCGCGGCGTGTAGCAGTGTGTTACCAGCAGTAGGATTGCGGTATAATCTAGTTGCAATGTTATCATCCTTGATATACACCTCCACATCTAAGAAGTAAATGGAACATTTACTGATGTTTGCAGTGAACTGGAGGTTCAGCTGGTTGTCATTGATCTGTTCAATGAACTCAAGAGCATGTAGCTCTGAGCCCCTCCAGATTAGGAACACATCATCAATGTATCGCAAGTATAGGGGCACATACTGGTCAATTGTATTCTTGAATTTACCCATGAGGACCTGCTCCTCCCACAGCCCCATATGCAAACAGGCATAGCTGGGAGAGAAGCAGGCCCCCATAGCTACTCCCCTAGTCTGCTGGTATAGATGATTGTCAAAGAAAAAGAAATTCTGTTCTAGGCATGTTGTCACCATATCGACCAACATCTTATTATGCAAGTACAAATATGCTGGTCTGCGATTCAGGTAGTGCTCGATCGCTTTGATGCCATCTTGATGGCGAATAGATGTGTATAGTGAAGTTACATCCATAGTTATTAGGAGTAAATCTGAACTCCACGTAATTTCATTAATTTTCCTAAGGAAATCTGAGGTGTCTTGCAGGAAGGAAGGCAAACTCCTAACCCAATCTTGTAAAAAATAGTCTATATATCTTGACGTATTTTCCATCAAGCTATTGATGGCCTAAATAATAGGCCTACCAGGGGGTTTAACTACCCACCTGAGGGGCAAAAAATGCATAAATGAAACTGCAGGTCCCAGCAGGCATTGCGTAAGTGAATAAATTATATGGCACACCTGAGGCCAACTTTATTGTATTAGCGTGCAGAGGACAGTGCAGGTGCACGTAATGAATGCTGCTCGTGTTGGCCTCTGAAGAAAGGGAATGATTCCCTGAAACGTGTCAGGCCAAGGGACAAAATCACGGATTGAGAAGCAGCCTGTTTTTGAAATAAAAGGTTGTTACCTACCTTACCACGGAGTGTGGCTTCATCTCTGGGCAACTTTTTGGAAACATATATATATATATATCCAAAAATGGACTTCCCCACGATTCGAGGATAAGGAAAAGCAGCACAGCCAGGCACCAACGAGCTTGTAAGTCTTTATTTCTTCATATATATATCATCCACCAGCAGCGTAGAAAGGAGACCAATGCATTTCGGCCGGAGCCTTCAACAGGGTCATAGAGTTTTAGTGTGTAGACAACATTTTTAAAGGGAAAATTCCCTCCAAAATCACCACCTAGATTTAAAAGGACACGCACATTTTTTAAATTTTTTACTACTACACAGACGACTCTTTTCACCAATATTTAGTGATGTGTAACCTAACCCCACATACTTTATCACATCCCCAAAGTGTCAAATAACAGTGTATAAAAGCAGTTTTGAGTAATTTATGATTTGCTTAGTTTACCCTGTCACTTTTATTATCGGTAAAGTACTAATTTTCTACATAAGTGACAGTGATGTTACGAACTGCCCAATTTTTGATTTCAAACATCCACTGTAAAATATACAAATGTTATATAATGTGATACTAAAACACGCTTCCCTCCCATGGTCTCATTTCTCAAATGTCATTGGAGACAAATAAAAATAACCAATTAGTGCGTCCTCAGCTCTCAGAAGGGGAATGTTACGGGGCTTGTGGGGATTTTGTGCTCTTATTCCAAGGCGCAAAAATAAAGACAATAATGATGTCCAAAGAAAGGTTATTAAGTGGGATTAAGGGCTACTGAAAGAAATGTTTACAAGTCAAAGCTTCGTAATAGAGCAGGAGGAAGGACGGTCAGGTTTTGTAGAGTATACGACCTCCAGGACTGCTTTGAATAAGTGTACTCAAAAGGGAGATTTTTTTTTCTAAGACTCATACCATGAAGGCATAAATATTTAGATTCTAACAGGATAAAATCAATTTACACACCTGAGAGTATTGAAACTGCTATTAGAATCTTATCAGGAACTTCTATGCAGTTAAAGTGCTTCATCATGTATTAAAGTGCATTCTGCTAAGTATGTAAACATATAAATTTGTATACAGTACTAAGAATGTAAAATATTAGATGGTATCTTTAATTGTCGGTGCATAGTTCTAACAATACTTAATCATCTATTAAAGTGCATTCTACTGAGTATATAAGCATGTGAGCCTTTAACTCCTTATACAGTACTAGAATCATATAGTGCTTGTTGATATTAATGGTTAAAAATGTACACTCATAATGGGACAGTATGCATCACGCCCTCTAGAAGTATATATATATATATATATATATATATATATATATATATATATATATATATATATACAATATCTGAGAGTTTCAGCCTCTCTTATCTATAGCTCAGGATCATACTGAAAATACTACAAATATTAAAAATATTAAGATGATGTCCTATTCCTCTCCAGCATCTGTTTTTATAATGTTATAAAATGAGCATTTCATTTTTGTTGCATATTAAGCTTAAAGCTGGGCTTTGGATTCAAAGTACCTTCCTATTGTGCAAAAGTTGCTAAAGTGCATCTAGTGACTAGATCTTAAAGTGCCAAATGCGAAGGATCTAAGAACATAAATATTAGTAGTCAGGATCACATAAGTTCAGAAAAGGGGCCTAATTCATGTCTTACATTATCAACACATGTATCTAAAGACCTCCTTTCCAGATATATATTTAGAATTGGCTAAAATGTATATGTCAGTATCCAAATAGTAAATAAATAGCAGAAAGTACAAAAATACAGAAATAACCTAAAGTGTAAACTATGGAGTCATTTAAAACCCCAATATTAAGACATGTAATCAGTCCCTACAAATCATTCCAATGTAGCAATCTCAATCAGGCATAGGGACTAATGTGTTCAAGAGATATATCAAACAAACTATAAAAGACTGTAAATGAGTTGGTCAGATGGTTTAAATATGAATACATAATTCTGCATCCATATTTAATCCATTGGGGGTCTCTGTCCTCAATAGTAGGATCTTTTTTGATTCTTTACGGCGTAGCTCCAGTTCTAAGTTTCCCCCTTGTGGTTTCTCCTGCACATGTTTGATGCCGTAGTACTTCATGTTTTCCACGTTCCCATCGTGTGTTTCCCATATGTGTCTGGACATGGCATACTGGTAGTCCTTGTTCGTTATGGCTCTCAGGTGTCGCAGTATATGGAGCTTGAGTTTGTTAATTGTACTGCCCACGTATTTTATGCCACATTGGCACTCAAGGACATATACTACTGACTCTGTCTCACAGGTGATTTGCTCTTGTATTTTATTAATCCTTCCATATGTGGTCTTATATTCTATATTATTTATGCCATGTCTACAAGCTTTACACTTAACACATTTGAAAAAGCCACTAGTTGGAACTGGGAGCCATGTGGTCACATTGATTTGGGTATTAGTCGGTTTCATATAAGTATTGGTCAATAGATCCCCCAATGACGGTGCTTTACAGTAGGTGATATTAGGCATTTTGGGAAGTGTTTTCTTCAAATCTTCATCCATAAGTAGAATTTTCCAATTGCCCTTGAGTATGTCTCTCACCCTTCCACTTGATGTATTGTATTCAGTTATACATCTGACATCTTGGTTTTTGTTTCCTTCTTCCATATTTGGCACGTCCTTTGGCTTTAACAGTGTTTCCTGTTTTTTAGTGCTTGCTCTTTTTAAGGCATCCTGTAGGACTGTTTCCGGATAACCTCTTATTTGAAATCTTTCAAACCTTTCCTTTGCCTGATGTTCAAAGTCAGATTCTTCTGAGCAGCATCGTCAAACCCTTAGGAACTCCCCAAATGAGACACTCCATTTCAATGGTAAGGGGTGTCCGCTATTGGCATGGAGTATGCTGTTTGTGCTGGTCGGTTTTCTGTACATTTTAGTGCAAATCCTCTCTTTTTTGATGTAGTTCGTGATATCCAGGAAGTTGATTTCTTTGCCCTGGATGTCAAATGTGAATTGTAAGTTTAAGTTGTTCTGATTCAAAGACTTCAGGAAGCACTCCAGATCGGATTTCTACCCTTCCCATATTAGGAAAGGTTGTCAATAAAACGTACCCATAAAATAATTTGTTCCATCTTAGCTTTATTCTGTTCACTCCAGGCCACTTCTGCTTCCCAGTGACCCATAAATAAATTTGCATACGTTGGGGCGAATGATGTCCCCATAGCAGTTCCCTGCACTTGCAAATAGTATTTATTGTTAAACAGGAAAACGTTATGATTTAGACAGAAGTCTATCATATCAATGAGCATATCTGATTGTTCTAACAAGGAAATTGTGCGAGTTCGCAGAAAGTATTTACAGGCTTCAATTCCATCATGGTGTTGTATTGAAGCGTAAAGTGAGACCACATCTAAGGTTGCCATATGATAGTTAGATTTCCATGGAAGCCCATTAATTCTGTTAAGGAAGTCTTGTGAGTCTCGTAGGTAGGATGGAAGATTCTTAGTGTATGGAAAATGAATATGTCAATGAATCTTGAGGTGTTCTCCAACAAGGCACCAATTGAACTCACTATTGGTGTGCCCGGTGGATTAATCAAATCTTTGTGCACTTTCGGCAGAAAGTAAATCGTTGGTAGATAGTTATATTCTTCCACATCCAGGAGACCTTTCTTCTGCCAGTCTATACATTTTTGAAAAAACTGATCCATATGTTCTTTGATCGGATTTTCACGGAGTCTCATGTAATGTTTTTTATTGCTTAACTGCCTGTTAGCTTCTGCCAGGTACTTTTGCACACTCATGATTACGATGTTCCCTCCCTTGTCACTGGGTTTGATAATAATATTCTTGTCATTTTACAGATCCCTGAGGGCTTCCCATTCTTTATTAGTTAAGTTTTTTTGATACCTCAGTTTATTTTAGCTGACTGTCCAGTCTCCATAAATACCATCTTCTTTAGCTCATCTGTCACAATTTCATAGAACAAGTCAATTTTGTTTCCAACAGGTAGCTGGGGACAATATTTTGACTTTGGTTTGCATCCGCTGTTCGATGTCATATCTGTAGGGATCTCTAAATATTCACACAGATCCTTTTCTGATAGAGATTCTATTGGCAGAGTTCCTGATCCAGATGCTTCTATTTCGAAACTAGTCAAGGATCGTTACGTTGTCAAATCATTCGTTGTAATAATAGATGGTGATTGATTTCGTTTTTTTTTTTTACTCCATTCTTTTCTCTTTTGTGCATGGTTACTCTTTAGCTTATCTTTCCTTGTGAATTTATAAAAATCTATTCTCGCACCAACAAAATCAAATCTAGCATTTGGACAGTAACTAATCCCTTTGTTTAAAAGGGTCCTGTGGCTTTCAGTGATAATTTTCTGGGAGAGGTTTATGATTACGGTTAATATCGATCGAATCCCACATTGTTCATGTTTTCACGACTACATCATGCGTTTTATGTGTGTGTATATATATATATATATATATATATATATATATATATATATATACACTGAAAAAACCATAGGTTTCAGATATGTTATAGTTAGAAATTAGCATTTAAAAAACCTTTGAAATTCACTGAAAAAACCATAGGTTTTAGGGACAGTTATAGTTAGTTGGACATTTTACTCGTACAAAACCCGTGAAATTCCCCCGTTATAGTTAGTTCAGCTAACTATAACTCGCGCCCCGCAATGCACTGCTGATGACGTCACATATTACATCACTCATGACATGGTCAGTGACATCACTGATGACATCACTGATGACATCTCAAATGACATCACTGATGACATCATCCAGTGACTGTGTGTTTCTGTAAAGTTTAAATATTTTTAATATATATAGGAAAAGACGTATTGAAGAATGAGTGGGTGTGTAAGTGTCTGTATGGATGATTTAGTAGGTGCGTGACTGACTATAAGTGAGTGATTTAACGTATCTTACTGAATGCATGGGTTAGTGACTAAACTGGGTGAATGTCTGTATCCGTCTGTCTGTTGCTGTGTAAGTGGCTGCATGGGTTTGTGAATAGCTACATGAGTGTCTATAAGAGTTATTGATTTGTTGTCTGAGTATCTGTATGGGTGCCTGAGTGTTTGTGTGGATGGGGTGTGTGCGACTGTGCATAGATGTGTGAGTGGGTGATTCACTGGGTGGATGGTTTCAAGAGTGCATCTGTGATAGACTGTATGGGTGGGTAAGTGTGTGTAAGAGTGTGTTAGTGAGTGAATGTATGTCCCAGTGGTACATGTGTGAGTAACTACATATGTGAAAGGCAGTATATATGTGTGTTGGAGTATATAAATAGCTATAAGCGAGAGTGAGTGATTGTGATAGTGGCTGTATGGATGAGTGTGTGCTTGTATCAGTGATTATATAAGAGCGTAACAATGTGCTAGTATTTGTATGATTAAGTGAGCTGGTGTGTGTATAACTGTATAGGTGAGTAAATGGCAGTGTGTTTAATTATTTGCATGACTGACTAGGTGTGTGAGTACCTCTATGGATGAGTGGCGGTGTTTGAGTGTCTATATAGGAGTAAGAGTGCATATGATAGTCCTGTACTGAGTGACCATAAGTATGAGTGACTGTACGGGTGAGTGAGTGGATGTGTGTGTGTAGACCTAAGAATCAGTGAGTGGGTATGTAGTTATTGGTGTTGGAGTGTCTATGGTTTTGCGAATGGCAGTCTGTAATTTAGATTGGGTGTATCAAAGGTTATATTAGGGTGTGAAGAGCTGCATCAGATTATCACGTGGATGATGTCATCAGTGATGTCATTTGAGATGTCATCAGTGATGTCATCAGTGATGTCACTGACCATGTCATGAGTGATGTAATATGTGACGTCATCAGCAGTGCATTGCGGGGGCGCGAGTTATAGTTAGCTGAACTAACTATAACGGGGGAATTTCACGGGTTTTGTACGAGTAAAATGTCCAACTAACTATAACTGTCCCTAAAACCTATGGTTTTTTCAGTGAATTTCAAAGGTTTTTTAAATGCTAATTTCTAACTATAACATATCTGAAACCTATGGTTTTTTCAGTGAATTTCAAAGGTTTTTTAAATGCTAATTCCTAACTATAACATGTCTGAAACCTACGGTTTTTTCAGTGAATTTCAAAGGTTTTGTAAATGACAATTTTTAAATGTATTAATTGTTATATTAATTTTTTTCATACTGATTTACTACATTTTTAGAAACAATTTTTTTTTACATATTTATTTTTTAAATTACATTGTAATTACATTATACATTACATTACAAAAAATACTTTCTCAGAATGAATTACTTTAGTTTAAATACTTTGCACATAGGCAATAGACTTTTAAGTACATTAGTTACAGTTGTTGCAATGGGCAACACATTTTCAAACACAATGCAACATTCAGCTCAATGTGAATTTCTAGTTAAATGCAATTAGTTACTTTATGGATTACTTTTCTAACCACAGGACTGGATCCTAGATTCAGTCCTGGTACATCTCCTGTAAACAGTTGAGTAAAAGCGTTTTGGTTACAGTCGTGATTTTTAAGGAATATTATTGTATTTTAAAAGTTGACACTTAGAAACTTTTTCTCATAGAATCACCAATGTTATCCTATGGAAGGAAATTCACTTAGCAGGTAAAAACTGTTATCGTTACTTTTTCTTACTCAGTGTTGGATCCTGGATCCAGCACTGGTGCATCTCCTGTAAACAGTTGAAAGAATGCGTTTAAGTCATACAGGCGATTTTTAAGGAATATTTGTAGTTTGTGAAAATCGACACTTTGAAACTTTTCTGCTGAAAACCAGACAATGGATTCCTATGGAAGAAAATATAAGTTACTGGTAAGTACGGTTAAAATTACTTTTCAGGGTCAGTGCTGGGCTAAAAGATGCAGCACTGGGTTCTCTCCTGATAACAGGTGAGTAAATTGGAATTCGTACTTTGGTTGATTTTAGAGGAATATTATAAAGTTCCAAAACTCCACACTTAGAAGAATTTCCAAGTGAAACCAGTCAATGTTAGCCTATGAAGGAAATTCAAGTTACTGGTAAGTACGGTTAAAATTATTTTTCAGGACCAGTACTGGGCTGAAAGATGCAGCACTGAGGTCTCTCCTGATAACAGGTGAGTAAATCAGAATTCGGATTTCGGCTGATTTTAGAGGAATATTTGTATGTTTCAAAAATCAACACTTAGAAACTTTTTCAGCAAAAAGCAGGCAATGATATCCTATGGAAGGAAATTCAAGTTACTGGTAAGTACGGTTAAAATTACTTTTGAGGATCAGTACTGGGTTGAAAGATGCAGCACTGAGGTCTCTCCTGATAACAGGTGAGTAAATCGGAATTCGTATTTCGGCTGATTTTAGAGGAATATTTTAAAGTTCCAAAACTCCACACTTAGAAGAATTTCCAAGTGAAACCAGTCAATGTTAGCCTATGGAAGAAAATTCAAGTTACTGGCAAGTACGGTTAAAATTACTTTTCAGGACCAGTACTGGGCTGAAAGATACAGCACTGAGGTCTCTCCTGATAACAGGTGAGTAAATCGGAATTCGTATTTCGGCTGATTTTAGAGGAATATTTTAAAGTTCCAAAACTCCACACTTAGAAGAATTTCCAAGTGAAACCAGTCAATGTTAGCCTATGGAAGGAAATTCAAGTTACTGGTAAGTACGGTTAAAATTACTTTTCAGGACCAGTACTGGGCTGAAAGATACAGCACTGAGGTCTCTCCTTATAACAGGTGAGTAAATCGGAATTCGTATTTCGGCTGATTTTAGAGGAATATTTGTATGTTTCAAAAATCAACACTTAGAAACTTTTTCAGCAAAAAGCAGGCAATGATATCCTATGGAAGGAAATTCAAGTTACTGGTAAGTACGGTTAAAATTACTTTTGAGGATCAGTACTGGGCTGAAAGATACAGCACTGAGGTCTCTCCTGATAACAGGTGAGTAAATCGGAATTCGTATTTCGGCTGATTTTAGAGGAATATTTTAAAGTTCCAAAACTCCACACTTAGAAGAATTTCCAAGTGAAACCAGTCAATGTTAGCCTATGGAAGGAAATTCAAGTTACTGGTAAGTACGGTTAAAATTACTTTTCAGGACCAGTACTGGGCTGAAAGATACAGCACTGAGGTCTCTCCTGATAACAGGTGAGTAAATCGGAATTCGTATTTCGGCTGATTTTAGAGGAATATTTTAAAGTTCCAAAACTCCACACTTAGAAGAATTTCCAAGTGAAACCAGTCAATGTTAGCCTATGAAGGAAATTCAAGTTACCGGTAAGTACGGTTAAAATTACTTTTCAGGACCAGTACTGGGCTGAAAGATGCAGCACTGAGGTCTCTCCTGATAACAGGTGAGTAAATCGGAATTCGTAGTAAGGCAGATTTTAGAGGAATATTTGCACAATGGTGAAGGGAGGGGGCGGGGCCCGAGGTGACATCTGTGCAAACGCGCCCCGTGGCGCGTTTTAAGTTGGGGGATTAAGTCCCCTTGAATCATGAGGTTCCCTAGGGGCCAACTAGCCCACCATGAACCTCCAGTATGCGCCAGGGGGCTGCGTTGCAGAGACGTGTAGAGAGGCCACACCCCTTTTTACACCTCTCTGCAACGCAGCTCTGTGGCGCTTTCTGGATGTACCTGTTGGGCTAGTTGGCCCCCAGGGACCCTCAGGATTGAAGGGGATTTAATCCCCCATCTTAAAACGCGCCACGGGGCCTGTTTGCACACATGTCACATGAAGCCCCGCCCCCTCCCTTCACCACTGTGCAAACACGCCCTGTGGCGCGTTTTAAGTTGGGGGATTAAGTCCCCTTGAATCCTGAGGGTCCCTGGAGTCCAACTAGCCCACCATATACCTCCAAAAAGCGCCACAGAGCTGCGTTGCAGAGAGGTGTAAAAAGGGGCGTGGCCTATGTACACGTCTCTGCAAGGCAGCCCCCTGGCGCATACTGGAGGTTCCTGGTGGGCTAGTTGGCCCCCAGGGACCCCCAGTATTCAAGGGGAATTCGTTCCCCCTCTGCAAACGCGCCAGGGGGCGTGTTTGCAGAGTACTGCAGGGAGGGGGGCGGGGCCTCCGGCACGATGCCGGTCGTTTTTTTTTTTTCGTTTTTTTTTTTTTTAATGGGAGGGGGGCTGCGTGGCCCCCCTTCCCTTGCCCACTTTTGGCCCCGGGGACCCCATCCCCCGGGGCCTGAGCATTTTTTTTTTTTTTTTAAATTTAAAAAAAAAAACGGGAAGGGGGCCGCGTGGCCCCCCTTCCCTGGGCCTGTATTGGCCCCGGGGACCCCATCCCCCGGGGCATGGCCTCGATTTTTGATTTTTTTTCTTTGGAGGGGGGCTGCGTGGCCCCCCTCCTCAGGCCATTTAAGGCCCCGGGGACCCCATCCCCGGGGCCGGCCTTTCCCTTATTTTTTTTTTTTTAAATTTGAACTTTGGGGAGGAGGGCTGCGTGGCCCCCTCCCGGGCCACTTATGGCCCCGGGGACCCCATCCCCCGGGCCCTGGCCTCACGTTGGAGACTGTGGGGGGGTCCCCAATCCCCCCACAGTCCCAGCCGGCTCCCCGCCTCCTGCGGAAGCCGGCATTGCTTTCCACATGGGGAGCAGCTAACATGCTGCTCCCCATGTGGAAAGCTAATTGGTTTGCATTTTGAAAGAGAGAGCAGGTTTCCTGCTCTCTCTTTCAAAATGCAAACCAAGTTTGCTATGACAGGACGGGAGCCGCGAGGCTCCCGTCCTGTCATAGCAAACAGCAGTGTCCCGGGGGTAGGCACCCCGGGACACTGCAGGAGCCGGCCCTGGGGGGTGGTGGTCCCCAGGGCCATCAAGGGCTCCAGGAGGGGGCCGCGCGGCCCCCTCCCATTCAGTGCACAGCCCCGGGGAGGTGGTGGTCCCCGGGGCTTGGGGGTCCGTAACGGACCCCCATATTTAAATGTTTAGTGCCCCGGGAGGTGGCGGTCCCCGGGGCATGTGGGGGGCTGGATCCCCCACACAGGTTTAAAAAAAAAAAAAAAAAGAAGCCCCGGGGAGGTGGCGGTCCCCGGGGCTGCGGGAGGGCTCAGAGCCCTCCCGCCATCATTTTTAAATAAAGCCCCGGGGGGTGGCGGTCCCCGGGGCTTGGGGGGCCTTAGAGGCCCCCCTACATAAATTAAAACCCCCCCACCATGCCCCCGGGACTTGGGCCACCCGGGGGCCAATTAACATCGAAGCGCGGGAGACCGCGCTTCGATTTTTTTTTTTTCCGGCAGGATCCGCGCTCCCTGAGCGCATCCTGCCGATTTTTAAAAAAAAAAAAATTTTTTTTTTGCCCAGGGGGTCCTTGTGGGACCCCCTGAGCAGACCTAGGGGGTCAGGGTGTTTCTACCCTGCCCCCTTTGTGCGTTTTGCGCACTTGTTTCTGTCCCTCGGTTCTACCGAGGGACAAAATGGCTGCCAACACTTCCTGATTTGGAGTGTTGACAGCCAATTAGCATGCAGCTCGTGATCGGGAGGGTGCGCGAATCCGACGCGGCCATAGATATATATGTACTTTTACTTTTGATTTTCTCAGCAACTACTGAACGGATTTACACCATTTAACAAAAAGGGTTCTTTCTGAACCAAGAACTACCTCTTTGCCAAATTTGGTGTAATTCCGTTCAGCAGTTCGAGCTGTAGCCGTGTCTAAAGTTTCCTATGGAAAAATGAATGGGGAAAACGCGTTTTGGGACCCCCTTTTTCTCGGCCCCCGCTTGACGAATCACCCCGAGACTTTCAGGGTAGGAGCGGACCGGAGCGCCCCACAAAGTTTGAAAATTTTGCGAAGATACGTCAACCGGCAAGAGAGTTATTTCAAATAGAATGTCGCGGATTTCCTATGGAAAATAGGTTCTAACTATAACTATCTACTGGCGACCGCCAGTAGATAATATATATATATATAATATATATATATATATATATATATACATACATAAAAAATATACATAAAACAAGGAAATGGCAGCACTCACACGGGGGAAGGTGAAAGGTACTTGTTTATTCAGCAGGGGTATTGGGTGATAAGGGTGTTTTAAGGGTTTCAAGGTGGGTAAGAGGGTGGCAAGGGTATGTTTAGGGTTATGGGGTAGGGGTTTTGGGTGGTAAGGGTATTTTTAGGGTTTAGAGGTGGGTTGCTGTATTGCGTGGTAAGGGTGTTTTTGGGGTTTAGGGGGTGAGTAAGGGTATTGGGTGGGAAGGGTGTTTGTAGGGTAGGTAAGGGTATTGGGTGGTAAGGGTATATGTAGGGTTTAGGAGCGGTTGAGCTTAGGGGTTGGAGGTCGTAAGGTAATATATATCTATATATGTATGTATATATATATGTGTGTGTGTGTACACGTGTGTGTGTGTGTGTGTTTTCACTTACCTGCGATATACTTACATTTTCGTTGAAAAGGTATGCGTGGTACAGGCTTATGCGTGGTAATGACTTTCATGGTGAAGGCAATGCGTGGTACAGACATTGCGTGTTAAAGGCTGCGTGGTAATGGCATGCATGGTAATGGCATGCGTGGTTCTGTCATACATCCCATGCAGATTCACTGTAAAACAGTAATTGAACTGTTTCTAAATTGACGGCATCTATGAGTATCCTGAGTAAGGTGGGTTTAAAGGATACATGTCCTCCACAACCCGGAATTGATGTCTTAGAATTGTCCCACCAGGACACTCCCACTACTAAGATAAAAAATTCAATGTAGTAGTATTAGGAAGTTTTGTACTTAGAGGACTTTTGATGTATACACAGTATGAATGTGATGGAGGGGTGTGTCTAAATGTGAGTGGATGCATTTTTAGAAAGAAGCTTTTCTAAAAGGACTCTGATACTTAAGATGAAATGTACAAAATGATGCTTATAAACAATAAATATGGAATAGAATGTTTTGGAATTTGGTTATATTGGTGACAGCTAGATGTATGCATGGGTGGTACACAATACATTAATTGGTATAGTTAACTGGTGTTTTTAAGTGGATATTTGTGATGTCTCTGTTTCACATCTATTTATTTTTGTCATGGATAAGTCACTAGCATTCTAATAAAAAAAATACCCAACATCATATTTAAAGGTCAGCTACGATGCACCCCTAGACTAACAGCAAACAGCACACATCAACAGGTATGAGAAAAAAAAGATACATGTGGTATATATTCCAAGCACTGCAAAAGGGAAAATGATTGTGGGTTTTAGAGTTTACTGGATGACACTCACCGTTTGACAGAAGACAACATCTCTGCGATACTGAAGGCTCAGACACAAAGCTATTGTGGGAGCACTGTCCTGCATCAACAAGAAGACCATGGCTCTTTTCGCTTTATCACTCATCATGGCTACACAGTCGGTGAGTGTCGTCAGCAGAGGGTAAAGGGCCTCACTCCATTCACCTACATAGGATAAACAAGACCAGGATGAGGGGAAGCCTTCTGCTTTATCACCATCGCTTTCTGCATTTTTAACCTCTGTAAGTGGTATTCATATGTTAATAGATTGGCCCTAGCATAATTCAGCCTGTTTTTGGGATCGTCACTACAGTCTAGTTAGGAGGCAGCAGAAGAAAAAGAACAACATGATTTGTAAGTAAAAATGGCTTGCATTTATCAGACCTTTTCTCATTTCCCACTGTTTAGAATATTTTTCCAATCATTTTAAGTGTAGATGATCATTAATAAACGTTTTAGTCTCATTTGCCCTAAGAAGCAGTTTGCTAAGCCACCAGGTTGGCAGAAGATATTGCAGCTGCCTTCCACCGGCAGAACCCTCCACTGTCTGGTCTAATTGTGATGAATGTGCAACCCCTGATAAGGGGGATAAACGTTCGACAAACCAGAATGCACTTTCGGCTGCTATGTTGTTACAGCTCAGTTGTTGTTTCTTAGTGCAGAACAAAATAAAAAAAAGTCGCTGGTACACCACGTGTTTTCTCCCTGAGTGTCCGGGACATTTTATTTTGTTTTCATAGATTGTGGCCCTAGTTAGGGACAATCACTGGTGGAAACCCCACCGTAAATAGGGTGGAGCATCTGCAACTGTGACGTTGATGCTCTGTGGCATATTAAGCTGCCAGGTGAAGGCTTTCCAATGGTCAAGTGAACCGAGGCTCTGCTATCACAAAATGTGCTGCTCCCCTACCTCTAAATGTGTGAAGGGAACTGCTGGATTTGTTTCACACAAGCACCATTGATTTGTGATGGGGCCCCCAGTCCTCCTTCCAAAATGAATGAACTATTGCCTCATCATGCATCTTGGTCTAAATCTGAGGATAATACCCAGATGAAGTAATAATGTTACACCATGGTATTACTCCTGTTGTATGGGCTATGTGCATATATCTGAGGAAGAAATTGTGGTTACAATCTTGCAATATGCTTTTCCCCAATTATTTTTCACTTTGTTACCTACTAGTCTTCTGCTGTTGGTATCCAGTTACTGGATTTTCATATTATGGGACTAGATATACAGTTTTTGGGTTACAGCAAATGTCTGCCATTATTACAGGACTAGCATTGAGCTGGTCAGTTAATTTTATCTGAGAAATATAAAGTACAAACTGCTGTAAAAGGCACTGGCTTGACTACAGAGAAACATCTCAGGTACTTTGGAATGGCAACTCAACATACCCCTGTCTCAATCCAGTAAATCCCAATAATCTTGCCCAGACTTTTTTCTGGAAGTCACTGTAGGGCAAAGTGAGCGGGGCTGCAGGGCGTACTGATGCATACAGAAGTGCTGCCAGAGCTTGAAAAGCACATGTTTAAGAGAATTTGTGGTGGTAAGGATGAAGCCAGGGGTCAGGCATAGTTCAGTTTACCAAGAAGGACTCCTTCAAATTAGGAAAGTGCACAGAGAAACTTTAATTCAAACACTGACAATAAAGCACTCCATATACAGAGTAATATTGATGTTTCCCAATCCTAAGCTAAACTGCAATAAAAAGGCTGATTAACAAAGGGACAAGGCATGTGTTGGAATCAACGTTAATTCTCAATTAGAACAGATAGGAGATAATCGACAGCACATCAGCCAAGGCACAGGAGAGAGGACTAAGCCCCTGATTTAGAGTTTGGTGGACGGGTTACTACATCACTAATGAGACGGATATCCCTTCTGCCTTATTACAAGTACCATAGGATGTGATGCACTTGTAAGAAGGTGGTGGGATATCAGTCACATTTGTGACAGAGTAACCTGTCCGGCAGACTCTAAATCAGACCCTTAAGATTCTCTAATAAACCTCTTATTCTTATTAGGTCTTGGTAACCAGGATTGCATCCTAGTTACACACCAGGAGCCCCAAATGACCATGCACTAGATTCTGATGCATGAGATTCTATGATTAGAGACAAAGAGAAACAGTCAACCACCAGAAATTCTTACAGGGTCAAGAGGTCTATTCTGTAAGATAGAAGAAAGGTGACTACACAACCAGGAAACGGGAGGCAATTTAGTTTAAGTGCGGCTCCAATGATTACTTAGCATCCATTAGAGCATCTTAGCCTGGAGATGTGCCTCTGGGGACCAGAGAGAGATGAGGGAGGTGTAAATAAAGTTACCAATCCAGTACAGAAGGTACGCTTCCATAAAAGAGAGTGAGACTGTCCTTGACCATCCAGACATGCATGGAGATGAAAAGGTCCATTCTTGGACCCCAGTCACACTCACCACCCCAAGAGGGTAGAATAATTATGAGAGCACCAAGTCACTTATACTGTCAGGATCTGAGCCCCTGTTGCGCCTTCCCAGGGGTTAACAAGGGCGGGACTACCTCTCCCAGAAGCCCTGGCGAAGTGGAAAGGAGGAGTCTCGTATTTAAGCCGGCTGCGCACGCCTGCCGGTGTGCGTAATTCTTTGTACTTGCTGGAAGCCCGCTCGGTGGGTGATTCTATGTCCTCAGTTTTTGGATTTCCCAGGGTTCCGGCTATGAACCCGAGTGCAGCGTGCTAGCTGCGCTATCCCTTGTTCTCATAGGAAGGAAACGAGCCAGAAGTTGTGCGGTTGACAGTCGGTCAATCCGGCTTTTGCTATGAAGCGATCCGGAATTTGCTTTAGCACTGCGGGGTTCCATGTTTTCTGCAGCGGCCGCCCCGCGGAGTTCCCACGTTGTGTTTTTCCTGTTCGCTTCCCCGAAGATCAGAGGACAGAGGGGCCCTTGGACAAGGCAGCTCCCTCTGGGGTTTGCCTGTGTTTGTCAAGAGGTGGTAAGATGGATTACCACTCCGGTGCTATCAACAGTAAGCAGCCCATTAATTTCCTTTGAACTGGATGAACGGAAATACTTGCAGGCAGAAAGTCGAATCTAGTATTCTACAAAGGGATTTGACTATTTACTTTTTATCTTACTAGTCAGTGAAGTGCTAGAGATAAGGATATTCTCTAACTGTTTAGTATGGACGATAGTTTCTGAACCCTTTATTTTGTCTGCCTTGGATTATTTGAAATTTGGAATTCTATGGAGCATTGATAACAATTATCGCTATCCAGGTCTATGGAGTAAAGAAGGGAGCCTATGGTGTCCCTGCTCTATGTTCTTTATCTTTTGCATTTTGGATTGGCTCCTGTTTTTTTTGGTATCTTTTTGTTTTGCAAAACGGTACGTTTGAATGTGGTTTGCTTATTAGAGATATTGGTGGGTTAGGAGAAAAAGAGAATTTGTAATCTTGTCTTTTTCTGTCATAGGTGTATGCCAAGAGGATTGTGAGTACCTGTCACGGTCAGAGTGGTGGTGCGATTACACCACTGTATGATTCAGGTACCGGTCGGTTGTAGCGAGATCATATGAGTGTAGGACTGTTGTTAATTGTTTTTCATGGTCTTCTTTCTCTTCTACAGGTCTCCTATTCCCTGCTGCTCCTTCCCTATACCATTCCCTCGCTTGATCGCCCTAATACTCTGTTATTTATTATCTGAGTTGGGGATGTCAAGAGGTGGACATCTTTTTGCATCGCCCGGATTCTGAGGAGTTCTCCGTGGGGTTCCTAAAACCTGACAGAATTACGCACCCACTTAAACATACTCCTCCCGATCCAGGCGATCCATTGGGATGGCTTCCTTAGAAGACGTGCTTCATGCACTAGTGTTAGTACAACAAGTACTGGTTACGTCCGTTGCTGAAACTGCAGCTCTCAGGGAGAAAGTTGAGAAGTTGAGTCGAAACACTTTCGATACGTCGGCCTCAACTTCACAAATACAAGTTAATGTACCTCCACCTATACCATTAGCTAACCCAGAGTGGTATTCGGGTGATCCCCACAAAACACAAATCTTCTTGACACAGGTTATGTTGCATTTTTCGTGCAAGCCTGCTTCTTTTCCGAGTAATCACTCTAGGGTAGCATTTGCCATCTCTTATATGGTTGGGGATGCCGCCAATTGGGCAGTACCTTTAGTGAAAAATAACGATCCAGTACTCTCAGATTGGAATGCATTTCGATGTGAATTCGAAAGGGTTTTTGACCGCAGAGCTACTACGTTTAGTGCGGCTAAAGAGCTGTTAGACTTAAGACAGGGGAAACATGATTTGGTGACCTATCTAACTTCTTTTAACCGTTTGGTGGCCGAAACAGCTTGGCCGGAAGAAAAGAGAATGTCCCTCTATTATCAGGGCCTTAGGGACGAAATGAAGGACGTCTTAGCACAAATAGACCCACAACCGTCTAATTGTACAGATCTCATGAACTTAACGTTGCGACTAGATCACCGGTTGACAGAGAGAGGGGGAGATAGAAGGAAAGGTGAAAGGATGTATGCCCGGTTTGATAGAGGACCCAGAAAAACCTTACCTAGTGGCGAGATGGGCACAGAGCCAATGGAAGTAGGAGCTATTCGAGCTCCGTTAACCAGAGAAGAAAGGGAGAATCGTAGAGCACACGCATTGTGTATGTATTGCGGGAAAAGCGGACACTTCGTGAGAGAATGTCCTACTAAACCAAGATCACAAGGCTCTTTTTCTCCCATAAGAAGGTAGCTGTTTCGGTTTTGCAGAAAGAACACAAAACTGTGGAATCAGATAAGACGTCATTGTGAGAAGTTGGCCTGGTATATGCTGTCCACTAATTAAAGTGGGCACCTTGCACCAGTCCAAACGACCCTTATTGATGATTAGGTTAAAGACAACCTTTATAGAAAGCTATCCTAGTGGTAGCTGTGGAGAGCAGCCTTCAGGCTAAGTCTTGAAGGAATGTAAAGCAGCTTGTTTCACCAGTATATAACCTCCTGAATGACCAAATGAAAGGAGAACCACACCAGGTGTATATAAAATATATGTATTTATTACTAAACACTCTCTACTAACCTCTTTATGAGATTAGAGAACAATACACACAATATTAAATCCCTAGAACGACAGTAAATACCACAATACACAGCGGGCTCCAGGGGGAGACCGAACCATATACTAAGAAAGTGGTATAAGAACCACGACTTGACTAGACACAGTGCCTAGAGCACGTAGAATCACTGGGACCCCAAGGAACCACCCAAGGTAGTGACACAGGGGACCCTCGGAGGACGGGTGCAGTGTGGGAACACAGACGCGAGCTCCGTACAACTCTATGGGAAAGTCACGGTTGGAATTTTAAAGATTAAGGACACTTAGGAGAGGACTTCAAGCAAACCCAGCTAAACATAGAAGGTTCTAAGGCCAGCACCCTTGAGAGTACCGAGGTACCCGTGTTACCTATCCCAGAGGAGCCGGGTGCATAGGGGTCCAGTGGTGGCGGAAACCCTCGTCGTTTTCAATGGCGTGATGCGAGAAAGTACTGCTGCCGTGGAGAAGAAAAGTGTGCGGTGTGATCCAAGCCTGGATCGGAGATGTGAAGAACCTGAAAGCAGAGGGAACAACGTCTGGGTCACTTCACGTGACCAGGAGCGGAGCAATCGAATGCCCACCGATGTCGGGTGCTTCAGGTGCGTAGAGGTGAAGCTTGACTCTGCAGCCACGGGGACCAGGAGATGTCGACGACGACCACAGTCCGGATCCGAGCTGTCCCATGAAGGATGTCGAGTGCTGGGGGGTCAGTGTCCGGATTGAACATTAACAAGCCTTGGCAACTGCAACCCACGCGGTCAGAGGAAAGATGCTTCTGTGAGGACCAGCAAGGTCCTGGGGACTCCCCAAGCGATGGAGAGTCAGGGCACGTCTGGAGCAACCAGGGAAGCCCACTGAAAGTTAAAGTTGCCTTCTCAGGGACCCACAGGCCAACGGACCAGGGATCGCGAAGGGACCTCGAGAGGAATCACAAAGTGCCAGCCCACGGAACACTCGTGGAGTGTAGGCCGGAAATCTTCGGTGGAATTACTGCTCAGGGTCGGGACTACAAGTAGCCCACAGCACAGCTTCAGGGATCGCCGAAAAGCATATGCTGCTGCAAATGTGCACGGTGCCCAGGGGTACGGGTTTCACGGTCCCCACGAGGGATACGGGCCTCAGGATTGCTGAGAGCGCAGATCGACCTCGGAGACCTCGGGAACCCACCTCCTGTATTGCAGAATTCTTCGGAGTCCTTCGGGAGCTTCGTAGATGCAAACCGGTCAGATGCGTTTAGGTGCCTGCTCAGCAGGGGAGTAACTCCTTTACTCCAAGGGAGATTCTTCAGTCGTCCAGCAAAGCGTAGATCGTCGAAGGTTACTTGGTTTCTGTAGCAGAGTTTAGTCCAGGTAATATCTAAAGTCCTGTAGTCAGGGTTCCTACTTTAGACCCAAGGAAGGGGTGGGACAAACTCTGGGGACCCACCTATGGAAGGATCAGGACAGAGGGGTGGCTACACCCATGTCCTTTGTCCAGTTTCGCGCCAGAGCAGGGGCTGATAGCCCCTGCAACCGGTTTGAGCTGGACTATGCACGAGGACACCAAATGTGCCCCCAGTGCAGACATCAAAGCACTTTGAGAGTGCACCCACCCAGCCCCAATACACTAAAGCCTGTCTGGGAGGTGGTCACACCTCCCTGTGACAGGAAACCTATTGTCAAGCCTTCCCCTGCCGGAGTTTCGTCCAGCAGCAGGAGGGCAGACTCGTGTCTGTGGCTGGCAGCATCCATTTTGTGATGCCAGGGTTCTGTGAAGCTGGTACCGGGTGTACCGGTGTTGTCATATTTCTCCCTCTAGAAGGGTGGAATCATACCTCCCACACCAGTTACTGGTGTGGAGGTATGATTCCAAGGTGTTTTACACCAAACACGACATGTTTCCATGCAGCCATTTTAAAGTTAGCATTTACCACGAGGTTATAATGCACTTAAGTATATATGGTTGGCTGCATCACAAACAACCCCGGAGAATAGGTTCCGAAGGCTGCAGAGGGGCTCTGCTCATGCATGGGCACCCTCTCACATAAAACCCAGCACCCTGCCTTCAGGATTGATAAGGCCTGCTATAGGGGTGACTGATAGGTTTATATGTGCAGTGATTAGGATAGATATAGTGAACCTATATCTATGTAAGGGGTGCATGCACCACCTTACACAGGCTGCAGTAGCAGACCTGTGGTGTCATTTTAAATGGTCTCTCAGGGGTGGCATAATACATGCTGCAGCCCCTGGGAGGCCTCTGGGGTACCTATGCCCTGGGTACATAGTATACCATATACTAGGGACTTATAAGGGTACCCCAGAATCCAATCTGGAGTGTACCTAAAGTACATGAACAACCAATTTAGGGAGAAAGCAGATAGACTGGGGTCCTGAATAGCAGGATCCCAGTCAGACTAAGTCGAAAACCATCAAAACACCAGCAGAAAAGTGGGGGTAACCATGCAGTCAGATTCCACCTTCCTACAGTCATCTTTGACTTCTATATCTACTCCGGTTTGGTCTATCCCTTCTCTAGCAAGTGTTGAGAGTAAGGAGACCGAATCTCATATTTTGATTCCCATGAGACTAGGTTTTAACCATCTCCAACACCAGGTCTGGATAATGATTGATTCAGGGGCCATGGGTAACTTTATTGATTGTGGCCTGGTAGAGAGGTTGGAACTACATCGCGTCTCCAGAGGAAGTCCCGAAGTGGTGTTGGCTGTGGACGGCAAACCTTTGAAATCAGGTCCCGTCACCGAACAAACAGATTTAGCAGAGTTAACGGTTGCAGACGAAACACAGGAACACTTTGAACACTTTGAACAGATTACGTTGAGCATCATAGAGGCACCTCAATATGAAGTCATTTTGGGAATGCCTTGGTTATGGTGGCATAACCCAACCATAGACTGGAAGCAGACAACCATGAGGTTCTTGTCCGAGGAATGCAATAGAATTTGTTTACAAGACATCACTTCCCATGTGATATCATTGGCTCATCCTTTTTGTATTGCCACAGCTGCTGAGAAAGAGGTGGCGTTGCCTTTGATCTATGAACATTATAGGGATGTTTTTTGTGAACAACAAGTGGAAAAGCTCCCTCCGCACAGGGAATATGATTGTCAAATAGACTTAGTGCCAGGCGCCACATTGCCAGCATGTAGAGTGTATGCTCTGTCCGAACCTAAAACAAAGCATTTGTGGGAATATCTAGATCATTACTTAGATATGGGATTTATAAGACCTTCCCGTTCCCCAGCAGCTTCGCCTCTTTTTTTAATCTCAAAGGCGAAGGGCGACTTGCGGACGCGTATAGACTACCGCATGCTGAATAAAAATACTGTCAGGAACCGCTACCCTCTTCCACTCATCTCCGTACTGCTAGATCAAGTTAAGGAGGCCACCGTGTACACTAAGTTAGACCTACGAGGGGCCTATCATCTAGTAAGAATGCGAGAAGGAGATGAGTGGAAGATGGTATTCAAGACTAGATATGGCCTCTGAATATTTGGTAATGCCTTTTGGGCTTTGCAACGCCCCTGCAGCTTTTCAGTTTGTTTTGAACGACATCCTGAAAGAGTATGTAGATAGGTTTGTGGTAGTCTATATAGACGATATATTGATTTACTCCCTCGATCTGCATAAGGAACATGTCCTTCTGATACTGAAGAAATTAAGAGAACATTCATTCTGCAAGTTAAGCAAATGTGAGTTCCAGGTTGAGAAAGTGGAATTCTTAGGTGTGATCTTGAGTCCTTCAGGTTTGAGCATGGCTGAAAGAAAGGTGCAGGCGGTACGTGAATGGCCAATTCCTAAGAACGTGCGTGATGTGCAATGCTTTTTATGTTTTGCCAACTATTACCGCAGGTTTAGTGCACATTTCACAAGTAGTGACCCCCATCACTAGACTGTTACAAAAGGGTGCTCCTTTTGATTGGACCTCTGAGGCTATGGAGGCGTTCATACTCCTGAAAACGGCCTTCACAACTGCGCCTGTATTGCAATATCCACATTCGGATATTCCATTCATAATGGAAGCAGATGCTTCGGATGCAGAAATCGGAGCTGTTCTTTCTCAACGAAACCGACAGACTGGACAATTACATCCGGTGGCATATTTGTAAAAAAACTGAATCCGGCAGAAGTCAACTATACTGTTGCTGAAAAAGAACTGCTAGCAATAAAGAAGGCCTTCCAAGAATGGAGACAGTATCTATGGGGGTCACAACATCCAGTCACCGTATACACGGACCATAGAAATCTACAGTACATGAAAACTTCCAGGCAATTAACACAGAGACAGATGAGATGGATGCTGTTTTTCGCTGAGTACGACTTTGTGGTCACATTCTGGCCTGGGTCCGAAAACAGAAAGGCAGACACCTTGTCCAGAAAAGACACAGAAGAAGGTCCAAAGAAAGGGGTTACTGATGCCATCATTAGCCCAAACAAGGTTTTATGCGTGATTAAGGTGGAGGACTTCCTGGAGGAAGTAAAAAGGCATAAGTCATCGGCATTTTGGAAGAAATGGGCAGAAGGCGATAGCCATCGGAAGCTTACGCAAGGTCTACCCTTTTTTATGGACAAACTATACTTACCAACTCAAGAGCTCTGGATAAAGGCTTTTAACTGGTGTCACGAATTGGTTCTTGCTGGACATCAAGGGTGCCTAAAAACCAAACACCTGATCCAACGTCACTTCTGGTGGGATTCGTTCTGTGAGGATGTAAAGCTTTGGGTATAGCGATGTGAGACCTGCGCCAGGGCTAAAGGAGAACATGCAAAACAAAAAGGGAGGTTGATGCCGATGCCCACCCCAGCACAACCATGGCAAAATATCAGCATGGACTTCATCATAGGGTTGCCAAGGGATCAGGGTTGCACAGCCATTCTGGTCGTGGTGAACAGTTTCACCAAGATGGGACATTTTATTCCTTGTACCACTCTACCTACTGCAATGCAAACAGCCCAGTTATTACTGACTCATGTGATTCGATTACATGGCATCCCTGGGGTCATTGTGTCCAACAGAGGACCACAATTCATAGCACAATTCTGGAGGATGTGGTGCAAGGCATTACAAATAGACTCCGCCTTATCCACCAGGTTCCATCCTCAGACGGATGGACAAACCAAGAGATTAAACCAAACCCTTAAAAAATACTTACGCTGCTATACGAAAGAGGCCAATGATTCATGGGTGTCGTTGTTGTGGCTGGCTGAACTAGCCTATCATAATGCCTTGCACAGTTATATTGGAGAGACCCCGTTTTTTGCTAATTATGGGTTCCATGCTCGAGTGCTGCCGATATCCATACCTGGCGAGGTAGCGGATCAACCAACTGTGCTGAAACATGTAAGAAATCTGCAAGTCGTGCACAAGAGGATTGGCTTCCATTTGAACAAAGCAAAGCAGTCATACAAAAAATGGGCTGATGGACACCGTAAAGAGGGTCCCCTTTATCAACCCGGTGATCAGGTATGGTTGTCGACAAGGAACATTCGTTTCAGAGTGTAAAGTATATTCCATCCCAGGTACATTGGTCCATATACTGTTTTGAAAAGGATCAATCCTGTTGCCTATCGACTGAAATTACCGGCCAATCTTCGCATCCACCCAGTATTCCATTGTAGCCTATTGAAGCCTGCTGTGGGAGCAAGATGTCGGGCGGTCCCTCCAATGATACGAGATGGGCAGCTGGAATATGAAGTCAGTCATATCTTGGATTCCAAGTTCAGAAGGGGCAGGCTGTGGTATCTGGTGTCCTGGAAAGGTTACTCCTCCAAAGATGACTCCTGGGAACCATATGACAATGTTCATGCTCTTTCGGTGCAGTGCGCTCATTTAATTTGCAGTATTCAAGCAAACCTGGATCTAGGAGGCGCATGGGAGGGGGGCGTACTGTCAGGATCTGAGCCCCTGTTGCGCCTTCCCAGGGGTTAACAAGGCGGGACTACCTCTCCCAGAAGCCCTGGCAAAGTGGAAGGGAGGAGTCTCATATTTAAGCCTGCTGCGCACGCCTGACGGTGTGCGTAATTCTTTGTACTTGCTGGAAGCCCACTCGGCGAGTGATTCTATGTCCTCAGTTTTCGGATTTCCCAGGGTTCCGGCTATGAACCCGAGTGCGGCGTGCTAGCTGCGCTATCCCCCGTTCTCATAGGAAGGAGAACAGGCCAGAAGTTGTGGGGTTGACAGTCGAACAATCTGCCCTTTGCTACGAAGCGATCCAGGATTTGCTTCAGCACTGCGGGGGTGCCGTGTTTTCTGCAGCAGCCGCCTCGCGGAGTTCCTGCGTTGTGTTTTTCCTGTTCGCTTCCCCGAAGATCAGAGGACAGAGGGGCCCTTGGACAAGGCAGCTCCCTCTGGGGTTTGCCTGTGTTTTTCAAGAGGTGGTAAGACGGATTACCACTCCGGTGCTATCAACAGTAAGAAGCCCATTAATTTCCTTCAAACTGGATGAACGGAAATACTTACAGGTAGGAAGTCGAATCTAGTATTCTACAAGGGATTTGACTATTTACTTTCTATCTTACTAATCAGTGAAGTGCTAGAGATAAGGATATTCTCTAACTGACTAGTATGGACTATAGTTTCTGAACCCTTTATTTTGTCTGCATTGGATTATTTGAAATTTGGAATTCTATGGAGCATTGATAACAATTATCGCTATCCAGGTCTATGGAGTAAAGAAGGGAGCCTATGGTATTCCTGCTCTATGTTCTTCATCTTTTGCATTTTGGATTGGCTCCTGTTTTTTTTGGGAAACTTTTTGTTTTGCAAAACAGTACGTTTGAATGTGGTTTGCTTATTAGAGATATTGGTGTCTTAGGAGAAAAAGAGCATTTCTAATCTTGTCTTTTTCTGTCATAGGAGTATGCCAAGAGGATTGTGAGTACCTGTCACAGTCAGAGTGGTGATGCGATTATACCACTGTATGATTCAGGTACGGATCAGTTGTAGCAACATCATAAGAGTGTAGGATTGTTGTTACTTGTTTTTCATGGTCTTCTTTCTCTTCTACAGGTCTCCTATTCCCTGCTGCTCCTTCCCTATACCCTTCCCTCGCTTGATCGCCCTAATACTCTGTTATTTATTATCTGAGTTGGGGATGTCAAGAGGTGGACATCTTTTTGCATTGCCCGGATTCTGAGGAGTTCTCCGTGGGGTTCCTGAAACCTGACAGATACCCTACATGTGCAGTAGCACTTGAACACCAGATGTCACTGGCAAGTTTAGAATTGACAGCCAAATATCTTGAACGAGAATCCCCAAGGTCATGACTAGGGAAGAAGTGTCAAGGAGTCTCAGGTCATAGCTCTGTTTTTCGCAAGAACTTGTTTACTTATTTCTGGGTAGGGATGCAGGTTTAGTGATATCTCATTGGCCACCATGAGAATCTTAGCTACAAGAGGAACTCAAGATTTCTCTGAACACTCATGAGAGAGCACAGGCCAGAGAAGGCACACTATCAGTACACATATGGACGCTCACCTTCAACCCGATCCAAACCTTCATGTCATACTAGATGTCGTGAGAAAGTGTGGTCTACAGATAATCTCTTCATCGAGGTCATCACCTACTTCCTCAAATCAATTCCACAGGTACAGACAGGGTAGGACAGAGACATTAAATTAGGGTTAGCTTGTGTCACCTAAGCTGAAGGATCAGTGTCAGGATCACCCACAGAACCCTAAACAACACTCAATGAAGGCTTTAGCTTCAGGGTTCATGGTATGGTGGCTGAAGCTAACCAACCGGAAGCTTCTGTTGCATTATTGCACTACAAAGATCTTTAATAGATTCCTAAGTCATAGTCTTGACCATTGTTTAACTTAATTGCACCTCTGATAGGTCTAGCCTCTTTGGCAACACCTGTGATTGCTTAGTTGAGAGCCAAGGGGTTCTTGCTGCTGTTATATTTGTGGAAGTACCAGCCCCGTAATCACCGGAGCAAGCAATCTGAAAGTATTAGAAATGACTTGAACAGTAAATATTGGGACTTCAGAAAAAAGGCAGCAGGAAAAAAGGTTAAAAAATACCCAAAGACTGGGTAGGTACAGAAGAACAACTTACTTTTGGTACAGTTAGGGACTCTATCTAGTTGTAGATTCCTTACCTTCGAATAGTCCCCAGGCTTCAGACTGGATCTGGAAACATTTCAAGCAGCACCTCTCTGTGCTGGTAGGTGGTGTTGTTCATCTCTGCGTTGGTGGCGTTTAAGCCGGAAGTGATGGGCGCGGTGCCTATATAGGCTCCACTCCAGCATGCTGTCATCAGTTACTTTTGTGACCTTTCCACGCCAGAAGCAAGGAGCCATGAAGGTTGCTGATGTACAAGTGTGCAGATACTAGGGACCGAATAAGGGTTATCTATATGGAGAAATTTGTTCAGAGAGTGGGGAGGATGGGATGGCTGGCAAGGAATCTATGGCTAGATAGCCTTTACCAGATATGGTGTTACCAAAGATAAGTAACTTGTTCATCTGAGAGAGATTTCTAGCCACAGATTCCTTACCTCAGACTACTTACCCAAGCAATACCTCTCTGGAGGTGTGCCTGCAAACAGCTTTAGACCAGAAAGTCCTGGAGGATCGAGCGGGCAAAGTGCACATCTCAACCGACCTGACTGTCCAAGCAGTAGAACTTTTAAATGTGTGCAGAGACATCCATGTTGCAGCCTGACAGATGTCCAGAACAAGGATTATGCAGGCTAATGCAGTGTTCATAGATTTTAATACAGATCACTATCCATAGTGAAATGGTCCATTTCTGCACAGCCTTTTTTTTCTTCGCCCTGATTAACCCAAAAGAGTTGGTTGTCCACCTGGAACTCTCTGGTACGATCAATGTAGAATGACAACCCTCTTTTTGGGTCCCAGCAGTGGAGTCTCTACTCCTCTTTGGAAGGGTGAGGCGGAGCAAAGAAGGTAGGCAATGTGACGGTATGGCCCACATGAAAAGGTGTTACTACTTTTGGCAGGAAAAAGACAACCAGTTTGTCTGGGACAAAAGTGGTGTAAGGAGGGTGCACAGTAAGTGCTTTCAGTTCACTAAGCTTCCTGGCTGATGTAACAGCCACTAGAAAGGCTGTTTTTTAAAGTCAATAGATGTAGAGGACAACTGTGCATAGGCTTAAAGGGTGAGCACATCAGGAAGGTTAGAACAAGGTTCAGGTCGCATTGGGGCCCAGTGAAGGGCTTCGGAGGGAACATATGCTGTTGTCCATTTGGAAAACAAGTCGCAACAGGTGACCTGAACCGGAAGTGTTGATCTGGCAACCACAAGAATGCCTATATGGCTGAAAGGTACCATTTAACCCAGAGCAAAGCATTGCCAGGCTAACAACAAATCCAACAACAAAACCTCAGATAAGGGTGCAGAAAGAGGGTCAACGTTTTTGGAAGCGGACCAAGCCACAAATCTTTAGCAATGACAGGCGTATACTGTCTTGATTGAGGGATGCCTGGCTACCAGAATGACATCACAGACTTCTGGAGGGAGGTAAAAAACTGTTAACTGCCGCTGCTCAATCTCCATGCATGAAGGCGGAGCATGCGCAAGTTTGGGTGCAAGACCCTGCCCTGTTGCTGCAACAGTAGATCCTCCAGAAGCTGCAGCTTGACCGAAGGACTGATGCTCATGCTCAGGAGTTTGGAATACCAAATTCTCCGTGCCCAATCCGGAGTCACAAGAATGACTTCGGCCTGGTCATTCCTCACCTTTCTGAGAATTCTCGGGCAGGAGTGGTATTGGTGGAAAGGCGGACAGAAGGCCCGAGCTCCACTTGAGATGAAAAACGTCTACAGCCAAGAGCTGCCTTGCAAACTCCAGCACACAGAAGTGCTGACATTGCACATTCTCTGCGGTGGCAAATAGCTCTAACCAAGGTCCTCCCCAATCTCTGAAAAGACCTTGCACCACCTCCAGATGGAGTACCATTCATGATCCGCTAGGCATCGACGCTTGATTTCGTCAGCTCTGGCATTCAGGGAGCCTGCCAGATGTTGAACCACCAGGAAAATGTCCTGATGTTCCAGCTATGTCCAGAGACACAGAGCCTCTTGCCACAAGGTCCACGACCCCAGCCCGCCCTGCTTGTTGAAATACCTCATGGCGGTGGTGTTGTCCCTGAACACCTGAAGCAGCTTTCCCTTGATAGAAGGAAAAAAGGTTTTCAATGCCAGGCAAATTGCTCTGAACTCCAACAGGCTGATGTGGAGCTGAGACTCTACCAGAGACCAGAGGCCTCTGATCTCCACCCCTCCCAAATGGCTGCCCCAACCCAGGAGTGACGCATCTGTCACCACAGTCAGTTCTGGATGGGGAAGGAAGAGGGGTCTGCTGCTGACCCAATCGCAGTCCATGAGCCACCACTGCAGGCCTTTTGCAGTTCCCTCCGATATCTGGATCAGGTTGGAGAGATTCGCCTGATGCTGTGCCCACCGGGACTTCAGGTCCCACTGCAGAGTCTGCATGCGCAAATGGGGATGCGTTACCAGCAGGATGCAGGAGGACATGAAGCACAGCAGCCTCAGAGTCAGTCTCACCAAAATCCAGACAGAGGCTGAAATATCAGAATCATAGCCCGAATATTCTGGACTTACAGTTCCGGAAGACAAACCCAAAACTGCACTGTATCCAGAACAGCCCGATGAAAGGCAGCATTTGAGAGGGAGTCATGTGTGACTTTGGCACATTTATAGTGAATTCCAGTGAATGGTGAAGGTCCCCGTAGTCTGGAGGTGGGAGACGACTACCTGAGGAGAGCCTGCCTTCAACAGCCAATCGTCAAGGTAGGGGAAGACTGGAACCCCTGACCTTCGCAGATGAGCTGCAACCAGTGCCATCACCTTGGTGAACACCCGAGGGGCGCTTGTAAGGCCAAAAGAGAGCACGGCGAACTTATAAGGCTTGTGGCCCATCTAAACTGCAGGTAACACCTGAGGGCAGGCAGAACGGGAATGTGGAAGTAGGCATCCTGCTAGTCCAGTACTACCATCTCATTTTCATAGTCGGGGAAGGCTGAACTTGACCTAACATGAGCATCTTGAATTTCTCCTTCTTCAGGAAGAAATTGAGAGGGGGCAGGTCTATAATAGGGTGAAGGCCTGCGTCCGTCTTGGGCAGCAGAAAGTAGCGGGAATAGCAACCATGACCTACGTCTGATGCCAGTACCCTCTTGATGGCTTTTTTGGCCAAAAGAGCCTGAACTTCCTGATGGAGCAGGGAGAAGTGGTCCTCAGTCAGCCGGTCTGGAGATGGTGCAATGGTTGGCGGGGTTTCCAGGAAAGGGATGGAGCAACTCCGTTGAACAACGTGAACTACCTGCTTGCCTGATGTTATGGACTGCTAGCTGGGCAGGTGATGTCTGATCCTGTCTCCGACTGAGTGCCCATGATGGTACAAGGCCAAACTAAAGTGGTTTTGAGGCTGCAGCTGCCGGGGGGTGGCAGACTGGGTAGACCTCTGATGGTGTGTCCCACGAGGCTTGTGGGAACCACGTCCGTGGCCACGAAAGGACAGGGGAGCCTGTTGGCCTTGGTGGCTGAGAGGCAATGGATGCGGCTGGTATCCCCAACCTTGACACGGAAGGGGCAAAAGTCAGATTAGGGTTGGCGTGGGGCAATGGAAAAGTCCAAGGCCCTGGCAGTGGTTCGGCTGTTCTTAAAGCGTTACAGCCCTTAATCTGCCTTGTCGCCGAAGAGGCAGGTGGCATCGAAGGGCATGTCCATGAGGGAAGCCTGGACATCCCCTAAAAAGTCAGTCAGTCTCAGCAAAGCGTGGCATCTGAGTGCCACTGACGACACAATCGCTCTGCCTAGAGAATCGGTCATGTACAGTTTGCATCTCATAAATCAATCAATCAGGGAATTTTAAGCCCACTACTCACCTGCAAGGGTCTCAAGGCGCTGGGGGAGGGGGGGGGCAGTGCAGCTCCGGGTCAGCCGAAAAGCCAGGTCTTGAGGTTCTTCCTGAAGGTTTGCAGGGTAGGGGAGCGTCTGATGTTGACTGGGAGCTCGTCCAGGCCCTGGCTACGACATAGGAGAAGGCTCTTCCACCTGCTCTGGTTCTGAGGAAGCGCGGGGTTTCTGCTAGGGCGAGGTTGGCAGAGAGGAGGTTTCTCTTAGGTACGTGGAAAGAGACTCTTTCGTTGAGGTATTTGGGTCCGATGTTCTGGAGGGATTTGTAGGCGGAACGTAGCTTCTTCTCTGCCATCAGCAATAGACTGTGTTAGTATGGCTGGGGGCTCCTCCGAGACTATAGGCCGTACGTGCACCCAAAACCCAAATTGTGTGGGCATATCAGCGCAGAAGGCATGCGGTAAACTGCAGTGCAAGGCTGGCAGAAGAGAACATCCTCTTACCAAAGGCGTCCAGCCTCTTGAATTCCCTATCCGGTGGAGTGGTAGGGAATGTGCCAGGGTTGACTTTGGATGTGGAGGCCTGGACAACCAGGCTCTCCGGGGTGGAGTACTGGGTGAGAAAAGCTGGGTCCCAAGGAGCGGGGAAATGGTGGCGGGAAATTGTCCTGTGCACAGTCGGGGCACTGGCCCAGAGCAGGACATCAGTGAGGGCTTCATTAAAGGCAGGAGCGGTTATGTGGGGATGACTCTCGTCTGAAGCACCTCTGCCAAGATATTCACCTTGACTGCCACCGAGGGCAGTATGTGGTCTAGTACCTCAGTCGCCCTCCTCACCATCACAGCAAATGAGGCTCCTTCCTCTGTAGCCACACTGCAAGAGACCAGACTAATGTCCAGTGAGGTGTCCAGACCACTAGCACTTGCCAATTCCTTGTACCAGTTGTCTTCGACCTCATCAAGGGGGTTTACTTCAAGGAGCGTTCCCTCAGCACCTTGGGTTTATGGCACAGAAGTCCTCACAAGTCGTAAATGGGGGTCTGTCACAGATATCAGACTGTGACAGGAGCCACATAGCTTAAACCCCACTGGTTTACTGGAGGACATCCTAAGCACACTGGGAGACAGATTCGAAAAAAGACTCGACAAAATGTTGAAAAAGGTCAGTCTAAAGATGACTAGATTAGCTCTCCCCAGATCTGTGCTGAATGCATCTGATCTGATTGCAGCGTGCTGGGGTGGCACCTATATAGGCACCAGGCGCATTACTTTCGGCACCGAGCGACGCCACCTACCGGTGTGCAGAGGTACTGCTTGAAAAGTTTCCAGATCCAGTCTGAAGCCTGGGGAATGTTCTAAGGTAAGGAATTCACAGCTAGAAGTCTGTATCAGATAGCATCATGCAGAGACCCCTGGTAAATGACAACCTCTACTCAGCCAATATCATCAATTTGGTTCAGCCACAATTACGAGGATATGCTTCCACTTGGACTGAAAAGGACAAAAGTACTGGATGCTGAGGCCTGAGAAAGTAAGGGACCACATGGCTTAGATCACTGCAGTCTGCTTGTGCCTAATCCACAAATATCTGGCGATTCAGCACCGCCCAAACCCCAAAAACTGCATGTCACCTAAGGTGCCAGCAGAACTTGGTCCTGAAGTGGGTGAATGTAGAAACTGGGGGTTCAGCAGTTAATGCTGGGAGCAATAACAGGGCAAGGTCCATAGCTGGCTGGTCTAACGTCAAAATCAGAAGGTAGGAAATGCAGAGGGTAAAAGCTGGATATAAGCAGAGAAAGAAAAAAGCAGAACAGGACACAAGCGAGGTACACAATAATAAGGCTTGACCAGAGTGATGGATGAACTGGTACACAATTAAGAGGTCATCGGGTGCCTTAGTGAAATCACTTCAGACTGACAGCAGCACACTGCTCTTAATAATACTCATACAACAAAGAGAAAGCTTTGATAAGATTTTAGAGACTGGTGCACTCAATGTAATGGTACCCTGAGACTGAAAAAAACAATAAGACAGCAAAGATTCCAAAGGATCTGGACGCAACAAATGAAGTGTTTTCGATGCATGACTGAAATGGAAAAGACCCAGGGGGTCATACTTTAAATGGTACTGGAATAAAAGATAATGAATGGATCAACTTGGAAATGAGACAAAAAACCAGAATGGAAAGAGTAACCAAAATATAAGACACACAAAGATAAAGAGCAAAATGCAGAAACTAGTAAATGATTAGAGAAGTGGCCAAGGCCTGGAGCCATGTTTGCAACAGCTCAGAAGACACTAGAAACGGTGAACGTTAAGAGTAAATCCTGAGCAGAAATACAGAAATCACAGACAGGAATTTGGTGCTCAAGTGCAGGATATGTCCAAGAGGAACTGGGACGGATAATGTTGTCCACCGGGGCATACAAAAAGGAACTCAGAGAGATATCCAAAAGCACTGGAACAACTAATACTCTGCTGGCACATGGAAACTAGACCACTGACCCATTACAAGTTTACAGACTAAAGGAACTCAGAATGTAGGAAAACAAGGAATTACCTGCCAGTGACACTGAAGGGGCTATTTTTTCTGCGTAAGTGAATACTGTGCAAGAACAAAATCCCATCACTCACAGTCAGGTAAGGCAATGGTTCAAGAGTGCTAACCCTGTGCCTCATGCTATATGCTACGGTGGAGGAACAAAAGTGGGACTGACAGAACAACAGACCAATGGATGAAGAGGGTGGCTGAAAGCCCCAATAACTAAGCATATAAAAAGAAAAATGTCATTAAAATCAAACAATCCTGTCTAACACCAGGTCTGATGCCTGCAATAGAGTACGCTAGTCTGCCTCTTGGTACACAAATGTTTAGGCTGGATATTGGGCAAAAAAGAGTTTAGATCACACTCCATTCACACGCTAATTTCTTTGTAATTATTGTTTGATTTGATTTTACCCAAGTATAACAATTTTAAAATCATACACATGATATAAATGTTCCCTGTAAGCAACTAAAAAGGCAAAAGGGTGTAACATAGTCTTATAAAATAAAATAATATACTAAATGTTGAGAGTTTATGATGCAATTTTGGGGGGAAATAATTTGGCAGGAATCCATAGTACAAATAGTAAAAATAAAATAGCAATGCAACCTGCATGTTCCAGAGCAGAAGCAATGAATGAAAAAGGCACCTACCTGGGGTTGGCTCCTCAGCAGCGTTGCTGAAATCTGCACAAAAATGAGGTGCAACATGCATGATTAAGTAGCAGCAACACAGATAAAATAAACAAGCAAGTCAAATGCTTAGCGCAATTATAAAACAAAGCAATATTACAGGGGAGTGCAACGCAAGATATTTTCAATTGCTGTCACATATGGCTCTTCAAAGCATGGATAACATGCAATATAAAATCATTATATAGGGTATAGCAGATATTATGAAATGGTCGTTCAGTTATTCTTTTGGGGAGCAGCATGTGTGATCTGTGATAAATGTGCAGTCCGAGAAAAGATCACAAGCATGACTAGGCTTCGCTCAATGAGACGAAGAGATCTCTACATGCCATTTCATAACACCATTAACAAAATTTTCCAGTCCTAAGCAAGCAGAGCAGAACAGGGGATAAGTTACAGATAACTCAACCTTTAGCAATACCAAGCAAAAAGCACTTTTGTTGTAACCTATTTAAAGATATAACAGTGACACAGGTCACAGTATATGTATCAATAATAATTTCTATTTTGGCATTTAATAATGTTTTTTAGACTAATCCCTAGCTCCTGAAGTTAGTGGTTGGTCAATAAAACTGAATTCCAAATTAAATGTCTCAGAACAGTGGTACTAGAGGCCTTTGTGGTCCAAAGAATCCTTCAACTTCCTAATTAGTTGTGATATCCTCGAGATACGAGGATGAGCCCTTCCTACTCTTTGGCAAACAAACTGTTGTGTAAATGAACAGGGTTAGGGGTGGTGGGACTAAAATTTCTTTGACTGGAAATCTGTTTTCTTGATTAAATAAATGTGTGGTTGGGAGAGAAACACCCCTTTATGATACCTCTTTCCCCCTTTTTGCGGGAGTGTGGTGAGTCACAGGGTCACAACCTGTTACGACGCACTGACGTGCACACAATGCCTAAACCCCACGTGAGAGGTCAGGGGCGCGCTAATAAAATGGGAAGATTCTGCCGCTGCGGACGGAGAGCTAAGACCACCAACGCGTATCTGTGCCTCATTGATCACAGCCACCGCTGCGGCCTTGGTGCTGCACCACTACAGTGGCGACAAGGTAGACCCACTTGATGAGCCTTGGTCACACATACATCCGCCCGTAGAAGTAATCGTGGTACCGTGCTTGCTGCCTCACCCGTTCCAAGTAGAATGGACTCCACACCATGCAGCATCCACCTTCTTGCTGCCTTTGGGGACACATCTGCTGCAAACGAATGGTGCCTCCTGTCTTCCTCGCCCCATCTCAGCGCTTCATTTTGCCACCTCGCCTGGCATAATCAGTGCTACGAGCACTACATGAGCCCTGCATTTCTGCTCTCTGGTGAGTGCCAGCCCTTACCAGCCAATGGCAGCACGACCAACCCTGCCACCTTTCCCTGCAACAACCCTGGTTTGCCGGGGCATTCCGCTTTTCACACCTGTTCATCATCATGAGTGCTGATCAGCAGGATGGTGCGCACACAGCGCTCCACCAGCAAGCTGAGCCTCCAATCCCAGCAGCTGCTGCTCCGTCACAATGCCTCATGCCCGCCCATGCTATTGGAGGTGCCTCCAATCCTTTCCCCCATTCAGCAAGCTCAGCGACTCGGCGACTGCAGCTCCACATTGGTGCATTTCGGTTGCGCACCTGAACAATTACTTCAAGGCCACTAAAGAGACTGCTGGTGAGACTAAACGATTCCTGCTGCTACATTATGCCGGTGAGATTTTAAACTCTTTCACAACCTCCCTGGCACCAGTGCTGACAATGACCATGACAGGGCCATAACTGCCCTCAACACGTACTCCGACCCCCCAAATGAGCCCAGATTTTGAGAGGTTCAAACAGCGCCAAGCTAGACAACAGGAAGGTGATTCCATTGACCTCTTCTACGCCAACCTGAGGACGCCTGCTAGCACCTGCATCAAGGATTCATCTACAGGAAGAGGTACAAGCTAAAATAATTCAAGGCTGCTGGTCAGGCAAACTGAGGCGCAACATCGTTCGTCGCCCCAACATGCCACTTGAGGAGATTCTTATGCTTGTCCGCTCCCACGAAGTGTCCAATGACCGGGCTCACCAGTTAGAAATGGTGTTCCATAAATTTGCCACAACACTGAAACTCACACCCCAACACATCACAACAGAATCAGCAGCTGCAGTCTCGAACGACTCCCCTCAATGGAGTACACCGAAGCCTGTCCGCATAGAAGACCTCACCAAGGACTCCTGCAGCTACTGTGGTTTCACCTCACACCCCTTCACGAATGCTTAGCCAGAGGAAAAATGTGTTCGATGTGCCAATGCCCCAATTACTTCGCTAAAGTTGCCGAGACGGGCGCAGACCACCCACATCCAGAGTGCGTGGCATACCTCACCACCAGGGAGTAAGGGCGATAAAGGACGATAATTTATCAGACCCTGAAAGCGCTTCTTTGATCACGTGCAGCAGCGGCATTCCAACCGATGACAAGATCTTCTTCATATCGTGTACTCATGAACCAGGGCACTGTCCATGACGTGCCCGCCCCTCATGCCAAGTAACCATAGGCCACACTCCAATTACACCGCTGATCGGCAAGGGCACATCTGTCAATGTAACCAGCCTGGCGCAGTATCACGCCACCTATCCCGCTGGTTGGAATGTTCACCTACTCCATCTACCAAGGGGCTCATGCCTGCTCCACTAACTTCTTTGTCACCTCCTTGGACGCCGAAACACTCCTCAGCTGGCACACCGCAGTGCGCCTTCAGCTCATCCACTTTACTGCAGCCGTTGGTGATTTGGCCAGTGACACTGACCACCTACTCCTCAACTTCTCCAGCCTGTTCACCGGCCTGAGATGCCTCCGGTCTCACTGCATATTGACCCTGAGGACCGCCCTGTTGTACTGCGGAACTGCAGAATTTTGCTCCACCTGCGTCCTGTGTTGGAAGCTGAGCTGCAAAAGTTGAGGATGCAGGAGTCAATGAGAAGGTATTTGGGCCCAACCCCTTTAAGTGTCCCCTATGGTGGTTGCGAACGAGCCCAAGCAGCCATGGGTGTATCCGCATTTGCATTGACATGTGTCTCCCCAATAAAGCCATTAAACAAAAACTCCACATTTCGTCCACCACTGACGACCTGACTACCAACATCAATGGATCCAAATGGTTCTCAAAGCTTGACTTGAGCTCGGGCTACCACCAGCTAAAGCTGCATGAGGACAGTAGGTATATCACAACCTTTTGCATCCACGTCGGCCTCCGCCGCTATCGCAGGCAAAATTTTGCAATATCATCTGCAGCGGAGCTTGCCGAGTGGGATACAGGATTCCACACAGCCTCGAGGGCGTCATCAATGTCAGCGATGACATCTTCATTCATGGGCCCACTCTCGAGAGTCACCATCGCAGCCTGCATGCAGCCCTCAAATGGATTGACTCAGCCGGCCTCAACTGAAACAAGTGCCAGTTCCTTTGCCAGGAAATGGAGTTCTTTGGTTCTATCTTCTCAAGCACTGGCATCAAGGTCGACCCCGCCAAAGGCATGGGCATCAAAGAGGCGACCACACTATCATCAGCTGCCGAGGTCCAACGCTTCCTTGGCCTTGAAACATATTGCGGGAGATTTATTTCTAACCTGGCTATGTTGGCAAGTCTTCTGAGACACCTCACCAAAGCGTCCACCCCCTAGGTGTGGGGGAAAACAGAGGATGATGCATTCCAAGTCATCAAGAATGCTCTCCTCGAGGACACTGTAATGGCGTACTTTGATCCTGCAAAAGAATCTGAGCTTGTGGTAGATGTTAGCCCCATCAGCCTTGGCCCAGTCCTAATGCAGAATGCTGATCTGTGGGTACCTGTCGCATTTGCTAGCAAGGCACTCAATGACACTGAGAAGAAATACACCCACATAGAAAAGGAAGCACTTGCCATCAAATGGAGCTGCCACCATTTTCACCTTTACCTCTATGGACGGCCCGTCAGGGTAATAATTGACCACAAGCTGCTCATACCACTCTTTGCAGGTACTGCTCCACAGCCAACTCTTTACATAAAAAAATGGGTGTGCAGCTCCACAAATATCAAATGTCGGCAAGCTACAAGCCAGGATGTGATAATCCTGCAGACTACCTCTCCAAGCACCCATGGCTGTCGCACAGTGGTTCCAAAGGCCCTCTGTCTGAAACAGACGAATATGCACACTGGATTGCGGAGGTCAGCTACCTGAAAACAATAGCCCTCCAAGACATTGCTGATGCCACCGTCTCAGACCCGGGCCTCCAAAAGAGCCTGAAGTGACCAGTTCCGACAAGTGGAAGTGATTTCCTCCTTGACCTGAAGAGACAAAATGGCATAGCTCAACAAGACCTCTCCGCTCTGTGGAACATCTGGCACAAACTCCGTGCCGCCGAGCGGGCGATCCTCTGAGAGGCCACTAAATGGTCCTCCCCAGCTTGCTGAGATCAGCCATTCTGACACTTGCCCACACCAAATGTGTTACTACTTCTGGATTTTTCTGAAGTGCTTTCCATACAGGAACCCCTCCTTCCTCTGATGAAGCATGCCATTCTTCTAACCTCTGGTGTCTGAGGTCATACACATCCAGTTCCTACCCCCTCCTTTGGAGAAGACTTTTTTTCCATGCTGCTTTTTGGTGCTCAGGCTATGGCCAAGCCTGGGGCCTGCATATATTTGTGCAAGTTCTGCTTGTTGGGTCTCCTTTCCAGAGCACCCTCCATGTCATCTGGTATCAAGAAGACCTTCAAAATCGGCACCACACGCAGGGAATAGCCTCTCATCAACCCAAGGAGTCCATCCTGAGGGCAAACCCGGAAGGCGGAGCGAAAGCCTGAGAAAGGCCTGGTTGAGTCCAGACATAGCATTAAAAGAACCCGGGACTGAACAGCCTGCAGCATCTAATGCACCAAGTGAGACCCGATGAAAGACACACATTTCCCAAACCTATTATTGAGAATCCCACATCTGCAGAGCAAGTAAAAGGTGGACACAGGAAAACAAACTCCACCCGCCCTCAGCTCAGCAGCAATGAGGAGAATAGTCTCCCCCTTGCCATAATGGAGGGCTAAAAAAAACAGAGGGGCCAGCGGCAGGAAAATCAGATCCTAAAGGAAGCCATCATGAGAACTTCAGTGGCCCATCTTGCTTTATCCCTTGCCCTGTAATGGCACCCATGTGGGGGCTCCATCAAGCACACACTTGATGGATGCACTGTTGTCCAGCATATTGGGTAAGCGCCTGAGTGCTGAGGAACCATAAGTTATCTATGAATTCCATTCATTTAAGAAGAATAAAAAACTCCATAATAGGCCTCCTACCAGCACACGTTAGGAAAAATCTGAGAATTTGTCACAAGACAAGAGTTGGCCTGAGATCTTGTGGGAAGTAGCTGCTCCGTTAAAATCACTAATTTTGTGTCACATTATGGATAGAAACCACACCCTGCCTATTCGCTTGATCATCTGCTGAATAGCAAAGAGGTGGTTCGACAGTGTGTGGCTTCTTTACAGTGGTGCAATCTTAGATTGAAAGAATACAACAACAGCAGTCACAATCTGAGCAGCACATCTTTGAGACCCAGGAGAGGATCACTCCCTAGTATTGTGTGATTGTTTTGGAAGTGCTTGATTTGGAATTGTGCAATTGTTTATTTATGCTTAACGAACGTGTAACTCAGTGTACCAACAGTAACATGGTACTGTATTGTTTTGTATTGTAATTGCATTTGTATAGCGCTTACTACCCCTGACAAGGCGTCAAAGCGCTTTTACACGATTTGTGAGGTTAAAACAGAACTTAAAACAGTGAGCTCTCTGGATAGATCCTGTGAAGGAACAGAAACAGTGTCTGTGAAGGAACAAGTGAGTCTTGAGATGAAAGGTCTGAGAAGGGCATTAAAACTCGTCCAGATTAAGGCAGCTCATTCATTAAGAATGGTTGTAGACCAAAGTATGTTAGGGGTGGCCCAAAACAAGCCACAATTGGAGAAGACACTTACAATGGCATTGTGAACAATGTTAGAGGTAATTTGAAATTAATGATTTTAATAGGAATATCAAGGAAGTGACTTTATAAGTGACTTGTTCATTAGCATCCGAGGGTAAAAGCTATAAGTGGATCATTTTGTTGTAAATTATACTGGCAAAGGTTACAGAACACTAGCAGCAGTCTCTAACCTCAGAAGAAACTAAGCGGAGTATTAAAGGCCTGTCATAAATGCTTATACTGTAGGTCCTCTGGAAAAACCTCTGGTGTGAGACCTACTGGAAACAGGCAGGCTTAAAAGGCCTTTTGGAATATTGGTTTTATTTAGCCTCCAGATAAATAAAGGCAGCACAGATGTCAGCACTCACAGCACACCACAGATCACACAGCTTTACAGAACAGGCACAGAGGCACATGGGGAGTCCCTGGTAGTCTTTTGCTCAGAGTAGGGATTGTGAAATTTGCTGGTTCTGGATGGGTGATGGCGGGTCTTTATTGTAGTTGGACTATTTTTGTACTAAACAAGAGTCATCTCTTTACTGTGGCCTGAAGTTCATGACCTCCTATAAGTTTGGAGGAATGGGATCTTGACGTACCAGTACTACCTGTTTCAGGCAAAGTCATGCCTTCAATTCTGTGCAAATTCTGAAACATGTAAATTTGGTATTGCTCTGGAGGTGTTTGGATCTATTGACCATTTTGTTAACACAATTTTGGAGTATTTGCCCAAATACTTTTTATTTCCTGACACTGGGCCCTACAGTCTTTGCAGTGTGTTTCTTGAACAGAAAACACCTGGAGATTCTTGTGCACTGAGCCCAGACTCAACATTCACCGAAGGGGCCTCTTTATGGAGCAATTCATCAGACAAGCGTGGGAATGGGAGAACGGCAACATTAAAGACTGCCCTAAGCAGCAGGTTAGGCGGAATGTGACTCTGCAGTAGGAAAGCAGTACTTGTGAATATGAGGTCCTAGTGCCTGGTGGAAAACGCATCCAGGGAACACACCATGGATCGAGAACAGTGTAGTTATGAAAACCTATGTGGGCGCTGGTAAAATTACACCTAAAGCAGTTGGAAAAACTTAGATGATAAAATGGGCTCTGACAGAGCGAAGAGATGCACATCCAAGGAGATGGTGAAAAACAGAAGCACATATGCAGAATAATATGTTTATTAGTATGACTGAGCCTAAAGGATGTTGGGTACAATTCTGTAATTTACACAAATCATGATCTAAGGCTGAAAAGGGGTTGGGCTGCTAATCTGTATCATTTGCTTGGATATTTCTGAAAATACTTCACATTGCTCTTCGTAAAATAGTTCAATTCATATTTTGAATGGAATCACTGTCAATTAATTACAGTCAAGAGCATAACATATTTTAAGCACACACACTATATGAGCATGCTGATATTCAGGGAAAGCATTCACCTTTCTGAACACCTTCACTGTTACTATCATCATTATGTAAACACACTTGAGTCACTTTTCTTAATAGTAATAATCTCTATTTCCTGTGAGACAGGTGAACAAACAAATTAATACAGTTAGATGCAATCACCTGAGTGAAAAGTTTAAATACAGGACAAGTGGTTTGAAGCATGCAAACAAAACAGCAAAAAAACAAACGTGAGGAAAGAGGTTCTAGCATACGCACTTTTAATTCGGTAAGAAAGGCATGCAGGAGGTGATGATAAGGACGAAGGTAGTGGGTGAGGTAGCACTGATGATGACGATGAATAGGGCGGTGATGATGACGATGTCGATATCTCATCGGAGACTTCTGGATTGATCCAGTAGGCTCGCGACATCTGATTACCTTTCTTACTAGAGCAGCTGACATCACACTGAAAAACGTCTTCGCAGCTGTCGCTGTGCAGCCGTTCCTTCTGCAGGAGCTTGTCCACCCTCTGGATGATGCACTCCAGGCTCTTGTCAACATTCACCCAGACCTTCTCCTGGCAAGGGATAGAGAAAGAAACATGAAAGTAATCATCTTAGCTCAGAATGGTCAGTAATGATTTATAAGAGACAATATTAAATAATAAAAACAACATTGTGTTTTAGGGCCAGATTCAGAAAACCTCTAAGAAAACACATGAATTCATGCATCTACAAAAATGACAGGCATTGCATGGAAATCAATGTCAATTGTAGATTTAGAAGCGCAGCAGTATTATTCAACGCTTGCTCCTGTGGAATATTTGCAGGATTGATAATCCACAGAAGTAAATGTGGCGGAAATGTACATGTGCACAATTTTCTTTTTTCCAATTATTTCTCCACATGGAAAGCCTTCTCCCCACAACCTTAAAATAGGTGAGGCACTTATTTTCACTTTTACGCTAACATTTTATGGTTCAAATTTGTTTTTATTGTCGCCAATAATGAGCTTACCATAGCCAACCAGTAAAGCTGTCGTAGTGTTATGATGGTAAACCATATTACAAGTATGCAACAAATTGACTGTCCCAACAATGTCCCAACCCCATCCCCTCCACCGCCTCCAGGGTGCTCACATCAGAGTTGAAAACAGCAAAGATAAAAGTGATAGGAGTGTAAGAGATTACTTGGGTGTGGACTCTGCGTATAGTGCGGGCAACAGCTCCGTTAACCGGAGCAGTCGTAGGTATCGGGGACAGGTCAGTTCCACAAATTACTGAGAGAAAAGTGCTATGTATGCTTGCCACGAATCTGGGTAAGAGTCCCCCTGCATGGTTAATGTCATTGTAAGTTTCTCCATCTCAAGCACATGCTAAATGAGATAAAGCCATTCTAGACGTGTCAACAGTCTCTCTGTTCCACAATGTGACAAAATTGACAAGTGTGCAGCCCCCAGTGCTAAGCTAATGCGTTTGCCCCTGCGGGATTTGATTGGGTATGTAAGTGCATTGGGTAGCCCCAGAATGGTGTAAGCCGATAATCGGGGTATCTGGGGGATAAAATGTGTATCAACTTTGGTCAAAATCTCTCCTACTCTGGGGCATCTTCACAGGATGTGTAGCAAGGTCCCCGGGGATCCACATCGCTTCCAGCATTCGGCACTATGCACCGCGTTGCCTCTCTGTAGACAAGGGGGGGGGAAGATCCCAATAGGTAATGATTTTAGTGGCGGCTTCAATGCTGACTGTATTGCGGGTTCCATGTTGTGCCCTGTAATATATATCCTGCTACTCTTTAGCAGTCAGTTGGTGCCCCAGCTCCTCCCCCTCCCCCAGCAGAACTGCGCAAGAGACTTCGATCCCGCCGCCTCCCAAAGTAGTATACTATACAACTCTGTGATTAGGTGTTTGTCCGTGTGTTTGGTGAGGAGCCATCTTTCGAAGTTTGTCAGGTGTCTTTGTGCTGCCTCCTTAACTGCGGGTTGCATGAGCCAATGTCTAATCTGGAGGTAGTGAAGCCTCTCGCTTTCAAGGATTGCAAAGTCCTCCCGTAATCTGTCAAAAGAGATGGGTCCCGCCTCGTCCAAAATATGCCCAATAGAGCGACAGCCAGTCCCCCTGCCACCCCTGGAATAGGGCACGTTCGAGTCCCGGTGTAAAGTCTGGATTTCCCCCACGGGAGTTAGAGGGGAGGGGAATGTTGGGAGTCCCTTACGCACCGCCAGTCAGTTCCAAACCTTCAGGACCGATATGCTCTAACATTTTAAGCATTAACTCCTTTCATGAAACGCGTTTTGAGGATTATTTGCAAATTGTTCTCGTTCTTCAGAGGTAAACTATAACACCATATATATTTCATTTTGCTACAGTACAGAAATATGTCGTGCACCAAGAAATCAGAGAGAGAGCCATTGTTTTCTATTGTATGATATACACTAAAGAACAAGTTACTTATTTTATTTTATTTAAACAGTTTTATATAGCGCTGGCTAGACCCGTAGGTATCAGAGCGCTTTACATAAGGTCAACAAAGTTACAACAATAATAACAATTACAAGTTACATCAAATGTATGAGACACATTAACGGGAGAGAAGGAGAGACAGGTAGAGAGGGAAGGGTGAGAGGGGGGTTAGAAGGGAGAGGACGAGGGGAAGACGGAATAAGAGACAGAGGGAAAGTCATCCCAAAGACCGCATGGGTAGGTGACGGCCAGGGAGGTAATCCAAAGCCAGTCTCCCCAATAGCTCTCAAGGAGGCTCCAACGGGCATCGGTCAGGAAGTTGGATAGAAAGGAGACAAGGAAAAAGCAGAACGGCAGAAATACGATGAGGGGAGGGGTGGGCGAGACAGGGAGAAGGGGAGAAACTGTGCCCAAGGTCCGGCTGGGCAGGTGACGGTCAGGGGGTGAACCAAGGCCAATCTCCTCATTAGCTGAACAGAGCAGCTCCACCGGGCGTCGGACATAATGCTCGGACTCCGCTGACAGGATAGAGATCATGTGTACTCGGGGATTGTCAGAATAGTGCGGGGGGGAGCCATGGTCCGAAAGAATTCCAGACGTCCTCTTGAGGTCAGTCCCAGTCCTCGGTCCAGTTACCTTCGGTAACGATATATCTGTAAGAGACATAGATTAGTTATGGACTTCTCACCTTAGAATTACCCCCAGGCATTAGACTGGATCCGGAGAATTTTTCTTCAGCAGTACCCCTGCGCGTCGGTAGGTGACGTCGGTCGACTCCGCGTTCGTCGTTGGCGTTGTGGTCGCCGGAATGACGTCGCGGTATCTACTTAGACGCCACCCCTGATCGCTGACGTCAGTTCTTTACACGACATTCCACACCAGAAGCGCAGAGCCATGCAAGACACTGACCATTGATGCACAAAACTAGGGCCCTGAAGGGAAGTCCCTTACCCTAGAAGTCAGTTCGCAGAACGGGGAGGATGGGTGGGGCGGTGAGGAATCCATAACTAATCTATGTCTCTTACAGATATATTGTTATCGAAGGTAAGTAGCTTGTTCATCTGAAAGCGACAGCTAGTTATGGATTCCTCACCTTAGAATAGATACCCCCAGCAATACCAACCCCGGAGGTGGGTCTCCGAACCAAGTTCACACCAGGAAGTCCTGGAGAACTGAACGGCCAAAGAAGCCGTCTCTCCGAACTTGGCTGGTAAGGCAGTAGTGTTTAGTAAACGTGTGCAAAGAAGCCCACGTAGCTGCCTGGCAGATGTCATGAAGGGGGACCCCACGTCCCAAAGCAGTAGTGGCTGCCGTCGCCCAGGTGTAATGGGCGCGCAACCTCACTGGAGGTTCCTTTTCCCTAAGGAATAGCAGATTTTGATGCAAAGAACGACCCATCGGGAGATGGTTCGTTTTTGCACGGCCCGACCTTTCTTGGCACCCACATAGCCAACAAAGAGCTGGTCATCCACCCGGAATTGTTTTGTGCAATCCAGATAGAAAGAGAGCGCACGTTTTGAATCCAGACGGTGGAGCCTCTATTCCTTCTTAGAAGGATGCGGGGGCGGAAAGAAGGTCGGCAAAGTGATGGTCTGTCCTATGTGGAAAGAGGCAACCACTTTGGGAAGGAAAGAAGGCCTAGTGCGAAGGACAACCTTGTCCGGATAAACAGCCAGGAAAGGAGGTTTGGAAGAAAGAGCCTGAAGCTCACTCACCCTGCGAGCAGAGGTGATGGCAACCAGAAAGGCAGTTTTAAGTGTCAGAAGTATGAGAGGACAGTTATGTAGCGGCTCGAAAGGAGCGCACATAAGATAGGTTAGAACCAGGTTCAAGTCCCACAGGGGCATTACGAAAAGAATTGGAGGAAACAAGTGAGCAATGCCCTTAATGAAGCGATTTACAATAGGGGACTTGAAAAGAGAAGGCTGGTCAGGAAGCCGAAGGAAGGCCGAAATGGCCGAAAGATAGCCTTTTAGAGTGCCCAGAACAGAGCCCTGCTGGGCCAAATAAAGAAGGAAGAGGAGAACCTCTGAAAAAGGGGCAGAAAGGGGATCCACAGCCTTTGCTGCGCACCATGCCACAAACTTGTTCCATCTACAGGCGTATACCGTTTTGGTGGAGGGACGCCTGGCTGCCAAGATAATGTTACAGACTTCGGGAGGAAGGTCGAAAGCTGTCAACTGTCGCCGCTCAATCTCCACGCAAGGAGGTGGAGGCTGGACAGTTTCGGGTGGAGGACCGTCCCTTGCTGCTGCGACAGATGATCCTCCCGAAGGGGCAGTCTGATCGGAGGATCGATGGCCATGTGCAAGAGCTCAGGATACCAGACTCTTTGTGCCCAGTCCGGGGCCACATGAATGACTTGGGCCCGGTCGCGCTTGATCTTCTTCAGCACTCTGGGTAGAAGTGGTATAGGCGGAAAGACGTATAGAAGACCGCAACTCCACTCGCGACGAAAAGCGTCGCCGAGCGAGTGCTGCCTTGGAAATTCCAACGCGCAGAACTGCTGACATTGCGCGTTCTCTACGGTGGTGAATAGATCTAACCAAGGCTCTCCCCACCGCTGAAAGAGACCTTGCACCACCTCCGAGTGAAGACGCCATTCGTGATCCATCATGCACCGGCGTCTGAGTTCGTCCGCCCTGGCGTTCAGAGAACCTGTTCAACAGATACTGGGATGCACACCATTCTCTTCTTTGATCGTCCATGTTTGTCCTAAATGTCGCCCCACATATTATGGTTCAGAGAACCTGCCAGGTGTTGAACCACCAGGGACATGCCCTGATGTTCCAGCCACTTCCAGAGACGAAGTGCCTCCTGATATAGGGTCCACGACCCCACCTGCTGTGTTTGTTGCAGTACCACATGGCGGTGGTGTTGTCCGTGAACACCTGCACTACTCTCCCTTTGACAGAAGTAAGGAATGCCTTCAGTGCAAGACGGATCGCCCGCAGCTCCAGAAGGTTGATGTGGAGCCCGGACTCCGCCGGAGACCAGAGGCCTCTGATCTCCGCCTCTACCATGTCCACTCCACCCCAGAAGTGATGCATCTGTCACCACTGTGAACTCTGGCTGGGGAAGGGAGAGGGACCTGCCGTTGACACAATACTGGTTCGTTAGCCACCACTGCAATTGGTGTGCAGTGCCCTCCGAGATCTGGACGCAATCGGAAAGATTCCCCTGATGTTGTGCCCACTGGAACTTCAGGTCCCACTGCAAGGCTCGCATATGCCACCTGGCATAGTCCACCAGGAGGATGCACGAGGCCATGAGGCCCAGTAGCCTCATGGTCATTCTGACCGAAACCCGGGATAGAGGCTGAAAGATCGGAATCATAGCCCGAATATCCCGGACTCGCTGCTCGGGAAGATAAGCCCGAAACTGCGCTGTGTCCAGAACCCCTCTGATGAAAAGAGGCTTCTGAGAGGGAATCAAGTGTGGCTTTGGCACATTGATTGGGAACCCCAGCGAATGCAGGAAGCCAGCCGTAGTCTGGAGGTGGGAGACGACAGCCTGGGGCGAGCCCGCCTTCAACAGCCAGTCGTCGAGATAGGGGAAGACTGGAACCCCTGATCTGCACAGATGAGCTGCGACCACCGCCATCACTTTCGTGAACACCCGAGGGCCGCTGGTAAGGCCAAATGGGAGCACAGCAAACTGAAAGTGCTCGTGGCCTACCGTGAACGGTAGGTAACGCCGAGGGGCCGGCAGGACGGGGATGTGAAAATAAGCATCCTGCAAGTCCAACGCTACCATCCAGTCTCCAGGGTCGAGGGCAGACAGGACCTGAGCCAGTGTCAACATTTCGAACTTCTGCTTCCGGAGGAAGCAGTTGACGTTCCTGAGATCCAAGATAGGACGCAGGCCCTTGTCCTCCTTGGGCACCAGAAAGTAGTGGGAATAACAACCACACCCTAGATCTGGGGCAGGAACTCGCTCGATGGCTCCCTTGGCTAAGAGAGCCGTAATTTCCTGTTGGAGAAGGGCCAAGTGATCCTCCGACATGCGATGGAATTGAGGTGGCATGGATGGAGGGGTAGTCTCGAAGGGGAGGGAGTAGCCCCTTCGGACTATCTGCAAAACCCACCTGTCAGACGTGATGGTGAGCCGGGGGGGAAAGGTGATGGCAAATCCTGCCGCCCACTGGCGAAGGGGGGCGCTGGTGGACTGGTCCGCCCGCTGGCCCCCAGAACCACGACGGTGGGACCGACGTCCCCGGCCGCGCAGAGGCTGAACAGCTTGCGCAGACCTGTGGCTCTGGGCGGAACGTGACGGGGCACCCCTTCTGTAGCCACGAAAGGGGCGAAAAGCAGACTGCGCTGGGCAGGAGGTGGAAGCGAGGCCCAAGGATCTGGCCGTAGCCCCGGAGTCCTTAAAGCGCTCGAGTGCGTTGTCTGCCTTGTCGCCAAACAAGCGACGGCCATCAAAGGCGATGTCCAAAAGTATAGCTTGGACATCACCCGAAAAGCCAGTGGACCTCAACCAGGCGTAGCGTCTCAGGGCTACTAACGTTAAAATGGTCCTGCCTAGTGAGTCGGCGGTGTCCAGCCCACATCTTATTGCAAACTTCGCTGCATCTCCGCCTTCGGCAATTGCACGGGAGAGCATGGCCCAGGCCTCCTTCGGGCACTGTGGCAGCACCTGCGCGACTGTGTCCCTCACCGAGTGGGAGTAACGGCCCAAGAGACATGCGGTGTTCACCAACCGCAGTCCTAATCTGGAGGAAGAAAACATCTTCTTCCCAAGGTGGTCCAGCTTGTTGGATTCCCTATCAGGTGGTGCGGTAGGGAATGCGCCCTTGGAAGTCGAGGCTTGGACCACCAAGCTCTCAGGGGTGGGGTGTTGGGAGAGAAAAATGGGGTCGCCTGGGGCCAGGCGGTGGCATCGGGCAATCATCCTATCCACAGGAGACCCTGTATTGGGCTTGGACCAAGTGCCCAAAAGGATGTCCGTGAGGGCCTCATTGAATGGCAGCAGGGGCTCTGAGGAGGCTGCTGCCGGTTGAAGCACCTCAGTCAGGAGGTTAGTCCTGACCGCCACCATAGGAAGCTCAAGGTTTAAGGCCTCAGCCACCCTACGCAACACCACTGCGTATGATGCACCCTCCTCGTTAGCCACGGTAGGGGGAAATAGTATGCCAAGGTCTGGGGAGGTGTCCAGACCACTGGCCTCACCCAACTCCTCTTTCCAGTCTTGTTCTTCTAACTGGTCTGCTAGAGAGTCCACAGACCCCGCCCAGTCCTCCTCAGGTAGCCACTCAGGGTGATAGGGAACACCAGGGGAGAACACTGGTACAAAAGTACCGGTTGGCGCCGGTCCCGACGTCGGTCAACGCCGGTCCGGCTCCGTGTCCACATCGAGGGGGAGGCTGGGGTCGACGTCGGCTAGGGACACAACCGGCGTTGGAGGAGGTGGAGGTGTCGCCACTGGATTCGGCGCCGGAGGAGGTGTCATGAGGTCGACCGCCGCGATCCGGATCCAGGCCTGGATCCCTGGGGACCCTGCGGTGCCGGAGCCGAAGCCGCCGGCATAGAAGGCCTAGAGCCCCCAGCCTAGTCCGCGGGGCCCGAAGGCGTGCCGGCGGAGTCGGGCTGCCCAAAGATTGAGTGGAGGGCTTCGTAAAAACTACGAAGTTGGGCAGGGGTCGCCCCGGCTCCCGGAAAAGGAGGAAAGCTCGGGGTCGACCCAGCAGGCTCCGTGGGCGGGCGGGGAGAATGCGATGAGCGACGATGCTTCTTCGCCTTCTTCTTGTGCTTCGAAGAAGACGAAGACTTCGACGATGAGTGGTGGTGATGGCTCCGTGACCGATCCCGCGACCTCCCTCTCGACCGGGACCTCGAGCGGCGCGGAGCAGACTGCCGGGCCTCGAGAAGCTTTCGGGACCGCTCCCGCAAAGACTTCGGGTTCATGGCCCGGCAGTCAGAGCACGACTTCGGGTCGTGGTCACGCTCCAAACACCAAAGGCACACGAGGTGCGGGCCCGTTACCGACATCAATTTGCAACAGGAGTCAGAAGCCTTGAAGCCGGTTCGAGGACGGGACATCCCTGCGTGCACCAGGAGTCGAACGACTCGAAAAGATGTCGACAAAAAGTCGCAAAAAGAGAGTCAAAAAGTGACTCGAGGTACCGCTCTCTCCAGATCTGCGCTGGCTGGCGTGAAAAAAGAAAGAACTGACGTCAGCGCGCAGGGGCGGCGTTTAAGTAGATACCGCGATGTCATTCCGGCGACCACGGCGCCAACGACGAACGCGGAGTCGACCGACCCCACCTACCGACGCACAGGGGTACTGCTGAAGAAAAATTCTCCGGATCCAGTCTGACGCCTGGGGGTAATTCTAAGGTGAGGAATCCATAACTAAATGTCTCTTTCAGATGAATTTATATCACCTCAAAAGGCAGAAGATGTTAATGGGGTGCCTCTTTAGCTGTGAATACTGTCTGAGCTCCATACTTTGTGAGATGCTTGCTACTGGTTTGGACACATAGAATATTTAAAAGTTCAACTGTGTGCATGTGCTACACCAAATCTCACATCAAGACTTGCTAAATACCTGAAGTATTTGATTTTGAAATTGTCAAGTTAATTGTTTAGATCCCATCATGGATTGCTGAATATGAAGTTGGAATACAAATTCTGAAGACAAGCACTACGAGTCTTTAAAGTTGGAAAATATAATTTGCTTGAGATTTGGGTTCTCAATGTCAGATTAAAGAGTTCTTTCCCCTCGCACTATCTCTGTAAATAAATAACTATGCAGGGAAGGGTTGTTAGGTAAAATGTATCTTGACCACTGCCTGATAACTACCAGGCTTTACAGGAAAATGTAATGCATCAAAGAATATAGTAGAATGTGTTGATCACAGCAACACCACTGTAGCAAACATCATTTGCAGTACCTTCTACCTGGGAGCCACAAGAAAGGGGACTACACTTTCATTTTGTTCGAGTAGTTTTCCATTTCCTTCCTTAATATTCTGCAAAATGTTTGCTTTCATATTAAAATCAAAGTACTCATAAGGGACGCAATAACAAATAAGAAAATATCATGCAGCCATATGAAGATTTTGTCTGTTTCTTTCTGAAGAAGGCTTTGATGACAAGATTCATCGGGGTTCCAGATCTTAATAGCCTGCACCCTTATCTTACTGAGGTATAGGCAGCTTTCAGCGGGCTTAGTACCCTTTTTCTAGTGATATTATGAAATTGAGAAGAGTTCTCCAAGGAGGTATGGGTGGCTCAGGGTATGTTGAAGTCAGTTGTTGAGGATAAGAAATTCCTATTAAGTGTTCTGTTACTCAAACCAACACAGGTGAATACAAATTATTCTGTGATGCCGTATAGTGGCACAGCATTTGCAGATCTTTTGTACAGTCATATTTCAATCATCTTTATTATACTAGAGTAACAAGATAAAACAGAAAACTACGACACACTTTTGTAAACACAAGCAACTTAAAGATATCTCACCCATTCTTCTTCGTGCCAGTCCACTTGCAGAGAAGACCGGCTATTTCTGCCTGTCCATCTTGCAACCAGCGTATCTTGGTCGTTCCTTAGCATCACCTGTTCCACATCTCCCGAGGTAGGAGATGCCTTGGATGCTATGTAATCTGGTCTTGCAGCATTCAGCCCTTGGATTGCGTTTGCCAGGAGTCTGCAGTCACAGACAGAGACGAGCTGCCTTGTCTAGAGGGATGCCAAATAGATAAGTGTTAACAGAGTGCAACTAACCACTCATTTCACACTGCTTTGCTAAGGTATGCTCGAAATTAAGATCTCTCTATCCTGCATATTATTAGATAAAATGCATAGTATAATGTTAATGGGTCTTCATAGCTGTATCTGCAGAGTCTGTGAAAAATTAGACACGTACTAACATGGTTATACTAGCATTAAAGCTACATTTCAGTCTAGTGTGGTCCTCGTGGTCTGAAACAATGAACTGTAACTTAAAATATAAGGGATAATGTACCCTCTGCTGTACATAATCAGGATATTGCAAGTCACCAAGGAGTTCCTTGACCATATAGAGGAACAAGGCTGAAGGTTTGCAATATTCTACTCCTTATATTACACGGTCACACCATAACACTTCCCACAAACCACTTAAATTCTTGGTGTGGTGCTTTCTGATATGAACGAGACAGGATATTTATAAACATGAAGACTAAAATTAGAATCTCTAGTGCAAAATGTAACACACCAAAAAGCAGATATTTCTTGCAAAAGGATATTTGAGTGAGTTTAATACAAATCAGATTTTAAAAACGCTGTAGCTCAGAATAGGTAGAAACATACACAGAGTCTATATTTCCTAGATTTACCTAAGGCACGGAAAAAATAAATATGTTGCCATAAATATCGCCTTTTTGCGTCTCACTGTTCATCTAGAAAAGCAGAAAAAAAGAAGCAAAAGCCAGGATTTTTTTTTAAAAGCTTCAGTTTTAACTGTGCAGCAAGGGAGCACTAAATTATGTTGCAGGGTTCACTATATTATGTGGCAAGAAAAGGCAAATTATGTGGCATAATACAGCACTTTTTAAATTTAATTATTTTGTCATCCTTGCACACTGTAATACTGTCTGGAGAAGTATTTCACCTCCTTAGTACCAGTTTAACAACCAAGTACAGAAATATGCAACTGAAAGATGACCAGGTTACTTTTGCTAAGGGCCTACCACTGTGCGCAAACAGATGTGTCAATGTTTTTAGTGACCTTTGATACGTTTGAGCTAGAAACAACCTTTTTTTGTTAAAGTCTGCAGATTGTGAAGCAGATGAAAAATTATGGGGCAAATGCAGCAAATCCATAAATATGCTGAAAAGGCTGCAGAATCACATCATTCCAGGGGCCCCTGATTATGTTCTGTGACCTGCTTTCAACTTGGACACTGGCTCTGGCAGCAGGCATTGTGATGTCAGAACTCAACTAAGTCATTAGAGTTGAGCAGCTACGTCATTTCGTTATAACAGGCAACCAGGGACGGCAAATGTCACCTTTAATAAGGGTTTTTCTACAGAAATTGCAGGCTCTCGTGTATTATACTGCTATATGTCAAATGGTGACATTACCATCTGCAGATTTCCACTTAACATGCAATGTTGTAGAGATTTGTACTGCACTTGTTATTTATTTATTTATTTGAGAAGTTTTATATAGCGCTGGCTAGACCCGGAGGTATCAGAGCGCTTTACATGAGGAACATTAAGTTACATCCGTTACAAGAGCATAGCAAAACACAGGCAAAAAAAACCAAAAAACCGTTGGCTGCTGAGGGAAGAAAACATAACGGGGAGACGAGGAAAAGCAATGTCCAATGTCCGGCTGGGTAGGTGCCGGCCGAGGGGGTGACCCAGAGCCAAACTCCTCTATAGCTGCCTAAACAGCTCCACCGGGCAAAGGCCACGTTGTTCAGTCTCCACGGTAAGTAAAGTGTTCAAGGTTTCAGCCCAAGGGGTATTGTCATAGATCGATTGGCAGCATCCCTCCCAGTGTTGCTGGGAAGCGCCGCCCTCACCTCATTAGGCCCTGTGCCGAGGCATCCGCCTCTGTCTTCGCGATCATGACCTTTGTTTAGGTGGGGAATTGCAGTAGGGCACTCCTGATTGCGTGAAATAGGAATTAAATGAGGGAGCTTCGGACTCAAACAGTCCGGCCCGGCCGGCAGCTGCACACCAGCGCCGACCCAGCCAGGCTCGAAGTGGTAGTAGTAGATGTTGAAGATTTTGTTGGATACCTTATAGGTGGGATGGGGGCTGCGACGGGAAATGGTCCAGTTAAGAGCACAATTGTCCTTTCAAATTGGCAGGCCCCTTATGCCAGAAGAAAAAAAACAGTCAAAGACTTGCTGTTGGGTTGCTAAGTACTCTGCAGTAAAGCTTCCAGAGATTAGGTCAGGACAGCCATCTTAAGGTCAGGCAGACAGAATGTGTAGGCCTGGGGTTGTAGGACACTCCACTGTTGTCCCATGCGATTCTTTCGGAGTGGGTGAGGCTGTAGCAGGACTAAGTGGGAAAACAGTCCCATTGCTAGACTTTTTCGCTGTGGAGACCTTGATATAAGCACCGAAACCACGCTCCGGGTGCCATTTTAGGGTCAGGCACAGACCTAGCCAGGTCCACCTTCAAGCAACTCTGCCCCATTTTTCCTCCCAGGGCAAGACACCGCTTGTGTGGAACCCCAGGATCACCCCAGCTGGCCAGTATGGTGTGCCCCCGAGCTTCGCTCACCTCCCGGTCACGCCGACTGCGTCGGTGGGATCACACGCCGCGGCCTCAATCACTGTGCGTTTTCGTCCCAGACATCATTGGTGCACTCATCCTGAGCGAGGGAGACCATCTCCGGCTCTCTGACAGCTGCTGTGGAGATAGGGGAAATGCCTCCTCTGTCGCCGCACTCAGTGCAGCCTCCACGGGTTAACGCCGCCATTGGAATCCCGCCGGACATACGGCCGCGGCGCCATCTTGTCCCCGCTGCAATCCAGGTGGCAGATACCTCGGCGATGACGCGAACGGAGGAAAGCGTAATTGGTCCCAAGGTGAGCCGCCGGTGTTCCGGCTGCGGAATCCTGGCCAAGGGTGGGAAAACAATGCGGCGGAACGCCGCAAAGGAGGCTGGAAAGAGGACTCGCAACGGAGCATCAGCTCCCCGCGGCCATGATGGGAGCTGGCTCCTCCCATTGACTTGAACATCACTTGTTCTATCAGTAGTATGGCCTTGAAGTTCTGTTGCAGTTCAGATACCTTCATGCCCTTGTGCAAACATTCCCATCAAAGACCGGAATCTGGTTATTTGAGTTGGATAATCAGTAGGATGAGTGTGAATAATATTCTCTTTTCATGTGTATTTGTGCTGTATTGGTTAGTAGTGCTTGGTCTGTGCAGCCACTGGTCTACTAATTCTGGTACATGACATCTGGAAAATGTGTATGAGCACTGCCTACTCAAGTATGTGTCTGAGGTAAAAGTATATGTCCTTTTAGGGTACACACTATCCTTTAACTAGGTTTACGGTGGGGTGTTGGATTGGTGTTGGTTTAGATTGTTGACTGTAGTTGTTAAGTGGTATTTTGTTTGTGAAGAGTGGGGTGCTGTTGAGTTCGGTGAGGTCAAATCATATGGTGCCTCTCAACTGTGCTAGATTCACCTGCATTGCTCTGTTGCGTACTCCGCTGGAGGCTGTGATTGCATTTTTATCATAGCTACTACTGTTGTGAGCTTGGGGATACCAAACTGCACAAAATAACCGAGATGTGCAGAGTGTGTGGAGTGGTTATCTAAATTGTTTTACTAGATTCTGGGTATTGTTTCCCGGTGGATGGTTGTGAACACAGCAACATTCAAATGCTAGTCACATCACCCGTGTACTGCACTTATGTTGTACAATAGCTGTCAGATGTTTTTCTCCTTCATATTTGGCTATCAGATGCAATTTCTCCTCATTCCTTGAAGCACAAGAATATCAATACGACTGTCAGATGTTTTTCTTTCCCTTTTTCCTGTGATGTACAAAAATAGCCTAACAGTCAACCATATAAATTTAAATATGTAAAATATAAGTACATATGAAAATATACCTAGGAGATCAACGACTGTGATTTTTTTTTTGCAAACAAACTTTATTGGGCATTTGTAAGACATGTAGTAGTACATTACAGACACTTGCATGACTGTGCGAGCAATCATGATTACACTCTTGACATATATGCATCTCGGTATTACGGTATTGGCGTCCATATTCATTCAATTTGTCCTCAAGAGCTTCAATATTGGGTAGTTGCAAATCACGTCAATAAATGGTGCAATGGTTAATTCAACTCCCCGCCCTCTGCCAAATGGCAACCCCCTCAGCCCTCCCTCCTCCCCCCAGGCGTGTCTTGGGTTATTATGCACAGGCGTTCTTCTCCTGGCCACCCTCCAGAGACTCCTAGGAGATCAACGACTGTGATGATTCATAAACCGGAGAAACCATGTAAGGAATGTGCCTCCTACCGCCCAATATCACTCCTAAATCTTGAAACGAAGATCCTGGAAAACGTACTTGCCAACCACCTGTTGCAGGTGGTAGACACACTGGTGGCCCCAATCACTCGGGCTATATGCCTTAGAAGGCAAAGAGACACAATCTACGCACACTGGCTGGGTGCCTGGCAAGGTGCAACCGGAAAGCCAAGCCGCCCAGCCTACTTGACCTGGATGCTGAAAAGGCATTTGGTTCATTGGAATAGCATTACTTAATGGCAGTACTGCGCAAAATGGGGATGGGAGCAGAGTTTATGTCCTGGGTTACATTGTTATGCAATGACCAAGTTGCCAAGGTTAGTGCAAACGGGGCTGTCTCAGAGGAGTTTAGCTTAGGTAGGGGCACTAGTCAGGGATGTCCACTGTTCCCCCTTCTTTTTGCATTGGCAATTGAACCCTTAGCATGGTGACTGTGGACGGATGCCTTGATGCGAGGAGTGAGGTGGGACCCAAACTGGGAGGACTCCATCTCCTTGCATGCTGATGACATACTGTTGTATCTGCGGAGCTAGAACGCTCAGTCCCCAGGGTGCTGATTGTTCTGGCAGTGCTTGGCTCCAACTCTGGCCTCAAGATAAATTGGCACAAGCCTATTGCATTCCCGCTGTCAGAGGAGGTGGGGCAGGGCCTGGCCCTACCCTCCTGCATGGCAACCCAGAGATTTCAAGTATCTGGGGATCTTTAGCATGAGGGACCAGGACTCATCTGTTAAGGAGAACTTAGGGAGGGTACTACCATCATCACTTCTGGGCAAGGCTGACCTTTACAAAATGATATACCTGCCAAAATGCCTTTATGGTTTACAGATCTCCCAGTTTGAGGTCCTGGATGGTTTCTTAAGGGCGGTAGTGGATGTTACATGTCACTACTGAAGGGGGATGGGACACGGAGGATTGCATGGTCGTCCCTCACTTGAAAGCCACTGGAGGGCGGAATCGCCTTTGCTCGCTTACACCTTTACTATTGGGGGACGCAGTTGCAAACAGTCAATGACTGGGCCATTGCCTTCCAGCAAGAGCTCTCAGTGATGGCAGACAGATGGTCAGTGGACCTGGAGGGGTACGTCCGACGACTATACGGAGAGCAGGGGATGCCACCCCTGCCAACACCTATGGCAGTGGTCGGCAAGGTACGACAAGCCGCAACCAAGGCCCTAGGGTGGAGGGGTAAACTGACATTAGAAACCCTGCTACGGGATTCTGAATCCTTAAGAAGCTGCGTATTATAGAAGGCCACTGAAAGTGGAACCAGTTGGGAATCAGTAAAGTGGGTGGCATCTGGTGAGGAAATTAGATGATACCATTTGGGGAACTGCAGGGGGGAGTATGAGTTGTTTGGGGGTCAGTACCTTCAATACTGGAGTAACTCCTGAGAGAACATGAGGACACCTTCAGAGAGGCCCCAGATGAGTCGCCTATCGAATGCAAGGTCTTGGGAACTCCATTGAACAGCCACTCTGTGTCTCGTCTATACTCCACTCTCCCGCACAATAGCCTCCCTTCCCTGGATGGCCTCAGAGACAAACAGGGAAAAGATCTATGCAGACTGGAGGACGAAGACTGGGGACGATCTGCAGATACACTCGTGAGGTGGCCATATGGGCTGGGATCCAGTTAATTCAACTGAAATTGCTCCACAGGGCCTACTTTACGAGGCCGAGACTGTCCGAATGGGGAGGACTGGTTCAGACCTCTGTTTGAGGGGTTGCAGACAGAAAGGTACACTGCTACATACAATATAGGGGTGCCCCAGGATCCAGCCTTTCTGGGGGAAAGTGGGCCGTCGATTGTCAGAAATCGTAGAGTTCACACTAGAGCTCACCCAACAAATTAATAGCTCTGGGCATTCGGGGGGAAAAAACTTTGGACCACTATCTATACCGTTTTCTTTTGTAATACTGCCCTAATGCTCGTGAGACACAATGTGATCAAACTATGGGGGCAGGATAAGCCCCTGTCATTGCAGACCTGTGAGTCCAACTTGGACTGGTGTATGAGGGCAGAAAAGATGAAGGGTTTAGGAAGCTGGCTCTTTATATAGTATACCAAAAAGAGGTATACTGTACAAAGAGTCCCGGTATTCCCTTATAAGTGGATAGGGGCTTCCTCTAGCAATCCCATGGTGCTCTTCTAGGGGGTAGTGTGATCGAGCAGCCTTAGGATTATCAGAGAGGAGTGTTAGACATCTGCAAATACACACACAGTCAATAAACAATTTACATAACTCAATAAGGAGATCCACACCAACTTATAAAAATAACATGGCTCTTTATATATATTTAGGCACCAGAATCAATATGATCAGGTAAGTAAGTTTCGACATAGTAAAATACTCTTAGTTTTCAAAAGTCGACACTTAGTGCAATTTTCAGAGGCAGCAACGTTATCCTATGGAGGAAAAACAAATACTGCATACAGTTACTTCACAGCGATTTACGGAACTAATCTCCTGGACTTAAGGTGAGAAAAGGGCAAGGCCCAAGGCAGCACCAACAGGTCAGCTCGGGTGGCCCTGGGGCGGCCGGGTGCAAAGGTGCTACTCAGCGTCGGGTGCCCAATGTTATCTTATGGGGGAAAAACATGTACTGCATTCGGGCACTTCACGACAACTTACGGACCAATCTCCTGGACTTAAGCTAAGTATGGGGCAAGGGGCAAGGCCACTGGGGGTGAGTGTCTGAAAAGTTTCAGAGCTTCGTCCATCATCTCCTTGTGTTTATTTTGTTCGCCCTAAGTTGGCAGGGTATGCGTAGACGTGGGTCCCTTGCTCACTTTGCCACTGAATTAACGCTAGCCTGGCTGATGAGGAGTGTTACCCTGACACCGGTCCCAGGATGCTTGTTTCCAGTCCAGGGAAGACCTGGCTTGGCAGTTCGGGCTGAACTGTTCCCATAAGGAACAGGGTCAAGACTGATTTGCATATGGCTGGGTCTGAACTGGAACGGCGAAGTGAGCTGAAGAATGATGATGGATTCAACCCAGATCTAATAGTGACTGGGGGTGAGTGTCTGAAAAGTTTCAGTGCTCCGTCCATCATCTCCTTGTTTTTGCAAGGTCCAAGGCTACACCAGCAGGTCACCTCAGGAGGCGCTGGGGTGTCCTTGTGCAGAGGTGTGTTACGGCGTTGGGTGTCCCATTCACTTTAATGGAGAAGGTTCCAGTTGCAAAGAGGCTTCAAGCTGGGACTGGGATGCCAGTCAGGTTGAACCAACAAGTGGGCTCAGGTCTCACTATGCTCGGGGACGTGGCGACACCTTTGGTCCTCTTCTCCTTGAGCCAGGGCGGGCGGGTGCAGAGGTGTTCTGAGGCTTCGGGGTTTCGTCTCTGGAGACACTTGTGAAGAGGGGGCCTGCACAAAGAGGCTGCAGGCGTTGTCGGTGAGTCGACAGTGGGCAAACCCAAGGTGGGCTTTGTCTCTGGAGGGATGGGGCACCACGCTGGCACCACTGGTCCACTTTAACTCGGGCTAGAGGGCACGGGTGCAGTGGTGCTTTCCGATGTCGGGTTTGCGGCGGTACGGAGTCCTCACAGTTCTTTTGGAGTGCCTGCAGGGTGCAGGGAAGCAGATCCGCTACTCCACAGGAGTTCCTGGGTCTTTGTTCAAGGCAGGCAGTCCTCCTAGGCTTTTGGAGGAACAGCAGCTGCTGGTCGAGACAAATTTAGCGCAATCTGGTGGGAACAGCAGACAGGCTGGCAGGGTTGGGGCAAGTCAGTTGCTTCTCCACAGTCCTTGCATCTCGCGGCTCTTCAATGTCCTTCTTCACAGGTCAGCAGGAATCTGATTTCCTGGTGCTAAGGGCTCTCCTAAGTACTAGATTTAGGGGTGTTAGGGGAGTGTAGGGTAGTAGCCAATAACCTACTGAACTCTGGGGTCACTACACCCTCTATATGAGCACTTCCTGTGGGAAGTGGGCATCACAGAGATCGCAGCCTTCTGATTTTCGTCTTCACTTCAGGTAGCCCACCTTAGGGTTGGAACTAGTCTGAAAGTGAACACGCCTCTCTGATTTCTAATTTTCTCTCCTGCCCAGGCACCAAATGTGCCCTGGGCGGGGGTGGGTGGTCGGCATCCTTTCCAGTGAAGGAAGCCAGATTCGCATACCAAAGGCGATGGGCTCATTGAAGACCCCTGCCTTGGAATGCTAATTCACAGATCGTCCTGTGGGAGGGGGTGTAAACACCCCCTGTCTGATCAGGCTTTGTTCCGAAACTGAGAGCAAAGGCCATCACCCCTGGGGGTCAGAAACTCGTCTGTGGTGGCACGCTGGCTAGGACCAGTCATTCAGCACACTAGTAGTTGGTAGGTTTTCATGGGGTACCTCTAAGGTGCCCTCTGGGTGCATGTATCAATAAATTCATCACTGCAATCAGTGTGGGTTTTTGAATATGAGATGTTTGATACCAAACATCCCTAGTTTTAGTAAAGCTATCATGTAGCTGGGGGGTTTACCAGTGTCCAGCACATGTCCTTAAAATGGCTTCCCTGGTCACTTGTACTGCCAGTGATGGGACAGGTCAGTACAGGGGCATATCTGCTCGTGCAGGTATGCCCACACATAGTAGTATAGTGCACACTGCCTTAGGGATGTAAGTCCTGCTATAGGGATGACTTACCTATACGACATGCAGTGTTTGCAGGCATGGCACACAGGGCTGTGTGCTATGTCGTATTTTCACTTTTGTCAGTGCCAAGACATGCAGTCTTCAAAGGCAGTCTGCTTGAGTGTGGTGAGGGGTCCCTAAAGGTGGCACAATGCGTGCTTCAGCCCTTAGGGACCCTCTTTAGTACCCCAGGCCCTAGGTACTAGGAGTACTATTTACTAGGGACTTACAGATGGTGCTAAAGTTATTGCCAATTGGGGAAACAATTGTACAGTTTAGGGAGAGAGATCTGGCTCTGGGGACCTGGTCAGCAGGAACCCAGTGCACTTCCAGTCAAAATTGCATCGAATACCAGGCAACAAGTGGGGGTGACACTGTCAAAAAAGGCACTTTCCTACACAGGGTTGTACGCGAAAGTTTGAGAAAATGTGGGGCCTGTGCAAGAGCACAGATGAATCCGGCCCCTAATGGGTGGCACACGTGGAAGCCCCATTGTTGAGAGCTATAAAGGGGAGCTTTATTATGGTACGTGGGTGACGTCGTTGTTTGTTCACGTGTGCAAATGTTTGGTGGATGGCCCTTGTGGTATGGACTGGTGGTCCTGCTGTTAACGTTACTGTACTTGACACACATTGTTGTTCGCAGTTTGGTGGGCCCCTTTAGCACCTGGTTGCGTATAAGCAATAAAAAAGATTAAAAAAGAATATATAGCAGATGATCTGCTTTTTCTGTGTCCACGAATAAGTTAATGAATTGTCATAAAACTGATGAATAACTCTGGGTGTTGCAATCCCGCACGTAGATTTGACAATTACTGTCTGGCTTAAGGACCTTGCCCAGGTATATCAGTAGGTAAGCAACATGATACCATCCAAAATAACATTATTTAAAAAAATTAAAATTATGCTATTCAGTGGGTGAAAAAATCCAGACACTGGTCAATCCGCAGAGGACTACCCTGCTAACATTGCTGGGGATCCCACAATGAATGCTCAAGTTGGTGATCATAAAGATATTAAGAGATGTCTCAAATCCCGAGAAGAAGAAAGTAGTCAGTGGTGTGCTGCCCTCAAAGAATCACATAAAATGTTGTGTCAATGCTGGGTTGTGATGGTGGTAATAAATTCTGTAGAAATCAGTGAGCAGGTGCTATAAGCTACAATATGAGAACAAACAGTGACATTTGAGGGTAGTTGCCTAATGATCTTCTCAGACCGCTACTCAGACACTTTGGCTGGAAAGAAAGCGTAACTCTCTACATGAAAAGATCTGGATGCTAAAGGGATGGATGCATCAAACAGGTATGCGGTCACATTAAAGGTGCCTTAGTGGGGCAGAAATGAGTATTAATTAATTTTGAAGCAGTCATGTCATATAGACTAGTAAGAAATGCACAACTGCTTAAAGGAACAGTTTGAAACTGCAGTTTCTCAGTGAGGGAAACAAACGGCGACAGTCATAAAAATGCCTCAAAAAAGAGGGTGGCGTAATTAACACAATTTATCAGCAGTCCAACCGCGCTCACCATAACTCTTAAAGGTGTCAGTACAAGCTACCTTCAAACTATATAACATAAAGGAATCAAAAAGGCAACAAGAGAGGGCCTCTTGCTTGGGTGCTCTGCGTCAGAGCTAAAATCTCAGTCCTTTCCTTTGTCCAGCACTTTGATATTTTAAAGGGTTTGATGAGTGAACAGGAAGGCAAGGAAAGAGAACCTCCTATCCTTTTGGAACAAGTTTTCTTAGTAAGTCCAATTAAATCATTTATTTACACGCTTTCTTGAAAAAATGTCACTTATTCAGGCAGTGTCCAAAGAGGCTTGGCAAAAACAGTTTTTCCACCACTTACAGATTATGCTAAAGAAAAACAGTCGGCCAGACCTGGTTTAAACATTACCCCGTGTAGTCAGAATTTAACCTTTTAAATTCAGATCCACACACACGCCTACTTGCATCTGCTGGATCCTAAAAAACACAGAATCATCATTCTCTGTAGCAATATTTTAATCCTCACATGTAATACACAAGCATACTTGCTTAACATTCTATCATTAAAAAAAGTAACAGCTCACACTGTACCATTAAAAATGCAAGTTGTGGGCAAAGCCTGCTACGCCCCTCTTTAAGTCGGTCACATTCTAGCCAAATATGTAGATGAATGAAGCCGAGACTCTGGGGTGGAGACACGAAGTCTTAAGGAGATGCAGGGTACCTTTCACAATATTGAGACCAAGGTAACAGCCAGAGACGGATAGCTAGAGATAATGTAATGTACAGAAGCAATGCCAACAGGAAACGCTCAAAAGAATGGGCAAGACTGATTTTAGAGTGACACAAATCAGCAAGGAATTACCTAGAATATGCTTTGAATCCTCACTCAATTGAGCCTAAAGAACAATACTATAGCATTCAATCAATGAATCTTGGTATTTCTGGTACTCCTTCTTACAGTCAGAATTGCTACCTAAAAATTAGTCAGTTGAGATGAAAGTGTGCAGACAATTCCAGTTCTGTAACAGTCAAGTAGATGGAGTCTCAACAGATGAAGGAACGGTCTTCGAAGCCGCGACAACCAAAAAGAATGCCACTTGCCAAGGACCTAGGGTGCTATTTGTTTTGGGACTGGACTAGAGAGACACAGTTGAAAAAGCCATTTCAAAGTTTAAGGACAAATATTCACATGCCTGTGTTTAAAGGATGCTGACTGGTATCTGACCAGAATACGAAAGGTTCTAAAGCGCAAGGCCCACATGTTTGCATAGACAGATACTGTCCACAAATTATTTAGAGAATGTTAAATGGGAATATGGTGAGATAACAGATCTCTAAATAATAAGGGTGCTTCCTTCACTAGTTAGGTTTTCCGGATTGCCTGGTGCATTGGGGTGGGAAAGATCCTACCCCAATCTCAGAGATGACACTGGGTCGAGGGCTGATAGGTGGAATTCCAAGTAGTGAACGGACACATCTTGGGGTACACTGATCCCCACCACCAATTAATATTCTCATGTCTCGGTGTACATGGGTATCCACATATGGACGTGATTTTATGAGTCATGGAGACTGCACTGCTGTGGAAATCTCAACATTATTAGCAGTAAAGTGGTGTTGATCCTAAACTAATATTCAAACTGATACTGTACAGATTTAGTTCTGTGCAGATGTGTATCTGAGAGTTATTACAATAAAGAAATGCAATGCCTCCACCATATTGGTCTAGGTAGTGTACATGTAGCATACCATATTTATTACCCATTAAATTATCATGTAAGTAAGGGAAGACTGTGTGAAACAGAATGTCTGTTTGCAAAAGCATATCTAAGTTATACAATGACAGGTCTACCATTTCTAAATAACATTTGCTCCTCTAAAACTTACAAAAGCAGTATTTAAAGTAGTAGATTTATTCTTAAAAAAGACATATTACTGTTGTGGTCAGGAGGATGGCACCCTGTTTCACACGATTTGGCAGTGTACGGTGATTGTGAAGTTCTGGCGGGGGGTACTGGCCTGTCTTGCTGAAGTTTTGGGGTGTGAGCTACCCTATTCCCCAAAATTGGTGCTGCTTCATATTATGGAAGAGGTGGGGGGAAATATTTATAAGCGCCACCTGATGCTATTGGGATTTACGCTTGCCAAACGAGACATTGCACGGAAGTGGAAGGCAGAGACCCCGCCCTCATTGTCAGCATGGAAAAAAGGTCTTGATTTTAATATGGGTCTGGAGGCTCCTATTTTTAAAGCTCGAGGGTGTCCGCACAAGCACTTTAAGATCTGGAGGAGGTGGGCGAATTATAGAGGCCTATACCTGGAGCCCCTCTCCGCGGGGGATGTTGCGGTTCTGGGTTAATTGGGCAGGAATGTGGTACAGAGATATAAAAGGTCCAGCGGGATTTGTCATCTATGGGCGGGCGACAACCCGCTGCTTATTATGTGGTGCAATGACAGTGCATTGGGGGGGAGGGGGGGGTCTTGTTCCTTTATTATTTCATTTTTGTAAAATGCATATATTAAAAGTCAACGCAATATCCATGTTGTACTATGTAGCAGTCAGCCTCTGGGTTACAGGGCTCTGCATTGTATTTGACAATTGACGCAATAAACATTGTTTACAAAAAAAAAAAAAAGACATATTACAATCAGTATTAAATATCTATGCCTATGAAGACTTAAGAAGACAGTTTGTGTGATTGCCTTTACCCTCATCAACTTTTAACCATGAACACCTTGCTTGGGGTCCCACTGGGAAAGGGAAAAGTACAGTGATTGCACTGTGTAGGAAAGTGCCCTGCTCAGTAGGCCATGCAAGTAGAATACCATCTAGAGCGGAGATGCTCCACTGACTACAGACAAGTGCAGACACAAAACTGCAGCTCATAAACATGACCCAGGACATAAAAAGGTACGAGCGGCGGCTATTCCAGAAGGGAGGGGTACCATTATCCCACTGTATCTGAATGCACCTTACTCCTGGGTGTAGGTGTCAGCAAGATCCCAGTTGGTTAGAGGTTACTGCAGGAACAGTTTCTCCATGGGATTCTCAAAGTAGGACCAAAGGTCCATTATGCATTACTGATTAAACTCTCTACTAGTGGAATACCAGACTTCTAACTACGCGGGACCCATATAAGATACAAGTGTAAGACATGAAGTACACTCCAACTTTTATGTACGGTTGTGCAAAAGTAAAGTACATTTCCTTTTTGTACGTCAAAGCACTGACAGGAGACTGATTTATTGATTGTTGCTAGAAGGCCTGTTGAATTCTGAGTCTATAACCCCACACTACCTCCCTGAGTATGTCTTAAAGTGCTCAACTTCGCTGCATGAGGTTTAAGTGTTAAAGAGATGTCCTTGGTGCTCTCTTTTGGGCTCAATAGTAAAGTTAAGTCCTGGGTGACCGGTGGTAACTGGATCTGACTGTCACAATCTTAGCCAGCCTAGTAACCAATGTATGGCCTGGGGCTCCTGGAAAAGTTCCCACACATGCAGTCTTATCTCGCTCATGATGAGTGGGACTCAAATTAAATCATGAATTGAAGCAATGCTCTGATTGTGGTCATGTAATATTGATTGTTGGCATACCTTATAATAACACTATGAGTTATGAAATCAACCATTTGTATGATTATTAAAATATTAGAAAATGCATTAAAAACTAGCTTTGAATGTGTCTGGTTGTCTTAATTTAGTGAAATTAGATTCATTTAACCCACAGTTCAAATAGTCAAACTATATGTAAAGAGCCACAATATCTACATCTTAAGCAACTGGGACACAGTATGAAAGGTAAAAACAGAGACAAGAAATCATCCTTTCACCTTGTCTGCCAAAATGGCCAATGTCCTCTCAAGGCCATTGGCGGATCTGTCCTTGGCTGCTCTTGAGAGTCTTTCTGCGTAGTAGCTGACTTGGGTCTTCAGAGTGTTAATGTTTGCAATGATCTCCTTTGCCCGAACGATATCCTGGGGTATGTAAATGATGGACTGAGAGGCTGGAGAAGTACTGAGGAAACAAGGGAAGAGCAATCGGAAGATACATTAAGCAGGCAAACCTGTGTTAGAACAGACTACAAACTCACTCCGTGGGTCATTCGTTCAGGCTACACACATGCCATGGCCAACCTACCAGATACGCAGCACTATCTTTTGCTCTACTCTATCAACGGTCAAATATCCCAAATGAAAAAAATTGGTAATAACAGGAGTCACCCGAAGCTCCAATCAGTTGTGATACAACACAAAGATACCTGTGATTCAAAATTATTTTTATTTTAAACTCAAAAAGATCCAGATAAGGAATGCAAATTTCTTTTTAGCTCCCTAAGAAACATCCTACTCCCAACTTAAATTACTCTTGCGTCAATACCTTGTTGGACCCTTCCCATGGCTGCTAATGAAATAGTACGTACACAAAGTTCACTGCTAATAAGTCACTTCTATTGGCAACTGTCAAATTTTGTGTATGTCTTACTGTCAGAAGTGAGCTCAATGAGATTTAGATATCACCGCAGGTTTAATCTCTTCTGTTTAGGTTTCTTTAGTCAGTGAAAGATCCTTGGCGTATACCTGGCATCAATGTTCAGTGAGGTTTTTCCCAATTAAGCCCTGGTTTAACAGTGCCTGTGTGGTGTGTGGTGTCCACACCCAGGTCAAATAATGCAGAGAGGTCTATGACTAGAAATTTACATTACAATTACCAAAAAGCATGGATTGTGCCATCTTACAAAGTCTTTTTATTATGGGGCAGGAACACAGTAAAAATGACTAACACATTGGCATTACCACTCCCCCTATCAGTTTGGAAAAGCTATGTTCCATTGTAGTTCTGGTTTGCTTGCATAACGTAACTAGTGGGTAGCATACTACAGTTCAATGCTATAGGATTTGGTTTCACTTGCATGCTGTTTCTAACTACACTACACTGTTTTTTTATCCGTCAGTTCCCTAAATATTTTGATACTCTGATTAACCTTCATATTCACCTGCAATTTGTTGATTTGTTAATTTTCAGGAGTAATAGAGGTGACTAGAAATGACATCTATGTTACTTTCCAGCCCTGATGAAGTAAACGGTACTACCCTTACCATAACAAAACACGTTAGTTAGTTGGAATTCTATGTCTTAAAGGTTGGCTGGTTGAACTTCTATGAATTTAATCAAATAGAAGGACTGTTTGAATACCAAGTGTGACACAGCTGTTTTGGCATGCCGGCTATTTGTTACTTAAGACTTTTTGACTTTCCATGACTTGGAAGGTGTGGGAAGGGCTGTAAACTCATATTGCAGTCTGCCCAACTATTGCTCAACATTCAAGTTTCAGCCTTTTGTAACTTGGCATACACACATTAAGAGAGTGCCAACGTTACTCTTGCCACTCCATAATTTAAAGTTTCAATTCACTGTGTCTGTTTCATGTGTGGTGTCCACACTCTGATCGAATAATGTAAAGAGGTATATGGCTGTAAATTTACATTACAATTCCCAAAAAGCTGGGATTGTGCCATCTCCCAAAGTATATTTGCTAAGGGGTACGCACACAGTAAAAATAATGACTGCAACACTTTGGTATTACGACTCCCCAATGTCAGTTTGGAAAAGTTGCGTTCCCTTGTAGTCCCAGTTTGCAAAATTGGAGGACCAGAAAAAAGGAATACTACACTTACAAAGAGAATTAATAAACTAAACACATCTTCAGGAAATTCTTCACAAAAATGTTACTTGTTGTGCATCAAGTGTTTTCCAGAAAAGGAGGTTATGTGTATAGATAAATGACTTTCACCAATAATTTACTAATTAAACAAACAACTGAAAATGAAGTACTGTTTATGATAACATATTTGTTTTTTTATTGGAAATGGCATGGCTTGTTGACATACATCTGCATTCCAAACTGCAAACACTCTTTCAAATGAAATGTGTTGACCTGAGAAGAGCCAGAGAATGTGCTCCAGAATACTTGGAGCCTCAGACATACAGAGTGCATCCATGTATGTCACCGCTGAGAAAATTCACAGCCATGTGCTGTTGTCTGCCTTCTAGAAATTGACAGGGATCAGGGAAAAGAACCGCAGGCTTACCTAACAAATTTTCTCCTACAAGGAAGAGGCAGTGCGATGCAAAGTCAAGTAAGTGCTTTTGAAAGCTTGATAGAATTTATTGTATTAAAAAAAAACTCAATAAATCAAGTCACACATTTCGTTTTTAAATATTTTTCAAGTTAATATGAGAAAGAAATAATCTAGGCAAAATTGCAGTTCTAGATTTTTATGGCCATGTGTGACAGCAGGGAATTTGCAATTTCTGGATACTTTTCAAACTGCAGTCCTAGTAACAGCTGTCATTGGGCTTGGAGTGTTGCTGGTGGGAGTACAGAGCGTAAAGTGCTTTAATTCCTAAATTACATACCAACAAAACATTGCAAAACGACAAGCAAGCACAGTGATGCATGGCAGTTGAGGCAATGGAAGTAAATACAAAAGAAAAATGTATTTTTTCTGCAGGTGACAGGTGACTAGGGGAGGTGAAAGAAACAGCATAATACGCATTATACTATTTTGTGCCAGAGTGACAGAGGAACACTTCTCTCAACAGGCTCTCAAAAACAGAAAACTCACCAACACTCCTCAAAACTGCTAAAAAAAGAAATCAACAAAAAATTAGCAAATTGATAGCAAATGGCAAAAGCACAGCGGAAAAAAAATGAACACATTAATTAAAGGAAGAAAATAAAGTGTTTAAGGAATCATCATTGGATTAAACGAAAAAAGGCTTCGCCAGTCGTTGTTGTGGAAACAGCTTGGCGTGGCTGTGTGTACCTGTATTGGGGAGGGATGAACAGGTACACATTCCTTCTGGAACACATAGTAATACGGTCATGAACCATATGAGATCCAACACTCTAGCAAAGTGTCACTGCGTTTAATCATCAAGAGTGTGCACCTCGGAATGGGTGATAACATGCAATATTTGTGTGTTACCCCACATTATGAGGTGTGTAAATAAGGACGGGTGCAAATTGGGCACCTGATAAATATCGAACCAAGCTCAGTCTTTAATGGGTACTTCCCAGGTGTGCACTTTTCACCTGGGAGGAAGGCCCTTTGCACCCTTCCTGGAATGAGGGACTCTGCAATTTTCATTTTCACCTGTGAGGCTGATCAATTTGCGTTCGCCTCTGAATGAGGGCCTCTGCAGGTCATTTTTCTCTGCTTTGCAGCCCAAATAGCTTTTTTCCTTCTCAAGGCTCTAGTTTGTTGATTGAACCACAACCCCTTGAAGTATAAGGACTTCATGCAAGCCAAAGGCAGCTGGACCTTTAGCAAACATTACCAGGTAACACGGCCCATTTCTCACACGTCTCCACCCTCCGTAATACGTTTATCTGTGTTTAAATAAGTCCACTGCTCAGTTGAAACTGTATATGCAAGTGGAGTTAATGCACCCTTTATTTTGAACACAAGCCACCCCGAAGACACTCAACTACTCAGTGTGTACACATATAATATGTTTCAGGCCACCACCAAGACTTTCTGATTTCACGTAGAAAACGTTCCAGAATCTAGAACCTTTACAGCAGGGGCATATAAGATAAAAGGATCTATTGCAAACTTTTAGAGTCCGTTTTCTCTGTGAACAAAAAGTAAGCAGATAGTATTTAAATTATACAAATATGGCAGTCATCAGGACCCATCTTATTTTACTGCACTGTTAAGGACACAAGAAAGTATAACTTTTGGCTGAAGGATACTCCTGGTCTGAAAGACTCTATAGGACTACTTTGAGGTATAAAATAGGAATGAAGAAGGAGCTTATTTAACAAAACATCAACTTCAGTTGACATTCATGCACTGTGTACTTGAAGTGGACATACACTTATTAAAATATAAAACATGTTCCTCGTCATTAATGTTTTAAATCCTGCTAGATTTCCTCCAAAACTCTTCCAATCAATAATTTAAAAAAATATTTTTGGAAGCATCTTTCTTATTTATACTATTTTGTTATTTGAGCTGCCTTAGTCTAAAACAGGAGTGACATATAACGTAATGTAAAGTGGATTTATAAAGTGCTTGAGTACCAACTGAGGCGTTTTGCCAGAAACTCAGAGATTCAACAAGAGTACAGACCGCAGAATAAAAAGCCAAGTTTTAAGAGTTTTTCGAAATTGTAGAAACTTTACAGTTGATCAAATATGAATTAAAAGTAATTCAAAACACTAAGGCCCTGATTTTGATGTCGGTCGGAGGCTTTCCGACCGACATCTTCGGTGTTAATTCCGACTGCCGTAGTACGAATACGGCGGTCGGAATTGAAATAGCAGGTCATTCTGGCTGGCGGAGCCCGTCGACCAGTCGGAACTGGCACATAATCCCTTAAGGACGGCGTTCCCGCCATCGGGATTACGACGTCGGTTTCCCATAGGCTTTTCATGTCGGGCTTTCCGACATGAAAAGCCTGTCAGAAAGCGACTTTGGGGGCTCCTAGCAGGGACCCCTTGCAACAGCGGCCTCTGGCTGGAGGCCTGGGGGGCACATACGGTGCCCCCTTGTCTATCCCTGCACCGAGCGGCAGGCTCCGTGTGGTGCCTGCCACGCGGTGCAGGGATTAGCAAAAACTCCCATTTTTCTATGGGAACTTGTGCTGCGCCCGAATTCCAACCACAGCAGAAGATCCCATAGAGAAATGAGAGTGTGCGACCGCACCATGTGTGGTTGCATCCTAATTCATGCGGTCGGGACCGCCGACTGGAGGTCGGTCGGCCCCGATTCCACAACAGTGTCAGGAGGACGTGAGTCCGCCCTAAATCGTAATGAGGCACAACATGTTTCATATTCAAATATGGTGCTCCTTGGCATGTTTTACTTATCTTAGGAACAGATGGCAAAAAAGAATTAGCAGAGCGAAGGATACAAGCTGATTGATAAGAAAGAAAGAGCTTGGCTAAAAATTTGGGACTAGAATCATATAAACTTTGATGCAAATACATAAGCTTTCGGATATAAATTTCTTCCCATTTGGAATCATACAGCCATCAGAGGAGGACAGGGAGTGCAACCGATTACAGCAGAAAAAAGTAAAAGGCTGCATTTTCGTGATGGTGGAAAGAAAAAGAAATGCATCCTTTTACTTTGACCTTTCAATGTCTGAAGACGTGTCACAAACGGAAGACAGCCTTCAAAAGAGAAAAGCTCACAAAGCTGAAATTGGGCACGAGCAAAAACACATTTTAAATGGAAAAGCCAGTAGAAGTTAAAATATTATTATTTAGGTACAACATATTTCATTTCCTTAAAAAGTGTTTGTGCCCATCCCTCTTTTCTCAATTTTTTCACCCAATCATATTGTTTGATAAAACCCCACTTGGAAGACTATAATGTGAGACTGCATACTTACTTCTTTTTTGCCTCTTCAAATTTATGCAGGTGTTTCCGTAGTCCTCCTGTTTTAAACCCTTGACAGTGGGCCGCTGGAGCACCTATAGTCACAATGTCATAATTCTGATCTGGAAGAGAAGATAGCAACTCTGTGAGGCATTCCAATCCTTCTGGTTTGCACCTTTGCTGTGGTTTGAAACCTGCTACATAGCCGGCCATTGTATGGTCTGCGTAAAAGGACACTTTCAGTTCAGCCAACCTATAGCAGGCTGGCCTGGCCAGGCTACCACTGAAAGGTGTTTACAAATTAAAAATTTTTTTTTTTTTTTTTTAACTAATTTTATTGATTTTCATGAAAACAATACATAGATGTAGAAGCAGCCAGTGTCTATGAAAAAACTGGTCACAATTAGGTAAGTATCATACGCAGCTCTCATGTAGATACATATTCACTACAATGTGCTTGGATGCATGATCCGTATCTTCCGCAGCGTGGGATGGGGGTATTTCTAAGGTTACAATACAACACAAAGGTTGCATTCTCAGCACTTTCTATTCAGAATGGGCAGTTGGTACCTACTATCTATTTATATTTGTGGACCGGCTCTCAGGGGAGATGGGGAGAGAGAGTCCATTCTGAGAGTGCACAAGACCCTGGAGAAACAGCTTCCAACCAACCAATTTATCATTGCTTCTAATGAGCCTGAGGGATAATTCTTCTTCAGCAATTTTCTGTTTCTCTACATCTTTCAACCTGCCGATTAACTGAAGGCCATCTGAGCAGATCTGTTTAGCCAGAAACATGGCAAGCATTACTACATTATTTTTCATTTTGATTTTACTTCTTCAAGGGGAATGAGGAAAGACTGAGGAGCCCTGTGTATCTGTAGCACAGGCATTATATACTGGCAGCCCATAAACACCTATTTAGAAATATTTCATGTAAACAGAGGAAACTAACATCATGGTAGACATGAGCAAGCACGTTTAGGCAACCAAAAAATTGTAGTTTAAGGAGTATTTAATAATTTTCTTTGTTAATAACATCTGTGCTGTGCATACTACTAAAGACCATACACAGATTTGGATTTCAACTTGTATTAAAGCTACAATGAGACTTGCTGGTCTCACCCCATATTCAGTTGGAAACTGCTACCTGCTGACAAAATAAAAATTAAACACAGACATAACACAAAGTTGAGGAAATCCAGGGGTAGGATGCAAGCTTACACAACCGTTTGAGACAATGGATTGTATTGTTAGGCATACAAGTGAATTCATGTGTTAACAACTGTTTTAAAATAATGATACTTTTGTATTGCTTATAATGAGAAGAGTAGAAGATATCAATTGCTACATGGATAGTCCCCGTGATATAAAGAGAAACCTCCCGCACTGACTATTAATCATGAATCGTAACACTTGGGGCCTGATTTAGATCTTGGTGGGACTCCCATCGTCCCTCTGTGGCGGCAGTTACAAGTACCTTGTCGAGCTGACGGATTCCCGCCTGCGTATTTAGGTGTGGGCTGGCCAAACAGTCGGCCGTGTCAACAGATTGTTTACAGTCACGTAAGCGGCTCACCTCCTTCGATGCAGCAGACTACTCTCCTGGCTAACATTACAGTTGTGCTGGCATTGTCCTAGTGGCGGATTCCTGATGGAGGGAGTCCGTAGCGGGACGCGTTCTACATTGAACTAATGCTGTGGCTTTTGGATGGATGTCAGTATCACACACCTGATTTGTTTGTGCTAATTGTTGTCACCTGCATACCTCCAAGCGTCACCTGGAGGCCCAGAGGACTAGTGGTGGTTCTCCCAGTCCCCCCTTACCACTATAGCCCTGGGAGGAGAAGGTCTTGCAGATCCTACATCCTGAAGGACTGACAGGAATCTCTGGTGGCGTGGAGAATGGTGAGTAACAATTTTTAATGTGAAACTAAACACACATGTAGTGTTTGTTTTTTAATTAGCTGTAGCTAATGTTTTTTGCATTTTGTTAACATATAGCATAGCAGCCTCCTCACTCACCCCAGCCTTACAACCAGGCCCACCTTCTGTCCATTCCTCAACCCAATTCCAAACTCCCACGCCAATCCCAAGCACACTCACTTCTTTGCATGCACCCACTCCAACAGGCACAAACACACACAAACACCATACAGAAACTATGGAATCATGACCCACAAGCACACCAACCACCACAACCACCAAAAACAAACACACACACTCACCAGATTATCAAACACCACCCAAAAAACACACATGCAAACCTACACAACATACACCAGACCCACATGCAAGGCCAAACATACAGATACAATCACATCACCCCTCTACCTCCAAAAGCCACTACTCTACCGCCCCCTCCTACCTTTACTCCTTTTTTCTTACATTTTTTGGGGATAATTCTAAAAAAGTACGATAGAATTATCTCACTTATTTTTGCATATTTGTTATTTTACAATTGCATTTGTTTTTAAGTGTTAATACCGGTGTGTTTATTTTACCTTAATAAGTTGTCAAATAAACACTTCTGCAATACACATAAGAAACAAATTGCATGTAAGAGCAATGTAAAAATGCACGAGTCCAAGGAAAAAGTAAAGGGAAACAAGTAATAAAGGCGCTTACCTTTGATCCCGGCAGTGACCAAGTTGATTTTCTTCGTGGTCAAGTAGCAGCAGCAAAGGAAGGACTTGGACAATCGGGTTCAAGATGGAAATGGCAGTGGGAAGCAGGAAAAAATGTATGTTTCTACCTCATTTCCCTTCGATTCCGCCAACTCAGGTTTGGAGGTTTCGCCGCCATGGTTTCCTCGATGGAAAAGCACATCGTAATTCGCCCGGTGGTAATAGTGGCTGGTTCTCTCTGACAGTCACTTTTGACTATGATGCCGTCAACGTGGGAGGAAAATTCTGGCAGAGACGGCGGCATTCAGACGGTCTTTCATCCATCGACCCGGCAACATCTAACCAGACCAGGTGAACCGCCTAGTAGGCAGACAGAGAATCCGACGGGACACGACAGCGAGACCAAATCCACCAAGATCTAAATCAGGCCCTTAGTTTCCAATGATTCCAGTGCTAAAAGTATGTTTTTCGTGCTAGTTTCTTGTCATAAAAAGAGCACTTTGCCTATAGTGAAATCAGTCAAGGAGCCACCATTGCAAAGACAAACAAGAAACCTGAGATACACTGATTATCATTGTTGGGGAAAGAGGGGGGGTCTCCTACTTTTCCAAGGGAGATGTACCTCAGCTATTGCTCTGTCACCCGATGACGCACACTGCACAGTCTACTGAGCCTACAGATGCTAAAAGAAGTACAGGGTAGTTGAATCATGCCCGGAGGTGCTGTTCCCGTCATTGTCAGTGAGCATTGGCCATGACTGACATCATCTTTAGATGCTGCGGTAGGATGGGTGGTCACTGGCTGGGCGATGGGCAGCTGGGAAGCATACACAGACCATAGTTGTTTTCACCCTTCTATGCTATGGTGACGGTGGTGGACAGTCACTGGCTGGATGACAAATTGTTGGTGAATTTTAACAGGTGTGCCGGCAACAGGTTGTGAGCCAGGAAGAGATAAGAAAAACTCAAGAGCCATATCGTATAGTGCCTTTCCACAATAAACCCAAAATATGTACATAAAATACAAACACTTTAAGTATGATCTACGTAAGTGAGTCAACGCAGTATTGCACATATCAAGTGTTTTTTTTTTTTTAAACAACCATTTGTTTTGTATTTTCAATGTAACTTCTTTTGCACACAAAAGTGATTTACTTTCAAAATAATACCTAACAAATATTAAAGTGCATTTACATACTTAACTGCATTGTACTGCAATAAAGAATTTGGTTAACATGCACAATGTGTTGCTTTTTGTGGAGGGAGCTTTCTTTTCAACATGCTGTCTGCGTTCATCAAATAGTCTCTAAAAGCTACTGCTGCATCTGAAAACAATGCAGTTTGTGCACTATAATGGAAGCATTACCATACAAATAGTAGCCAACAGCTTGACGCTGAGAAAGAGATACTCCTCTGTGATCAGCCAAGTTGTGACTGATACAGTTTCAAAATAATATTTAATAGGGGCCTACCCAAATGAGCCACTGATGAAGGGGGCTGACCCAAAGCATACTTTCTGTGTATTAGGCATCTGGCAGAAAGTTTTCAAGCCAGATCAAAAATAGGGATCATGGCCTGGAAATGGTCCAGTTCTCATAGGTAACGCAAGCCATAATGAGTGGGACCCTAAATCAAAAAAACTTTGCATCTGCTGCAAACGAGAGCTTGTTCCTTGCCTTAGAAAAAACAATATTGAATTGGAGACACTCATTCACAGTTCATTAACAAAAATGACGCTAAGCGTGTTGGAGCAGTAACAAAGCTGGGTAATTTGAGGTGCGATATCTCCCTACTTCTTTCCTGCTAATCAGCCATTCATGAAAAGGAATAAATATCAATCTAAATAAAACTACATATACCTGGGAGCACACAGCTCTGGCTGTGTTTGCTGTTTTAATTTCAACAAGTACATAATACAACTGTACCTCAAACTAAATTAAAATGTATTAATCAGTTTGAAACTTATTTCATATATATCCTGCAACAGTTTCTCATAATGCACCATTCATCAAACTGGTTTGTTAATCCTACTCATGGTATGTATACAGCCCTATGATCAATTGTGTAGCTGTTGATTTTCCATTTATGTTAGAAGACGATACTTATTTTGTTTCAGTAGTAAAAAAAAAAAGTTATTCTATCAGTCACCTCCAAGGAGACATCTATATATGCAATACCTGAAGGAACATTATCCGGACATTAGGCAAAACCTTTAAGACTGTTTAGTACAAACACATTGGCTGACATGGTTCCATGCTGAAGAACTTCTTGCAAATTACATTAAGTCTTCATCTCACCCAGTGGGTCTCATGTCAAGGCAGCATGTACAGTAATGGTCTGCAAACTAGTGATGCTGATGGAGAGCGGGTACACCTGTTCTCAAGTTGTGTTTCTGAAGGATCATACTAAGGAACTTTAGGGTACTCTTCTACACATTGCATATACTCCAAAGAGCCCTTCACTTCTAGGAATTATCACTTGCTTCAGGGCTTAAGGCTGCACATTTACTTCGGCAGTGCAGCTTAAAGACAAGATTATCATAGCAATATAGTTGATGCATTGGACAAGTGTTCAGAGAAGGATGCAGATGTGTCACTTGATGTATGTAAATCAATGGAAAAACAAAAACTGAGATGAGAAACTACATTGGAGGAAACCGAATCATGGAAAACCACTTTTAATGAAAGACATTTTTAAGGAAATGCAAATAAAATTAAAGAAAATATTTTAAAGGAAAGGTCATTTTAAGGAAACATCCAAAAATCACACACTTGGGTGAAGATTAGTGGTAGTGAGGGTTTTTGGGGTTCAGGGATGGTTGATATTTAGGGGTGATGAGAAGTTTTTAGGGTTCAGGGATGGGTGGAGTTTGGTGTAGTGAAGTTTTTTAGGGATCAAGCATGGTTGGAGTTTAGGGCAGTGAGGGATTTTTAGTCCCAGATTTCAGGAGTTTAAGGGTGGTAACGGTTTTCGGGTTTCGGGGATGGGTACTGTGTAAGTGTGTTGATGTTTTTTAGGTTTTACGGATAGGTGCAGTTTATGGCTGGTGAAGGTTTTAAAGGTTCAGTGGTGGGTAGAGTTTTGGAGTGCTGAAGGTTTTTAGTGTTCGGGAATGGGTGAAGTTTAGAGTGATGTGGGGTTAAAGGGTTAGGGATAGATGGAATTTATATGTAGAAGGGATTTTTAGGGTTCAGGAATGAGGGTCTTTTAGGGGTGGTGAGGGTTTTTTAGGGTTCAGGGATGAGTGGAGTTTAGAGGTGGTGTGGAGTTATAAGGGGCCAGGGGTTGAATTTGATCAACTACAAGACATCTAAGATAATTTAGCTTGACTTTAACTAAAGTACTTAAGATCAAGAAGGCCAGAGCAGGTGGTCGCGCCCATCCACTGGAATTTGCTTCCCCTGGATATTCGACAAACCGAGGATCATCTCGTCTTTAGGAAAAAAACAGAAAATATGGCTCTTCCCTGATTAAGGTAGCCCTGACTCCAGTCTTCAATGGTAGTTCAAGCGCCATGATATCCCCATGGGGATAAATGTACAAAACTCGCAAATAAATAGGTGGGGTGTAAGCATAGAAAGAGATTTTTAGGGTTCAGGAATGGGTGGAGTTTATTGATATTGAGTGGATTTAAGTTAAGAGATGGGTAGAGTTTAGGAACCGAAAGGGCTTTAAGGGTTCAGGGATGGGTGGAGGTTAGGGGTCAGAGATGGGTGGAGTTTAGGTGTGGTGAGAGGTTTTTAGGGTTCAGAAATGTGTAGAGTTTAGGTTTGAAAAGGGCTTTTAGTGTTCAGTTTATATGTGGGGAGGCATTTGTAGGTGACAGAGATTGATGGTGTTTAGGGGTAGTGAGGGTTCAGCAGTTAAAGGCATCCAAAGTAATTGACAATGTAATGTTATATATTCAAAATAATGTACATTGACACAATGGCTTGAAATAAAATACCTTTGACAAAAACGTTTCTGAAAGTAAGACCTCCAACCACTTCATTTACACCTTAAATAAAAAGTATGCTTAAGCCAATTCTTTAAATTGGTTTCTACGAAATGGTAAATGCCATTCATACTGAAAATTTCTATTAAACTGTTTAGATGAAATAGTTTCTCAGTGATTGTATTCCATTAAATAATTTTACAATGAAATTACATACAACTGTGCCACTCTTTTCAAGTATCTTGGAAGAAGCTCGAGACTTGTGAACAATCATCACTCCACAGACAATTTTGAGAGCAGCAGAATCTTTGACCTTTGTCACATACGAGTACTGTCAAATGCAAATTAAGGCTATGTGTTGGCATTACCTTAACCCCTTCTATGCGTCGGAAACGCGGGAGCCGTCAGGCGCATAAGTGCTCTTGTGCGTCGGACGGCTCACGCACGTCCAACGCCATGGCACTGGATTTCTATTTACCCCCCCCAACAGCCTCGAGAGCTGGGGAAGAGCTTCCCCAGCTCCCGAGGCTGTTCCCCTGGTTTCCCTGAAATGACGATCAGCATGCACGTCGCGATGACATAATTTCAGTTTCACTTTCTACATGCTCAGGGGGCTATCTCAGCCCCCCGTGCACGTAGAAAGACAGAAGAGGTATCATTGGAAGCAGGGATCCACCCACTGGACACCAGGGAGGGGGGAGCGACCCCTTGGACAAGGGCCTTTGCTCTGCCCAAAATAATTTGGGGAAAGCCCACTAGATGCCAGGGATTATTTTGTATATTGTATTTAGGGGTGGGGGCTGCCCGAGATGGGCATGTCAATGCCCCCACCCCTGCAATATTACACAGTCTTTCTGCCACCCCATGGGAGGTAGATGGGGGCAATAGCCCCGGGGGGGCAGAAAGATCACTAGGCACCAGGGATTTTTTTTCTTTTTTTAATGTATATAGGGGTGGGGGCTGCCCAAAAGGGGCATGCCAATGCCCCCCCAAAAATCCCACGGTCTTTCTGTCCCCCCTGGAGGCAGATGGGGGCAATAGCCCCAGATCTGGACCCCCCCCCCCGGAAGGGCAGAAAGCCCTCTAGGCACAAGGGATTTTGTTGTTTTTTTTTTATACGTAGAGGTGGGGGCTGCCAAGAATGGGCATGCTAATGCCCCCACCGCCAAAAAAAAGGCTTTCTGCCCCCCGGAAGGCCGATCGGGGAAATAGCCCCTTATCTGCCCCCCGGGGGGGGGGTAGAAAGCCCACTAGGCACCAGGGATAGGTTTATGGGCATGCCAGTGAGAAGCCCTATAGGCAAGGGTCACTCCCTTTTTTTTAGGCACACATTTTGGCTGTTTCAGTGATATGTTTTTCTGCCCCCACCCAAACGGGGGCAGAAAACCACTAGAAACCAGGGAGAGTTTGTGTGTGTGTAAACTGGAGTTTGTCTCACGGTCGGCATGTACTGACCTTTGGCTGGCGGTGTGTGTGGACCTGCACTTGGCTTATGGTGTGGGTGGACTTGCGCTTGATGACGGTGTGTGTAGATTGGCGCTTGCCTGGTGGTGTGCGTGGAGTGGCACTTGGCTGGCGGTGTACGTGGACTGGTGCTTGGCTGGATGTGTGCATGGATGGTGCTTGGCTACAGGGCTGGACTGGCCCTAGCGGGCACCGGGCGTTTCCCCGGTGGGTCGGAGGGGTGGGAGCCGGTTCTCTGGCGGGGGGGGGCGGTTTTGTCACTGGGGGCCGGTTTTGCAGCAGTGCTGCAATATCGGGCCCCAGTAACAAAAGTGGGAGCGGTGCTTTTTACTAGCACGCCCCCCCTTCCCAGGGACGGTCGGGCAGCAATCTGCCAGCACTGGTTGCTGTTCCCAGTCCGGCCCTGCTTGGCTGGCAGTGTGCTGGGATGGCGCTTGGCTGGAGGACTGCGTGGGTGGAGCTTGGCTGGTGGTGTGCATGGATATTGCTTGGCTGACTGTGTGCATTGATGGCATTTGGATGGCGGTGTGCATTGTGGCGCTTGGCTGGCGGTGTGTGTAGATGGCACTTGGCTGGCGGTGTGCGTGGATGGCGCTTGGCTGGTGATGTGTGCGTACTGACTCTTGGCTGGCGGTGTGGCTTACATGGATTCCCCAGTTTTTTCTTACCCAGAATCCACCGCAAACCTCAAATTTACTTACAAAGTCACATTTTCCTCACATTTCTGTGTGGGTAAACTGTAGGATCACAGCGCATGCACAGATTTCCTACCTCCCAGCATTCCCCTTGGTCTCCCGAGAAAAATGATACCTCAATTGTGCGGGTGCCAAAAGTAGCGTCAGCCTAAAAACGTATAAACAAACTGTCCTTTTGGACCCGCATTGGGCCCCCCTAAATCTCTACATGTTTTTATCCCTTCCATGTCATAGGCACTTGGCCCATCCACACAAGTAAGGTATTATTTTTATCGAGAGACTGAGGGGAACGCTGCGTGGTAGAAAATGTGTGCAGTGCGGTGATCCCACAGCTTTACCATACAGATATTAGAGGAAAAAAATGTTTGGGGATCAACGCAAGCCACACCTCCCTGGAATCCCACGGGTGTCTAGTTTTCAGAAATGCCTGGGTTTTTTAAGGTTCCCCTAGATGTCTGCAAACCCGGGACCAAAAGCACAGGTGCCCACCTATCTATCACAAAATGACCTGGTTTTTCAAGGGGGTCACCTGCGTTTTTGGTCCCGGGCTCAGCAGCCTTCTAGGGAAACCTATCAAACCAGGCATTTCTGAAAACTAGATAACCAGGGCAGTCCAGCAAGATGTGGCTTGCGTGGATCTCCCAACATTTTCCTACCCAGAATCCCTTGCAAACCCTAAATGTAGCTAAAAAAAGAATCACATTTTCCTCACTTTTCTGTGTGGGAAAGTTGTGGGATCACCGGGCCGCCACAAATTTCCTACCACCCAGCATTCCCCCAGGACTCTCGATAAAAATGGTACTTCATTTGTGTGGGTAGGCATAATGGCCGCAACAGGAAATGGCCCAAATCGTACTGTGGAGACTTCAAAATTACACATCATAAAACAATCTGGTTTTGCAAGGGGGGTCACCTGGGTACCAAACCCTAACATTTCTGAAAACCAGACAGCTGGGGGAGTCCAGGGAGGTATGGCTAGCGTGGACCCCCCAACATTTTCCTACCCAGAATTCCCTGTAAACCTCAAATTTAGCTGAAAAAAATGCAATTTTTCTCAAATTTCTGTGTGGGAAAGTTGTGGGATCACCGTGCTGACACAAATTTCCTACCATCCAGGGTTCCCCCAGGTCTCCCGATAAAAATGGTACCTCACTTGTGTGGGTGGGCCAAGTGCCCGCGACAGGCAAGGGCCCAAAACGAATTGTGGAGACATAAAAATTACCTCATCACAAAACAACCTGGTTTTGCAAGTGGGGGCACCTGGGTTTTTGGCCCCAGGGTCGGCGGCCATCTAGGGAAACCTACCAAACCCACACATTTCCGAAAACTAGACACCCTGGGAAGTTCAGGGAGGTATGGCTTGCGGGGATCCCCCAACTTTTTCCTACCCAGAATCCCCTGCAAACCTCAAATTTAGCTGAAAAAAACAAATTTTTCTCAAATTTCTGTGTGGGAAAGTTGTGGGATCACCGTGCGGACACAAATTTCCTACCATCCAGGGTTCCCCCAGGTCTCCCGATAAAAATGGTACCTCACTTGTGTGGGTGGGCCAAGTGCCCGCGACAGGCAAGGGCCCAAAACGAATTGTGGAGACATAAAAATTACCTCATTACAAAACAACCTGGTTTTGCAAGTGGGGGCACCTGGGTTTTTGGCCCCAGGGTCGGCGGCCATCTAGGGAAACCTACCAAACCCACACATTTCCGAAAACTAGACACCCTGGGGAGTTCAGGGAGGTATGGCTTGCGGGGATCCCCCAACTTTTTCCTACCCAGAATCCCCTACAAACCTCAAATTTAGCTGAAAAAAACAAATTTTTCTCAAATTTCTGAGTGGGAAGGTTGTGGGATCACCGTGCTGACACAAATTTCCAACCACCCAGGGTTCCCCCAGGTCTCCCGATAAAAAATGTACCTCACTCGTGTGGGTGGGCCAAGTACCCGCGACAGGCAGGGGCCCAAAACGTATTGTGGAGACATCAAAATTCCATATCACAAAACAACCTGGTTTTGCAAGGGGGGGCAGGCACAGAAATTTGAGAAAAATTTGATTTTGTCAGCTAAATTTGAGGTTTGCAGGGGAATCTGGGTAGGAAAACGTTGGGGGTACACTGAAGCCATAGCTCCCTGGACTACCCCGGGAGTCTAGTTTTCAGAAATGTGTGGGTTTGGTAGGTTTCCCTAGATGGCTGCCGAGCCCGGGCCCAAAACCCAGGTGCCCCCCTTTGAAAAACCAGGTCCTTTTGTGATAGGTAATTTTGATGTCTCCACAGTACATTTTGGGCCCTTCCCTGCTGCGGGCATTTGGCCCACCCACATAAGCGAGGTACCATTTTTATCGGGAGACTTTGGAGAATGCGGGGTGGGTTGAAGTTTGTGGATCCACACAGCTAGGCACTTTGCAAAAATAGGGTTAGTTTTCACTGTAAAAATGTGGTGTGTCCATGTTGCATTTTGGCCCGTTTCTTGTCGCGGACACTAGGCCTACCCACACAAGTGAGGTACCATTTTTATAGGGAAACTTTGGGGAATGCGGGGTGGGAGGAAGTTTGTGGATCCATGCAGATTTCAGAACTTTCCATCACAGAAATGTAAGGAAAATGTGTTTTTTTTGTTCAAAATGTGAGGTTTGCAATGGATTCTGGGTAACAGAACCTGGTGAGAGCCACACAAGTCACCCCATCCTGGATTTCCCTGGGTGTATAGTTTCCAAAAATGTATAGGTTTGCTAGGTTTCCCTAGGTGCCGGCAGAGCTAGGGTTCAAAATCCACAGCTAAACAATTTGCAAAAAAAGGTCAGTTTTCACTGTAAAAATGTGGTGTGTCCACGTTGCGATTTGGCCAGTTTCCTGTCGCGGGCACTAGGCCTACCCACACAAGTGAGGTACCATTTTTATCGGAAGACTTTGAGGAATGCAGGGTGGGTGAAATGTGTGGATCCACGCAGATTCCAGAACTTCCCATCACAAAAATGTGAGGAAAATGTTTTTTTTTTTTTTTACAAAGTTTGAGGTTTGCAAGGGATTCTGGGTAACAGAACCTGGTGAGAGCCACACAAGTCACCCCATCCTATATTCCCCTGGGTGTATAGTTTTCAAAAATGTATAGGTTTGCTAGGTTTCCCTAGGTGCCGGCAGAGCTAAGGATCAAAATCCACAGCTAGGCACTTTGCAAAAAAGGGTCTGTTTTCACTGTAAAAATGTGGTGTGTCCACGTTGCATTTTGGCCCGTTTCCTGTCACGGGCACTAGGCCTACCCACACAAGTGAGGTACCATTTTTATCGGGAGACTTAGGGGAACACAGAATTGTAGAGCAACTGTTATTATCTATTGAGTTTCTACGCATTCTGCCTTCCAAATGTAAGACAATGCGTAAAAGAAGAAGTCACTTTGAAAAATGTCATATGATTCACATGCTAGTATGGATACACACAATTTCGGAGATGTGCAAATAACTACTGCTTCTAAACTCTGTATTTTGTTCCCATTTTGGAAATGCATAGGCGTCCTTGATACCTATTTTTCACTCTTTATATTTTATCAAATGAATTGCTATATACCTGGTACACAATGAAAAACCATTGCAAGATGCAGCTCAGTTATTGGCTCTGGGTTCCTTGGGCTCTTGGTGAACCTACAAGTCCTATATATCCCCACAACCAGACGGGTCCAGCGGATGTAACGGTATATTGCTTTAAAAAATCTGTCATACTTAGAAGAAGTTACAGGTGAAAACGGTGGCACAAATGGCTGTTTTTTTTCAAAACATTTTCAATATTTCTTACTTTTAACTGTTAGTTTCTTTAAAATAAAACCTTGAAGGATCTACACAAATGACCCCTTGCTGAATTCAGAAGTCTGTGTACTTTTCAGAAATGTATAGCTTTCCGGGATCCATTATTGCTTTCACACCCATTTCTACCACCAACTGGAAGGAGGTTGAAAGCACAATATGTAGCAAAAATAGGCTATGTCCCAGTAAAATGCCAAAACTGTGTAGAAAATGTTGGTTTTCTGACAAAAGTCTGCCTGTCCCTGAAAGCTGGGAAGATGGTGATTTCAGCACCACAAACCACCATTTGCAGGGGAAAAAACAGACGCTTTCTTCTGCAGCACTTTTTCTCCAATTTTTCAAAATAAAAACAAAATTTAGCTGTACTTTGGCTAATTTCTGGGTCCCCTCCATGGGAACCCACAAACCCTGGGTACCTTTCATATCCCCAAGATGTTGGAAGAAAAGGACGCACATTTGGCTTGGATACCTTATGTGGATAAAAAGTTACAGGGGCCTAATCGCGAACTACCCCAAATAGCCAAAATAAAACTTAGCACAGGGAGGGAAAAGGCATAGCAGCGAAAGGGTTAAATAAAGGATGATAGTTCAGCATAATGTCACAAGTTGTAGCCTCCACAATTGATGAGGAAAGTTACAACTACATTACTCTTTCTTGGTTGAAACCACATGGTTGCCAAATACCACTTTTGAGGCAGGAAGATTTTTTTTTCTGTTTACAAAACTGCATTTTCAGGCATGATTGCTAACCGGAAAGTCCCTATGTTAGCATTCGCCGTTGAAATGTAAGAAACATTTTGCAGTCAAAGTGCTGCAGATGTTCTATGCTTGGCACTTATAAAAATATTAGAGAACATGCAGTGCAGAGGTAAAAAAGCAGTTCTCTTTACCGAGACCTGCATCTCTAACAATCTCCAACTGTAGATATTCTAGATTGTTGCTCCGTTTGACTATATCAAGTGAGTTTTCAGTTCTATTGTGACATTAGTCACTGGAGGGCCCCTTTAAAATATTTGGATAAATTGTGGGCATAAAATAGACAGATATTTGAATGTGACTTCTTTTACTGTCACATCTACATATTCAACAATATTTCATACAGATTTCGGTAGTTTTCTCCTAAACTATAAGAACATTTTCTATGGTTTTTTGCAATGTTTTTTGCTAATAAATCATTCTTATGGAATATCCGAAGTTGGCCTGGGACTCCGTCAAATTGCATTTTCACTCCAGTAGACAAAAACTGGTGGTGACTTGTGAGTTTCTCCTGCGCTCAGCTTTGTTGTTTTTTTAAACCTTTATTTTTCAGTTTTACAGAACATGACAATAAGAACAAGACAGTAGACAAACGTTGGCATGGTGAAAGGTACAGTATACACATCATGATATGACTTTACAACGAATAATTCCACGGACAAAGGACAATCAAAATCCCCCAAGCAACAACTGAGTTCTCCCTACATGTATGTCACAGACTGCCGCTTCTGCTTAAAGGTGTTGGGATCTCTGACAGTTTATCCCCCTAGTCGCCAGTGCCATCACTGTCCATTAAGGTCGTGTCCGAGTCTAGCTCTAGGAGAGTATCAGCCAGGGTCCCTCCAGTCAGCTAGGCTGTCATTCACCTTATCGTCCCATGTATTGGTCTTTATGTGGATCTCCTCCGCCAAGGACCACGCTGATACATCTTTGTGCCAGAGTGGGAACTCAGGTGCCCTCTGCCCCATCCCAAGTAATAGCAACCCTCCGTCTTGCTAAGACTAATACCAACTGTAAGAACTTGTATGGCATCTTCCTGCCCTTCAGTCGCTTTATGTTACCTAGGAAGCAACACTGAAGGGAAAGAGTCAAGTTCAAGTGCGTGGTCCTACTAATGTCGTCCACCACCTGTCTCCAGAAGTCCTGTACTAATCGGCACTGCCAGGTTAAATGCAGAAAGCCTGCCCCGCTAGTGCCAGAGCGCGGGCAACTATCCGGGCAGGTCGGGGTCATACTGTGCATGTCACTGGGGGTAAAGTAGGTCTTGTGAAGGAAGTTATAGTGTACCAATTTAAAGCTGGCGTTACAAGAGACAGTGTGGATTAGTTTGTTGACTCGGGTTCAGTCCGAGTCGTCCAACGGGGTGTCCAGATCCAGGTCCCAGGCTACAAGAGCCCAGGGCAGAGGCCCCACTGCGTCCGCACGCATAGAACTGTGCAGCACCGCAATCAAATGTCAACCCGAACCTCAGTTTATGAGGATCCCAAGCGTTTGCGAAGGACTAGGTGCTGTAGGGTAAGTTGGCCAAACCACCCTGGCCATTTCTGCCAGGCCTGCATGGTGCAGGAAATGGCCAGGCCCAAGAGTGAACTCCTGGCGGCCCTCCTCGAAGGGGATGATCGACTCCCCAGGGTATTAATCACCTAGGTAGGTGCACCCTTCATCCTGCCACGACTGAAAGGACATGTTTTCCATTATCTGTCTGACTGGTTTCAGTGTCCAAAACGATAGTTCTCTTTGGAATGGGGGCCGTTTCCATACGGTCTGCACAAAGTGTTGCCAAATTAGGGCTGTTTGCCAGACTATGTAGTGAAGGTCCTGTGAGACCCCAGCGCCCTCTATCAACAATTCTGGCAATCGTTCCGCCACAACTGTACCAGACAGAAGGCGTTTCTCCCAGTTCTCGCCTTGGTCTAACCAACAAGCTGCATGTTGGAGGTGTGCAGCATAACAATACAGGTTGAGCGTGGGACTTCCAGCCCCCATCCTTGTACCTTTTGGTCAGTGTTGTCAGCGCCACCCTGCTACGATGTCCCGCCCATAGAAGAGAAATAAGAATGGAGTCGAACTGCTTAAAGATCTTTGGTGGAAGAGGGCAAAGCAAATTCTGCAGTGTATACAGTGTTCTAGAGAGTTGCCATTTTGCCCCTTAAGAAGAGGGACAACATGTTCCAAAAGGCCACAGATGTCCTTAACGCTTCTAATATCCTATCCACATTAAGGCACAATTGCGAGTGGGAGTGCGCTACTTGAACCCCAAGATATCTAAAGTGTGTTAATTCCCACCGCAGGCCAGGAACCGGTAACTGGTCCATCGGCGTAGCTACTAGTGAGGCCAATGGAAATAGCAGGGACTTACTATGATTAAGCCAGAAGCCTGACAGGTTCCCAAAATCGTCTAGCAACTGCAACAGTTTGGGCACCGCAGACCGGGGTGAGGAGAGATAAAATAAGGCATCATCCTCAGAGATAGAGCAAAATGGTACACCCCGTCCCTCAGTTCTCTTCATGTCCATGTAGCCAGTGGCTCTACTGCAAGCGGAAACAAGAGCGGTGACAATGGGCAACCCTGCCGAGTCCCACAGCTCAATGTCCATGCCTCAGAGTGATAATGCCACACCCACACTCTGGCACTCGGCTCTACATAGAGTAGTCAGATCCACCCATAGAACCGAGGGCCAAGACCCATAATGCACAGCACCTGGATCAAGTAGCCTAATCCACTGTGTTGAATGCTTTTTCCAGATCGACTGCCACCAGTGCCATCTCCTAATCTCGGTTTTTACCCTCGTGGAGGACATTTGCCAGGCGCCGAAGGTTCATGTCAGTACTTTTGCCTGGAATGAAGCCACATTGGTCCTCATGGTTGGCCAGTAGTTTGCAGAGCACCTTCACGTCAGAATTTATAATTGAGAGGGGCCTGTATACAGTAGGGTTACCCGCCTCGCACCCGGGGTTTAAGTAGCATGCAGATCTGGCCCTCCTGCATGGTCGGGGCAATACTCCAGCATCTCAGGCCTCTAGAAAACCTTACAGGAGCCCTTGTGTAAATGTGGCTGAGAATGCTTGGTAAAATTCAAGATGGGAGCATGCCAAGCGCTGACCTCAGTTCTTCCAGTTCTAACTGTTTATCTAAGTCCTCCGAAGAAATCGGCCCAAGTGTGGGAATGTCTAGCCCCTCCACGAAACAGGGTGTACATGTGAGTGTCTATGGACGGGTCTGCAGTGTATACTTGTCACAGGTGCTTACAGAACAGTTCCACAATACCCGCCCTGGAAGTAACTCTGGTACCATTTAGGGTGGATAAGGGCATCATAAGTGAGAGGGTTTGTTCCCTGCGCAGGATTCGTACTAAAAGGCTCTAAGACTTGTCGCCCTCCCGTTATAGCCTTTGTCAGTATTGTTTCAAAGTGTATTTGTCAAGTCGGTCCCAAATGTCTGGTATACTTCCGCGAACTTTGTGTTCCTCCCTAAGCGAAGCGGTGCAAGGTGGGTTCGCTATCTGTACAGTCATGTCAGTTCCTCCCTTTTTAAGTCAGCCTGGATTTGCCTAAGGGCTCCACATATCAGTCCCATACATGTACCCCTCAGGCCTGCCTTAAGGGCCTCCCATTCCATGGATTTATTCCCGGTGGAACCCCAATTCGTTTTAAAGGAGCCTGACAGTGAGTGTGATAGTGCCTCCCTCCCCACTGGGTCCTCCAGTATATCCGTGGGCATTCGCCAGGACCTCGAGCTCAGCCCAGTATCCCCCATCGTCACATTGCAACAGACAGGCGCATCATTGGACAGAAAGTGCACCAGATGTGTTATATGAACGTCACCTAGTCTGGGAAACCCTGACACCAGTACCCTGCCCAGTCTACTGTGTGTCTTGCAGAGTAGCAAATATATACGCTCCGTGCAAGATGTTTTGGGCACCACACATCTACCAGCCCTATGTTGGTCATAACCCACCCAGAGTGCAGGTTCCTGTTAGTCTTCGTGCTTGATCTGGCGGGAGTACTGTCTAGATTAGGGTCTAAAATGCAGTTAAAATCGCCCTGCCACAGCAGGCGCAAATTGACCCCTTGAGTGTTCAGGTCTGCACTGTGAGAAAGAAAGCGTATTCATCTGTATTAAGGCATATGTGTTTAATATTATTAGATCATGTCCATCTAAAGTGCCCTGAAGCAGGACATACCTACCCCCTACATCGGCCTCCATATATGTAAGAGAGAAAGGGACTCCCGAAGCCACCCATATCAAAGTGCCCCTAGCGTATGTGGAGAAAGAGGCTTAATACACCTGGCCCCACCATTTCTTGGCTAATCTTGTGGTGCCTGCATCATCAAGATGAGTTTCCTGCAGGCATGCAACATCAATTTTGTGACGTTTGAGGAAGTAGAGAACCCTGTATCTTTTAAAGTATGCTCCCAAACCCCAGACGTTCCAGGTTAGGACTATGTAATCACCCTTCATCCTAGGCTTGCATTTGTGGCTTATGTTGCCTCACCAATCATGCCCTTCCCATCTGCTACTGAAGAACTAAGAACTCATACAAACAAGATTAAAAAAAACATCCACCCACCCTCGGACAAAAACAGTGCAACAGTACGACTATCTGAGTCCATCTAGTGCAGTGCCAGGACTTGCACAGCATCCCCACCTGTCCAACCGGGACTGGCTAGTGCTCAACATCGAGCAGCCTCCCAGCCAGTCATTCTGATCTGAGTATATCAAGTGTTTAAAAACATACATGTCTGTGCCTCCAATCAATACTAAACCATACGCGGACCAGTCTATACTTCCTCCTATCAGGGAGTTCTACCTGTCACACACATTCCTGTGACGGGGGCTCATGTACAACAAGCTCACTGCTGGTAACCGCTACGATCATACATGCAACAAGCAGTCACTCAGGGCCTATTTTTCTCCACACAATTATGTACCCCAGAAAACATTGGTCAGTAACTGCCAGGCCCCACCTTTGCAGCAACCATAGTATCAGGCACAAAGTCCCGCATCGGGCTCGAGGCCCCCGTTTCAGCCCTGTCAGTAGGCGGCTGTAGATCCGAGCCCTATTCGGTGGCAGGCAGTTCTACAGTGCTTAGCTGTAATGTACCATCCTCAATGATCATTACTTTTCAGGGGCCCACGGAATGAGAGTTAGGGCTGGTCGCCCTCGCTTGGATCCAACGTGAAGGTCTACTGGTGCGTGTCCCCCAAATCAGAGAACAGCTGGCCCGACAGGGAGTCTGAAGGTTTGCCTTTGATTTCAGGTCATTCCCAAACATCCTCTGGGCGTTAAAAAAAAGAGCTTTCACCTGCTGTAAGACTTTGATTTTCATAGGTACAGGAGTATATACCCAAGATTGAGAGCCCTCAACTTCTGCTCGACGCAGAAAAATTATTTACTCCTCTCTTGTAACTGTTTCGTTTAGTCTGGGTATATGGCAATTTTTGTGTTCTTGAACAGGGGGACCAATCCCTCTCTTGCCGCTCGGATAATACAGTCTCTGTCGTGATAATTTAAGATCTTGGCAATGATGGCTTGAGGAGGCCCACCGGGGCGCAGAGGTGGCACCAAGGCTCTGTGTGCCCTTTCTACCATGAGCAGTTCAGATAATACATGCGGTTTGAGTTCTGCACGTATCCAGTTCTCTAGAAATTGTTCTGTCGATGTCCCAGCGGCCCACGGAAATCCGACGTGATCCTCAGGCCCCGCTCCGGTAAGCCCCGGGCTAGGCTCCCAATCCTTGCCGTGTTCTCACGTTGCGATACAAAAGGGGAACAAAAGGGGATGATGGACGGAACGTTTGAGCCAATCAAACACTCACCCCCAGTCAACTGATCTGGGTTTAATCCATCATCATTCTTTAGCTCACTCCACCACCCCAGTTCAGACATGGCCATATGCAAATCAGTCTGACCCTGTGCCTCATGGGAACAGTCCAGCCCGAACTGCCAAGCCATGTCTTCCCTGGACCGGAAACAAGCATCCTAGGACCGGTTTCTGGCATTCCAGCCGTCATCAGCCAGGCTTGCTTGAATCCAGTGGCAAAGTGAGCAAGGGACCCACGTCTGGGCATACCCCCGCCAACTTAGGGCGAACAAAGCGATACCAAAGGGGATGATGGACGGAACGTTTGAGCCAATCAAACACTCACCCCCAGTCAACTGATCTGGGTTTAATCCATCATCATTCTTTAGCTCACTCCACCACCCCAGTTCAGACATGGCCATATGCAAATCAGTCTGACCCTGTGCCTCATGGGAACAGTCCAGCCCGAACTGCCAAGCCATGTCTTCCCTGGACCAGAAACAAGCATCCTGGGACCGGTTTCTGGCTTACAGCCGTCATCAGCCAGGCTATCTTGAATCCAGTGGCAAAGTGAGCAAGGGACCCACGTCTGGGCATACCCTGCCAACTTAGGGTGAACATAGCAAAACCAAAGGGGATGATGGACGGAGTGTTCTCACGTTGGAAGTCCGACTGATATTGTTCAGCCCCCAGGGGGAGCAGAGGATGTTTACCACATACCCATTCAGGAGAGATGACAGATTTTATTTGGGGGACTGAGGATCTGCCTTTGTTAAACCATAGCTAAGTAAGGCCTGAAGGCTGGCACAGTCAAAATGATTGACTTTCATAAATGTCTATTTGAAGGTAAATGTATTTAGTAAGATAAACCCCGATCTTGATTCCAACTGCTAGTACTTGCAATTGAGTGACACTGCATTAATTCTGAATTTTATTTTTTAACTTTTCATTATTTTTCATACACTCGATTTATCCAATTACATTTTAAGGTAACGTTTTTCCCTTTTGTTTTAAAGGTGGAGATAATACTGTTTTACCATTGCTATTTAAGATGACCTTTTTAACATTCACTTTCATTGGTGATTTTTTTTATATATAATCACTGTCTTATTTATATATGTGTTTTTTACGCATGTCATGCAACTGGGAGTCACATTAGAGCACAGTGGACAAGAAACCATAAAGATTGTACAACAGCTTTCCTGTAGTGTTCCAATGAGAATGCCCTGCTCTAATGAGCCTTTGTTACTACAAGCCAACACTGGAAAACAGAATGCAAAGGTCACGAGAAGGGTTATGAACCGGTCCAGAACTGGCTACATGTAAGTCTTGGCCTCAGGAATCTGACCAGACTGACATTGTAGAACACACATTTATTTTGAACACATTTTTATTGATTTTGTCTGCAAAAAAATCACAGTGCAATAACATGTAATGGTCAGTATGTATCATCTAAATATTCTCAAGTTCTCAAACATGTGTTATTCGTATACAAGTAATCAGCATATATCAAATATCTGCCATATTTATTCGATCATGCAACATGTTTAAATTGAAACAATATTCAACAGTCAAGTCTCAATAGGGGTCCATCTGAACGAAGTAACACAACAACATAATTATTCCTAATTTTATACCTGTTTACACCTCTTGAGACACAAATTTCAGGGTTACATGGTATCATCAGGTCTCCATATCCATTATAAAGGAGATTATTACATCCCAGACCCTGGCAAGGTCTGATTTCCATTGCCCTTGATTCGTTTCTCTATCTGATAGGAACCCTTTGGAGCCCACTCACTTAATCACATCTCTTTACCAGATATTCAGACCTTGTTGAAACAGTAATAAGTCTTGGTCGTGAGGTTGGATGCCGGTTCCACAATAAAGATCCTTGCACATGGCGCTATCTGCCTCCAAAACATTTCCATCTGCATGGCCAACAGGTGAAAACGTTGCGGCTGGATGACCTCAGCTCCTAAGGACTTGTTAAGCTAGAAGATCTTGGAATGAGATGCTGGTGCACAGCAATGCAGTGCTTTATAGATAAGGCACATTTCTTAACTGTGACCTGTCTTTGGCAGAAGGACAGTGAACGCATTGAGGGTGAACATCATGATTGCTGTGTTTCAGGTTCAGTCTGATCCTGGCAGCCTAGTTATTTTGGGTCCATGAAGATTAAATAAGATCCATTGTTGTACTCCTACACAGATTACAGTGATGTGTTCTTTTTTTAAACTTTTAGTAGAACATGATTAATATTCCTCATTTGGGATTGTTTTTATATTTCTATTTCCCATGTATTTTCATAATATTCAATTAAAACCATAATTCTACTTTGTGACAGTTTTTACTATTTTTCCATTGATTTAACATAAATTTGTGCTGAGAGTAGTGTTCATTATTCATAGTTTTCCATTAACTTTGAAAGAAGCCTTTTAACCATTAAATGTTCATTGGTATTCCTATTTCATCTGCCTTTATTTGTAAACCCATTATCTATAATTTCTTTTATTTAAAAAAAAAAATTATGTTACGAAAATTGACTGTGCACATTTACGTTCTTAATTTCTCACTGCACTGGTGTAACGTTTGTTTGTCTAGCGATGAATCAACAAGCACTGAGATTTGATTTGCCTCTCAGGCCACGCAAAAGAGGCAGTGAGCTCTTTGGACTGAACTGGGGGCAACTGCTTAACAGCCCAATTTCTCTGAACTTCAGGGACTCACGTAAGTACTATTACCTGGACTAGAATTCAGTCAAGATCAGGGGTCTATTATGCAGCACTTATTGCTATTCTTAATCAAGCTGAGTAGATTTGTCCCACACACCGAAACTATGGCAATTTACAATAATAACCAATACTTGTTCATAAACAAAACCACCAATCTTTCCACAAACAGAATCAGAAATGATCTGTGATTTATGTCTGATGTCAGTCTTTGAAGGAAAATATCTCTTTTTCATGGGAGAAAATAAGTCTGATGACTGGCTGCACTGTATTACCGCATAATATTTTAGAGGTCACTGGAAGATGAATGAAAGAGTTGAAATATGATTCAGTGACCACAACTACCATTTTTTCTTTGCTCCGCTCTTGTAGTCCAGTTTTTTAAAACACTAAACGATCAGCTGAGACAAAAACAAAGACTAGAACTTAATAACAAGGATCAATGTCAATGTTTTACTGTTTCGCTCATTTACTAATCACACCTAATCTTCCCGATTGCATTCGTTGCCTCCCAATCATGACTTCTGAAGGTGATCTCCGTAGACACCTCTCTTCTAATGTACCCACATTTGTTTAAAGGTATCTACAGAACTAATACAGAAATATAGTGTATATATATATATATATATATATAATACACACACATATATATACATACCGACCTTAAATTGCTTGCTTGTTTGAACTCCATGCTTAAAAGAATTATACTTTAAGCCACCAGCTAGTTTTAACCATAGTAAAAGCAGTGCATACCTGAGCCTGATTCCTCCTGGACTCTCATCCGCTGAATATGCAGGTTAGTAGGCACAAATTCTAATTTTCGGTCAGCTTTTAAACTGCTTGCTTTAAATGACGGACCTAGGACATAAAACAAATGCAACACAAATCCAAAGTCAGTGACAAAATAGATTGCTTTGGCTTTGCGATATAACATCAATTCAATCTTTTATTTCACAGTCTGACAATTTTTTGCTTTTGTCATCTAGACTAAACTTACTTAGTGGAATCTTAGTAACACTGAAATAACTTGAATATCTAACTGAAAGTTTCCTATAGAACCACACCTTTCAGATGATTCAACAAACTTTCTCATCTGAGGTCTTTTCGCAAGGTATGCCACAGGGCTCTGCACTGAGCCCTACGTTATTTAATCTTTACATGTGCCCCCTAGCAGTTGTCATCAAGCGTCACAGGTTTAGTATAGAGATGTACGTTGATGACATGCAGCTCATTATAACTCTGTCTCAGTATGAGAAAGATTCTGCAGCTCGGCTTAGATCCTGTCTGGTTGAGCTACGGAGTGGAAGGATCACGGCTGCCTCAATCCCAATGCCGGAAAACCTGAGGTTCTCATTATGGGAAAGCAACCATCTATCCGGGCCACCGCATGGTGGGCAGACGTACTTGGACCAGTGCTGGTTCCCAAAAAGAAAGTGAAGAACCTAGGCATTTGGTTTGACGCTAATGCTTTGAAATCCTAAAAACATTTAACAAGATCATAGGCTTTCTCCCTGAAGCCGCCAGGAAGTCGGTAGTCCAGGCACTGGTCTTGTCCAGCCTGGACTATTGTTATGTGCTTTATCTCGGAGCCTCACAAGGTAGGCAGAGAAAGCTCCTGAGGGTGCAGAACGCGGCAGCAAACCTGCTGCTGAACCTCCCGAGGCGCTCTCCCACAGGACCAACCCTTGCCAAACTACACTGGCTGCCTCTGAGTAAGAGAGTGTCCTTTAAAGCTATGTGCTTTTGCCATAAAATCTTGAATGATACAGGACCTCAATACTTACATTCTCTGGTGAAGCCTCATCGACCCAAGCAGAAGTCTTAGGTCTGCAGGAGCCGCATTCACCATGATCCCCATCGTGAATAAAGCACGCATGGGAGGATGCTCCACCAGCTTACTAGCCGCCAAAATATGGAACACCATGCCTTTGGATCTGAGACAGGAATGCTCTCGAATTAGTTTTTCGTAAGAAACTTAAAACATGGCTTTTGAGGCAAATTTAGGGCCTGTCGAGTCTGTATATAGGTTCTTTACTGGAGGAGTCCTTAGCGCGAGGCACTCTGTAAGAGTAAGCAAGCGCTTTATTAATTACCTATTGAAGAAGTTACTTACCTTCGGTAATGCATTATCTAGCTGCAATTATCTAGAGACAATGTCTAGCTGCAGATTCCTTACCTTTGAATTTCTCAGGCGTCAGTCTGAATCCTGAAACGTTTGCGTGAGCAGTACCCCTGCATGCCGTCGGGTGGCTCAGTTTGGTTTTACGTGGTATCGGCGGTGTTGTTGACGCCAGATGTGATGTCGCGGTCACCTATATAGGTGCCACCCGGGTGCGCGGATGTCAGTTACTTTTCACTACTTTCCACGCCAGAAGTGCAGAGCCATGAAGTGAACTGACTAGCGTGTGTCCAAACTAGGACCCTGAAAAGGGAGCAACCCTAGCCTTAAAAATGTGTCCGTAGAGCAGGGAGGCATGGGTGGGTCTGTAAGGAATCTACAGCTAGATATTGTCTCTACCAGACAACGTGTTACCGAAGGTAGGTAACTTGTTCATCTTATGAAGACTTCTAGCTGCAGATTCCTTTCCTTTGAATAGATACCCAAGCCATACTTCCTAGTGGTGGGTTGCTGACAAATTAACTAAACTAAGAAGTCCTGCAGGACCGAACGAGCGAAATGCCCATCTCTGCGGACCTGACTGTCCAGGCAGTAGTGGTTGGCAAACATGTGCAGGGACACTCAGGTTGCTGCCTGGCAGATGTCCAGGACTGGAACATCATGAGCCAACACCGTGGTCGCAGCTTTTCCTCTAGTGGAATGGGCCCTTAAGCCCACAGTAGACTGCTTTTTAGCCAAGGCATAGCAGATCTTTATACAGAGAACGACCCAGCGCGAAATGGTTTGTTTCTGAACTGTCCGACCTTTATTAGCTCCTACATAGCCCATGAAGAGTTGGTCGTCCACCCAGAACACTTTTGTGCGGTCAAGGTAGAACAACAACGCTCTTTTTGGGTCCAGACGGTGGAGTTGCTCTAGCCTCTTTAGAAGGATGCGGAGGACAGCCAAGAGTACAATTGCGTTCTAGTAGTGAAAGGTGTGAGGACCTCTCAACAATAGTTCAGGCAATGAGCCCTATTATCACCCTCCATAACATCTATATATGACCAAAGTGGGGTCAGTCCAGACATACTCACCATTAAGTTGGGCTATGTTGAATATCGAATTTATTTACTACTACAGGTATACTGCCTGCTATGAAAATCACAGTATACAGAGAACAGACAGCACCTGGGCGGATTCACGATAAATATACGCACCAATGATTAAAAGATTTAGTCCGTGTAGTTAGTACTAATGAGAACTTAATCCAGCTACTAGCATTATATCTATAGACGAGAATATATTATTGCTAACATAAACTAATGGAATGTCTACTTTTTTCCTTTTGTACCAGTGAATAAAAAACAAGCATTGGCATAGCCAATAGGTCTCGCTTTTGGGGCCTTATAAGTATTTAGATATGCAGCACAATATCCTTGGTGCAACAACATCAACTGTTGCATGATTAAACACTTATAAGGTCCCAAAGGCGAGACCTATTGGCTATGCCAATGCTTGTTTGTTTTGCTCTTTATTAGTGTTTTACGGGACCTCCGCTCCGTGCTCTTCTTTATTATTCATTTAATTAATACTTTTTTTTAAACCGGGATGCTCCCACTACCCCTGCAAGTATCGTCAACTATGTATTTTTTTTTGCATTCCCCATCGGAACCTGCTGAATCATGGTATATAAACCCACAGCATGGTACAGATTAGGAAGAGTATGGCGGCATGAGTAAATCTGCAATCCCTGCCATTCCAGCACTGCTTGAAGGTCTGTGTCTGTAGTCCAGAGGTAGGCGGCTAATTAGCGCCTGCCGTAACACCGCTACCCTCTGTTCTTTGGAGAGACAGCTAGGTGGTGAAAGCTTGAAAGCGGGCACTTCCTTCCATGATGCCACCGCAGTGTAAAAGAGCTTTGTTTTCTCTCCTGTGAAGTGGCTACAGTACGCATCCGGGTTTCCGATCTACTGCTCATGTTGATGGCTTCCATTGAAACACAGGTTACTTCACGTTAAAAAAATTTTATCACTTGAATAATCGGAAGGAACAGAACGGATTCCAAACCCTTTGGTCAGCTTCTGAAATCACAGGACGCAACTGCACGAGCACATACCTCTGAAAAACAAATGCAGTGGTAAAACTATAAAGAAGTAGAACATGATGTGAAGTCGACTATAAATCATATATGAAGTTTTAGAGGAAGAAGTTTCTGCTGATTGAAATGTGGCACCAGTAAACTGTAAAGCATGCACTTTAGACCGGATTGTTTTGGGGAAGACAAAGAACCGAAAACTTACATACACGTCTGATAACCAAGACAACAAGTGAAGCGCTGGACAGCAGAGACGTCGGCAGCGGGGGCGAGCGAGCGCGGCAGCCTGGGCTTTTGAAAGCTGACCAGACGCTCGTGCGTCATGGCCTTTTTCCCCGCACGGCCAGCATGTGTTTCCAATTATCGCGCCCGCGTCTGGGCACGATAATTGGAAACACATGTCTGCCGCGCGCGTAACCGCAGGTAAAAGGCCATGACGCACGAGCGTCTGGTCAGCTTTTCAAACTCCCTAACTATAAGTCTCACAGAGCAGCGCTTGCGCGCTACTCGAGGCTCGACCTAATGAATGAGGACTGGAATATTAAGATAATTCTATGACCGCGTATGCGCACAGAGATAATATACCGGAGTTGAACTGACCCCATATCATATGTCATCAAAAGAAATATACTAACAGGTGTGTACACGTGCTCACAAGCGTTTAAAGTTTCCAACAATGGACATTAGTGAGTGTTCTAATTAAGTAAAGGGATATGACTCACCTTTTCTATATAATTAAAACACAACTGTTGCTCTCTTATATATCCTGGCAGGGATTGGTATCACGCTATATCAAGTGAGGAGACATATTGATCACAACCTGGTTCATAACATTTATTTGAATTGAGAAGGTGCAGTGGGAACACACTATCAGGTAGATACAAATCAATCAATCAATCAATCAGGGGAATTGTAAGCGCGCTACTCACCCGTGAGGGTCTCAAGGCGGGCACAGGAATTAACATGTAGACAGCAGCAAGATACTGCTCTCAGATGAGTGTTATTCTTAAAACACTCTCTCATTACTTACAGTGTACAATAGAGGCTTATGCGCTTCGTTTAGAGGAGAGACCTATACATCATACTGATGTTATACACACATCAGGGATTCAAGGAGTAGTGGCGATTCTAGAAGATTCCCCATAATGCATTTTTGTAAGTTGGAGAATTACTTAAATCTGCACATCTTTTGTTCCCCCTTGGGGACAGACTTAACACAACATACTAACAGATCACCAAAATGTCGAATCTGCATGTTTGAAAGGTTATTCCACTAGTTCCTTCATTAATTCACGCTATGGTCTTGTGGGAATTCCTGGACACACGTATGTCCTTTTTTTCCCCTCTTTTTGCGGGCTCTGCAAGGTCTCTCTATATATCTTTGGGAACTTAGGAATGAGGCCTTCACACCCTAATTTCTAGAGTTTGTATCACTCCTTGGAACTTGCTTTGGTTCAATAAACAAGTTTAAGTTAAATTGTATTTAATAAATGGGTTCTCTGAGACATGTCATTTTAAATATTCCAGATACCCCTACCACTCGCCTAAAGTTTGCAAATTTTGATGGTCCTGAAGAAGGTGGTTATTATGTGGCAAATACCACCGAAACGTACGTCGACCTATCAGTGTATGCACTCAGCCCACAACACGGTCATGGAGACTTAAAACATCTTTGTCCTTTGGTTGGCCAGGCCCTGTTTGAGTTCTTGGGTGGGTTGTTTGTGTGGATGGTACGGAAGAGTATGAGTGTGGATACGAGAGGTAGTATGAGTATGTGAAGATTTGTTAGGGGTTTCATTGGCAAAATTGTACTTTGTGTGCAAAAAATGTTTATGACATTTGTTCATGTATAAAAGATATAATACATATGTCAAAACAAGGAAAAATGAAAAAATTATCAACAATATGTATGGTTTTAAATGTTTTTTGATACTAATAATGAAATAAATTAAAAAAATAAAAATAAATGTTTTGATAAAGTGATATTGCTGTATCCATTATGTCTCAGAGGGTATATTAATGACCCATTGGAGTAGATTTAGCCCTGAAAAGCAAAGTAATAGAGGTCAAGTGGGAGGGTTTCATAGGTTGTTTGGTTTGATTGTCCCCCTTTTCTCCCAGACCTTAAATTGAACTAGTCCCGTTTCTAGGAGGGAGCATCAAAGGTGGGCAGGGTGACAAATTGTCACAAATGAAATGGGGACACCACCTTAGGCAGGAAAGAAGTCCGGGTGCGAAGCACCACCTTATCCGGGAATACCATAAGATAGGGAGGCTTGGATGATAAAGCTTGCAACTCACTCACCCTCCTGGCAGATTTATTGCCACTAGAAAGGTTGTCTAGATGGTAAGCGCCTGGAGGGGACAATTGTAAAGCGGCTCAAAGGGAGCACACATGAGATAAGTGATACCAAGGTTCAGATCCCACTGAGGCGTTATGAAAGGCGAAGGGGAAACATATGTGCAAGCCCTTTCAGAAACCTATTTACAATAGGGTACTTAAATAAAGAGGGTTGGTCAGGCAGCCGCAGGAAAATGGACAGAGCATAAAGATAACCTTTAAGAGTGCCCAGAGCAGAGCCCTGCCTTGAAATGGTAGTAATAAAGAGAAGATTATTAGACAGAGAGGCAGGAAGAGGGTCAATAGACTTTTCTGTACAATCCTTTACAATTTTTTGTCAACAGCAGCTGTATACCATTTTGGTGGAGAGACACCTGGCCACCAAGATACCTTTGCAAACTTTGGAAGGTCAAAAGCCATCAACTGTCACCGCTCAATCTTCTCGCAAGGAGGCGGAGAGTTGACAGGTTTGGGTGGAGGACCCGCCCCTGTTGCTGCAACAGAAGATCCTCCAGAAGGGGCAGCCTGATCAGAGGATCGATGCTTGTTTTCAGAAGCTTTGGATACCAAACTCTCCATGCCCAGTCTGGAGCCACAAGAATGGTTTGGGTACGGGTCGTTCCTGATCTTCTTGAGAACTCTGGGCAGAAGTGGTATAGGCGGAAAGGCTTACAGTAGGCCTAAGCTCCACTCGAGACGAAAAGCGTCGGCGAAACTCCAACGCGCAGAACTGCTGACATTGTGGATTCTCTTTGGAGGCAAACAGATCTAACCAAGGTTTCCCCACTTCTGAAAGAGACCTTGCGCCACCTCTGAGTGGAGACGCCATTCGTGATCCGCTATGCACTGACAGCTGAGTTCGTCTGTCCTGGCTTTCAGAGGACTTGCCAAGTGTTGAACCACCAAGGTTATGCCCTGCTATTCCAGCCATGTCAAGAGATACAGGGCCTCTTGACCCCACCCCACCCTGCTTGTTGCAGTACAACATGGCGGTGGTGTTGTCTGTGAACACTTGCACCAACTTCCCCTTGACAGAAGGAAAAAATGCTTTCAACGCTAGTCGGATCGCTCGGAGCTCCAACAGGTAGACGTGGAGTCTGAATTCCGCCTGAGACCAGAGTCCTTGGATCTTTACCTCTCCCAGATGGCCGCCCCATCCCAGGAGTGACGCATTTATCACTACTGTGAGATCTGGTTGGGAAGGGAGAGGGGTCTGCCACTGACCCAATCACGGTTTGTTAGCCACCATAAGCAGGTCCTTTGCAGTTCCCTCCGAGATCTGGACCATGTCGCAGAGATTTCCCTTTTGCTGCAACCACTGGAACTTCAGGTCCCACTCAGGAGACCGCATACTCCATATGTTATGATTTACCAACAGGATGCAGGAGGCCATGAGTCCCAGTAACCTCTGAGTCATTCTCATTGAAATCCAGGATAGAGGCTGAAACATCAGTATCATACCTAAATATCCTGGACTCGTTGCTCGGGAGGATAAGCCCGAAACTGCACTGTGTCCAGAACAGCTCAGATGAAAGGGAGCATATGAGAAGGAGTCAGGTGTGACTTTGACACATTTATAATGAACTCCAGCGAATGCAGGAGGTCCGCCGAAGTCTGGAGGTGGGAGACAACAGTCTGGGGCGAGGTCGCCTTCAACAGCCAATCGTCGAGGTAGGGGGAAGACTGAAACCTCCAACCTCAGCAGATGAGCAGCGACCACTGCCATCAAATTGGTGAACACCCGAAGGGGAGCTGGAAAGGCCAAAGGGAAGCACAGTGAACTGAAAGTGCTTGTGGCCTACCTTAAACCGCAGATAACGTCAGTGGGCAGGCAGGATGAGGATGTGAAAATATGCATCCTGAAGTCCAATGTTACCAGCCAGTCTCCTTGGTCTAGGGCGGACAAGACCTGAGCCAAAGTGCGCTTCTTGAATTTCTCCTTTTTGAGGAAGAGATTGATGGTTCGGAGGTCTAGAATAAGACGAAGTCCTTTGTTCTTTTTGGGTATCAGAAAGTACAGGGAATAACAACCACTGCCTACTTCTGAAATTGGAACCCTTTCTATAGCCCCCTTGGCTAGGAGAGCTATAACTTCCTCTTGGAGAAAGATAAGATGATCCTGCGCCAACTGTTCGTGAGATGAAAGCAAATGAGGAGAGAAAAATTGGAAAAGAAGGGAGTAACCCCTCAGAATGATCTGAATGTTATGGACTGTCAGTGGAGAAGATGATGCCGGATTCTCCCTACAACTGGACACCCATGGTCTTGCAGAACCAAACTAGGTGGACTTAGAGGTTGCAGCTGCCGGGAGGGGGGTTGGTTTTGGACGACTTCTGGCTACCATTCTAATGAGGTGGGAATGCACCGCGTCCATGTCCTCGCACAACTTGGGAAGCCTGCCCAGAACCATGGCTGGGAAATGGTTGGTGCGGGGACAAGCCCCTTCTGTAGCCATGAAAGGGGCGAAAGTTAGACTGGGGCCGAGGTGTCACTGAGAGACCCAAGGACTTGGCCATAGCCCGCAAGTCCTTCAAGCGCTCCAGCGCGAGTCTTCCTTCTCTCCGAAAAGATGAGTCTCATCGAAGGGCATGACCATGAGAGTAGCCAGGACAACCCCCGAAAAGCTAGATGTTCTCAGTTAGGCATGGCGCCGCAAGGCCACCATCGACGAAACCGCTCTGCCCAGCGAGTCAGTTGTATTCAGACCACACCTAATGGGGAACTTTGTTAAATCGCTCCCGACTTTCACTGCTTCAGAGAGTATGGCCTCCGCGACCTGTGGCAGCACTTGCGCAACTATTTCCCATAGGGCATGGGAGTAACAGCCCAAAAGGCATGTGGTATTCACCGACCACAATGTCAGGCTGGTGGAAGAAAACATCTTCTTTCCAAGTGCGTCCAGCCTCTTGGATTTACTGTCCGGGGGAGCAGTAGGGAACGTACCAATGAAAGTCGAAGCTTGGACTACCAAGCTCTCAGGGGTAGGGTGTTGGTTGAGGAAACTAAGATCACTCAGGGCAGGGCGATGGTGGCAGGCAATTGTCCTATTCACAGAAGCCCCTGTGCTATACTTGGACAAAGTTCCTAGAAGGACATCAGTCAGTGCTTCGTTAAAGGGAACTAGGGGTTCAGAGGAGGAAGCACCAGGCTGAAGCATCTTGGTCAAGAGATTAGTCTTGACCACCACAGAGGGAAGTTCGAGGTCAAGGACCTCCGCTGCCCTCTTCAGCATCATTGCATAAGACGCTCCCTCCTTCGTAGCCACGGTAGGTGGAGAGAGCATACCAGTATCCGAAGAGGAGTCAAATCCACTGGCCTCTGCTAGATCCTCATACCAGTTTAAATTCTCATTAGGGGTGTACTACTGGTGTTTTAAAGGGTCCAGTGACCCCTCCCACTCTTCCCCCATGCCTGTATGCTCCAGAAAGCGATCAGACAACGACCTAAAGCCACTGGGCTCCGCAGCGTCGGAAGCGGCGTTGATCGAAGCAGTTCCGATTCCGAGTTGTCAGGAATAAGAATAGGGCTGGCACTATAGGTGGGCGCCAGGGGCATCGACGCCGGGACCGGCGCCAGAGAAGGTCACATTGGTATGACCAGCGCTGTTCCAAATCCTGGATCTAATCCATGAGGCCCCATCGGAGCCGAGGCTGGAGCCGCCGGTGCGGAACCTGATGGGCCTCCTCTGACCCCACGGCGCCCCAAGGCACACCGGAGGGGTCGACCCACTCAAAAACTCAGCACATGACCTTGTAAAACTCTTACATTTGAGCGGGGTTACTTCAGCTCTCAGAAATGGGTGGAGGCGCGGAGTCAGACCTGGCAACGGCTCCACAGAACCGTGCCTGGAATGTCGATGTTCCCCACTAGTCTCATCAATCTTCAGCGGGCGAGGTGACGTCGAAGTCTATCTAGACTTCTTTTTGTGCTTCTTACCGGAGTATTCCGAGCACCTCGAGTGCGATGAAGAAGATTTGGGGCTCTTTGATCGGTCCAGCGACTTTCTCTTCTACGAACGGGACCGAGACATCCTAGAAGTCGTGCTAGATGGCATTGTTTGCTGGCCCGCAAGCAGCTTCAGGACCCGCTCCCTCAAAGCCTTTGGCACCATCGCCCGACTTCGAGTGGAGGTCATAGCTTCTCCCAAGGTGGAGCTGCTTGGTTATGTTGCGAAAATGCCCAAGAATATTTTTACTCATGCTGACTAGAAGGGAGGTGGCCATGAACTCGTTAAAGGGCCCACTGTTAAACAAGCACTGCCAAAGCCAATACGCCTGGCATTGGCCGCTAGTCTTTTGGCAATTCCTGTTTTGTTTTGTCATGGTTTTCGCAAAACTTTATTGTTCAGGATGCTGCTGGGCACTCATCAAATCTAAAAAAAACCTGATCCCGAATACCACTAATAGGCTCTGTACATGAGCGCAAAGATGAATGCGGCACAGAGAATTCACCATGGGTAGAACCTGGACTTGCTGTCGATAAGGATACCTGTGCCTCTAACAGGGCTCATGTTGTGGGGGGTTGAGATAGTCCATGGAAACGGATGGAGTTGATTTTCCCTTCTCAAACAAGGGCTATTCCTTGACCTCTCCCTGGTTTGAATCCACTTCTATAGTAACCTCCACTCACGTCTCATTATTTTGATCTCCAGACTCAGTCTTTCTGGAGGAGTCTATTAAGCCTTTCACTGCCAAATCTGGCACCACATACTGATTATCATTCTGATCCTCCATCTTGCTTCCATTCTGATTACTAAATGAACAAACCACAGAGCCCCCTTACATCATAATACCAGCTCTCAGCTGGAGACTGAGAGTAGCCCGGGCAGCAGCTGAATGTGCTTGCAGGGCACGTCATTGAGCTCTCTGGGCCAGAGAGGGAGAGGAGTTCACAGTACAACCAGCGTTAACTGTCACTCGGGCTCTCTTCAACACTGTTGCAACTGTAGCACTCTTCAGGGCAGGCTCGCCCCGAGGAGATAAATAAACGGGCGGAAGACCACTCGTGGTCTTTGCCCACACTGTGACACGGTGTGTGTGTGCATTCTTTCCAGGGACCCTGGTAGGCCGCATGCACCCACGCGCACACCCGCTACACTGGCGATGAGGCCGGTACTGGACCCGCGCCTCGCCGGCTCACCTGTCTCTGCCTGCTCCACTGGACTTCCTGATCGCCTGAGGCACTGAGCGGTGGGACGCCTGGCAGCTGACGCTCCCTGCTCCTCCACGACAGCGGCGGGCCCCCGCCTTCACGAGGACCGCAACGCTTCTTAGCCCCACCCCCCTCAAGAGACCGCTGGAGACTCCCTCGACGCCTGGTGGCCGGGCGCCACGCTTGCTGCTCCATCTGCCTCTCTTCACTGGCCGTCAGCCCCGCCCCCACCACACGTGCGCATCAGGCTGCGCCTCAAACTGCAACGTGCAGTCTGAGGCGTCGACAGCTTCTCTGAAGGTGAGCGCACTGAACCGCATGAGGCCCCCTGGGAGGGAGCATCTGCTGCAGTCAACACAAACACAAACAGAGACAATAAAAACACTAAGAGAACAAAGACAGTCAGCCTACAGGTTGTGCATCCAACAAGCACAAGGGGGTTTGGACACTAGAGGGCTCCCCACCACCCAGCCAAACTCCGCCAAAGACACTTTCTTTTTGAGAAAAAAAAGGGCGATCCCACAGAAGGCCTGGTGGAAGCAGGCACACCTGCAAATAACAAAAGAAAAAGAAAATGGGGAAAAGACTAGACAAATAGAAACACAGTAAGATAGGTCAATCACAGAAGGAGGAAAGCAAGACCCCACCTGGCAGACAGCCACAATGAGCACGCCACCTCAAGCAGGCGCAACCGGGCCACCTCAAGCAGGCGCAGCTGGCCCACCAGCAGGTGCAACCGCACCACAGCCACACCGCGGTGACCCCGCTCCCACCGTTGAGTGAGCTTGCTGACCCTGCGACGACGGCCCCCCGCCGGAAGTCCTGGATAGGGCGCCTCAACCGCTACTTCAGAGGACGAGGGAGACGGACGGAGACGTCAAGAGATCGTTGCTCATGCACTACGGGGGTGGAGAGCCGTATGACCTTTTCGAGACCATCCCAAACACGGGAGATGAGAACGATTTTGACGTCGCGATTGCGGCCCTGGACCGGCATTTCGACCCCCAAATCAACCCAGACTTCGAGCGCTTCAAGCTGCAACAGGCCAAACAATCTGATACAGAATCGGTCGACATGTTCGACACCCAGCTGAGACGGCTGGCGAGCACATGCACGTTTCCATATCAGAGGGAGGAGATACAGGCCCATATCATCCAAGGGTGCCGGTTGGTGCTATTACGGCGGCTAATCCTTCGCCAACCTGGAATGTCGCTGGAGGACATCCTGATACTGGCCAGGTCCCACGAGCTGTCGAACTCCCGAGCCGATGAGATAGAGGCAGCTCTCAACAGGAACACCGCCACACTTTACAGCCCCTGTCCCGTCCAAGTCAAGGAGGAAAGAGTCGAGGCCATCTAAAAACGCCCAAGACCTGCACGCATTGCCCCAAAGGTACGATGGGCTGGCCCTGTGGGAACTGTGGTGCCGAACATCAACCGACAGGTCTCTGAGACGCGAAAGGGAAGGCCTGCTCCCGGTGGGGAAAACAGAATCATTTCGCCAGAGTATGCAGGAGATCCAAGGCAGCCTTCACCAGGCCACGAGGTCCCCCACCCAATATCAGGATGCTGTCGATTGATAACCACCTCGCCCAGGGGGAGGACACACCACCAGCGCGAGGGTTCGACATGGAGGGAGAGGACAACAACGTGTTTATAATATCCTTCGCAGGCTGCGCGGATCATCGACGGCGGACGCCTTCCATGTGCTCCATTCAAGTGGCAGGCTCCACGGTGCAAGCACTCATTGACACCGCGGCATCGGTGAATGTCATGGACTCTGAGCAATATGAACGCCTCACACCATGCCCCCTGCTCTCGCCCACAAATGCAAAAATCTACACCTACAGAGGGACCCACCCGCTCCCCCTGAGAGGAGTGATAGAAGTGGAAGTGGCCAATGACTGGTACACGACATGGGCAAGATTCCACGTGATGGACGGGAAGAAGAGCACTCTCCTCAGCCGCCACAGGGCAGAGGACCTGGGGTTGGTTTTCTTCACCAATCAAGTGCACGACTCTCACGCCGATGCCATCTTACGGGAGTTCCCGCAGCTATTCGAGGGCCTAAGAAACTCATAGGCAAGCAATTCAAACTGCACATCGACTCCTCGATCAGGCTAACAGCGTTGAGGCACAGAGGAGTGCCCTTCCACTTACGTCCGCAGGTGGAGGAAGAGTTGAGAAAACTCGAGGAGCTGGGTGTCATCGAGCGAGTCACAGGGCCAACCCCGTGGGTGTTGCCATCCGGCTCTGTGTCAACATGCACCTTCCCAACCAGGCCGTGAAGAGGGAGCGACATCTGACACCCACCATGGACGACATCATGGCTGACTTCAACGGGGCGAAGTGGTTTTCCAAGCTCGACCTAAACGCTGGATACCATCAGCTGGAGATTGCGCCTGAGAGCAGATACATCACAACATTCTTCACCCACGTGGCCTAAGGAGGTACAAGAGACTGAGCTTTGGGGTGTAGTCGGCCGCTGAGGTCTTCCAGAATGCCATCCGGGAGACCCTGTCGGGTCTAAAGGGCATCATAATTCTCAGCGATGACATTCTGGTGTTCTTGAACACTCTGGAAGAAGATCACATGCACCTGAGAGACACTCCACCGGCCAGTGGCCTCACCCTCAACAAGGCAAAACACTCATTCTATGAGGAGTCAGTCGATTTCTTTGGGTACATCTTCTCGTGTGAGGGGCTCCAGGTGGATCCAAAGAAAGAAGCTGCCATCCGGATGGCCCAAACACCCACCACCCCGACCGAGGTCCACAGTTTCTTGGGGATGGCCACGTATTGTGGTCGATTCATAACAAATCTGGCCTCCCTGTCAGAACCGCTACAAGTCCTCACGCGCAACGGGGCGTCCTGGGAGTGGACCCCGAAATCGAACGCAGCCTTCCATGCCATCAAAACAGCACTGATGGACCAAACAGTCTTGGCAAACTTTCACCCAGGAAGACGCACCGAGCTGGTCGTCGATGCAAGTCCGGTCGGCCTAGGGGCTGTTCTCCTCCAGGAGAGCAAAGGAAAGGAGTGGGCACCCGTTGAATACGCCAGTTGGGCACTATCCGACACCGAGACGAGGTATGCCCAGATCAAGAGGGAAGCCCTCGCCATCAAGTGGGCATGCCAGCACTTCCACCTGTATCTGTACGGGCAAGAATTCCGAGTGGTGACAGACCACAAGCCTCGGATTCTCCTGTTCTCTGGGACATCAAGGCTGCCCCCCCAGGACAGAACACCGGACAGTCCAACTTCAAACATACCGGTTCAATGTTTCGCCCTGGCGCCAGCAATTCCGCTGATTATCTATTGCACCACCCCGCTGTGGCAGACAAGCGGCAGCCGCAGAGCACACCGAAGCATTCATCAAGATGATAACCCAAGAAGCATGCCCCAAGGCGAGGATGCTGAAAGAAATTGGAGTGGCAACAACATTAGAAGAAATCATGATAAACGTCAAAGAAGCACTGCTCACCAGGGGATGGCAACACTTCCTAGATGGAGCACACTCCTTTAATGCGGAGGATCACCACACGAGGCAGCAGCTGTGGAGAGTCCGCAGTGAACTGAGGGCAAACACGGGATCATACTGCACGGCCATGCCATTGTAGTCCCTAACAAGCTGCATAAACAGGTTGTTGACTTGGCACACATCGGACACCAAGGGATGGCGAAAACTAAAGCACGCCTCCGCAGCAAAGTGTGGATGCCCTACTCGAAGAAATAATTCGGAGATGTCATTCGTGCAAAATCATTGGAAGCGAACCGGCTATCCCCAGTCATTACGGAGGAGCCTTGCGAAGAGCCTTGGTCCAAAGTGATTTTGGGAGTTTCCCCGATGGCCGCAACACTCTACTTCTAATGGACTCACACCAAATTCCACATCGTCGAAGTGATCTCATCCACTGTGTTTCCCCAAGTCCAAGCTGTCCTTGACAAGACCTTTGCGCTACTGGGTCTCCTGGACGAAATCAAATCGGACAATGACCCCCTTTCCAAGGCAGGGCATTCCAGGAGTATCTGGCAGGAAAGGCCATTCGACACAGGAAGATCACTCCGCAATGGCCCCAGGCGAACAGCGAGGTCGAACGTTTTATGCGGACGCTCAACCGGGCGCTGAGAATCGGAGGGGAAAGAGGGGAAGATGCTGAGAGTTGTCTCCATCAGTTCTTGAATGCATATCAACAGATCCCTCACAGTACCACCCGCTGAGCCCCATCCCATCTACTCTTCAGGTGTGCCCCACGGGACAGCATCCCGACAGACCCGACCTGGTGCCCAGCTGAAAGGGACAGTGCAGCCACGCAAACCCGAAAAGAAACCACCAATCGGAAGGCAAGCCTTGCATGAGGCGCCCAGTCACCATCCTTGTGCGTGGGCGACTATGCTGTTGTGAAAGACAGGCACCCCAGGTGGAAGTTCCGTACACCATATGAGCCTGAGGTGTGAAGAGTCGTCGCCATCCAAGGGACCATGGTCTCCGCTCAACGAGGCACGCAAATGGTGACCAGAAATGTATCCTGGTTCAAGAAGGTGCACGGGCCTCGCTCCGGTCAGGAGTGGGACACCGATCCAGAGATGGAAGCAGATTCACTGGCAGGCTCTACGCCACCTCCTGCATCACCCAAAGAAAGTTGAGGACTCTCAAGGACTGACGGAGCAACCCCAGACGCCGGTTCACCATGCCCAAGCATCCCGAGTATGCCTTTGACCTGCAGCCCAGCTGAAGCGGGATCCAACTCCCGGAGTCAGACGTATGGTCTCCGGCCAAACCCTGCACCCAGCCGACAGCTCAGAGACTTTGTATGCGTTCTACCTTGATCATGATGTCAATGTAATTGGTAGCTGCTAAAGAAAAGGAGGGATGTAGAGAGCCACTCGGGCACTCCTCAACACTGTTGAAACTGTAGCACTCCTTAGGGCGGGCTCGCCCAGAGGAGATAAATAAACGGGCGGAAGACCGCTCGTGGTCTTTGCCCACACTGTGACATGGTGTGTGTGTGTGTGTGTGCATTCTTTCCAGGGACCCGGGTAGGCCGCATGCACCCATGGGCACACCCACTACAACAGAGTGCTGCTTTCTCATACTTTACTCAGACTTCACATGATGACTATATCTCAGTTCCTTGCCCCCAGATCCCAGGAAGCCCCACCTCTGCAGATTCCCCTGGAAGCATGCTGTTCCCACTCCCCCTCGAGGCCGGCGGCATTGAAGGGGATGTACTTCAAGCCAACAGATATTATTTTTCTTCTCTTGTTAGGTTAAATCTTGTACTGAGCTGTGGGGGGTGGCAGAGATATTGAATATATTTATAAAGTACACCTGGAAAGATTTAGTGCCAGAAGTTCAACAGTTCAACAGTACACTTCCACCAATTCTCCCCCACCTCCCCTTCACTCAGTTGCTAAAATATAGCTGGAACGGCCGCCACTCATCAGTTGTACGATACTAAACAACAGAGGTGGAATCCTAACCCACCCAACTCCTCGCGGCTGGCAGCACTCACCTCTGGCCATAACAGTATAGCCGCCGTTGTAGGGAGGGAGCGCTCCTACGATGCGAGGTCTTTAATCTCCTTCACACTCGTTGCACCAGCTCCTTCAAAATACTCATCCCTTTGTAGTCAGAGGGACTCTGGCGAATTCTGGCGCTAATTCTGATTCTTGTCTCCTGCCACAGTACGGAGGCTCTCAGCAGCAACTCCCTGCGGCGTCCATGATCCCGACGGCATTTGCAGTGATGCAGAGGGGTGTGGCAAATCACATGTGCTAATGGCAGAGCATGCGGGCTACGCCTGGCGTTATATATCGAGGCATCTGTAGGATTATAGGCCCAGAAATTACAGGAGCAGCAGCAGGAGCTTGTGGGAATGGGGGTAGCGAGGATCATTATCTTAAAAGCGTGTATATCTCTGGGTGGGTGTTAGGGTGGGGGGAGCATTTATAGCAAAAATGCACAGAACTGAAGCAGGTTTTGAAAATAGGGTGGCCAGGTACATGAATACTGTGGTAGGCAGTGGATTACATCTTTACAATGATGCTCAAGATTAGGATATTTCTTGCAATGTCAACTGCATTGCAAATAAATGCAAATATAAGGGGCTGATACAATGGTTGACTTCGCTTCCCCCCCCCCGAGGAATTCTTTTTTGCAGGAGACCCACCCCAAGAATAATTCCCCTAACATCTTTATTCCGAAGCAGTAGACCCATGCGTACTCTGCTTCAGCAGGATTGGCAGTAAGAGATGTTGCGATTTTTTTTGGGGGGGGGGGTTGACTTGGTGATAAGGGAAGTACTTAGGTACACATGAAGTGAGTGGCTAAGGCTTAAAGTTGTCGTCAACAGAAGCCCTCTGAATTTGGTTAATTACTATGGCCCAGTTACACAGGAGGTGGAAGCAATACTGCAGATTCACAACATTGCAATCGGGCTGAGGAACTAATGATTTAAGGAGGTGACTTTAACTACATACAGGATCTAGCATTGGATACATCAAATAAAGCCAAAAAGCAATTAAAGCCCCACACTAAAAGAGTTATCAACACTTTGAAGCAGGATTTTCAATTAATAGAACCATGGCATCGGGATCATCCGGGTTCTCTACAGTACACGTTTTTCACATTGCTTTAAAACCGCTTCACGTTTGTATTTTTTTCTAATTTCCCAGTCAATCAAAAGGGTGGGCTCAGACACCAGGGTGAACGCCTTCTCTGACCACTTGGTGCATACATGCCATCATTTTAGAGGAGGAAGGTGGGAGAATCTAAAAAACACAATCGGGAGAATGTATTTACCCCATTGACTTCCATTGAAACGGATGCCATTTCAGGGGGGAGACAGACTAAATAAAGGCATTTTTAGCTTAAAAAAATCAGGAGTCTCCCGCCTGAATCGGGTCCATGGGCATGTATGTTGGTGGTCTCTATATTGGTGGAGTTAGAAATGGCAAAGAAAGAAAGGCCTAGGTGGCAGTTGGATCGGCCTCTTTTTTCTAATGAAGAATGGCTAGAAGAAACAAAGACATTTATCGTTGGAATTTTTGCTTGTTAATAGATACGGCCTCGTTTTTTTCAGTTTGGGAGGGTTTTAATGCCACAGTACAGGGCAGATTATTGCATGCAAAGCTAGCAAAGACAAAGAGCGGGACCGTAAAATAGCAGATTTGCAATCAGCAGTAGATAACACCCTGTAGGCCAAAAGCAGAGCCACAGGTTTAGGGCCTCCGCTTGAGAATTATTTAGAGAAGGTGAAGCAGTATTTAAAGATTTTTTCATATTACAGGAAATAAATGACTCCAGGGCATACCAGAAACATGACTATGAGTGTTTGACCTGGTCGACACAGATTAAGAAGGGTGCTTAGATAGTCATGAAGCTAGAGAATCCAGCAACCCATAGGATAGTTAGGGAGAAGGATGAGGTGTCTCAAGTTTTTTTTTTTTTACAGCATTATAGAACTCTATAGGAAACTAAGTATCAAGTCTTGCAATCTAGTATATATGGGTATTATAGTTCTATAACGCTGCTTCAGTTGCCAAATTCTTTGGCTAAGAAAATGACAGCTAACAACAGTGGCTGAGGTTCATGAGGCCCTTTTAAAAATGCCCAAGGTAAAGGCATGTGGCAATGATGGGTTTTAGACTGAGTTTTATAAAATACTCGTAGCAGAGTTAGCACCCCTTCCAAACTGACCTATTTCATTTTATTAAGGAGGGCGGGAAGTTCCCTCTACCTACAAGGAATCTACTATCGGGAGCTTCTTAAAAAAAGATTTAAAAATCCTAGTAATGTGAATTCCTATTGACTAGACTGCAGAATACTGATTATAGCCTGCTGATGAAAATATAGGATACTCTGATTATTCCTGCTGGTCAAGCCTTAACTCATACGGAACAGATATGGTGTGCTTCTAATCGTTTGATGGCAGCCAACACCAACATTTTAATACAGGCACTGGACTATTTCTCATGCAATCAGATTAATGCAGCAATAATAATTATCGATATGGAGAAGGCATTCGATCTGGATTGTTGGGAGTCAATGTTTTACAGCTTAAGGAAGTTTGGCTTCCCTGTACAATTTATTTCTATGCTTGCAAATTTATACCAAGACGTACAAGCGAAGATATTCATTAATTCCAGCCTGGCAGGAACATTGGTAATTATTAGAGGCACCCGTCAGGGGTGTCCTCTATCCCCAATTTTGTTTACAATTTTTTAGCCCCTGGCTGTTAGGCTTCAGAGTAATGAGGGGATCTGTGTACCAATGGAAGGTATGTCTAAGCTGAAGTTATTCTCAGATGACATCATTTTATATTTGAAACCTAATCATACGAATGTACAGAGGGCGCTTGATGAGTTTAAAGAATTTATGAGGATTGACGGATATAAAATCAATCAAACAAAAACAGAGCCACTGCTTTTTAATGCATTTGTAGGCGATCTGCCTGTCTCTTTGCAGTAGCAAGCTAGTTCTCAAAGCCCGATACGCTATTTACGTATATATGTAACAAATACCTATTTACAGCTATTCCAGTTAAACTATATGGCAACCCTGAAGAAGAATCGGGAGCTACTGGAAAGATGGTCACTTCTCTCTCTCTAACAGTGGTTGGCAGGGTTGCTCTTATTAAAATGTCAATTTTATCTTTATTTTTGTTTTAAAATGTTCCTATTAAAGTCAGCAACAGCTAATTTAAGGATCTTGATTCAGGCTTTAGAAGCTTTATTTGGAACAGGAAAGCTCCTAGGGTGAAATACTTTGTCTTACAATTAGATATTGCGCAGGGAAGCTTCCTCGTGTTCAGACATACTATGAGACATCACTTTTTCGATATTTTGGCAAGATCGTTGGAAGGCAGAGGGGTATTAGACCTTTTTTTTAAAACAAAGAATGGTCCAGGAATCAGGAATTTGTCTACCAGCTTTAATTATGATTGCGAAATTGCCAAAGAAAAACCGGGTCTAAGTCGTGCTGGAGAAATGGGCAGCCGGATGACAGCTCTGTTCATCTCGAAACACATCACAGCAGGCTATATGTATCTTAAGTTGCAGGAGTGCTCCCATTTTGGGTTGATTATATCTAAAACCGAGATGAGGTATTGGAACTCTTGTGGTTTCAAAGAGCTTGGTCATTTTATTTTAAGGGGTAATCACATGGCATGAACTTCTCACACTGTATGGCGATCAGTGCAATCATAGTTTTCAGCAAATTGTTCATTTTATAATCAATAATTATAATAATATAAAAATTAAAAGGAAGTCAAGATGCCCACCCAGCCATTCCTGCACTCATACGATCCAGGCTCCTGGGAGTTGGGAACTGGTATAGGCTGCTACGTAGTCATGGGGCCGAGGAACAAGTGCCAGGCTTCTTGAAGAAAAGCTGGTTGAAAACCAAATATCGTGTTTCTGAAAGCGATTGGCAGATTATTTCGAAGATCAGTCTTTAAGAGCGGTAAATTTTATGAGAATGTCTGTCTTGTCTCAATGGATGGCATATTATACCTCCACAGCCCTTCATAGAATGTATCCGACAGTCTGGGATCATTGTTTTCCCTGCTATGAGGCAGGCACCAGGGACTGGCTTCACATTTTTGATATCTGCCAGAAGCTGGGGCATTTTTGGGAAAAGGTTTTTGCTGCTATCAGTTTTGGTCTCCAGGCTAAGATAGTTCCAGAAGCATGTTTAGTACTTTTTGGGGTCTCCAGGCAGAGTCAGAGCACCAGTACTGGCAAATGAGGTCAGATGTCCGTTTCTATTGCATTTTCGATAGCTTGCTCTTTGATTCTTCAAAATTGTAGAACACGATTATTAGTCCCAACATTGCAGGGCTGGTGGGAAAAAATGCTTAGGATAAAGAAGTTTGAAGAGGCTTGTGCAAAACAGGTGGGGGCATAAAGAGGTTTATTGCCATTTGGCAGTATTTAGAGCTAATTGAAAAGGTGGTTCCTGACGCATTCTGAATGTCATTTTTAATATTTGCATTGCTGTACATCCCTTCTAGGTCTATCCATGTATGTTGGCTACCAGTTGTACCCCGAATAATGCTTTAGGTCACTTTTCTGAGTCCCAGTATGGCTGGTTTTTGTATGATTGCACTTTAATATTTGAGCCTGGAGGGGTAGTGTAAGTCTTATATTTGCTTTATCGAAATATGTGTCATATGGTTGAATTCTGATATTTCGTGCACTTTATGAGATGAGATTACTAGTTCAATGGTATCGCATCAGAGACACCCATTCGAGATGTTTTTATGCCACCTGTTACGTACCGTAAAAGCGCACTCTTACACTTTACTTGTGGCATTATGAAGGCACTTTATTATGGGTAGTTTGTGTACTTGCTCTTGTGTGCTGCTCATCTGCTTTTTGGTAGCATGCAGTATGTCACTTTATTTCATGAGTACGGCACAACTTCGATTAGTGACATAGTGTTCTGTATTTCAAATTTTTTGATTGTCTGCTTGGTCGAAAGCTAATCTTTATCCTTGTATGGTCACATATTAATGATTGTCAATTTGTATTTTTTCGTTCCTTTTTTAAGTTGCCCTCTAACGTTACTGTGTGTAATTTACATTTTTTCTACCATATGATTGTTCTGGGTATTGATGGTTCAATTCTGCTTAATAAAAAAAAAAATTCTAAAAAAAACATTGGCTAAAGCAACATTGTTTTTTAAGTCTCAAAAAAGTACACTATACCATAGTACTCCCTGGCACTAAAGGGAACTACTTTGTGTGTGGATGTGCTCCATGTGAAAAGGAAGCATGCCGTAACTCATAGTGAAGTCAGTAAATGGCTGAAGTGGATGACACATTGCACCTTGATGCATTCTGGAGTGGGTGAAAAAAAGGCTATGACACAATCACAAACTAATGGATACATTCTCACTGAAAGAGGCTTATAAGAGGGCTGTCTTGAGCTTTTATTGTACACACTCAGGCAAGAAATGATTACACACACTCAAAGACTAAATCCAAGACCAATTGCTTTTGTATAAAAATATTACTTTGTTTCTTTTATTTCTAGAACCAAGAGAAACTCAGCTACAGGTTTAAACTAGCAATACTGTTCAGGTACAGTGCAAATGTGGTTGCAAAAAATACTTTACAGTGATACTGAAAATACTTTAGGGTGTCAATCAACAACAGCAATAAACTAGCAAGGTGAAAGATAGACAAATAGCAAGAAAGGCAATACAATCCTATGGGAGGAAAACAGTTATGTACATTTTCGGGTAAGTACTCAACTTACACATCCAGTCTTCAGGGGTTTAGTCCAACACCGGGCAAGGGTGGTCAGATCAAGGTAGGTACTGCACCATCAGCTGCAACGGGCGGCCGGGTCCAGAGGTCACTGGGCCCGATGGTAGTCAATGGAAACTGGGGGCACGCACAAGAGGTGCTAGTTGCAGGTAAGAACCCGCGGTTTCAGGGCACAGGCCCCAGGGGTTAAAGCAAGCACAGTGGGGGCCACAAGTCAGCACCAACCATACACTACCAGCGGCACAGGCGCAGCCAGGTCCAGGGTGCAAATCAGCGACAGGTGCCCAATGCAAGTAAATGGGAATCTCGGTCGCACAAAAAGGATGCAGGCTCGGACCAGGAGGCTGGATGAAGGTGACCAACAGCTGGGCAGGTAAGAACAGGTGTCGGTGGATATCTGGGCAACATCAGCTGAGCTCCCCAAAGTCAGGGGGCAGAGGATGCAGGGTTGCCTTTAGGCATCGGAATTTATTTACAGGAGCTAATTGCGGTCAGGGGGATCCTTTGTGATGAGGCTGCAGGCGTCTTCGTGGAGTCCTGGAGAGGTCAGCCACCAATGGTGTCGAGGTCAGGATCGTTGGGGAGACCTCACTGGACAGGTGAGCCACTCAGACTCTGGCCGTGGGCGTCGGGTGCAGAGTGGGCAGGAATTGCAGTTCAAGCTGGATCCGGAGTCCTTGTAGTTGGATTCTTCTGTACAGGACCGCTGTCCTCAGGAGATCTGGTCTCTGTTTAAGAGCAGGCAGTCTTCCTCGGGTTTCTGGAAGTCACAGGCCACAGGACAGGCGTCGTCTTTTTTGCAGAGTCTTCAAAGGTGGAGACAGGCTGGTAGGGCTGGGGCCAAGTCAATCGTCATCTTCAAGCTTTGCTACACGGCGTCTTCTTCGTAGGTTGCAGGAATCTGAGGATCAAGGTTCAGGGGTGTCCCTAAATACTAAATATAGGAGCGTTACAGGTACTGGCATGTAATAGCCAATGGGCTACCTACTTTTAGGGTGACTACACCCTTTGTATGTCCCCTTCGTTTGGGAAGGGGGAATCCCCTAACCCTATTGGCTCAAATCTTTCCATCCAACATGGAGGATTTTTTAAGAAGGGGATCACTTCAGCTAGGGATACCTTAGGGGTGGTCCTGGCTGAGAGGGGACACACCTCTCCTGACTACTAATTTTCCCGCCGACCTTGCAGCCAAAAGTGGGGCTTGGTCTGGGGGGCGAGCATCTCCACTAGCTAGAGAGTTCCTGGCTAGCATAACAAAGGGCAGGAGGCATTTGAGGCTCAACGCCCCGAATGCTGTTCCTGCTTGGGGGTAGATTCTTGTTTTTTTCTTCTGGGCTTATTTCCTACAGTACCTTAATCAAGCTATTCTGTCTTTTGAATATGGTGATTTATGTTCCTTTCTATACTTTGTGTACTTCGAAAAAAGCTCTCATTACTGATGTAATGTGCTTCCTTTGACCTATCTCCTTGCCATTGCTCCCTCCACTCACTTGTAATTTACCCTATGTGAAACACCTATCCTTTCTGTAAATAAAATATGCCTCTGCATTTTCTTTTGCATACATATCAATATTCTTTTACTTAAAATATAGTAACTTTAAATCTCTATTGTAAAGCGCTCTAACACCATTGAGGGACATGTGCATGACATAAGACTGCAAAAATAAACATAGTTAAATACATTTAATTAAACCAAGAGAACCGATACAAGACAGGGATGCGCCTAAACGTCCCAAGACCTACACCAGCAGAGGAGCTCCACCCAGTAGGATTAATCCATAACTAGGCATATAAACTCCACACAGCACCAACGCTGTTCTGGTAATTTTAGCATCGTTTTTTAAATAGAACAATGCTGGCTGGTTATCCTCGAGAACTCTGGCAGGGTAGTTTGTGAAACAGACAGGCATGGAGGACTAATGTTTATGGACATGTTACATGCCGATACCTTTCAACACTGAAGTGGAGATGCACAGCGCACAGGGTGTAGAGAGATACACATCAGGAGAAGGGAAGATTGAAAGAGCTGCCCATAGATGCTACAGTTTCCGGGGGACTGGAAGGGGCCACTTAGAAGGTTAGTATACTGAACGGATCCATGAGGCTACTTAGTGTGCTGGAATCATTGTTGCATACTCATTCTCTTGGGCTTACCTACAATGCAACAGCCTAGCATTGTTGCAGTACCTGGGTAGAGACGTTCAGTAGAGTGGCCCTTACCAGCAGGGCAAGCTATGTCTCTGCATCAGCATCACTGAGTCAAAACCATGGGTGACATACACAAGGGTTCCTATAGGTGGACAGTACAGAGGGGTCACTTAAAAAGGGGCCCACCCAAAGAGGAAGCACAATATCAGAGGGTTGTCATTGTACTGCACAGTGACCTGCCATACTATGAATTTATATTCATAACCAAGATCAATAAATCTAATGTCAAATGACAGAAAAAACGGTCATAAAACTAAAGCTTTATGGCATGATAAAAGTATTCCAAACAATGTTATTGCCGAAGAGCAGTCAATGTAATTCCTTCTAGTTATTTTCCCTGCTACACAAGCAGATCACCCATCCATTTGTGTCAAGGCCCTACCACCTACACAAGAAACACAACACTTCTCTGAACTTACATGATGTTTTTCTGTATCCAGTGATATAGTATTGTATTTTTCCAATGCACTGACTTTGCCTTATTACATGTTTTTATTTTATTCTAGGAAACAAATGAAGGAGGAATTGATAGCCGTGTACCAAATTACAATTTAGTTAGCAAATAATGTTCGCCCATGGGAACATCTGGATGTGCCTCACCATGAGATTTGTAGGAGATTAATTATTTCTATAAAAAACAAACAATGCAGCTTGAGCTGATGAAATAGGGGAGTTCCCTCCTCACCTACAGAGGTATAACATGAATGTTATTTATACCGCAATTTGGCTCGTATGGCACATTCACGTATGTAGCTCCCATGAAACGAACTAGAAGGATAGATTCTAATATTTAGGCCCCGATTCGGAGTTGCACAGGTATTGGTGGGATGCACTCACTGTTACCATGAGTTAATACTCCACCAGCACTATGCAATTATGAGTTAAATCCCTTGGAATTCGATATAACTGTGCAAAGTAGTACTGTGTGCTATTCTGCACAGTATTGCCTACTCTGAGTAGAATAACACAGATTTAGCACCTGATCTGAACAGATGGCAAATGGATGGTGGGGCTTCTGTATAGGATGGGGCAGGGGTGTGTGGAGGGGGAAGGAGAGGGGTGGTGTGGATGGAGGGGAGGGAATGGGACAAATAGTGCTGGCAGGGGAGATAATTACATGCTCCTCATCCCCCCACTTGCCCCAGAAAAAGGTCAGGCGGAGCCGGGTTCTGATACCAGGTTGTTGTTGCAGATGAAGCCTCAAGAGATTTTACCAACTGAGATTTCTGCCCAGTCAAATTAGATTCTGTGATCGCAAACCTGGGAAAATCGGGTGTGGAAAAACCGGAAACATATGTGACCCAACCTATAATCAGTGCCTACGTACTATTTCTGGAAGAAAAAAAACACTGACTGATGCGCCTATGAAGTTAGCTGTCTCCCTGAGGTTTCGATAAATTTCTTAACAGTTTCGACCAAAACATTAAGAGGTGAAAAGACAAGCCCATAGGATATACAGCAGGTGCATTCCATTTATGAACAACTTTTATGGCGTACAACAGAACATTCAAACTCTCCAAAAACACACCCGCTACTTAAAAGAAACCTGTGGCATGAACCTGTCACTGGGGCATAGCCAATATTTCGTTACCTTTGTACTGATGCAAATCTGTAAGGTTCTCCTGGTAGGTTAATATGATTGTTTGATATTGAGTAACAATCTGCCTGCGAAGGTTTTCCCAGCAGGGAGAGAGATCCCCCAGCTCTTCCAGTTCACATACCCTAGAGTCCAAAGAACAGAAACAACATATGTTAGGAACTAATTGTCAATTTATACAGTTACAATATTATTAGCACAATATTAACCATAGGGCAACTGTTTGTCATAGGGTATTTAATTCAGGAATATAATGTATGCCTTCAGAAGTGTTTCTTTAACTATTAGTTCCAAGTTTTAGCAGTATAGTTCTTAATAAAATCATTACAACAGAGAACCTTCCTAAAAACATTTTCTGAGCACATAGATTACAGAATTCGGCAACAGTCCCAATAAAAACAAGCCGTAGCAAAGCCAATAGGTCTCGGCTATCCGAGAGCTACTGCCGCTGTCAATGTCTTTTAGCCATGCTGAATAGCAGCATGGCTGTTCAGCATGGCTGAAAGTCAAGTAAAAATCCTAAGTATATGGCGCCCACTTTAGTTTTTTCCCTGAAGTAACACACAAGTGCGCACACGCACCAAAGCTCCAGCGCTGCTGTGTCTGAAAGTGGGAGAGGCAAGGCAGGCGGAGCTTGGCTCAAATCGAAATTATCTTCTGTTTAGCAGGCATGAAAGAGCATTAAAAGATGGGAAGGGAGGCGTAAAATGGGAAGTGAAAACAATTTCCATTGGCGATACCAATAAAATGGGGAACTGTGCTGTTTTAATGTTTATATTTTGTTGGGAGAGGATGTGGCATAACGGCTAGGTGGCCAACTTTGAAGATGGGGGACTGGGATCAAGCCTCGGAGGTAGGCATAACATTGTGTAAAGCGCTTTGACAACTTCAAGTCAAGTTCCTTTTATTAAAAAAACTGCAAAAAAAAAAAAAAACGTAACAACAGCTTGCACTTTTACTGCTTTGCAATAAGTGCACTTTAACAATCTATACATAGTTCAAAATGAAGCCTGGGTGGGAGAACAAGGAGCTTGTGAAAAAATGAGCACTTGTGTGGAGTGCTCAAACACAAAGAAAAAAGTAGCTCATAAAATGGGAGCAGTGGATGGACAGAAGTACTTGGTCCATGCTCTGGGGGAAGGCTAAAAACAAGAAGAGGCATGACGCATGCATGCCATGGTCAAATGGGGACAAAGGATATGAGAGGGATGATGGAGCAAGCCCCCTTTTGGCTCTATCTGGAATCAGCCGCAATCTTTGCGATTTGAATCTCCAGTGAGACATCAGGTTTGAATCATTATTTTTTGCTTTCTATATATATATAGAGATATCCTTATCATTTACGACTTATCTATTTAGTAATCATATATTCTGATTATTTGGATTTTTCACGGACAATTTCAAGTGAGCTAGCGATCAGAATCTTCTCCTCCTCATTAAGCAGGAGTCTGTTTTCTATTTTCTTTTACCATTCGCCCACGTGATACTTCATGTGACTACCATTGCGGGATTTAAACTCAGGAAATGCCGGGTTTAGCGTTTCTCTTCCGAGTGAAATGCATCTCTGACTGCCATCATCGCGTCGGTTACCCGGTAAGAACTAAACCAACGCCCTTAGACCTAAACTACTTTGTAGTGCCAATACATTACATTTATCCTTATCTATGTTATATACTCTTTTACGTTATTTTTGCAGTAAGGTACATTAATCATTGTACCACAGCCAGTAAGGATTCATCATTTCGAATTCTTCACCATCTTCTTTTCGATAATCGACAATCCTTCCTCGGTGCTTTCATTCGAACACCACATGTTGTGCTGTGGAAATATTGTTTCTCAGTACGGGTAAGAGCCGTTTGACTCCTCTCATTTTTAAAGAATTAGATTAGCTCTACCATAATTTTCTTTAAAACTGTTTATGTCTATTCTGTATAGGGCACGCCTATCCCTGGACTTTATCACGCAAAGATTGATGTTTGCATATTCCATATATTTTAAACGTTCATCTCCATTGAGCAGTTCCTCCTCTTTTCACGAAGTCCTATTCGCAGGTAATTAAGAAGTCAGAAAGTTATCAAAGCTAGAGAATGTCACAATGAGTTTAGTAAATATTGTTGTCAACCAGTGAGCGCTTTCTCTTTCCGCTAAGAGATATATTATAATAAATAAACTTCATTATTCTAATAGTTCGGCTACCTATGATGCGGATCATGACTTTTAAGCACTCGTCATTTACTTTAGCTTTATAATATATTCTTTTTAATTAGTTTGTGACCATAAATCAGGTTTCCCTTGATAAATGTGATATGCTCCTATTATAGATTTGAGCTGAAACGTCGGTAACCTGACATCGGTTAAAGGTTACCCTACCACTTTTCAACCAAGTAAGCATTAAATACTACCGGTTGTGTGGACACAGTTGCTCGTTTTTCATCACAGGTGTATTATTTAACCCTGAGAAACTATGGCTGATTGATCATCTTATATCCTCAGTCCATGTATTTTCTTGTTTCACTTTTTCTTTTTCTTTCTTTTTCTTTCTATTTTTCTCTTCTCTTTTTTTCTTTTTCTTGTTATCATTTCAACATTAGGTGTTTATGGGCTTTTTTCTATCACGGAGGCACAGATTACTTTTCGAAGTTATTCTGACTTGTCACTGTTATCATTTGATCTCCCTTTCTGTAATTCTTGGTGTATTAAATGTTAAGGTATATAACAGTTTATGATATATACAAGTTGATTTATTAAATTTATGGTGAAGGTATGTAACTGATTGCATCTATCAAATGTCGCGATATGTTTGTATTATTTAAATTAGTGTCCTAGTTTTCATTTTAATTTATTGATACAGCTTTAATTATATTTGTAGGAATTTGTTTGTGGCTCTCCTGATGAAGGCGCTGTTTGCGCCGAAACGCGCGTCGAAGAACCATCGCTTAGCCACTGTCTTTGTTTGTTTTTTCATTTGCCGTTGGTCCTTTGTCATTATTAAATATTCATTTAATTATGATGTTTTGTGTATATTGTTGATTGGTCATTTAGATGTTGTTTATTTGTGACATATATGTCTAATATGTTTCGTATGTATATGTCATGTGTATTTCTATCTATGTTTTTAAATAAAAGACAAGAATAAAATGATGAGATTTTAATACATTCGCTAGTGACACTGAGTATTTTATATTATGTTTGGTTTTGCTTGAGTCAGTGATTAGAGTCTGACCTTTTTCTTTGCCTAGGGATTTAACTTCAAAAGCAAGCAAATGGTAAGCCTATGGGCAGGCTGAAGCCCCCAGATTGAACACGGCACATCTCTCTGAGACAGCGCATGCGCTGTCTACCCGAGACCTAAACAAAATGCGTTTTGAATAGGGATATGACATTTTACAGAAAAGATAAACCTTGCATTTTTTTTAATTTAACAGTAGGATTTTGCCTTGCCCAAAAAGACTTCTCTCAAATGTTAGATGTCCTCAACCAACACAAAAAAAAGCTGTCCACTTCCTCACTCAAGCATGCTCATTTGGTCGCTTCTCCCCAATATTTCCAGCTCTTTACTGCTTGGAACTTAGATATAGGAAAACAAACTGCTTGAAAGAATTCCCATCTGTCTGAAGAAGGACCGAGGAGTGATGGCTTCTACTTCATCTTGAAGCTGTAGACCTGAAAGACTTCTATGAGAGCCAGGATACCTAGTCTCTTGTTGACCCAAAAGGACAAAAACATTCAGAATCTAACCTTTACCAGAAAAAGCATGCTTACTGTGGAAAACTTTCCTGAGAGATAAAGTGTGGTCTATATAATGAAAAGAAACCGATGCCTGGAAGAAACAGGAAACAGCCTTTACAACAAGGTTTTTACCACATTGTGCCTTCCCCTTGCATTTTTTACCACATATGTTTTTACAACACATGCCTTTACCACACATTAAAGGTAAGTGCAGGGGATGTGGGGGGTCTCCCCCCACAAATACATTGTTTATATATATATAAACAATGCGTGGTAAAGGCATGCGTTGTAAAAGCATATGCGTTGTAAAAAAATGTGGGGTAAAAAAATGCGTGGTGAAGGCATGCAAAGTATTTCCTTGCGTTGTTACGTCTTACAACCGAAGAAACACTAGCAATACCAGTGGTGACTGGACCTTTGGCTGTCATGTTTGGAAGTGGGAAAATCTATTTTCCTGTTTGAATCATTGGTCTGCGTCTAAAAGCCACTTCTGGAAGTGTGGGGATATTTGGAGCACTAGAAAAGATGTTACAGAACAGTGGTGGACACCTGGACATTTTCTTTCATCAGCTATTTTATAAGCATGGAAATTGGCAGCAGGTGAAGCTTCTTGCAAAAGGCATAATTTTACAAAAATCTATTTTCCTTTACCCATCCTGCAGGAGGCACTGCTTTTTTTCACTACCACAAATGAATTCTCTGCTGTCCCTCAGTGGGTGTTTTTGTTAATTACAGCCAGACATAGGCATGTTTAACGTTTTACTTCTGAAACCTACTTTTGATTCAAAAAGCTTCTGGTTCCCTTTTTTAACAACTTCATTTAAGGAACAATTATAGATTTCAGTTACAGAGGTAATCAACATAGCATCATCACACATATCCATTAAGCGTGTCTGTGGCCGGCATTTTTAAAGGCTGGTACTGTTTGGCAACAACACTTTATCAGTGAAACCAGGCCAATTTAAGCCATTTTCACAAACAAAAAAAGGTATGTCTCTTACAGATGGGTTTCAATCTACAAGTTCTATTCTTGTGCATAAATAAGACAACTTTATTGTTACTGTCAAGTGTTAAAAGTCACTCTGGACAGTTGTCCCAGCAATTGCTGACACCACTCTAAATCTCATCTAATGACACTTTTATTCCTGCTGTGCGTATAGGGGTTGGTTATGGGTGCAATCACATTTGGGAAGAGTGCTTTTTAATTTATGTCTGGAAGGTTTCCACACCTTCTGGAATGTAGACATTTTGGGCCAGATGTACGACCCGTTTTTGCGCTCGCAAACGGGAGATCGGCCCGTTTGCGACCGCAAAAAAGGGTAATGGCATGTACAAACGCTATTTTGCGAGTCACTGACTCGCAAAATAGCTTTTACGACTCTCCCTATTAGGAAGGGCGTCCTTTCCTAATAGCGAGACTCACTGCCATGTACAATTGTTTTGCAACCGCATTTGCGGCTGCAAAACACTCGCAGTTTCCCACCTACTTCAAGTAGGTGGTAAACCACTCGCAAACGGGAAGGGGTCCCCAGGGGACTGCTTCCCCTTTGTGAGTGTGTGAGGAAATATTTTTTAAGAGCAGACAGTGGTCCTAGGGAACACTGCCTGCCCTTAAAAAATGAAACTGAAAAGTTTCATTTTTCTTTTTTTAAATGCATCCCGTTTTCCTTTAAGGAAAACAGGCTGCATTTTATAAAAAGTTCTTTATTGAAAAAGAAGTCACAGACATGGTGGTCTGCTGACCACAGTAAGCCACCATCCCTGTGAGTGCTAGCCACTACCAATGGGGTCGCAAATTGCGAGTCGCAAAGCGACGCAATTTGCAAGTCGCAAAATGCAAGCGTCGTACATCTGGCCCCCTATCTTGTATTGTAGAAGCCAGTTTCCTCATTGTGTAAAGGTTCCAAGTTTTCATCCACCATAAATAGATGGTGGGGGGTGGGTCTGGAAATTTAAATTTTTGTGAAATGGTTAGTTTGGCCGCCAATAGTAAGTGTGAAAGCAATTTGCATATGGGGATGACACTACATAGAGACCTTCATTGTCCATTTCCCTCAACAAACCTATTAAGGGATTTAGTGGTAGTTGTATATTTGTTATGTCTTTAATAAGTATGAGAATCTCCCTCCAGAAGTTATTAATGCAACTGCAGGGCCACCATATGTGGTGATAGGTACCTTGCACCTCGCAGTCGCTCCTACTGAGTTCAAACCGCACAACATAGCTTTCAGACACACTGGTCTCATATACCACTGTAACATTATTTGAAATGCATTTTCCTTGTATTGAACACATATGGATGTTTTTGCTGCTCTCAATCATATATCCACCCATGTGCTTTGTGGCATTTCCTCTCCTAACTCATCTGACCATTTTATTGCAATGACAGTGTTTGTATGGGTTGAGTGGGCTTTAATGCTTTGTATAGTTGCGATACAGCTTGTTGAGCATCGCCATCTATCTTTAAATCTTCAGTTTTGGTCATATTACTGCTACCTCCATTTCTCTTTACTGGTTGTTGGGCCCAGTGTAACCACTGGGTAATTTTAAAAATATAATTTGGATGCACTTGAAAATCAGTTCTGTACTGATTCTTGTCTTTTAGTGTTCCCTCACTGAAGAAAGAGACCATTGTGTGAAGGAAGGTACCAGTCCATCTGACACATCCCTGGACATTTGCACCCGGCGTAAAGTCAGGGTATAACACAAAAGGTGTCATAGGTGATGGAATAGTCGTCACCTGTTTAATTCTGACTGCTTGGTTCCAACAATTTAGCATTGCTACATAAGACGATGCAGTGGTGTGGTGCAGGTATCCTTTACTACCTAACACCACAGTTTAATGGGATGCTGACACCACAGTTTAATGAGATGTGGTGTCCCATTTGATAGCTGATGCTATCTGTGTCATATTTCAGTACTCTTGGGTGATTGTTATCCCATATAAAGCACCAAAGCTTCTTTGGGATAATTTTAATGTTCATCGGTGGGATTTCCATAGGTAGTGTTCGGATTACATATAAAAATCAAGTCATGAACTTAATTTTTATATAACTTATCCTCCCAATCCATGACACTCCTAGTTTCACTTACCTATAGAGATCTTTATATAGTAAACCTAAGAGGGACGCATATTGATATTATAGAGGTCTTTGATTTGGGTAGCATAGTTACACCCAGATATTTGAAACCTTTTTGGGAACCATGATTATGTACTCACTATTGGCTATGGCATTGCGGACCCCCATTCCATTGAATTTGATTTTGAAGAATGACACACCTAAAATTTTTGCAGTTTGTCAATCAAATTTGGAAACAAGGTTCTAGGATTTGCCAGGAAGCAAGAATGTCATCTGCAAACAACACTAGTTTTATCAGACCAGGTTTTGTAGGAAACCCAGAGATCAGGGGATTATCCATTATTTTCTGTACTAAGGGTTCTATACCTAGTGCAAATATCAAGAGACTGCGTCTCGTTCCTCTGGACAGTACCACCGATTCTGATAGTCAGGATCGTATTCTTAATTTTGTTGAGGGGTGTCTAAAGTTAGCCAAAATTAATACTTCCACTGGAAGGCTGATGCGAAGCTGGCTTGGTATAACACTTATGTAAGTGGGCATCTTGCACCAATGCAGACAACCCTTATGGTGATTTTAGTGGTCTTAGACAACCTTAGAAAGCTCTCTAAGTGGTAGCTGTGGAGAGCAGCCTTCAGGTTTAGTCCAGAAGGAGTGTAAAGCAGCTTGTTTTACCAGAACATAATCTTATTGGTATAGATTAAGTGAAAAAGAACCACACAGTGTATTTATAAAAATATGTATTTTTTTTTTTTTTTATAATCTCATTTTTTTATTAAGCATCAAGAAAAAGTCACAATGACAGCATAACCACAGAGGGGCGTGCAGGCCCCGGGGTTGCAGAACATTCAGCCATTTTGATTCTCAGATTCGAATAACCCTAGGCCATGTCAAGCCCCCCAACAAGATAACTGATGCTAATTTTCCGAAAAGACAATCCCCTGAGGAAGGTTTCCAAACTAGAACCTACCCTCAAAATACCCCTTGCCCTCCCCCCCTAAAACATACCCCCCCTCCCGTCCCGGTGGTGAAGAAGGTGTGCCGTATAAACCTGAGAAGCATGAGTGTTGCCATGGGTTAAAATATGCAGTGTGGGGCCTCCTCCATTCGTGCATTAAGGGCCGATCTACTACTGGTCGGACCGAGGTCATCTCAGACTTGAAAAAGGTGCATAGCCCGTACGGAGGCTGGACATACTGCAGAGGGCAGACCCTGGGATAGGAAGGTGACCAGTGGGCCCCACTTGCGTTTGAAGCCCTCATAGTTATCCCTAAAGATGTCCGCCAAGCGTTCCATGGAGCGGATCCTCCATAAACGGGCGTGCCACAACGAGATCGCTGGTGTTTCTGTCTTTTTCCATGCAGCTGCTATGGTGAGTTTCGCCGCCCCCAAGCATGTCCACATGATCGCCTTGTCAGCGTTTGTTTGGTGCTCTAAAGCCGGGTCCCTGATGCCCAGAAGGGCATACTCTATGGTGGCGGGAATGGGATACCCCAGCATGTCTTTAAGGTGGGAGAGAATTTCCTCCCAGAAGGGGCGAACGCTCGGGCAGTCCCACCAGATTTGGCGAAAGTCTCCCTGGAGCCCACAACCCCGCCAACAAAGATCAGAGGTATCAGGGAAGATTCGTCGTAGCTTGGTAGGGTACAAATACCAGTCATGTAGCGTCTTGTAGTGGGCTTCCCGTAGGGCCATGGACTTGTTGTGTTTAGTGATGTCGCCCCAGACGTGTTTCCGTTCATCTTCGGTGACATCTCTGCCTAGGACTTGCTCCCAGAAGGACATGTAGCGTGCACGGGGTGCGTGCAACGTGGTCAGAAGTATGTCGTAAAGGGAGGAGATAGCGCCTTTCATGGTACCTGCCTTGTGTATCACCATTCGCTCCAGGGGTGTTAGTTCCCTAGTAGCTGCCTCTCTAATGTGCGGGAGTGTAACCCAGTGTTTAAGCTGGAGATAGTGGTAGTATTCACTATGAGGAAGCGCGAATTCTCTCTTACAACTGTCAAATGTCAGTACGTCATAGTTATGGAACAAATCTGAGAGTTTTATGCAGCCTCCCTCCCTCCAGCAATCGAAGGGCCCCTCGCGTAGCGCTGGTGGGAACGCCGGGTTAAAATGTATTGGAGTATAGGGGGAGGGAAATGAAGTCCAACCCTCCCGCCTTGTGAGTTGGTCCCAGACGGTCAAGGTGGTACGTGTGGGGGTGCTAATGTAAGCGTTTGTGGGCCGATCTCCCTTAGGTTTCCAAAGGACGTCCCAAATGCATCTTCCTACAAACGAGCGGTCCATATGCAACCAATGTTTGTCCGACTCCCTCGCGGACCACTCAGTCACCACTCTTAGTTGTGAGGCCTGATAATATAATGCGAAGTCAGGCAGAGCCAATCCCCCTTTATTACTTGGGCGTCTTAGCACATGGTACGGTAAGCGTGCCCTCCCTCCCTGCCATATGAATTTAGTGATCAATGAACGAAGATGTGGCAATAGATTCCGGTCAAGTGCGATAGGTAGGGCTTGGAACAGATAGAGCAATTTGGGCAAAATTGACATTTTAACCGTGTTAATCCGTCCGAGTCATGAGAGGTAGAGGGGAGACCATCTCTTAAGGTCTTGCTGTAGTTGCGCCAGCAAAGGTGGGTAGTTAGCCTTGTAGAGGTCGCTAAGCTTAGCCGTAAGTTGTACCCCCAGATACAGCAAAGAGTGTTTGGCCCATTGTAGGGCTGTCTGGTTCCTTAATCCATTAGCCTCAGCAGTAGAAAGGGTAAGGTTAAGTATGGACGATTTGGACAAATTGACTTTAAAACCCGCCACCCGTTCAAATCGATTTAGTTCTTCTTGTACCGCCCGTAGCGAAGAAGCAGGGTTCGTAAGTGTAAGCAAAATGTCATCGGCAAAAAGAGATGCTTTATGTTCTACGCCACTAAACTGAATGCCTCGAATTTCATCATTTGACCTAAGTTTGGCTGCTAGGGGTTCGATACTGAGAGCAAATAAAAGGGGGGAAAGCGGACACCCCTGCCTGGTACCCCTACTCAAAGAAAAGGGAAGGGAACTACAACCATTGACCGTGACCCGTGAGTGTGGGAGATCGTAGTTGGCCTTGACCATGTTAAGAAATGTGTCCCCGAAACCAAATTTCCGCATTGTTAAAAAAAGGAAGGACCAGTCCACCCTGTCGAAGGCCTTCTCCGCGTCCAAGCCCACCAGAACTGCAGGAATCTTAAATTTGGATACTTTCTCAATCAGATGAATGGTACGTCTGATATTATCGTGTGTTTGCCTGCCTTTTATAAAACCCGATTGGTCCGGGTGAATTAAGTCGACCAACAAGTTTTCGAGTCTGGCCGCCAGGATCGCGGAGTAGAGCTTCGCATCAAGGTTAAGGAGAGCTATGGGTCTGTACGAGCCACAGAGTTGGGGATCTTTTCCCGGCTTGGGAATCACCGTTATCACAGCCTCAGCCATTGAACTAGAAACTCGTGCGTCCTGAGCTACGGCCTGAAATAGAGTAGTAAGATGGGGGACTAGTTCAGAGGCATAGCATTTAAAGAATTGAGCCGTTAGGCCGTCGGGTCCCGGGGCTTTACGTAGTTTGAGCCTTGCGATAGCTTCCCTCACCTCCTCCTGGGCGATGGGGGAATCCAACGAGTCGGCTATCGTAGGGGGAATTTGCGGAAGCGTCACAGAGTCAAGATATTGTTGTTGTGAAATCGAATCGGGAGTAGTACCTTGGTAAAGCTGCCCATAAAAATCACCAAAAAGGTTGGCTTTAGCGGTGTCAGTGTGTGTGAGTTGGCCCCTGTGGTCCAAAATGCCCCCAATATATTCACGTTCCCTCTTTACCCTGAGTTGGCGAGCCAAATGTGAACCCACCTTGTCACCCTGTGCAAAAGACGTTTGACGAAGCTTTAACAGAGTGTATTCTGCTCGATTAGTGTATATAGAACGTAATTTGCCCCGGAGGGCAGTGAGATGTCTCAGCGACACGCGCGTGGGTGTGGCTTTGTGTGTCTGTTCAGCTATCTGTAACTCCTGCTCAAGAGCTATGCGTTCTCTCGTCCTCTGTTTGTTTAGGGTTGCATTGAGTTGGATGCATTTTCCCCGTAGCACTGCCTTGAAGGCGTCCCAATTGTTCTGCGGGGAGGTGTCTTGTGGAATATTATGGGTGAAGAAGTCGGTGATGGATGCCCTTAGTTCCTCCCTGAGGGCCCTATCCCGTGTAAGCGCCAACGGGAAATACCATCTGGGAGAGCTAGATTTAGGACCGAACCAGGCCAAACTGATGGTGATCAGGCTATGATCGGAGATAGAGATCGGCAGTATTTGCGCTGCCTGTAGCGGCCCCAGCAAGGTTTGGCTAATGAAACTATAGTCAATACTGGAGTATGTCTGGTGGACGTGTGAGTAGTGCGTGTAGTCTTTGGTGGTGGTGTGAAGGGATCGCCAGGCATCGCAGAGGCCGAGCGCAAGTATTTTCTGTTTGACCCCTTTGGAAAAAGAGCCTGTAGGTGCCAGTGTCGAGTGAGAACTGTCCAGTGACCCGTGCCAGGTTAAATTAAAGTCTCCCAACAATATAATGGGGCCCTCTGCAAATCCCCCCAATAGGTCGAGAACAGTGGAAAGGAAAACGGCTTGGCCCGAATTGGGAGCGTATAGGGAAACGAACGTGCATAAGGTGCCTTTCAGCCGTCCCTTCACCATAAGTAATCTCCCCTCCCGATCTGTTTTAGTGGCTTCGGGCTGAAACTTAGTTGTGCTACGAAAGAGTAGCGCCACTCCATTGTGTTTAGTGGTTGCCGAGGAGGTATAAATCAGGGGATACTCCCTATGTCGGAGCCTCGTGACTTCAGATCTTTTGAGGTGAGTCTCTTGGAGAGCCACTACATCAAATTTGTGATCTGCGAGATATTTCCATATTTTCTGACGTTTCTGGGGGGAGTTCAACCCTTTAACGTTCCACGAAGCTACAGTAATCATTGGATTGGTTGACCCCATCCCCCTCCCCTTGTGGACCACTGCCCCCTTGAGCATGCGTTGGTGGCCTCTCTCACTGAGATGTGAACTACCCCACCCGCCGGTGCCATGCCCTCAGAGTCTTCCCACCCAATCCCACTGAATACAAAGAGACCTAAAAAAATAAACAATAAAACCCAGACTTCACCACCAGGACCCCTCCCTCCCCCAAAAAAGAACCCCCAACAACCCCCTAAACTGAAAGCCGGAGGACCAACGGGTCCACGGCTCGTGTTGCTTCCAAAAGAAAGAGGAAGAATTGTGGGTAGCACGGGCAAGGCCCGCACCCCCCGATTGCCATATCATAGTGTCTAGTGAGCATTTCAATACGAAGCAGAGGAAAATAGAAAATAAAAACCTCAGTGTCCGTAATGATCGAGCTTCATTTCAGGTGATCTCAGTCCGGCCGTCCCCCAAGCCAGGGTTCTAACCGGAGGGTGCACCGTCGACTCCCAGGAAGATAACCCGGTCCGAGATCTCAGGGGAGCGGCAATTATGTAGAGTCGGGATCCTTAGTTGGGCCCATCATGATTCACCGTGATTTCGTGACCGTGTGCCAAGGCCTGGAGCCTCTCCTGGCCCTCTCCGCCTCCGCCGGGGAGCCCGATGTAGATGCCTCTTCTGGGAGAGGGAGACCAAGGATGCGGATGCCGTCGGGGAGCTCTGTCACGTGGTGTAATTTGTTTCGATACTCGAATGTGAGGCCAAAAGGAAATGTCCAGCGGTAGCGAATATTCTCCTCTTGTAGCTTGGCGGTGATCGGTCTCAGCGAGTGGCGTCTGGCCAAGGTGGAGGGGGCCAGATCCTGGTAGAGGGAGCACCTATGGTCTTGAAAGGACACCTCCTTCTTCTTTCTCGCTGCAGATAAGATAGCCTCCTTCGTTTTAAACGAGTGTAACTTAACCAAGACGTCTCTCGGACGTTTGCGGCCCCCAGCCTGTAGAGTGCCCACGCGGTGGACCCGGTCCAGTTCGAGCTTCAGTTGTTGGGGGGCCAGGAGCTCCGCAAAGAGGCCCGTCACAAATGCCTCGAGATCGGGCCCCTCCGCCCCCTCCTCCAGGTCCCGGATTCGTATGTTCTCTCGCCGGGTTCTATTTTCCAGGTCCTTTGCCTTCAACAGCACTTGCTGGAGCTGGGCCTGGAGGCCTTGATGGGAGTCTTGCATTTTAGCGGTGGTCGTCGTCAGTTCTTGTGTCTGCTCCTCCACCTCCAACACTCTGGAGCCCACGGAGTCCACATCCTGGCGTAAAGTCGTCATTTTCTCGGTGAGATCGGCTTTCATCTGTTCCACGGAGGAGCGCAAGTCCTGTTTGATCTCCAGGCAGAGCTCTGCCCTGAAGTCACGGAGGGCGGCAACCAAGTCCTCACGGGTAAGCGCCGTAGTTTGCGGGTGGCTGGTCTCCGCTGAGGGGGTATCCTTTTCAGCAGACTTAAAGTATCGGGAAACCTTGTTCGTAGATTTCTTGGGAGGCATAAGGTCGCCGCCCTGCACGGTCAAGAATCCCTGAAGCTTTCTACTGTGCAGGCGCTGGTGGCCCCGAGTAAATGTGTGGTCGCCACACGCAGTGAAACCAGGCCTCTGCAGAGTGGACTGGTCGCCCTGTTAAAGTCAGGCAGAGAAAGACACGAACCGGCTGATTGCCTCGACACCTCTCCTCTCAGACCAATTCTATGGGACTGCTGATGGATGCTGATGGGTGCTCCCCGCTGATCGCCGTTCGACTCCCTCTCAAGGCCCAGGGTGGAGGGGGATCACCAGCGCGTATCCCTGAACGCCGCCATCTTAGGGTCAGGCGGGGCATTCATGGCTCACATTCCCCGGCCCCTCCATCTGGCACACGGCGTTAGAAGTCAAAAAAAGAGGAGACTGACCCGCTCTAAGTGTGTACATCAGATGCCTCCCCGCTGCTCCTCTTCACTCCTCATAGAGCTGCGGCCTCTCCGCAGCCGCTCTGGAGCGCTAAAATGGCGCCGGAGATGTGTCGGCCGCAACCACCATCCCATCGGGCCCGCTGGACAGGGCGTCCGCCCCCGGCATTCCTCCACAGGACCGCAGAGTTGGGGGACTACGCTTCCATCCGTGGCAAGAGAAGGCGCCTCCGGTGTCCACCGCCGTCGGGTGTGGGAGATGGTAGAAGTTCCGTCCCGTCCTGCTACGCCATCCCGATATTGGCCTCGGGGGTCCGGCGAGCGATTATGGAAGGTAAAAAATTCGCCGCCGCTCGTCCGCTTCTCGCTCCCCCGGGTCCCGACACTTCCTGGGATGTTGTGGGCAACAGGCAGGGCAAGCAGGGCTCACTAGGTGCGAGGAATTCTCATGGGGCAATCATCGGGGTCCGGAGCTGAAGCGGCTCACGACCGCTCAGCCATCTTACTTGGCCACGCCCCCCCAAAAAAAATATATGTATTTATTATATAACACTCACTAACACATACAGGTATCTCCTAGCCGGAGATACACACAATGCACACAATACTTTTCAATAGAAACAGGTAAGTAGCACGTAATACACGGTGGTCACCAGGGGGAGACCAAACCATATACTAAAATAGTGGTATGCAAACCACGGCTCAAGTCAAGACTATACCCAGAAGACATAGAAGTGCCGGGGACCCAAGGAACCACCCAAGGTAAGTAACCAGGAGCCCCACGGAGGCCGTGTGCAGAGTGGGAACATGGCCGTGGGATCAATGCAAGTCAATGGGTAAGTCGCGGTTGCAACTTTAAAGAAGAAGGACCCTTCCCAGAGGACCCTGAAGAAACCCTGTGGAAGACAGAAGGTTGGAGAGCCCCCCCAGCCTAGGATACCTTGGGAACCAGGATACCTGCCCCAGGGGAGCCGGGTGCATAGGTGTGAAGTGGCGTTGAAAACCGCAGTCGAACCCAATGGAGGACATCAGGAAGATGCCGCTGCTGGAGAAGGAGAAAGTATCCGGTGGAACCCAAAGGTGGATTCAAGTCGAGAAGTATCTGAAAGCAGAGGGGACAAAGTCTATGCCACTTGGAAGTGACCAGGAGGCACAGAAGATGAATGCCCACGGATGTTGGGAGCTGCAGGAGAGTTGACGGTGACCTTGGAGCTGCAGCTGTGAGGACCAGGCAACGCTGTGGATAATTGCTACCCTGTCCACTAGACATAGGGGCAATCTAGACCAGCAGGCCACCTGATCCCTGAGTTTCGAGGCTGCTCTACCATAATTATATATAATAACTAGTTCTCAGTCTCTGTGCACCCATATACCTAGTTATTTGGTAGGGTCCTTATATCACCCCAAAGGAAAGACCAAAGAGTGTGGGTCGGTACCCTGAGTCAAGGGAGAAATGGTCAATTTCGACCAGTTGATGCTGAGCCCCAAAAACCACTCATAGCGGACATATTCACGGATGACGGGCATCAGATGTACAGTAGGGTCACGGACAATAGAGCACCATATCGTCTGCATATAGTGATATAGCAAAAGGGCGCTGGCAAAACCGCAGCGAGGCAACAGCATGTCACTGCCGGTTCCAACACGCCAGGTGTTCCAATGCCAAAGCAAATAATATCGGGGACAATGGTCATGCCTGACGTGTGCCCCTATATATCTGAAGCGCTTTGGATGTGTGGCCATTAATTCTCACTCTAGCCGCTGGAGCAGTATATAATAAACGTAACAAACGCAAGAAGGCCTATGGGATCTCCATACGATGGAGGACCGTAAACATATAGGTTCACTGAACAGAATCAAATGCCTTGACGGCAACCAATAGGACGGCCGCCGCCGGGATGAAGAACCGCGAAGAGTGCACGCAAATTTTCCGCAGTGAATCAGGTGGGCATGAATCCTGACTGGTCTGGCAAGACCAGATTTGTGATCAGTGGCAGAAGCCTGGCAGCCAGTATTTTAGCTAATATTTTGGCATCTGTATTGATGAGGGGTAGAGGCTTTTAGGATTTACATTTCTCAGGCGGCTTGTCCAGCCTATTTAACGCTATAATGAGGGCTTCCCTGAGAGAAGGAGGTACTACTTGCTTGTTATATGCCTCAACATGAAATATTATGCAGGTTGGTGCAAGTTGTTCTGCTAATTCTTTATAGAATTCACTCGGCAGGTCTGTGCGTATAGCCTCCTTTATCGCTTCGACAGTGATAGGCTGTACTAGAAATTCCCTCTGTCCTAAGGAGAGCCATGCCACATCATCCAGATACTCTGCTATTTCTTACTCAGCAGCAGAGTCACAAAGTGCATATAAACGCATGTAGAAATCCACAAAAGCTGACAAGATGGCTGGCGTATCGTGGCACGACTCACCATCCGCAGCCATAATCTCGACTACGTGAGTATGCGCCCAGGGTTCCTTTATTTTGGTGGCCAAGCTATGGCCCGGTCTACTCCCTTCACAATAGGTCCTCACGACCCACTGCCTGGAAAGGTGACACACTTCCCGCTCAACTCTGCCATTATAATTAGTGACCTGCTCTCTAATTTCTGCTAGTTTGGTAAGAGTTGGGAGACCTTCATACTCGCGTTCCAACTGTCCTAGGGTGGTTTCTATTGTTCACAACTGAGCGTGTATGGACTTCAAAACTCCTGCCTGAAGCCCTATGCACACACCCCGAATGGTGACCTTAAATGATTCCCATAAGATGTCCGTGCCTTTTTCAGTGCACATATTTTTCTCAAAGTATTCATAAATCGCTGCCCTCACTCCCTCTCTAAACACCGAGTCCAGTAGGGCTGCAGCCTCCACTGATACTGCATGGGAATATGGGTGGGTATTGCAACAACCAAAAATACTGGTGCATGATCCGACAGCGCTCTTGGCATATGCCTGATATTCACCGTCCAAGCATTCACCTCTCGCGTCACCTACCATTAGTTCAGCCTGGACCATGAGCCAGGTAAGGAGGAGGTGAAAGTGCCTTCCCTGCCGCCCCGGATTTCTTAGCCTCCACAAATCAATAAGGCCCTTGTCTATTATAACCTATCATAACACTTGGGCAGACTGCTTACCTCGTTACTGAGCAGTGGCAGAGCAGTCCAGGTCAGGTTCTAAGTACGTGTTGAGATCACTGCCACTGAAAACAGCTGAGGGTTGCAGTGTATGGAGGCAACGCCAGATCTGGGTATAAAATTCAGGATCGTGAATATTGGGGCCGTAGGAGTTAACAATAGCGACCAGTGTGCCACATAGACATCCTTGCACTATCACATATCGGCCATGTTCATTAGTCTCAGAGTGGCAATCGTGAATGGTACACCCTTCTTAACCAGCAGAATTATCCCTCGGGAATACGTCGAGTATGACAAAGCAACTCGGACACCAGCCCACCTAGCCCCTGTAGCACGCTCCGTATGCTGTGTGGGTTGTGTTTCTTGTAATAGTGTGATCTGTACATGATGACGATCTAGATAGGCGAGCACCTGACGTGTTTTTTGGGGTTGCTGAGACCTCTAATATTCCATGTAAGGAAGGATATTTGGCCTGTGCCGGGGGTCAGTAGGGCAGCGCTTGACCCTTCAGCCATATATGTGATAGATGTATTATGCTTTGAGCTTGACAAACAAAAATAGAAATACGTCGGTGGCACAATACTCAGTTAACAAAGACCCTCCCACCCCCACCCACTTCAGAATCTCAACCATGCTAAAGCCATCCCCGGACTGGGAAAAAAAATACATATTCGCAATACAACACAGTAAATCACTATAAATGTGATAACACAATGCAAATAAATTAGGGGTGTACTCTCCAAGGGTCGCTAGAGGCCAAATTCCCCCTCCTGTTGGTTGGAGGTTGCCAGGGATCTAACCATTAGACTCCTAAATACTGATATTTCATAAAGGGGACACATCATTACTATCAGAAGATAGGCCCCACAGTCACTCTCGCAATGCAATTAATTAACAGGGATCACACGGGACATATTAACAGATAACCTATATAGTTACAGAGTCATGTATATCAAACCTCCACCTTGTCAGTCTTTTAACTTCCAAACTTATCTTGGAGGGTTCCTGCAAAATATTGAAGCACCAGTTCATGAATGATGTATCATCTTGTAGCTTCCGTACAACCTCACTACTACATAGACAGGAGCCCCTTCATCCTGATGCTCAGTTAGCATTTTCTTTAGACTCTGACTCCCGTTGATTCCAGCATGTGAAGGTTATTGTTTTGACAAAGTCCATCATCACTTTGGGTATGGTGAAGGTCTTCTGAGTGCCTCTGTGATCTCTGCGCAAACGTGCCGGGTAAAGCATGGCGTACTGTATGTCCCCTGCCTGAAGCTTCTTCTTTACATGGAGAAAGTCCTTGCGCGCTGCTTAAACTGCTGCCGTGAAGTCAGGAAAAAAGGCAATGTCGTTACCCTGATTGTTTATGGTTTTCTTTTCAAGGGGCAATCGGAGCACCGTGTCCGGGTCACGGTAATTTAGTAACTTGGCGATAATTGGGCGTGGAGGCGTCCCCGGGGGCGGCCCTGCCATTAGGGACCTGTGTGCTCTCCCAACTATCAGGACTGCAGACAAATGCTGGGCTCCAAATATCTCTTTTAGCATGATTTACACATAATGTTCTACTTTGCCAGTATTGGTTGACTCTGGTATACCGGGAATAAGCAGGTTATTACGGTGGGAGCACGCCTCTAAGTCCTCAAATTTCGCTTGGATCATCGCCAATACCTTCTCCATATTCAGGCACTTTGTAGTGACAAACTGCAAGCCCTCTTCAGCAGTCAATATGCGCTGCTCCACCTCCACTAGCCTTGTCCCCTGTTCGACCTATTTAGTCACCATGTAGTCTATGCATTAGTTTAGCTAATCAATCTTGCCATCTGTTGACTGAAAACTTTGTTTCGTGGCTAACAATTTGGTCTTCAATGTTGTGGCACCCTGCGAAGGTAGCCCCTGTTCGGAGTCCAACAGAGCATGCTGCTGTGGCCTAGTAGAGTGCCTGGAATCGAACATGAGCCTCTATTGCCGCTTGTCTGTTTTCCCCATTCTTTGTGAACTCACAGCATGGGAGTTTACCTTGATTAACCTGTGCTGTTTCTTGTGGGTGTTTAGTGAGGGACCGCCTGCGTCCCAGAGGTCCCCAGGCTACAGCTGACCAAATAAGGTGTACCCGGGAGGGAGATGACGGCCCCAGCATCTATCACCAGCAGCCCACCAGACAGCGGATAGGTCAGTAAGTCTCCATGCAGTGCAGGTCTCAGCGCCTCCGATCACCCCCGGTTGCAGCCCACAATGCTCAGGGCAATCTTATGAGGGTTCTAGAGCCCTGCAAGCCAAAACCAGCCACCCAGTCAGCAATAGCAGGCCCGTCAACACCGGTGCATGCCAGGCCTTGCAGGCCGTGCTTTGCAGTAGCTGTTATCGCCGATGTTCCAGGCCCCAATGTGAACTCACTGTAGTTAGCGAGCTCACCGCTCACAACACAGTGCTTATCTCTCTAGCGTCTTCCGCACCTTATGCTAGGCCCTTGTGTCCCATGTACTCAGTGCCTTCTGGAAGGTATGCCGTTCAGCCTTCAGCCGCTCGTCCCAAGCAGCTCTGTGCCCCCGCTATAGTGCCGTTGTCATGTATCACTCAAATCCAATTAGTAGGGCCCACCACTTGCCAGCGCACATCAGCAGTCAACTGCCGTGGGGCCCCCCGCCGGTAATCAACAAGCCACCTTGCTCTTTTCAGTCCGGTGCAGTTCAGCATGACCACCCGGTGACTTCTGATTAGTCCTGCTGTATGTATGTGGCCTGAACCTGCATTTTTGCGAGGCTGCTCTCACCCCTTCTGGCAAAACTCAATTTTCCTTATTCCGCGGCCCCGCCGCCTACGACCTCTGTCTTCTGCAGACCATCATCAGCACTATTCCGGCTCCCCGCTTGATGTAATACTTTGTGCCGTCAAACTCCAGCCGTTGTGCACTTCAGCTCCTTAGCCGGTCAGCAATGCTTTTTGTATTATTCCGGCTCTTCCAGCGTCAGTAGCCGCGATCTCCACCAGCTGCAGTGGGTCTTGCTGTGCGGCTGCTATGGTACAGCCGCCATTTTCCCCTCAGGCAATACACATGAAGCCACTGCTCTGCTCTATTGCCACACCAATCGCTGATTTTTGGTGGTACCTGCCCACTGCATGTTCAGGAATGTTATGCCCCCCGATGTAGTAGCCAATGACAGTTTAAATGCAGGATACTTGACGGATTTGAGACCCCGGCCGGCCGACCTGCACTAAAGAGCGGTTATCTTGCTGTGGGCTCTCTACAGCCCCACGTAGCTGTACATTAATTAACACATCTTTTTTTTTTTTTAAACATATTTTTATTGAATTTTTATACATTAAGTAACCATAGGTATACAGTGTCACATTATATCAGGAAGAGATTTCAGGTATCAGTATACGAATACAAGGTGTGGATGAAGTTCTTCATTGACATGTACATTAAACTGGTATTGTAAAGCTGTTAATAAACAGTTTTGTTCATTTTTAACCAATGTCTCAAACTATATCTTCTTTATAAAACACGCTAGCTTATTTCGCCACAAACATACATCTATGTGACATTAACATTTGTATTAATCTCTGCTGATCAAGTATTGGTCACTCACTAGAGATAAGAAAGAAATAATACCTAACTACTGGGACCCCCCCTCCCCCTTGCAGACTCGGCCATATAGATTTTTATTTATAAGATCAGCAGTAAGACAATAAACTCCATTTTCAAAAGTAATTCAGCATGTTATTCGATAATCAAGAAAAGGAATATAGCATGTACACTGTCTCTGGATGCAGTACTAACAGGGATAGAAACTATCAAACATTGTAAGAGCTTCTCGTTCAATATGACTGTATATCTACTGCTACAAACTCCTCCAACAGTCCATTCCAATCCAAGGAAATGGTTTTTTTCCGTAGCCCTCTTTGTTCTTCTCGTTTGAGTTCCGCACCTTCTGCTCTACCCGATCTAATCATTTCCCTATGCCAATCAAGGATTAGTTGCGGTTTAGCTGCTTTCCATCGCATTGTAATATTACGCTTTGCTAAAATAAGAGCCAGATTATGAAATTTACGAACAGGACCCCCCTTCTTACCACCAGGACCCAAACCCAACAAACAATACTCCGGGGAACCATTATCTCTCACCGTGGCAATATCGTGTAGGATTTTATGTACAGAGGTCCAATAATGTTGCAACTTCGGGCAGTTCCATATCATATGAAATAATTTCGCGTTAGGGAATTGGCAACGGGGACAATTATCTGCTACATCAGGGAACATTGCATTTAATCTGTTGGGAGTCAAATAGGCCCTATGTATAATCATCAATTGAATACATTTAAATTTTGGATTCCTGGAAACTTTCCTCGGGTACTCTAGTATAGTGTCCCATTCTTTATTAGTGAGCTCACGGCCTATATCTATAGTCCATCTATCTCTGACCGATTGGAAGGAAACTGCTGCCACCGTACGGATGCCCCTGTATAACCACTTGGTCAGATGGCTGCCGCTTCCCATCATGTATTGCATATTAAGTAGTTCATGCGTTAATGGCTCCGTTCCCTCCGGGGCCCATGTGGTGCATATATAACGAGAAATATTGGCATGTAACAGAAATAACGTGTTTGGTACTCCATACGCTCTCACAAAGGCATCGTGTGTCATCAAGGTGCCATCGGTAAAAAACATACCCACTGTGGTTACACCTGCCCCGCGCCAAAATACTCAGAGGTAACTAATCCCGAATTCAGTGGTATACCTAATAACGGGATGTTAGAAGCATAATGGGGTAAATTTTGGGTATAACGCAATGCTTTTTTCCAATACAACATTGCAACTTTTAGTAGTGGGGATGCCGTTGGGGGTGCTTTACCCCCGGGTAACAGCATTGTATGTAAAGTCCCGCGTCTCCATTCCTGCTGGGACATATCAATCTCCTGTAGATTACGGCCTACAATCCAGTATGCTAGCCACTGTAGCTGACTCGCATAACAATAAGCTTTTAAATCTGGCACTCCCATTCCCCCAAGGCTTGGGTCCACTTGTAATTTTGCCAGTCCTATTCGTCGACGTCCCGATCCCCATATGAGTTCTACCAATAAAGAATCTAGTAATCTAAAAACCTGGGCAGGGACAACAATGGGCAAATTAGTAAAATAATATAATAATCTAGGGAGTAGCACCATCTTAGCGAGTGCCACTCTTCCCGCCACTGAGAGAGGCAGAGAAATCCAAAATTTTATTTGTGTTTTTAGTGCAGTTATTGCTCGAAGCAGGTTTCCATCCAAAAGGTCCTTTTTCTCTCTGTATATCTGAATTCCTAGGTATTTAAAAGTAACAGTTGCTGTTTGAAAGGTCCAGTTCCTGAAAACTACAGGGTCCGCACGTATACTATCATTAAAAAAATAGACATATGATTTGGTGTCATTTATCGAGAGCCCTGAAAGTTGTCGGAATGTTTCAAAAATGGTTGGTATAGGATCGTATGTCTCATCCAAGTTATTAAAGTATAAAATTAAATCATCTGCGTATGCTGAGATGATGTGTGTTGTAAGGCCCATTTGAATTCCCCTGTGTCCTGCTGTATGCCGCATTTTATACATTAAGGGTTCTACAGCTAAGATAAATAATATAGGTGACAATGGGCATCCCTGTCTTGTGCCCCTAGCTATCAAAAATTGCTGTGATATATGCACTCCTGTGCGTGCTCTTGCCGAGGGATTTGTACATAGTAATCTTACCCAGTTTATATACTCTTCCGGTATTCCAAACCTTGAAAGCGTGTAAAACATATAATGCCAGTGCAAGGAGTCAAAGGCCTGGCGAAGGTCTAGTGATATACATCCTGGTGCTTCCGCCATTTTAGATGCATGTGTCATTATCTGGTGCAATCTCCGAATATTTAAAGCTGTGCTCCTACCTGGTACAAAACCACATTGGTCAGTGTGGATCAGTTTAGGAATAAACTGTGATAGTCTATCTGCCAATAGTTTACTCAGCATTTTATAATCTGTGTTGAGTAATGACAGAGGCCTGTAGCCTGCTACATCGGTACTGTCCCTACCTGGCTTCGAGAGCGGTACCATTATTGCTTGTAAAGTGGTAAAAGGAAGAGCACCAGTATCTAATGAATTCTGATATAATTGCTGTAAATGAGGGGTTAGCTGATCCAAATACATTGCATAGAATTCTATAGGGAGACCATCACTACCCGGGGCCTTATTTCTTGGTAATGCTTTTATTGCAGCCCTAATTTCCATTCCTGTCACTGGTTTCTTAAGCTCTTCTTTATATTTATTTAATAATTGTGGGAGTTGTATATCGTCGAAAAATGGTGCATAACCCATAATTGTAAGTTTGTTAGGTGGCCTATATAATTGTTCATAGTATTCCCTAAATGCCGAATTAATTTCAAATTGAGTACAAACTGTAACACCCTTTGCGTTATTAATTTCAAGGATAGGAGACATTGGCGGTGTGTTTTTTATTAGTCGGGCCAAAAGTGGGCCTGCTCTATCAGCTGTTGCATGCTGCTTGTACGTATACATGTTATGATCTATGATACGTAGCTCTTCTAATAGTTCAGCATGTTTTATGTATACTTGTTGTAATGGCATCTTCCTTTGCTCATCGTTTGGCGCTTCCTGTTCGAGTTTACCTAGTTGCTCTTCTACCTCTTTAAGGCGCTCTAAGAGAGCAGTCCGTACTCCTGCTTTTGTACTAATTGCTACCCCCCTTATTACAGTTTTGAAAGCGTCCCACTCAATTTGACAAGTACTTGTAGTATCTTTATTTTCATTGAAATAGTTAACAATCGTTTCAGATATAGTGCTACGGAATACCTGGTCTTCTAGTAGTGTAGGTTGCAATTTCCATGTTGGGATTGATGGAGGGATCTTACCCCATGTGATTATTAATTCAAGAGGGTTATGGTCTGATAAAGTTTTCCCCAAATAGGTTGTGTCTCTAACGTGTGCTATTAAATGCAATGAACAAAAAATGCTGTCAATTCTTGTATGGAGACCATGTGGTGGTGAGAAAAAAGAATATTCCCTGCTTGCTGTGTGTATCATACGCCACGCATCTCCTACCCCCCATCCACTTGCCCAACCCTTTAGTGCATCTGCCAATTTTCTACAATTAGCACTTTGTAATGGTGGGTGGGATCTATCCAAATCAATGTCCAGCACTGTGTTAAAATCACCTCCTAGTATCCACGGGCATTCCTCCCACCCCACTAATGCACTGCTAAGAATTTCAAGAAATTTGTCCTGCTCAGTATTCGGGGCATATATACTTCCCAGTACAATATTTTCTCCATTTAGTAAACCTCGTATTAAAACATATCTGCCATTTGAGTCTATTTTTTGGTCCAATAGTTTAAAAGGACACCATTCCTGACCCATATTGCCGCTCCTCTAGCAAATGCCGAATATGATGTAAAGTACAAATGCCCTCTCCACTTCTTCTGTAATTTCTCTGCTTCAGCCTTCGATAGATGGGTTTCTTGGAGAAATATAATATTAGCTTTTCTACGATTCAACTGTGCCAAAAGCCTATGTCGTTTGTGTATAGATCCCAGTCCTCTTACATTCCAAGAGACATATTTGTACTTATTAGGTTGTGTCATTTGCATTTTCTGAGTATAGTCTAACACCATCACAAATCCCCTGGAGTCTACTAACAAAACTATTATTGTCAGCCGAGTCTGTACCCCTTAAAACCATCCTCAATACTAGGTTCCCCCTTTTAACCTGAAGGGACCAAACTATATCAAAAAGTACAACAGGTACGTTAATCTGTATAGAACTTAGTGCAGTCGCCAAGGGGGGGGTGACAACCACCAAACCATCAATACTCATCATTTTGCAATTAGATACCATACCCGGAAGCTCCAGCACAAGCCCCATTTCAATATAATAACTGCAGTAGAAACCAGGACCATCTCTTTACAAAAGAAATCATAGAACACTGACATTTGTACGACATACTACACCTGCATGAGAGAGTTGCGTTCTTTATCCTATGTAATCGTTGGCAGTTTGCGGAGTAAGCAGCGGGAACAGCGTCAAGCTATTTTCAGAGTCGGAGTTGGCAGCAGCTTCATCTTGAGAACTGCTAGTTCCACCAATAGATTTAGCATCATGATCCGCCAATGCAGCCGCTGTCAGGAGAGCATCTTGTTGGCTTTCAGTGATCTGTTCCAGTGGCGGGCTCACACCAGTACCTGCTTTGTAGTGTCTGATCTTATTTCCCATAGTGCTGTTTTTACGTTGTGGCAAGGGTTCGTGTCTCCCATTCGATCTAAGTGAAGATTGTGATGGTGGAGGTGTTAATGTAATTTCCATCCAGTCCGCTGCCTCCTCAGGATTATCAAAAAACAACGCTTTCTGGTTGTGAATAATTTTTAGTTGTGCCGGAAACAATAAAGCATATTTTAAGTTGTGTGTTCTGAGCTTCCGTTTAACTTCTTGGTAAGTAGTTCGTGCCCTCTGTACTGCCAATGTGAAATCCGGGTAAAGGGAGATTGTCTTATTTTCAAAAAGTATGGGGGCTTTCTCTCTAGATACACGTAAAATTGTGTCCCGGTCTTTGTAATTCAATATTCTTGCAATAATTGGCCTTGGCGGCGCTCCCTGAGGAGGGGGCCTTGATGGGACTCTGTGCGCACGTTCCACACTGTAATGTTCCGTGAGGCCTTCCGAAGCCACATGATCTTTCAACCATTGCTCAATGAATTGGGTGGGATTAGGCCCTTCGCTTTTTTCCGGAATTCACGGAATTCTTATGTTGTTCCGCCTTGATCTCCGTTCTGCATCATCTACTCGATCGGTTAGGCCTTTAAGTTGGCGTTGTAGTTGTTCTATTTGTGAGGATTGCTGTGCTTGTTGAGGTATCAGGTCATCCAGTGCAGTTTTGTTTGATTTAACCTTGTCCGCTAGGTTCTTGTAGTCCGCCTTCAAAAGACTAAGGTTTACCAACAGCGCACCAATCTGCGTTTCCAGCGCCGTACGAGTGTCTCTGATTTCTTTCAGAATTAAGTCAAATTTATCAGCATTGCCTTCTGTTCCCGTTGGCGGGACCACACCCGACTCCAGGCTATGCATAGGGTCATATTGCTTCCCAGCATCTGTGCCCTCCATGGCAGGGGGGTCTGGCTGCTTAGCTTTGGTGCGCCCCATTATTAGTATAAGCGAGAAGCACTGTACTTCCAACCCTGGCTGCTAGTTGGACTTTCCTTATTTAGTGCAGTTGCAATGCAGCTTGTCAGGTGTATTAGCCTCGTGAGTGGGCTGAGAGGCACGGTCCCATTGCAAGTTGGCCTGATTGGCGTCACTTCTCCTATTTGTCTCTATGTATGATGGCGTTGCAATACTCGGGTACACCTTAATTGGTATGTCCAATTCCAGTCGTATTCTGACTCTGTCGATTGGGACTCAGCACAAGATATGACGTAGAGTCGGGTATGGAGCAAGCACTTTTAGTGAGACCGCTCTGGTCCAGGTTATTTGCGCATTGGGTGCTTATGCTGCCAATCCTTGCCAGTAGTTCAGTTGCCCCCTTTGTCAGCCGGACCTTATTCTATCGCTGCGATGCCGGGTATTTTACTTCACAATTATACCCACAGCATATGTCCACAGCGACTTCAAAACTGCATGCATGCGGCTACTTTACCAATCTAGTTTCATGTCTGTGCAGCACCTTTTCACGCAATATAGCAATGCAATCCTCAGTTCTGCTACTAGTATGTATGTCAGCCATATATATATATCAACTTACAAAGAAATCCCCTCAAGGTCCCATTCAGACTCAATCGAAGCATCCGTGCTTGCAGACCCTCGATGTTGTGACGCAGTTGTCTATTTCTCGCCCATACGTCCCTTAAACTCCTCGGCACACTCCCAATATAGCAATCGGCGTCAGGCCTAGAAGCATCAGCAATATTTTCAGATCTCCGATAGTAGGGGCCGGCAATGCAAGCCTACGCTTCGCTCATAAGAGACGTCGCAACCTCAGCAGTAAGCGATTCCCTCCGCCATTTTAGGCTGCCGTAGCGGCTCTCACCTTCACTCTTTGAAGCCCTCTTGCGCCCCACACGTAAACGTTCAGCATTCCTGAGCACCAGGAGTTGTAGTGCTTACGTCGGAGGTGGTGTTTTGTGTTCGTTCACTGTTCTGATATCTCCCTCCGTTTTGCCTCCGTCAGCCTCCCAGTTCAGCCGGCAGTGTTCACCTAATGGATCGATGGCACAGCTCCGCCGTGATAGCAAGTATCGTTACTGGCGATCCGAGTTTTGTTACCCTCATGGGCCCCGGTGCTTCCGCCACATGTCAGAACTCAGAGAAACCTTCGATGGTCCCGGCTTCACCAAATAAATGCCATAGTGTGTGGGCTTAGCTCGGAGCTCCGTTAGCTAGCGTCCGCCATGCTCGGCGTTGACCACGCCCCCCCCTAATTAACACATCTTTACGATTAAATCACTACCCAGTTTGAAAACCAGTGCTAGGACTGCTAATAACTGCATAGGATTGTGAACTTAAACGGGGTCATGATGATTACTGGTCGAATACCAAGTGATATTCATGCGACTGCATTTATGGATCTGGAGGGAACGTGCACTGCCTCTATGCTGTATGGCAACTGGGATACTGGCTAAGGGAACAAATTGGAAATACAGAACTGCCCCTTCTCCATGATAGAGTAGGGTCATATTTAAGTATATAAGACAGTGAGCTGGTATATTACATTAACATGGACGTTTGTATGTGTATTGACCCGGTGAGTTAAGAATGAGTGCCGGTGCCCAAAACTCTGCTCAGAAGCCTGCGTTGGTGCAATTAAATTTCGGCTGTGTAGGCTTAAATCCACCTCAAGCCTCTTTAATCCACAACTGGACATTCCCTGCCTCTATCTTACTCTTGGAGGTTCCTGCATTCTCCCTTTGTGATAGTTGTTCCGTCTTTCTCTTCCTCCTCTTGGGCAGGTCCCCAAAAATTAGTGCCGGTGGCCCCCACAGGCTCGCATTAAGCACTGTATTGACCCATTTACATCATACAGCGTGGCTGTACGATCCACAGTAAAAGGAAATCTGTATAGTAAAATACGTGTATCAAGTGATTAAGTACCTTTTATTCGCCCTATGTGTATTCATAAATGTATTTTTGTTAGTGGAGAACAAGTTAAGTTGCGCAAGTATACTTTATTTAAAAGCATCAATGATTTCTTGTTTAATTAATGTAAAAATGGTTTTGATGGCCTGTATTGTGTTGACTAAATTAAGAATATTTTTTGCCCAGTTTGAAATATCCTGAATGTGGAGGAGAACATCAGGATCTCCCTACATCAATGAAAGTTTATGGAGGAAATACATGTCTTTTTTTATGTTACACTATGAATAAAAGGTGTTAAAAAATGACTGTTTGTTATACTTTAATAATATGTATCGCTGCATCTTGCTGCCTTTGTAACCGGGAAAGTTTTAAATGTCCACTTGGACTCATGTTTCATATTATTATATCTCATTATATGGATGTAATCCCTGCGTGCTCAGGTTCTGCTTGTTCATGTTAGACAGTAACCGGGATCTGATTCAAGAACTGATAAGATTACATAACCAGCCCGAAACAGGGAGCCCTGAAATCGTGACTCTCAAGGTGTTAAGGGCTATAGAGTGAAGAGATGAAGCTGAACCAGTAGCACCCACCGCTGGGACCAATCAGGGAGAGTAGCCCCTGTAATGCTGAGTGCAGTATAATATTACATACAGGTGACCATGTGAGCTATTATACTACTTGGATAACTCCCTCCCCCTCCTTGTCAATGTAGTCTCCCGCTAATGTACCCGGTAGCAGCAACTCTAGGTGATGTTCGTCTTAAAGTATTTGGTTTAAGGCTCCAAATGACAGCAACAAAGTGGGAAGTAATCCTGCACTAAGCAGTGCACAGCAGTCGCAGTTCACAAGAAAAGATAAGGGTTCCAAGCACAGAATAAATGAAATAGTCCAAAACAGGAGTTTCACCTCACCACCGCGGCCTCAGTAATAGTAAGGACAAATCTCCAAAATAAATCTGACAACAGACTGCGCTTACCAAAAATAAGGGAGATCAGCAAAACAGAGAAACCAGTCAGATGATCCATAATGTTCCAGGAACTAAGGCTGGTGATGGTCCAGGCAGACAAATGGCGGTTTGCTGAGAAATTCTGCCTCTGCTTCCCAGGCTGCCCTGTAGACCACCACCATCCAGGTTTGAGCCCATTTGTTTGCGGATACCAAAGGCAAGGGCCAGTGTACTCGCCTCACTGAAGGATGCCATAGACATCAGCTGAGGGAGCAGTGAAGGACCATTTTCTTCGGAGGAGGGACTGTGAGACCTTCCAGCAGCAAAGTATGTGGTTCCAATATGCATTGAGAATTAGTTTCTAAGTTTGTAAACAAGTTAAGTTCATAAGTCACAGTAACTGATGTTTGCTTCTACTGTGACGTGATTATTATATAGGCTCATTCCATGCGTCACGGCTCATACATTAACTAATTTTTATTTGTTATACAAGTGAGCTAACACAAGTTATACAAGCGAGTTGAAAATATCACAGTGAGCTGTAATCTCAGCTTGTATTACTAACAGCGGCTGCAATACAACAACATGCACATGTTTGCAAATGCTAGCAATTTGTGGCTGCTTATAATGCTCCCAGATTGCTTTCTCATTGTATGCAAAATAATTCAAAAGAATGCTGATTGTTCTCAAAATAAAATATACCCAAAAAATATTTGCATTTAAAAAAAAAACAGACGAAAGTCACAGGAGGTTTTTACTATACTATGAAGCAAATTAGAGGTCAACTTTAAAACCCATTTCTCTAAGGCATTGAGTAATAAAACATTTCTGATCCATGCCAGCACTAACAAAAAAAAATTGAAAATCAGTGTAAAACTGTTGAGGGCAACATGTAAAAAATATAGGGGCCCCATTCCTAACGAAGGTCACAAAAGTGCATCTGCAGTCCTATGATCTTGCATTGGTGCTGTTTGACAACTAGCAGGAATTCACAAGAGTTTAGAGAGAAACAACACTCCTAGCAAACGTTTTTCAATTCCATTTTGGCATGATCAATCAAATATGCACACTCACATTTGCTCAAGAGAAGAACTAGAAAAGAAGCGCTAATTCACTTTTTAAACCTTTTTTCTCCAGTGCGAACATATTTTTCCCCCATATAGAAACTCCTTCCCTTACAACCCCACCTCATTTCATTTTTTAGAGGGGTTAGTCCTTTCCAACCTGGTAAACAGCTTACTCTAGCCTTGTGAGGACTACATTTCCAACCTTTAGCTTAGTGAGAATGGGTGGGAGGAGAGCTGGTGAATGCACTTAATGTGAGATTGTGGGTGTGCACAAATTCACAGGACGTTCCAGCCCTGGAGCTACCACTTCCCACCTGCCTCCTGCTTTTGTAGGTAGATTTGCTCACACGGAATTCTTCAAGCCAGTAAATCTTTTTATAAGTGTAAAATTGGGTGGGCGTGGCTTGGACGGCACGGTGTATGGCAGCTTAGCCACGCTGCTCCCTCTACCACGGCTAACAATGACAGCCTAATGCGACTTGCAGTCACATTGACATCGAAGGAGCGGTTGCTCCATGCATCGGAACACCGTGATCGCTGGCGCAGTGGTCTTGAGGCAGCAATATGCTGCGACACTGCCAAGCATATTAGAAGTTTCCTCACTGCAACCCTAACCACGGCGGTGAAACAGCATCTGTTAGGGCAGCAGTGAGGAAACAAAGGAGACCCTACAGTGCCCCCTAGTGCCTTATGGCTCATGGGAAGCATGCAGGGGGGGCACATGGTGTGCCCCCATGTGTGCATGCCTGCCCAGTCCCTGCACAGCATGGATTTAATAGTTTATGCCATGCAGAAATTTGCTTTGGCGTTCCCATTGCGGTGCCTTTTTGAAAGGCACCGCTGTGGGAATGTCAAAGAACCGCCTACCAGACTAAGAGGAATCTCGTAATGTGGAGGGCGGCGGGCGGTCGAGTTTGGCGGTGTGCGAGTGGGGCTCACAACTCGCTTCTCAAACTATGCGCCAGAATCAGTCTCCATGACACCTGGACATTACAACACTCAGACACCAGGGATTATACTTTCGTTCTCCAACCCGCACAAAGCCAACTCCAGGATTGACTACCTGCTGATTTCTAAGGCTCACACACACTTATTAGACCAGACATACATACTATCAAGATTAGTTTCTGACCACTGCTATTACCCTATGTCTCACCGGCTCTGGTGCAAGAACCCCAAGTAAAATTTGGAGATTCAATGACGAGTCGAATAGGGACCCTATGTCCAGAGACATGATTGGAAAGACCTAACTACATGAAAGAAAATCAGGCTTCTGATACTTCTCCTTCTGTACAGCCATCAAAGCCAGTTAGAGGTGCCCTAATTGACATTCAATCTAAAATAAACAAAGCCCATAGTAAGGACCTATTGGAACTGGAAAGGGATATTAAATCACTAGAGGCTGCTAATACTTCTGGTTCACACTGCCAAACCCTCTCCACTCTCACCAATAGCAAATACGAATCCTGAGTGAGAGGGCTGGGGTCTGGATTAATAAATATAAAAGCCTAAACTGTGGGAGGCAAACAAAGCTGGTAACATTTTGGCATCTTATCTAAAACATAAACAGAACCACAAAGGTATTAATTCACTCAAAGATAAAGCGAATGTCAACCACACGAACCACCAAAAATATTGGACATTGTCAGAGATTTTTACCAAATCCCTTTACAAGGATGACTCCAACGCTTCTGTGGAGAACTGTGAACCTTACCTAAAAAATATACCATTACCCATTATCAGTGACCAAGAAAAGATGGCCCTTAGCTCCCCGGTTATGGCCGAAGAACTAGATGCAGCTATCAACTCACCAAAGCCACATAAAGCTCCGGGCCTTGATGGCTATACAGCTATCTTTTATAAAACATTCTTCCCTATCCTTACACCTACTCTATTTGCCCTTTTCCACCATTTCGCTGAATCAGGTGCCATATCTGGCACAGCCAGTGAAGCCGATATTGTGGTAATTCCAAAAGATGGCAAGGCTCCGTCTCTGGTGAAAAATTACAAACCAATCTCCTTAATTAACTTGGATGCAAAGATCTATGCCAAAATACTCTGTAAGAGACTCGAGCCACTACTACCATGCCTGATTGACCAAACACAAGTGGGATTCATGAAGGGTAGGCTATCGAATGATATCGCTCGCCTCCTATGCCACATCCTTGAGAGAGCGAAATTAGCAAACTCGGAAAGAGTCGTGGGTATTCTTGACGCTGAAAAAGCATTCGACCGGGTCTCCTGGACGTTTCTTCGTGAGTCCCTATTGAGATATAATTTAGGCGAGACATTTACCAAAATGGTCAAGGTTCTTTCTAGTGGTCCCTCCGCCAAGGTGAGATCTGGTGTCGACAGCCTTTAATTTAGAAAAAGGTACTAGACAGGGTTGCCCTCTATCCCCTTCCCTATTCATCCTGAGCTTGGAGCCTTTACTTCATAAGATGCAAACTAACCCCTCAATCGCGGGCGTTTCCTTTAACAAAACCTCAGTGAAGATAACTGCATACGCAGACGATATTTTAATTATGACCAAAAATGAAACCCAGTCTATTCCCTCCTTACTGCAGACAATAGACGAATACGCCAAGGTTGCAGGCTCTAAACTTAATAGGAAGAAGTCCGAATCCTAGGCCTGAACAACCTCTGCACCAGCAATCTCTTCAAAGTTACAAGGTTGTTCTGGCAACCCCATTTCATAAAATATTGAGTTTAACTCAGATTTATTAGAATCACTCCACCACAACGAAACCCTAACTCTGGAAAAAAATTGAGAACTTATTAGATAATGGAACCCCAAACTCCTCACTTAGGGGCCGATTCCGATCTCGGCCGGTAGTGCTCCGAATCGGATTCGGATTTACCGGATCCGATTCGGAGCCCTGTTTCCCGACCGAATCGTACGCGGGTCCGGCCGAGCGAGTACGATGCAAGCTCCCGCGAAATCTCCGACCGACTCGAACGCGGCTTCAACACGCTCCGACCGACTCGCATGGACACGACTCGCACCGCGCTATGGAGACGTTTCCCGGCCGGGTAAGTACGATGCGCGCCGCGACCACTCCGATCAACTCGCGCCGTCCGGCTCGAAAAAGCTGTCGGAGCTGGACTCTGGGGGTCCGCGTCGGACCCCCCTGTATGCGTAGGCACGCGAGTCGCACACAGGGGGGACCCATGGGTCCCCCCTACCTGTGCATGTACGCCGCGATGCGCATGGACACGTACACGCTGTAGGGGGCGCCCTTGACCGCCTCGCACCCATTGAGTCAATGGGAGCCCGCGTACGCGTCGTGCGCCAGGCTCCCATTGACTTCAATGGGAGTCCAACCGAATCGAGTCCGATGGCATGCGAACGCATCGTGCTCGTTCGGTCGGACTGCTAGGGTCCGATTCGGTCGGAATTCTCTCCGGGTCCGGCTCGGTCGGAGAGAATTCCGGCCCGAATCGGAATCGGCCCCTAAGTAGGGTCGCATTGAGACTATCAAGATGATAGTCACCCCAATAGTCAATTACCTTGTAAATATGTTACCTCTGGTATTATCTAGCGATTTCCTACAGAAACTTGACAGACTGCTAAACAAGTTCATTTGGCAAAATAAACACCCTAGAATTTCCATCAAAAAATGTCCGTCTGTACAGTAGGGAGGAGTTAACCTACCAGACTTCAAAAACTACCAAACTGCTTTCTTAGCCAGAAAAGGTTCACTTTGGTTTTCCCAACCACCGGATTATACTCCCAAATGGCTACAAATTAAAAAAGAAATCCTGGGAGACCTCCACCCTATAACACTGCTAACTAGCAAAACAAAACCCCCTGCATCGGTCATTATATATCTTCAACAATACAAACAGAGCTCTGCTGAAGATTGACAGGCTCCTAGAGACCTCGATTGCCCACTCTAAGATGAACTCACTCTGGAACAACCCTAAAATTAAAATTCATGGGGAACCAGTATTTTGGGGCTCATGGGCGTGTAAAGGCATTCAATTTCTAAAACACTTGGGCTCCCTGCATGTGCCTCTTTCGTTCAGAGAACTACAACAACAATACAATCTGCTAGACATAGATCTTTATGACTTTCTTAAACTCAAAGTCAGTTTATCTAAAATTAAGTGCCCCGAGAGAGATCCCTCTCTTCTCAGGACCATACTGTCCTTCAATAAAAACAGGTCACAAATCCTCCAAATTTTATCACCTTTTAAAACCAAAGTCTACATACCTGACCTTGAAACTCAAAAAGAAATGGGAGACCACAGGAACTATCTCTCCAAACTCTTGGCAGCTAATCTGGAAATCTGTTGTTTCCCATAAAATTACCCTCTCCCTCTCCCAAATGAAATTCTGGCTCCTACATAGGGCATTTTGGATTCCTGCTCATCTCCACAAGTTGTCCCTTAGAGAGAACCCAACATGATGGAGCTGCAACAAAGCCACAGGCACCTCCCCACTTACTTTTCCACTACAGCGTGGTCTCCCCATTCTGGGACTGCATATTAAACTTCATCCACTTTTTGCTCGGAGTTCATCTGAAAAGGAACTTTGTCTCCCTAATTCAGGGATTCCTAAACCTGCAAATCAAATCACATAATGATAGCCTTCTAGTAGACATTCTATTAACTGCGGCCTGTAAATACGTGCTTGCTAACTGGAAAGATACAGCCGATACCTCGTTTCGTCCATGGCTGAATTGGGTTGCTTACTTAAAGGGAACCGACAACGTCACTCTCCAAATTCTCCCTTGAGATCACGAAACCGCTCTGTGTGGAGAACACTTGACAACTAGTTTTCCATTACCAAACCTCCATAAGACCACATGACGACCTTTTCTTTATTACTTACACTTAACCATGTTTCATACCTAACGCCAGTCTGTTGCTCTCCAAAAGTATGTACTTTAACAATATCTATTTTATGAGATGTATTTCGAAAAGCTACAAGTATGTATTTTAAAGGAGCTATATTTGCACTATGTACTAAAACGCAGGTGTGTCGTCGTCCCCGCTGCTGGAAGCTTCTTGAGCCCACATCTCAGTTAGCTATTTTTTAATTTGTCCTCATCTTTCGTATGATTTTCTTTTTCCTACCTCGTTTCCTCTACTGCTCACAACCCATTAATTAAACTTGTACAAGAGAACGGTTTATCATACCTGCATATCTCGCCATGTATTAGCCTATTTGTTTCTCTTTTGTTTTCCTTGTATAAAATCCAATAAAATTCTTTGAAATTAATATATATATATATATATATATATATATATATATATATATATATTATACACACGCAAAATTAACGTCTGCATATGTGCTCCACACTTACATGTGTACACATCTTTGAGAAATGGGCCTTTATCATTTTGTCTCTGACAAGAGCTTTCAGAGCTACTTGAAAACGGATATCAGTTGCTTATCTAGTACTTAGTATACACTCACAATTAAAGCAAACAAGGGAAATGAGGCACAGTCAGATTATGTGATACGCCTAAGAATTACCCAATGTGCCCAAATGGAGAAGGTCAGATTGTGAGTGGACTTGTGATTCGCAGCTGGCAACCTATGCCCTGCACTGCAAAATATATAGGTTCATTTATAGTAACATTCTGACGTCGAGTGAAGGCTTAAAAGTAAATATGCCAAAACATTTGACAAGAAACTAAAGTAGGAATGCAAGCAATGGTACAATTAGAACAATGATATATCCTGAACTCTGCTATAATCAGAACTTCGGTATAACAAAAGCACAGGCATATTCAGAACCCTACCGTAATCAAAAAGCAGCCCTTAAATGAGGTCATTCATAAACACAGCCTCTAAATATTCAAATGTTTGGCAGAAATACAACCCTGCAGCGTTCCACATAATCAGTAATGTGGCATAATCAGAGCCCAGGTACAATTCAAACCCTCACATAACATGGGCATATTTGTCCACCCCGCCGCATGGCATTAAATGGAGCAAGTGGATTTTTAAAAACAGCAGGTGGATTTCTGAAACTTCTGTCCCTCGGATTAGTAGACATTTCTATAAAATCCCACTCTGACAACTGGGGAAAATTACATTGCTCCAAATATTCAGTGAACAACCCAGATTCCACTCTTTCCCCAGCATGAGTATTAAACCGAAATCTTTAAACACAAGTATTTTCTTCAGAGCTCCCCCAGTAGTACTGCTCATTCATATCTTAATACATTTTACGTATTTCATATGTTTGACTAGCCGCATTATGTAGATAGTACCCAGTTATCTTTGTTATTCTTTTCATAGAAAATCGGCTTCAACCTCCATATGAGCTGTTCAGCCAAGAGTATTTGGACGAAATATCGAGTTGTAAATATCAGGATACAGAAATATTGGGGAAAAAATATTGTGAAACAAAAATATCGTGATGCAGAAATTATCGTTGTCAAGAATATTGATTTTTTTCAGGTAAGTAATATCGTTGTTACGAATATTGTTTTTAAGAATATTGTTTTCAATAATATAGTTGTAAAAAATATTGATTTTTAATTATCTTAATGTGTTTTAGTTCATATATTAATTTTATATGTCATTATTGGTTGCATAATTGTTAATAATATTTTTAAATATAGTAGGTAATTTTAAGGGATTTGTAATTTTTTATTTAATTGCTAATAGTGTTGTAGTGGGTCGCTAGGTTTGTAGGGGTGGGAAGTTAATTCCGTAATAAATAATTAACAATTAAATATTGATTTTAATTAATTATTTAATGGATTATTATGTAAATTGTGTAATAATTATATTTTTTAGTTATATTTTATGTATGGGCTGCTGGGTTTGTAGGGGTATAGGGTGGGAAGTTAATAATGAACAATTATTAATTTATCATTAATTAATTTATTATGTGAATTATGTAATAACTTTCTATATTAATTATATTTAGGTGCAGGCTGCCTGGTTTGTAGAGGTATATGGTGGGAAGCTAATTGAGTAATAATTAACAATTATTAATTAATTATTAATTAGGTAGTTGATTATTAATTATGTATATTGTTTAATAACTTTATATATTAGTTATATTTTAGACGTGGGTTGTGTTTGTAGGGCTATAGGGTGGGAAATTAATTAAGTAGTAATTAATAATCAATTAATTATTTTTAATTATTTAATTGATAATTATGTACATTATGTAAGATTGATTTTTTTAGTTGCAGGTTGCTAGGTTTGTGGGGGTACAGGAAGAGGCATTAAGTAATTAACAACTAATAATTGACTGTTAATTAACTCGTTTATTCTCAATTATGTAAATTGTGTTATTCTTATTTATTTTAGTTATATATTAAGTGGGAGTTGCTAGGTTTGTGGGGGTATAGTGTGGGAAGTTCATTAAGTAACATTTAAATAACATTTTGTTTAATTACTAATTAATTATGAAATTGCTTAATAATCATGTAACTTTTTTGTTTTTTATTTTTTATATATATAATTGTTTTGGGTTAATTATTAATCTTCATATTAAGAGTTTTATATTTGTTCTAAGTTGATAGGGTTATTCAAATATATAATGTGTTTGAAGTGAAGTACTTTTGCACAGATTGGAATGGAAATCAGGGGCGGAATGGGAACTGAAAGCGGCCCTGGCAAATTTTGTCAGACCAGCCCCCGTACGGTGTGTAGTGAGCGAGCACAGCTGGCGAGCCCGACCACTGCTAGGGGTGCTTGGGGGGGAGCCCTCCCTCCCAAGAAAATTTTGGGGAAAAAAAGACCAAAACAGTGCATTTTACAACACATTTTTCATTACATATTTAATTGTGTTAACTTTCAAAGCACAGTAAATAGTAAATGATGACCTTGAAGAGCATCCGGTTACCCAGTCATATGTACCCATAGACATTCTTACAGAGAACCCAAAAATAGACACAAGAGTAGTGAATCAGAGAACACACAGTATAAATCAGACAAGTCCCTATACTGTGTCTAGCGAGCAAGCGCAGTGAGCGAGCCTGACCACTATTTGGGGGATTTGGGGTGGTTCTCTACCCAAGAAAAGGCCAAAATGCATTTTTCAACACATTTTTCATACATACATAAGCAGCCAGCATAAATACATAAGCAGCCAGGCCAGAAAGTATGGAAACATCACACACAAGCACGCAGGTCAGAAAGCATGGGGAATGTTACACATAAGCACCCAGGCCACTTAGGCCAGAAACTGTGGAAATGTCACACATAAGCACCCAGGCTAAAAAGCATTGAAATGTCACACATAAGCACCCAGGCCAGAAAGCAGTGAAATGTCAAACATAAGCACCAAAACCAGTAAGCACGGAAATGTCACACATAAGCACCCAGGCCAGAAAGCATGGAAATGTCACACATAAGCGCCCAGGCCAGAAGGCATGGTAATGCCACACATAAGCACCCAGGCAAGTAAGCACAGAAATGTCACACATAAGCACCCAGGCAGAAAGCATGGAAATGTCACACATAAGCGACCAGGCCAGAAGGCATGGTAATGCCACACATAAGCATCCAGGCCAGAAAACATGGAAATGTCACACATGGCACCCAGGCCAGTGGCGCTGGAACACTTTTCAGAGTGCGGGTGCTGCTATCAGTGTTACATCACTGAAGTCATGGGATTGTGAAAAATTCAAGAATCATATAAAGAACAAGGGTAGCAAAACGAGCCTCGCCTATTCGGAGGTGGTGAGGGTGTGGTTCAGAGTGGAAAAGGTTGAAATTTCATCTCAGCACATGACATCCCTTCAGAACAGATCAGATACTATGACAGATTGAGAAGCCTACATTCACCATCTGTGCGGGTGTCATGGAAGCTGAAGACCCTTCTTTAGCAGATCTGAGCATTCCCACACACCCTTTCAAAACCACTAGAAGCGAGATCACAGGATTTATCAAATGACTTAGAAAGCATAGCTGGATCACTCTCAAACTCCAAGACCTCCACTGGCACCCGCTGACCACCCACATCACCTTCAATATCTGTTGCATCTATAGATGGACTGGACATTTACATCCAGCATGCCACTCTACCTCACAGACAAATGTTAGACTTCATATAGCAGGCATAGCACATGCAGTCTTAGCATTTTCAGACTAAGGACCAGAAACTGCAAGAAAGAGAACCAGAAGACAGGCCTTCCGCATCATGCATTTTAGTTTAAAACAGCACCCTTTCGAAGACCTGACAAGCATCATAATTATGACTCTTTGCTTGTACCTGAACCAGAAACAACTTTCCCGAATTACAATGATAATTTTATTCCCTACTATTTTTAACCCTCTGTTGTTTTATAGCTGGATTTGCACTACAAGAAACGCCATTCATACATACATCCCAAGGATTGTTTAATTTCAGCACCTGCTCAGTGTTTGGCTGTCATAGCGCAACCTTACTCGGTTTCCTAACAGACCTATGACTGGCAGAACAAAAGATACTATGGAACATTGTTCTGTTCCAGGACATGTCAAGAGAGTTGTTCGATGCAAGCAAAGATAAATACGTACTACTCACCCCCAAACACGGAACAGGGGAAAATCACATGCAAGGTGCATTCCACCCATTTGTTCGAAATCCACTCATTAACAAACAAGGGACCGGAGATTCATTTGCAATCACATGTATCTGGCTGCGCGCTGCCGTAAATGCTCTGCCATGCAAGGCGATGTCCGTAACAAACAGACATGCATTTGGACTTGAAACCACAAGGACATGGCGTCCACATATACCCTAGCTACCTGCATGCGCATGTACGTGTATAGAGCGCTCAGTGACAAGCTCTGCGGCGCTGGATTGTACATTTAAATAAATTTGCCCAATGAATGTACAAACATTTTTCACATGATTTTAAAATACTTTTGAAAACAACAGTATGTTACACTTACTTAATACCATGGCCTACGTAGACTAATAATTCTGCTTGTTTCTCCTGTGTCGGTCTCTGACTGACTAGAGGGCGCTCTGCGCACTATGCTGTGGCATGGGTGGAACTTGGGGAGGGGACGCAGATCATTGGTCTGACTCGCGCTCTAAACTCTCACTGTCATTGGTGCTCCCGGACGGTTTCTGGCGCTGCGTGCACTGCCTCCATAAGCTGGGTGGCGCCGCCGAAAGTGTAATACATACGCGCACACACACGACTAAATCCAACAGTGATTGCCAGTGGTGCTTTTTACCTGCACAGAGGTCAGAGTGCAGAGACTGTCACGGTGGCCTTCTGATATTGTTACTGGGGGCCGATTTTGCTAAAAAAATAGGCCTCAAGTAACAAAACTGGCCCCTACCCTTCCGGCTTACTGGGGGATTGCCCGGTGCCCGTTATCACCAGTCTGGCCCTGGTGGGAATAGTAAATCTTACCCCTCCAAAGTCCAATGCTTTCCCTACAGTTGCACCGACTGGAGTGGGAATAGTAAATCTAACCCCTCCAAAGTCCAACACTTTCCCTACTGTTGTACAGACTGGAGTGGAAATAGTAAATCTTACTTCCCCAAAGTACAACTCTTTCACCTACTGTTGCACAGAATGCAGTGGGAATAGTAAATTTAACTCCTCCAAAGTCCAACGCTTTTCCTACTGTGGGACAGACTGGAGTAGGAATAGTAAATCTTACCCCTCCGAAGTCCAACACTTTCCCTACTGTTGCACAGACTGGAGGTGGAATAGAAAATCTTACCCCTTCTAAGTCTGATACTTTCCCTACTATTGACCTGTTTCGAGTAGGAATAGTAAATGTAACTCCTCTATTGACCTGTTTCAAGTAGGAATAGTAAATGTAACTCCTCTGAAAGCCTACGCTTTCATTACTGTTGCATAAACTTGGGTGGGAGTAGTATGTCTATTATCCCCAGACTTCAATACTTTCCTTAATACTGTTTAAATATATCTATTATTATTTGTTAATAACTATATATTTTTTTTCTTTTTATAATATGTTTAGTAAATGTCTTTTTGGGGATTTTACAGTTTTTTATATTTAACTAAGTTGGTAATTTATTTCATGTTTTGCAGTTAATTTGTTATGTTTCATATATATATATATATATATATATATATATATATATATATATATGCTTTTATAGTAGTAAATTATTTGTATGTGTTTATAGAAGTATACATACATATTTATTATTTCGATTTATTTAATTTATATTATATTAATGTTATATATTAGAATATTTAAGATTTACTATTTTAAACTATATATATATTATAAAACAACATTTTTGTCTGCTTTTTAATGATATTGGTGTGAAGCAAAAAATGTTCTCTATATTTTTGTACTTACCATTATAATTATAGGGACACAATATTTTTGTAATCGATATTTGTGACAAGATATTTTTGTGTTACAATATTATTGTTTTTGATATTGTGTCAGTGATCCCAGCAAAGTAAGCTTCCCTTTGCCACCGGGCAACGATTACTTTCATAACAAAGTTGGGGTAATCCAGTTAGCTTACGTTTTCTTTCAAGCAGGAAGAAGTTACTGTTTTGTTAGTTTCTGACATATGGACAGCTTGATCTTCTACAAAACAAAAATCTATTTTATAAGTTGCTATGAACCACCAATTTACTGGCTTCGTATATGAGGATTATTACTGTTAAAGTACTTCTCATGGACATCAGAGATGGTTTCGGCAGTGGGAAATTTCTCAAGATAGAAAAATTCAATCTCTAGACATTTTGCTCTGATGCCCTATCTGGGAAACCTGTAAGGTGGTAAGGTGAGGCGAGGCAAACCAGGACATAATATTTTATTGATTTTTTGCATATTCCTGACTTCTAAGTGAACTACAATACATCCCTTAACAAAAAAGAAAGAGTCGATCCAGTGGTTTACAATGTAAGCGACCGAAGAAACATTGCATCCATTTGTATAAGTGTACATTTCACCCAGCTACCCATCAACTCTAGGAGGGCATGTTCCTGTGTAAAAGGCTGTTAGCACATTCCAATGAGCTGTCTAATTAACAATGATACATTGAAGTCTCCCTAAATAAGGATATTGGGCTCTTAAAATCAGCTATACAGGGAAATATTTATTTGGAAAAATCAGTCTGATCATTGTTCAGACTACAGATTAGGAAGATGGAGAACTGTCTGTCCCCAAGCATCCATTGATGCGTCACACCCTTCCTTCTTCATCTTAAAAATAAATCACAAAAAATAAATACAGCTGTGCAAGGTCAAATGCTTGGATAAAAAAAACAGCTAACCAGCTGGTTTATTAGTGTATGATATTATCTCTAACACATGGGCTCCATATTTTAACAGTTTGTCATCCGCTCACTAGAAATGTAGAGTGATAGCAGTTCCCTACGCCATAAATAAAGTAAGAGTTCATTTCTGATTAACTAGAGAGTTTAAGCCCTGAATATTCACGGAAACCTTGTTGCAGGAACTCTATCATGAGAGAAGAGTGATATTAATCAAGGATTGCTCTGACAATTGTAATGTAAGATGCTTGGTCCCCACTCACAGAATATTTGGTCAATACAATTCCTACCTCTTGCTTACCAACTTAAAAAAATGCTTGCAACCGTTCCAAAATTAATTAGAAGTAAATTAGAACAACCTACACTCTGCCACTCTAGAAATAAGATTACAATAAACAATCACCTCCATGCAAATACGTACCCTATTATTTCTCAAATCATAGGAAAACATCTAGAAATTAGTGGGTGCGGTTCCCTAGCAACACACTCCAAACTGAGCATCAACAGACAACGTGGTGTTCTGCCAAAAACAGTTATCCTTGAAAATAAAACTAGAGGTATATCTACAGCAATAAACCACATCATTGGATCTATAATAGACCGCTTTTATGAGTCACTTAGTTCACTTTCTGATTCTCACCTCCCTCCTTTACATCTGAATTATCGGTCCTGTCTGACGTATGCCTCATACTTCACCTCTTCCAGTTTGTCTTGTCCTAATTTATACTATGTGTTGGTTATTCCTCTTCATCCGATTGGCCTCAGCCCTAGGATCGGATTCAATTCTTTCAGTGAAGTGTGACAAAAAAAACTCTGTACTTGCATGTCACTGATTGTGATACTATAATTTTATAATTCCTGTGTGGCTAGTTTCAACTGAGAGATCCTGGAAGAGTAACATCTTTTTATCTCATAAAGAGATGACTCTTGTTTATGAGTCTTTGTCATTATGAATATCCTGACTTTGAAGAAGTAGGCACTTCAACAACCACCCTCTCCAGATACTTTCAATGTCCAGCACAGTCAGACTTTTAAGACCATCTTCACCTCCATTCTCAGGATTCTTGAACTTCCAAGGCTTTGCCAACAAGTTGGGGTCAGACATTGTTTACTGTTGCTGAATGGTCACCTGTTTCCAAATCACCAATTCTAGCAAATGTATGATGCAACAAGTTGCTCAATCTTATATATACCAATAGTACCCATGAATTATGCAGCTATTTCCAAGTAAATCTAATATATATAACAGCATTTATATATTAGCAAAAGGAAGTAAGCCTCATTGTAAAGTTTGGGATGTCCTCTGCTCGACAGTATGATCACTTAGGGGCTGATTACGATGGCGGTACGATCGCCACCGCCGGGCCGGCAGTGAGGTCCGCTGGCCCTGCGGACCGCGATTCTCCGACAGCCATATTACGATGGCGGTGGGATCCAGTCCGCGACCGCGGCGGAGGCAAAGCCCATCCGCTACGGAACCGCCACAGGCAATCCGTCTGCCGAATTACGATGCATGCGGAAGCCAGCCTTTCCGTGGCGGCTGGACCGCCATTGAAAGGCTGGCGGAGATTGGTTTCGGGAGCCCGTTGCGGGCCCCCCCTGTGTTGTGGGAAGGTGTAGGTGCACTGGGGGGGCACCCATGGTACACCCCTGCATTTCACTGCACCATGTGGCAGGCACAGTGTAGTGCCTGCCACGTAGTGCAGTGCAATGCACAGCATGCTCTTTTCGACATCGCGGCGGTGCTGCTGTCGGCAGCCACCGCCGCAATGTCAACGGTGCGGAACCTGACCGCAGCGGTGGCGGTCCCATCCTAATCGGGTTGGCGGGACCGCCGCATGCATTGCGGATGGTCCCAAACACCGCTACGATGGCGGACGGACCAAGTCCGCCCGCCATCGTAATGAGCCCCTTAGTTTGGATATGTGCTCTTCACCATGAAGCACCTATCTAGCCTTCTAAATATCAACATGCTATCACACGTAACTTCTTAATGTTTTTCAAAGAATGGTGCATTATCGGCTGCATACTGGTAGAATCACTATGACATGCACAAGTTCCATTCCTAATATGCATGCAAGCAATCATAGGGATATCTTTTGCTACACCACATAGACACCACAAGAGCAAAGAGTCTGGAGAATACACTCGATTTACTTGTCATTTCCTATATGCAGAAAATCAAGTAAAGTTTCTATACAAATAAAATGCCTAATATCCCTTACCTTGCTGCATCTTCTTCCAATAAAAGCTTTACAAACTGTCTGGGAATGTGCAAAGAGAGCCCACTCTCCGCCATCTGCTCTAGAATGCGCAGGTGATTTCCATCTGTTGTGGGAAAACGGTACATCCTGCAAATGGCACCACCAAACACTGAAATAGTATTGGAAACGGGGCATTGGTATTGTATATGTGATTGATTCCACTCCAATTACAATGATGTAAATTTCAACTATATCCCAAAAGTGGGATTGCTAAATTTAACAAAACAACAGGGTCTAGAAATTACCCATTCATTAGTTCTGTATAGAAATATGTGAGGAATCCAATTCAACATTCTTAAACAAAGCATCAAACGTATCCACAATTATTAAAAACACTAGGTCAATTAAATAACCCCTCACAGCAAACAAAAAATAAACTGAATAGAGTGGCACATTCAAATGATTGATATGAATGAATAATGTGCTTATTTAGTAATCTTGAGGACATTCTCACACCAGTCATTTGGATGCTGATGTAACAAATATTTTTAGCACTGAGGTACAGATGTTTACTATTGTTAGTCTATTTATGTTCTTAGTTTTAAAATGTAAAACAAAAACTGCCTTAACCCTGTGGCCATTTTTACTTATCTTGAGCTGAGTGATAGAATATAGCACACTGAAAGATCTTGGGTTATGAAAGGTTGCATGTTAGCATAGCAAACATTACCTACACAAGATAGCTTGTAAACAGTGTTGTAGGTATACACCTTCACTTGAATAGGATCTAGAGGCACTTCATGTTGCAGGGTCCGAATAGAATAGCTAGAAGGTTCTAGGTAAATATCCCACATTAAAAGGATGGAAAATGGACAAAGGGCTCCTTGTGCTACAGAGCTAGAAAATTTCAAGAACTCAGTGCTTTTAAGCCCTCCTTAAGGATGGCTTTTTAGGTCTCGCCTACGCAGCGCGCATGCGCTGCATAGGCAAAAAGACCTTTAGCAATCGCTTCGGCAAACGTGCACGCATTCCATTGCCTTCAATGGCAATGCGTGCACGTTTGGCGATTCACTTGCGGGAGCGCGCGGCGCCATATGGTAGCAATTATCGCTCCTGGCGCTGCTCGCTCTCGCAAGTGAAACGCTTTCACTTTTGCCGACGCTTGTTTATAATGGCGGCATGCTCATACTTAAACACTGCTTGTTCCTCTTTAGAGAAGCACTCTACGAGAGTGCGTGTATTCTCCAACTATCTTCTTCATGTGCTTATCGGCCTCCCCATGTCTCGATGTAGCTCTGCCTCTTCATGTGCTTCTCCCATCCATCTTCACTTTGCTCCGCCTCACTGTGTGCTTCTTTACTCCCTTCTCCGTGTTGCTCTGTCTGTGCTTCTTTGCTATCGACTCCGGTCTTCAGGTTGTTTTGTCTTGCCGTGTGCTTCTGTGCTCACCCCCCAAACCTTCTCCCAGTTTTCGTTTTGCTTTCTCGCTGTGTGCATCTCTACCCCTTCCATGCTGCTTACTCATCTCCTTGTTGCCGTCTCGCCGCGTGCTTTTATGTTTTCTGCCACTTTGTCTTCTCACTGCGCCATATCCTCCATGCATGTGTCATTTCTGTTCTCTTGCACTATTGGCTCCAATTTATGGAAAGAGCTTCCACTTTCTGTACGATCAAGTTTTTAAAAAACGTTAAGAATTATTCCTATTTCACCACCGCTTTATGCATCTCTCCTTTCATGTGTACCGTTAAAGTAGTTGGTCAAATGATTTGGATAAAAACACTATAATCAGTAAATAAATATACAAATAAATTAAGGTCGAGGGTAAGACAATACAGGAATGGCACAACTCTAAGACTATGTGGTATTAGATTCATCCCAGGCAGTGTTTACAGCGTGTAAAGAAGTCTGTTTTATTCTAACCTCTCGATGCTCTGCTTTTTGGGGCACACACAATTTTGCAGCACATCGCGTAAAATGACAAGAAAGGAAGGAGTTCCATGGCGATCAACTGCTACCAGTGGGCCCTTCCGGAGTCTGTTTACACTACCCCAGCTACAGCAGGTGCAGGATTCCCTTAGACTGCACTGGCCTTAAACATTAAATCGGCACAGCAGTATCTGCTTCTAACCCTGTGCCAACCACGCCTTTCCAGAGCGCTGTGTATAACAAGGCCAACCTGCAGGAAAAACCAGGCGGAGGGCGTCGAGTAGCTGCAGGGGCAGGGAGCTAGGCAACTGATAATGCCAGCATGAGGCAAAGCTAATGTGGAGTCCCACGCGGAATCCGAAGAGGAAAACGTGCACCTTCAAGCCGGGGTAGTCTCGATTCCATGGAAAAATGTAAGAGATAAGTTCCTCAGCCTCTCCTCTCACGTCAGCTCTGCATAATGACTAGGTGCAAAGCAAGCACAACACACACACAAGAAAAAGTGCTCGAAGTGTTCCAGGCAGCAAAAGCCTCAAAAGTAAGCTGCGACTTTTGGCAACAGCAGAGACTCTTAGTTTCCTGATTTGTTATTGTTTTTAAACAAAGATTAACTATCGTCTTGTGTTTCTGTTTTGTACAGTCACTGGGTCTCCTTCGGTTATATTATTGTGTAGTGTGTAATCCAGTATCACTTCCACCATATCTGTTTACTTCATTATTTTCCAGCCATTTTTTATGAACCATATATCCCCGTGTTATTTTTTTTTTTAACCAATTTTATTCATTTTCATTGTGCCACAGAATTTACAATCCTGTATTAGGTAATAACATTCATATGCAGAGAACATTCTTTCAACAGCAGCATTTGTGACGGAAGCAGCAGGTTCAGTTCTTAAGCGTAGAGAAAACAAGCATTGGCATAGCCAATAGGTCTCGCTTTTGGGACCTTATAAGTATTTAGTTATGCAGCACAATATCCTTGGTGCAACAACATCAACTGTTGCATGGCTAAACACTTATAAGGTCCCAAAGGCGAGACCTATAGGCTATGCCAATGCTTGTTCTTCTTTTCCTATGATAATTACTCACCTTCTGAGCGCAAATGCCATTGCTGTATTTTAAGCATTTCATATTGCAATGTGAGACAAAGGCTGCTTAAGTGTCGCCTGTGCTACTCAATAAATACAAGTGATTATTTCAAATAGTTTTTGAAGAATATTCAGTACATAACAGAATTACCTGACTTTAGTAAAACGTCTTTCCTGAGTGATGCATACTTAGAACGAATTCCTAAAGATTCAGTTAAACTTTCATCAACTGGCAAAACGGTCTGTAAAAAAACAAAATATAGTGACTATAAGATACCCTGTATAGAGTAAACATTCCTTAATTAAGCAAATAAACAGTTATAAAATAATAAGTACAGGGCCAATTCTAAGCATAGCCATGAAACATTTATCCTGGTGACTTTGGTTGCTAATGTGCCATCTTTTTCTGCCCTTCACTTACATGTAGTTGGGGGTTAATTTTCCTAAAATACTTCCCAGCCTCCTTGGTACTGGCTCAGACCAATACCTCCTAAACAGCCTATGGGATGGTGGTGTCTTGCAGTGATGCAAACCAGGTGCAAGACTACAACTAGTATCATACCCCTTTTATGTTCATGTTCAAACCACAGTTTAGCAAAGCTTTAGATAGTACCAAACATAAGCAAACTTGTTATAACTTGTTTTTGGCCACACATTCAATCATTTTACGGGCCATCTGATCTTTTCTGGACTTTCTTGGGGACTACCAATTAATACCTTCAAATGTTCAGGAAAGAAAACAATTGAGCAGCCGCGGCCAGCACTGGGAAACGCGGTGGGGCGGGCGGGGTGGGTGGAGTCGACAGACGGCGGAATAGGTATAACTAAATAAATAAATAATACCTGTTCCTTCGTCTGTCGGCTTCCCCGTGCCGCGCCCTGCACCGCCCCACCGCGCTTACCTGTGCCGGCCGCCGCTGCAATTGAGTATAAATAGAATCACAGATATCTCTGCCTGCCAGTTTCCACCCAAGCTAAGAGCATGTAAGAATTTCAAGACAACCATGTTTTTGGTCAAAGAGTTGGGTGGCAGTCGAATTTATTTGCTGTTGCCCAGTCTGAAGAGCTTAGACCCTGTACCTTTTTTCTTTTACTAGGATACTGCTTCATCCCTCCCCACTGGCAGGTTTGTTTTTGGGATGCATTCATCATTTTTAGAAATTCAATGGTTAATAATGGATTTTACTGTTCTATGTTTATTGATTAACATGTTGAAGACTACACAGAACATTTATGTCAGACTTTTAATTGTTAATGATATCTTGCTTTTTACTGAAATACAGCTTTTAACTTATCTTCTAACTTCAGTTTCAGAGGAGTGGGGCATTTGGAATGATGTATGTCATGATACTACCTTACGTGTTATATAGAAAAGTCACGTATAACTTCTATTTGAATGCAATTTTTTGATGTAGTGAATTTTTATTAAGGTATAAATGTAGTGAATAACATCAAATTTGTTGGCACTCTCCTCAATCAACAACATAGCTGCAAAACCACACAAACCACAGTTCAGTGTGTACATTGTGCTTCGTTTCTTCTCTTGATCCAAGCTACTACAGGTCCAAATAGAACAAAGTGTCAAAAAAAGAGTAAGCTCTCAGTAAATTCAAGACTGGGCTAAAATACTTCTAGTGGTGCTCTTGTTGAGGAGGAAATGGTGGTTGCATCACCCATTCTGACAGGATGTCCCACCTTCCCAGACAAGACGCAGTGCCTCTCCCTGCTATGAGTTCCTAAGAGGGTAGGAAGACTAAACATAACAATAGTGCAACTACCCAGTAAAGACGCCTCTCTATGCTCCATGTCTTTTGAAGGACAAACTTCTCCTACCCCAACAACTGAAGATTTCTGTGCCCTTATAATTTTAGCCACTATCTCTCTAGCTGCCACAGACATAAAACTGAACACTTTATACAGTCACCACAGTTTTTTGTTTTGTTTATAACGTTGGCGCAGTTTGATGAATTTTCACAAAACATTCCGAAAAACGTTCTACCACCTCAGCTCCTTCCAGGAAAGTTTTGGGGTGATCCGTCTAGCGGGGACTGAGACAACGCTTTTACCCCGCATGCAATTTCCATAGGGAAATTTAGACAAAACAGAACAAATGGGTGCACAGAATTACACCAAATTTGGCAGAAACTTAGATCTTTAATTTGGAAAGCGTGCTTTTAGAGATTTGGTGTAAGTCTGTTCAGCTCTTTTAAAGAAATTAAGCATCAAATGTGGAGCTAAATGGACGGTTGGTACCACATGAATACTGCAAATTAAAAAATAAGAGCATTTTGATTGCTTGCAAGGGCTTTTTTTCCCCTTTCGTTAATTTGGCCCCACGAGTCCGAGAATTCTTACTGGCTGGTCCCAGCATGAAAGAATATTTTTCAGCCGCCATTATATGCCATGCACTGCTAATTACCTCACATATTACATCACTTGTAACATGTTCTATGGCATCATTGATAACATCACTTGAAAATCTAAAATGACAACATTGATCACAACACTGTGCATGGCAGGGGCGTGAGTTACGGCCACTTTAGGGCGTGAGTTACAGTTACTTGAGATAACAATAACTGGTGAATTTTAGTGATTTTGTCAGCTTAAAACAGTATGTTTAAACTGTCATTGTCACCTAACTATAACAACACAAAAGACGCGCTTCCTCTGGTCAACAGCCTTTGCCTATCTAAAAAGTGCCATTTTGTTACTCAATATATACTGACTGATGAACACCAACAAAATAATATGTGCTTTCTCTTTGCAGCAGTTGCATATTTAAATACATTTGGTACCACTAACTACTAGAAAAACGTAATGGAATTCATACCATTTGACCTTGTCCAGAATGCGGTATCATTAACATTCTATGCATCATTGAGTTACGAGTATTGAATATACAAGCCCTTAAATGGGTAAGCATAAATCAATAGAAGGCAGCACTCAACAACTAAAAATAACATGTACCGTACAAATAACGAAAATACCAAAATCGACATACTCAGTTAAAGATTTTCAATGAGCCCATAGCTTCAACATAAAGAATGTGAATTTCCCCAGTCTAAAATATACAAATAAAAGAGGAACAAAATGGCTATTACAAACAGCTTGTGTCGCCCTTCAGACAAAAGAGACATAAAGGACAATTGCCCGAACAAGGTCCTTGGGATGCCTCACGACAGACACTTGAGGGCACACAAAATTGGGCAAGAAATGGACAGCAGTGGGCGGACACGGCACTTGCAGCCCAGACATGGCCGCGAAGGCCAGACATTCGGTAGCAAGGGAAGCCTCGAAGCCGTGGCCCGCCGTGCCAAAGTATCGAACGGAAGGTGAGCTGTCGCAGCAGATGACTAACAGTGATTTATGACACCCAGACAAAGACTTTTGATTTGCAGGATAATGCATTGCGAATTATGCATGTTATGTTTTTATATGCAATAAAGATAAGATTATACTTTGTACCAATAATAAATATAGGCTGCACAGAGCTAAATATATTAATGACCGATGCAATTGTGATAACTCATGTACCAGCTTATGCAGTCAATAAACTGCAGTCGTTCTAACACCTTGGTGTCCATAATTGATGGGAGAAATGAACGACAGGAGGGTCCGTGGGATGCTCACACAGCGGGGGGAGGAGGGGTTTCGTAATAGGCCACTTTGAGCAAGAATCTCACCCTTCTGGATCTCGACAAGACACGATTTCCGCCGATCGGGTAGCACAAATAATTCACTGAATCCATAAATCCATGGAAGTCTGTTCGCCAAAAAGTCTCCAGTCCCCACCGCTGGGCACATTGCCTACCCGGTGCCCAGCTCCAAACAGCAGCAGCAATACCTGAACAAGGGGGGAGACTTACTGCAGGGAGAGAATTGGCTCCGCCAAGACAGTCCAACAACTCTCGGCGCCGAACTCTCACCCCGGCCTCGGCCTCCTCCTCATCTCCAATCATCCCAATCCGTGTTCAGTCGGGGACACGCCAACCTCAATACTTTGTCCAAGAACTGCGGTTGGCCGGCCTGCGCCTCTACACACTTAAGAGGCCAGGGGTAGAGGGTGGGTAGTAGCCAGCAATCTGCACTAAAGTATGATACAAATGTAATGATGTTTGGAAATAAGTGTTAAAAATTAACTGATTGGGTTTTCACGTTTCTCTTGTCTCCTATAGAAACATTTGTTTTATTATATGAATTGGTATATATAATTAAATTTATTCTGAAGAAGGCGGGGGATTAATTTCAAGAACTGCTGAAACACCGCATCGACAAAGTTTTTTATGTAAAATGTTCCTGATGTGATATAAACTTTTTTAATGTATGGGGCTGTATTATCGTTCTGAATTTTTTTTAAATTTTTAGTTCTCTGTTTATAGTGTGGAATATATAAAGAGTGTTTATGAGAAAGGGGAGTGGGCCTACACAAGATTACAAATGAATATGATGATTTGACATATATACTGGAATCTGTGTTTTGAATAGACAAAGACTATGTTAATATGCATTAAGACAATATTTGCATCCTCCCTATGTTTTTAAAGAAAATATTTTTAATTGTAGAGTGTTTCGTATATGTGCAGAGTGGTCAGTACTAAATTCTTCTGAATAACTATAATAAATATATACATATTTCCACAACAAGGAGACAGAGTTATATTTGGGTTTATGTATTAATGATACATATGGAGACTCCGATTTAGTGCAGCCTGACTCAGTATATATTGACGATTTATGCATATAAAATGGGTGCACAAAGGGAGTTATTATTTCATTGGTTTAATCTACCTTGTCCCTTTTGGCCTGAAAGGGTGACTCTTTTGAATTTAGAGTTGTATGCACACTAATAGTAATACAGACAAGGTCACAAAGACATCAAGCACATAGGGACATGAATACATAGACAATGGACACACTTAGTCAAATACTAGAAAATGACTCCTATATCTTCAGATTGCCTACAACATGTAGACACTAATATGGCACACTGACAGAAATACTGGTATGATTACAGTGACACTGACATGTTCACAGTAATAGAATAAACTTGATATAGAGAGCTACGCACGCTCATGCACAGACACACACAAAGACAAAAAAGCTAACTTAAAAACACACTCTGAGATACAGACATAATAACATTGATACTGACCCACATAGGGAATCTCAAAAACAGGCACAGATTACCATCACAGAAATACTGACATAGGGACACAACAGCAAAGACACAGGGTTGAAGAACAGAGATACAAACCCGTGGAGGAGAAGAACAGACAGAGACTCTGACACAAAGACTAATACTGGGAGAGGAAGACGGAGAAACTGAAAGGGAAAACCCAGAAATGATCAATAAAACAGACATTGGGACTCAGGAAGACGAACAATGGAAAAGGGAACACTAAAACAAACCAAGGCACTGGACAAGAGGTCATAAACATTGACACAGAGACTATGGACAAGTACACAGACATAGACAAGAACATTAAGATGTGTAAACAGAGGACATATAAACAGACAATAATATCAAAACCCGGGACATACACAGGCACTGATTCAAGGGCAGCGGGGCATGTAATAGGACTTATGCATAGAGGACACACACACTGGCACATGCATTGACACCTAAACAGGGGAACTGCCAAACAGTTATCAAAACTTGAAGTCATTCACATTGACACTGAGATAAAAGAACATGGACATGGAACCAATGGGACAAGGCACTAGCACCAGAAAAAAGAACCCGAGACACAGGTCTGGAAAAGAACAATAGGACACAAACACTGGGGGCAGAGCGATCTGAAAAGTACAAAAAAACAAGAATCAGACCAGAGAACTGGAATAGACATTAAAAAAACTCCAAGATCCACTGGCAACCATCAGCACCAAGAGCCCATGTAACAGACAACTGTGCTTTACAAGTGCTACCTAAAAGTAGCCCACATTGTGTGGAAACACACATATTCCAAGATGGTTTAGTCAATTTTCCATAGGAATATGGGTAACATTGTTTAGTTGTACTGTCCTTAAAACATAACTGCTCTGTTTGCAGCACCACAGACACAACTCAAACGTGATCTGATAGCAGCGTCTAGTGGGAAACAGGATCGCATAAAGCATTATTTTAGAGAAAAGCACAGCTCAACCCATTATTGATAGAATCATCTTTGGTATGGCACCTTTGTAGTTAAAACATAAAATTACCACCACTACGAGAGCCCCAATTTAGGCCAGTTATTTCTCTGGGAAGTAATTTGTGTTCATACTCACTCTGCCATTAATAGTATCAGGAGACCGCGTCAGAGGAGCTCTTTGGTCTGTCTTCTCTTCCATTTGCCAGCCAATTACAGTAATATTACCTACACGCTCTTGTTCTGCCGATCTACAGAAAATAAAATAGGCATTTATAGAAGGCTATTTTTAAGACAAACAGGTTTCAAGTGAGCACATCTGACAATGTTCCCAAGTTATAAAGTGTATGATAAAGAAGATAACAGTGCACAGGGAAGACAAGGCAATAATGTTCCTATTATAATGAAAGAATATGCCTAGATCACAAAATATGCTATTTACAACAATGGTCTAAAGTGACTGCATTTGCACCCATCTATTATTCTGTACAACACCGTAGCCTGCACAGACTGTGGGACATTACCATCATCATACCACATCACAGACTACTCTCTCCTTTATTTTCAGAAAACTTCTTAGCAGACACTCTCCTCAATGCAAACTTAGAGGTCAAGAATGCGAATGACAAGAATGTCCCCATTTTAAATGATCACTACAAAATAGTGGTCTTTAGTGAGTCCTGGATCATTTATTTCTCCATGCCTGATACAATCAACTAATTTCCTTCTCAGAACGTATTATTTTTTCAGCACATTTGGAAGATCACTGCCTCGAACTACAATTACCCACGATTCCTGATTTCCAACTAGATGGATCTATTCAGCTTTCATGGTCGGGCTATAGACTAATTTAACTGCATAATTGAAGAGAAACTCGGCAACAAACAATTTGCGCCTCCCCTTAGAACATTGCTTCTCCTGAAGGAACCTGGATGATATCTTAACTCACCTTCTGAAGACAGTAACTATTTAATTTGAAATCCTTGCCCCCCTCCAACCCCAAGAAGATTCATGGGCAACCTTTGGCAACTGAAATGTCTGAAGAGCGCTGAAAAGATTCTAGAATAAATAAAAACCTCAATCGTATCAGTTGATAAGTGTTAGACCTGGCATCCTTGGCGTGGGTCTCCCTTCCATTTTTTTATGATGCCTCCTATGTTACCGATCCATTTTTGCTGGCGTTAGATGCTTTGGGCACTGTGCCACTGCTATTCAGTGCCACAGTGCAAGTGCTCCCTATGATAAGTTGCGTTATGTATTAGTGACTCCATGATTGGATGATTGGTTTACTTGTCAGTCCCTAGTACAGTGCACTGAGTGTGCCCAGGGCTTGTAAATCCAATACCGCTGGTGGGCTCGCAGCACTGGTTGTGCCACCCACAGAAGCGGCTTGTAAAATGTGTCTCAGGCCTGCCATCGCAGAGCCTGTGTGCAGCCTAGGGCTGCTATGTCGACTTGGTGAGTACACCCACTTACCAGTCCCTAAACCTTCCCTTTACTGCATGTTGGTCACCCCTAAAGTAGGCCCTAGGGCAGGGTGCATTGTAAGTACAAGGTAGGACATGCCCTGGTGTGTGTGGCATGTCCTAATAGTGAATTACAGCCATTTTCGTTTTTCACTATTGCAAGGCTACCTGCTCCCCATAGGCCAGAATGGGCAGACTGACTATTACACCTTATAGTCAGAACTGACCCAGGGAGCATGGTAGAAAAACGAATTTAGTATGCCTGAACTCAGAATGATAAAATACATCTTTTAGTGAAGTTGGTTTTAACATTCTGTGTTTGAAAATACCACTTTTAGAAAGTGGGTATTTTCTTGCCTAAACTTCCAAGCCTGCCTCTGCTAGGTTGTGTATTCCTTGTCTGGAGATTGAGTGACAGGGGCTGGGGGTGGCTACAGGAGACAGGGTGAGTCAGCACAGGGCTGAATAGAAAGATCTGCATCCAGAGTGGAGGGAGGAGTTGCACCTGGGTCTGAATAGGGCTGTGCCTGCCTTCCACAATGCTGGCTCCACCTCCTGCCGGGCGGCTGAGCACCCTGCCCCACATTCTGAAAGGAAAGAAGGAGTCAGAAAAACAAAGTGCTCCAGGACTGACCAGAACTGGTTTTGACTAGGCAGAGGCCTCTCTGCCTTCAGAGAACAAAGGAAAACTGTGTATAAAAAGGGGATCCAGACCCCTAGGAAATTAGATCACTTTGGGAAAACAAGAAGAAACCTTTGCTGAGGAGCGGAACCAAGAAAGAACTGAGGAGAAGACTATCCCTAAGCTAGAGGGATCTGCCTGCAGTGGTTGCCTGACTGCCAAAGGAAGGAGAAAGGACTTTGTGTGCACTTTTATTCAACTTGTAAAGTATCTCCAAGGGCTTGAGAAAAGAGCTTGCCTCCTGCTGAAGTCTCAGGGACAACAGACTTCAACCACCAGCTCCCCAAGAATCCTTTGGAAGTGCCTGCTGCTGTTTTGGGCCTTCTGAAGGGACTGCGTGTCGCAAGGAGCTGGAAGCGCGACTCAAGAGGAAGAAGCGTGTCGCCGTCGCTGCTGCTGCCGTCGCAACTCCGAAGGAGGGTGTCGCCGCTGTAGCTGTCGTATTGCACCGCATCGAGAGAAGCGTCCCGCAACGAAGAGGAAGCGTGTCGCCGTCGCTGCTGCTGCCGTCGCAACTCCGAAGGAGGGTGTCGCCGCTGTAGCTGTCGCATTGCACCGCATCAAGAGAAGAGTCTCGCATCGAGGAAGAAGCGTGTCGCCGTCGCAGCCGCTGCCGTCGCAACTCCGAAGGAGGGTGTCGCCGCTGTAGCTGTCGCATTGCACCGCATCAAGAGAAGCGCCTCGCATCCACGGAGAAGCGTGCCGCCGTCGGAGCTGCTGCCGTCGCATCACGAAACAAGGGTGTCGCCGCTGCAGTTGTCGCATCGAGCGGAAGCGTCTCGCAACGTCGGAGAAGAGGGTCGCCGCCAAAGCCGCTGTCGTCGCATCGCTGAACAAGGGTGTCGCCGCTGTAGCTGTCGCATCGAGTCGAGACTTCTCGCAACCTCGGAGAAGTGTGCCGCATCAGGAAGAACTTGACGTCTTTATTTCTTTGCACCAAAACTTTGTCGCATTTCCATCGCTGCAACATTGCTTGTTGTGGAAGCGTCCCGCATCGTAAGGTACATTGACTTAAAGTGTCGCATCTTAAGAACTGAACTGAACTAAGCTAAAACTACCATTTTAAGTACAGTATTGTGGATTTTTGTCGTTATGGTCTTGTGTTAAAACTATATAAAGAATACTTATTTTTGATATACAACCTTGTGTGGTGTCCATCTGTAGTGTGTCACTAGATTACTGTATGTGTTCACAAATGCTTTACACACTGCCTCTGAGATAAGCCTGTCTGCTCGTGCCAAGCTACCAAGGGGGTGAGCAGGGGTTATTTTAGGAGTGTACCCCTTTACCCTGACTAGAGGCGAGGGTCCCTATTTGTCACAAGTACCTACCTGTGCCAACTAGAGACCCCCAATTCTAACTTTGGTGGTCAGCGGTGAGGATTCTGGACTTGCATTTGTGACTCATGTACAGTGATTGGTGAACACTACTAGTGAGTGCAGACCAAAACGCGACCACATACTGTTGGTAGATTTGTTTTTCTAGGACGTTCCATTTTTGCCAAGTTCAGCCATCATGAAACCAGCATCCATAGCATCTGTTGATTTTGATTGGGAAGAAGAGAAACTAGAATGCTACAATGCAAAGCAGCTGAAGCACTTCTGCAAAAGATTTAATGTTGCAATTACCGGGCTCACCAAGAGGGATGAGTTCTACAAGGCGCTGAGGGCCTGGGTAGAAGCAAGGAAAACCCCTGAGATTGAGGAAGGGGAGAATAATGCAGATGTGCAGCTGGAAGGGCCATTGGGTCCAGGGAAAGGAAAGCACCTTCCCTAATAGGTAGCAGTGTTTCTGCCAAAGGCCTGTCCCCAGAAGAGCTGGAGGACAGGGAGAGAAATAGGATGCATGAGTTGGAGCTGGCCAAAATGAATGGGCAATTGGAAATTAGGAAACTGGCCCTAGAAGAAAAGAAAATGCAGCTTGAGCATGATAGAAGTTTGAGGGAGTTGGATTTGAAAGCTAGGAGCTTAGAAATTACTCCCTCTGGTGGCAGCACACCGTCAATGCCTGTGGAATCTAGAGTATATATTCCTAAAGATGTGGTCAGAGAGTTTTTTAAAAATGATGACATTGGGCAGTGGTTCAAGGCCTATGAGGTAGCCATGTCTTCCCACCGGGTCCCTGAGAAGGATTGGGGAGCGGGGTTGTGGGGACGGTTCCTTAGTGAGGGGCGGGACACACTGCTAGATCTGCCTTCTGATGTCCATAATTCATATCGCCACATGAAGGATGCTTTAATGTCTAGGTATGGTTTAACTCCTGAATTGTATAGGCAGAGGTTCAGGGGTTGCACGAAGATAGAGAACAGTACCTGGGTTGAATATGTCACTTTTTTCTGCAGAGCATTGGATGGTTGGGTGAAGGGTAGCAAAGTTGATGATTTTCAGGGGCTCCTTGATTTGATTGCATGGGAGCACTTGTCAAGTAACTGTTTTCCAGAGCTACGCCAGCACCTGATAGATAGCAAGCTGACTATCCCTAGGAAGCTTGCTGAGGAGGCGGACCGCTGGGTCAGTACCAGGGTCCACAAGGGTCACGTGGGAGACTCAGCCAAGGGTGGGCAGGGTCCCCAGCAGAAGAGTGGGGGGACAAGGGTAAACAGAGGGAGTTCCAAAGAAGGCCCCAAAGTAGTCCCCAAGGGAACCAAGGGAAAGGTTCCCAGCCTCCCCCAGAAACCCTCAGGGGCCCCGACAGGTCCACCTGTTCAAAGAGGACCCCTGAGATGCTACAAATGTGGGGACCTGGGTCACATAGCGAGTGATCCCAAGTGCCGCCAGTTTGGAAAAACCGCACCCCCTGGTGCAGCCCCCGGCAGATGGCTAGTGTAGCCCTGGGGGAGGAGATGGATGCCCCAGAGGGGTGGGGCCCCGCACAGATGTCCCTTGTCTCATTAGGAGACTGTGAGATGGTCCCCAAGACCCAGCTGCCTGATAACACTAAGAAATACAGGCAGTGGGTGACCATCAATGGCCATAGGGTGGAGGCTCTTAGGGATACAGGAGCCAGTGTGACAGCTGTCAAGTGTCACCTGGTGTCTCAAGAGCAGGTTGTCCCCCATGCATTCTATCCAGTTGTTGCCGCTGACAACACAGAGAGTCACTGCAAAGTGGCTCAGGTTCCCTTTGAGTGGGGGGTCTCTGGTACTCTTCAGGTAGCTGTGAGGCCCGCCATGCCTGTTGACTGTTTGTTAGGGAACGACTTGGAGAGCTCACCTTGGGCGAAGGTGGAGCGAAGGGCTCATTTGGAGATGTTGGGTTTGCCTGACTGGGCGTGTGTGACCACCCGGTCCATGGCAGCAAGTAAAGGTGCTCAAGAGGACCTGGAGCCTGAGAGGGAGGCCCAGGTACCTGCCGTCACGAGAAGAGGCAGGGGGCGCGGGAAACCGGCCCCGAAGTTCCCACGGTCCAGGAGGAGGCAGACCCTGAGGGGGATGCCCTGGAGCCTACAGGGGAACAGGTAGCTGAACTGGGGGACCTGCCTGAGCTGACCCATTGTCAGCAAGAAGGAGGACCCTCCAGGGAAGAATTCTGCAAGGAGCAGAAAGAATGCCCTTCTCTGGTGGGTCTGCGGCAACAGGCTGCAGACCAGGCAACAGGTGATCAGTCTGGGTCACATTGGGTCTATTGGGAGAATGATCTCCTGTATACTGAGCCTAAGGTTGCTGAGCCTGGGTCAGCCCGTGTGCTGGTGGTACCCCAGTGCTTCAGAGCCTTCCTACTGGGGCTGGCTCATGACGTTCCATTGGCAGGACATTTGGGGCAGGACAAGACCTTTGAGAGGCTTGTCACCCACTTTTATTGGCCCCAAATGCGCAGGAGTTCAGACACTCACTGCAGCACGAGTCAGACTTGCCAGGCAAGTGGAAAGAGTGGGAGGAAGCGCAAGGCTCCTCTCCAGCCATTCCCTGTAGTCAGCACCCCCTTTGAACGGGTGGGTATTGACATTGTGGGGCCACTGGACCCCAAGACAGCCATGGGCAACAGGTTCATCCTGGTCTTGGTGGACCATGCCACCCGGTACCCGGAAGCCATACCTCTGAGAACAGTGACGGCCCCCGTGGTGGGACGAGCACTGATGGGAATTTTCTCCCGAGTGGGATTCCCTAGCGAGGTAGTGTCTGACCGGGGACCAACTTCATTTCCAAGTATATGAAGTCCCTGTGGCAGGAGTGTGGGGTAACCTACAAGTTTACCACTCCTTACCACCCCCAAGGAAATGGATTGGTTGAAAGGTTCAACCGAACCCTCAAAGGCATGATTATGGGTCTTGAGGAACCTATGAGGCGTAAGTGGGACGTCCTCTTACCATGCCTGCTCTTTGCTTACCGTGAGGTGCCACAGAAATCTCTAGGGTTCAGTCCCTTTGAGCTTCTCTATGGACACCCCGTGAGAGGACCTCTAAGTTTGGTCAAAGAAGGCTGGGAGCAATCTCCCAGGAAACCTCCCCAGGATGTATACAGTTACATGCTGGCCTTTAGGAACCAAACTAGGCGTTTCAGGCAACTCGCTGAGGCGAATCTGGAAGCCAGCCAGGAGGAGATGAAGCGGTGGTACGACCAGAATGCCACTCTGGTAGAGCTTCAGCCTGGCCAGAAAGTATGGGTCATGGCCCCAGTGGAGCCCTGCGCGCTCCAGGATAAGTGGACCGGACCCTTTGAGGTTGTAGAGCGCAAAAGTCCGGTTACCTACTTGGTGGACTTGCGGTCTCCCAGGAACCCCTTGAGGGTCCTGCATGTCAACCGCCTGAAGCCCCACTTGGAGAGGTCCCAAGTGGGCATGCTCTTAGCGACAGATGCTGGGATGGAGGAGGAGACTGAGCCTCTTCCTGACCTCCTGTCAGCAACAGAGCAAGATGGGTCAGTGGATGGTGTCAACCTCTCTTCCACCCTGACCCCTGAGCAACAGAATGACTGCCGCCAGTTGCTGGGACAGTTTTCTGATCTGTTCTCCCTGGTTCCCGGTGTCACAGATTGGTGCATCCATGATGTGGACACTGGGGACAGTACGCCTGTGAAGCACAAATCTTACAGGGTGACTGACAGGGTGAGAGCTTGCATCAAGGAGGAGGTCTCCAAAATGCTTGCGTTAGGGGTGATTGAGTCCTCTAACAGTCCTTGGGCCAGCCCAGTGGTCTTGGTCCCAAAGGCTGCTGCACCGGGTGCCACACCAGAACTCCGGTTCTGTGTGGACTACCGAGGACTCAATTCAGTCACCAGGACTGACGCGCACCCCATCCCCAGAGCTGATGAGCTCATAGATCGGCTAGGGGCTGCACGGTACCTCAGCACGTTTGACTTAACGTCTGGGTACTGGCAGATCGCCTTGACTGATGGGGCAAGAGAGAGGTCCGCATTCTCCACACCAGATGGGCACTACCAGTTCCGGGTGATGCCCTTTGGGATGAAGAATGCCCCTGCCACCTTCCAGAGGTTGGTCAACCAGGTGTTGGCTGGACTGGACTCGTTCAGTGCCGCCTACCTGGATGACATCGCGGTGTTCAGCGCCAGTTGGGAAGAACACCTGCGCCACCTCTGGGAAGTGTTGATGGCGCTGCGGAGGGCAGGCCTCACGATCAAGGCGAGTAAGTGCCAGATCGGGCAGGGTTCTGTGGTGTACTTGGGACACCAAGTGGGGAGCGGCCAGGTGGCGCCCCTACAACCCAAAATTGAAACCATCCTGAATTGGGAACCCCCAAAACCCAGACAGAGGTGAGAGCCTTCTTAGGACTCACGGGTTACTACAGGAGGTTTGTCAAGGGGTATGGCAGCATCGTTGCACCCCTGACAGAGCTGACTTCCAAGAAGCAGCCCAGGAAAGTGATTTGGACTGACACCTGTCAGAAAGCTTTTGAGGCCCTGAAAACTGCCATGTGCACGGCGCCCGTGCTCCTGGCACCCAACTTCTCCCAAGAGTTCGTAGTACAAACAGACGTTTCAGAGCATGGTGTGGGGGCTGTTCTGTCACAGATGAATGAGGAGGGCCTAGATCAACCCGTAGCCTTCATCAGTAGGAGGTTACTACCACGGGAACAGAGGTGGAGTGCTATTGAGCGTGAGGCATTTGCTGTGGTCTGGGCACTGAAGAAGCTGAGACCATACCTGTTTGGGACTCACTTCCGGGTTCAGACAGACCACAGGCCCCTCAGATGGTTGATGCAGATGAGGGGTGAGAATCCAAAGCTGTTGAGGTGGTCCATTTCCCTACAGGGGATGGATTTCACGGTGGAACACCGCCCTGGTACAGAACACGCCAATGCTGATGGTCTGTCCAGATTTTTCCGCCTTAGTGAAGAGAGCTCCCCTGAGGTAGGGTAGTTCTCCCCACATTTCAGCTGGAGGGGACACGTGTTAGACCTGGCATCCTTGGCGTGGGTCTCCCTTCCATTTTTTATGATGCCTCCTATGTTACCGATCCATTTTTGCTGGCGTTAGATGCTTTGGGCACTGTGCCACTGCTATTCAGTGCCACAGTGCAAGTGCTCCCTATGATAAGTTGCGTTATGTATTAGTGACTCCATGATTGGATGATTGGTTTACTTGTCAGTCCCTAGTACAGTGCACTGAGTGTGCCCAGGGCTTGTAAATCCAATACCGCTGGTGGGCTCGCAGCACTGGTTGTGCCACCCACAGAAGCGGCTTGTAAAATGTGTCTCAGGCCTGCCATCGCAGAGCCTGTGTGCAGCCTAGGGCTGCTATGTCGACTTGGTGAGTACACCCACTTACCAGTCCCTAAACCTTCCCTTTACTGCATGTTGGTCACCCCTAAAGTAGGCCCTAGGGCAGGGTGCATTGTAAGTACAAGGTAGGACATGCCCTGGTGTGTGTGGCATGTCCTAATAGTGAATTACAGCCATTTTCGTTTTTCACTATTGCAAGGCTACCTGCTCCCCATAGGCCAGAATGGGCAGACTGACTATTACACCTTATAGTCAGAACTGACCCAGGGAGCATGGTAGAAAAACGAATTTAGTATGCCTGAACTCAGAATGATAAAATACATCTTTTAGTGAAGTTGGTTTTAACATTCTGTGTTTGAAAATACCACTTTTAGAAAGTGGGTATTTTCTTGCCTAAACTTCCAAGCCTGCCTCTGCTAGGTTGTGTATTCCTTGTCTGGAGATTGAGTGACAGGGGCTGGGGGTGGCTACAGGAGACAGGGTGAGTCAGCACAGGGCTGAATAGAAAGATCTGCATCCAGAGTGGAGGGAGGAGTTGCACCTGGGTCTGAATAGGGCTGTGCCTGCCTTCCACAATGCTGGCTCCACCTCCTGCCGGGCGGCTGAGCACCCTGCCCCACATTCTGAAAGGAAAGAAGGAGTCAGAAAAACAAAGTGCTCCAGGACTGACCAGAACTGGTTTTGACTAGGCAGAGGCCTCTCTGCCTTCAGAGAACAAAGGAAAACTGTGTATAAAAAGGGGATCCAGACCCCTAGGAAATTAGATCACTTTGGGAAAACAAGAAGAAACCTTTGCTGAGGAGCGGAACCAAGAAAGAACTGAGGAGAAGACTATCCCTAAGCTAGAGGGATCTGCCTGCAGTGGTTGCCTGACTGCCAAAGGAAGGAGAAAGGACTTTGTGTGCACTTTTATTCAACTTGTAAAGTATCTCCAAGGGCTTGAGAAAAGAGCTTGCCTCCTGCTGAAGTCTCAGGGACAACAGACTTCAACCACCAGCTCCCCAAGAATCCTTTGGAAGTGCCTGCTGCTGTTTTGGGCCTTCTGAAGGGACTGCGTGTCGCAAGGAGCTGGAAGCGCGACTCAAGAGGAAGAAGCGTGTCGCCGTCGCTGCTGCTGCCGTCGCAACTCCGAAGGAGGGTGTCGCCGCTGTAGCTGTCGTATTGCACCGCATCGAGAGAAGCGTCCCGCAACGAAGAGGAAGCGTGTCGCCGTCGCTGCTGCTGCCGTCGCAACTCCGAAGGAGGGTGTCGCCGCTGTAGCTGTCGCATTGCACCGCATCAAGAGAAGAGTCTCGCATCGAGGAAGAAGCGTGTCGCCGTCGCAGCCGCTGCCGTCGCAACTCCGAAGGAGGGTGTCGCCGCTGTAGCTGTCGCATTGCACCGCATCGAGAGAAGCGCCTCGCATCCACGGAGAAGCGTGCCGCCGTCGGAGCTGCTGCCGTCGCATCACGAAACAAGGGTGTCGCCGCTGCAGTTGTCGCATCGAGCGGAAGCGTCTCGCAACGTCGGAGAAGAGGGTCGCCGCCAAAGCCGCTGTCGTCGCATCGCTGAACAAGGGTGTCGCCGCTGTAGCTGACGCATCGAGTCGAGACTTCTCGCAACCTCGGAGAAGCGTGCCGCATCAGGAAGAACTTGACGTCTTTATTTCTTTGCACCAGAACTTTGTCGCATTTCCATCGCTGCAACATTGCTTGTTGTGGAAGCGTCCCGCATCGTAAGGTACATTGACTTAAAGTGTCGCATCTTAAGAACTGAACTGAACTAAGCTAAAACTACCATTTTAAGTACAGTATTGTGGATTTTTGTCGTTATGGTCTTGTGTTAAAACTATATAAAGAATACTTATTTTTGATATACAACCTTGTGTGGTGTCCATCTGTAGTGTGTCACTAGATTACTGTATGTGTTCACAAATGCTTTACACACTGCCTCTGAGATAAGCCTGTCTGCTCGTGCCAAGCTACCAAGGGGGTGAGCAGGGGTTATTTTAGGAGTGTACCCCTTTACCCTGACTAGAGGCGAGGGTCCCTATTTGTCACAAGTACCTACCTGTGCCAACTAGAGACCCCCAATTCTAACAATAAGCAAATGCAAACAGTACTCTCTTTGCTATGAATTAGCTTGCTTCAGAGCCAGAAATGCATACTTTGAAGCCTGCATCACCAAAGACAACTTTTCCAAAGAATTACGCATATCACATGTGTGTGGATGATATCCAGCTCCAAAATTGCCTACATGCTAGCTGTAATAAATTCCTGCCTTGAACACTGAAATAACCTAGATATTGTCCTCCCTGACATATTAATCTCTAAATTCCAAAGAGGCCAGAACCATGGCGCTCATCCCCTATTTGACCTGATTCAATATGATTATGTCACGCCTGCTGAAATATCTCTCCACTGGCTGCCACTAAAAGAATGAGCGATCTTGAATTTTCTCTGTCTCTTTACACAGCCATGTGATGCTTCTCAAAGCATTACATGGATCATCACTTGATTATGCTCTTCAGTTCTTATCTCCCAGCTAGAAGATTATGGTTGGCTGTATGGCTGATTTGTTGCAAGAAATCTGGATGAACGCCCCTATATGTGTAAGGATCTTCTCTGTAGATATCTTTTCCACTAAACCAAAAGCTGGAAACTGACTTTTTCAAATGTAGTAGATTGCTAACAAAAAACCCTTATTCAAGTAGGTGTACAACTAGCAATGTTTCATGCTAATCCTCTCAGTCACTTGCCTGACCTGGGCTGCAGGTGAGATGCCTAAAGTCAACTTTCACTCATCTCTCCAGGTTTCTCTCTAAGTCTTTACAACCTTATGTAAGCATACTTGGATGATGGGCTCTGGCAGTCGACTACATCGTATTGCTGAGTGTCCCCCTATATTCATCATGGAATCTATCCATCTTTGTAAATATAAGTATCTGATCCGAAGTGCTGTGAGACTACCACATGGTGAATTATAGCCCTTTTTAAAAAATACAAATAATAAATAAAACGTTGAACTACTAAGTGTACTGTGTTCCTTACCACCCAGTGCAAAATCGTGTATGCTTCTCCTGTGACTTTGTTCCTGTTGCTTGTTCACATAAATCATTGCTGTGGTTTTGTCCTTCAGGATCGTTATCACCCTGCCTTGAAATTGAGAAGTCAAGGACTTTGAATCCTGGCCCACCATCAGTAGCTTGAGAAAACTGACTGGCAGCCTCTGGCCCATGTCAATTCACTAATGTGCATTTTCACACTGGATCTGAATATTTTTTGATTACAGAAATTATGGGTATTGGATCTGTGAAATATTTTCTGAGTAACCCTTTGTACTGTCTATTACTGTAGGCTGTTCTACACTGTCTGAAATACAACCATTAGCATCTGCCAGTCTGCCCAGGCCTCTGAATAATGTCTAGACAGTCATTCCTGGAATGGTCTCAAAAAGAGGCATGAAAAGGAAACCAAGTGATTAAATAAGCCATCATTCCATCACTGAGACAGCTGGTAAACAGCAATACCATTATGAAATAGACATGAGATTCAGTCACTACTGCTTTCACAGTGAGAATGTCCACTCCTGCTGAAGCTTAACTGTGAAGCCCAGCATGTAGAGCAGTTGAATCGCCCAGTTTGTGCTGCACTGGTGTTGATTTAATGAATTCCTCTTCATCAGCCATAACTATAGATACGGGTCCTTGTACCTCGCTTCGGGCCATGGATGTATTGCCTCCAATGACAAGGTTTTGATAACCTTTTGGAGTAGACTTAATTCTGAATGACAGTGCGAGGAACTAGTATTGCAGTAGAAACAGCAGTCCTTCAGGTCGATAACTACCTGGAAATCACCTTTTTAAGTAGACAAATAGCATTCTGCAATGTCATCATCTTGAGCCTTGTAGTGTGGAGGTAATGAGACAGCAGTTGCAAAGAAAATAAGTTGCAAAGTACCCATTGTTTGGGATTAGAAAACAGACCTGTAACCCTCGAACACATTTCATGTAGCGAGGCCTCTTGACTGCCTTCTTAAGCATGATACAATAGGCTTTCATAAATATTTGAAATGGTTGTTTGCTCAGATGCCCCGTGTAGTATCTGTGCTGCAACTTGGAACACCCACTAATCTCAGATTACATTTAACTATTGATACTAAAATAACCTCAGCATACCCCCAAATGTGCAGACACAGGTGGCAGACAGATAACAACTGGCTTGGTTCTCTTGGGACACTTCCAGATATGAACATTTGGTGGCCATCTGAAAGTACAGAGCAACATAATGAAGAGAAAACCTCTGCGAGGGGATGAGCCAGTGGGCTCGGAGCCTGCTAAAAAGTGATGATTGCTTCACTACCATGTAACTATTTTGCATTATATATTTTGTGCTGTATTTTAGTAATATTTGGATAAACAATGACACTTTAGGCCTTGAAATACAGTTTTCATCAAACAACCAAGGGCCTTATTAGGATGGCGGGCGGACTGAAGTCCGCCCGCCACCCTAGCGGTGCTGGGACCGGCCGCCAGCGGTGCGGCGGTCCCACACCGCCAATTAGGATGCGACGGCCATTCCGCATCTTCAACATTGCGGCGGGTGCTGCTGCAAGCAGCACCACCCCAATGCCAAAGAGGCATGCTGTGCATTGCCATGCACAACGTGACAGGTACTGCGCGGTGCCTGCCACCTTGTGCATGGCAATGATGCAGCCCCCCACCCCCCTGGGGGCCCGCAACGGGCCCCCAAAGCAATTCCCGCCAGCCTTTCCATGGCGGCATCGTCGCCATGGAAAGGCCTTGTCAACCCGTCAACATAATATGGTTGGCGGTGCCTGGAAGGCACCGCCACCATGTTATGCCCCAGCTCCGCCCGGCAGGCAATCGTAATGATTGCCGACTGGCGGAAAAGCGGCGGACGGACTTTCCATCCGCCACGGTACCCCCCGCCATGATAATATGGCTGGGGGTAAATCATGTGATGGCGGGCGGATCGCCACCGCCGGCCGGTGGCGATCCGCCCGCCATCATAATGACCCCCCAAGTGTTTGTCATGATATGTCACTTTAATCCTGTCTGCATTTCAGGAGTGCACTACAGCAGAGTGACTAGCAGGGTAATACCATCAGGATATGCTTAAATGGAGTTACAACAATTATGTGAGATGAAGTTCTGGTACTCAGAGAGAAGCATCAAATACTGACCTTAGTGTTAAATGTAATCTGTGGTGCTTATCCCGAAGTAAATCCTTGACTGCAAACATTCCAGACCCAAGTAAGTACATCTTAGAACAAGAAAAGAGGATACAAAAATCTAAATTATGCTTAGTTAAAAAAAAAAAGCATAATACTACTAGGCTCTCTGATTTTTAGGACAAAACAGGATAGGAACAAAGCTTGCTACTATAAATAAATTTAACAAGCATGCTGGTATATTATAAACTGCTTCCATTTTATACTCTCAAATTTTCTCTATAATATCACAGCTGATTAAACAATTCATGTTATAATATTAGGAGTTTATCAAAAGTCTGCCTTCTTTTTAGACTTGCAAACTGCAAATGCCTTCAAATGAACACAGCATGATACTTAGATCGTACAATCTCCCATAATAGGAGCTATGTATGCTGCAATTAACAGTTTCTTTTATAGTATAGCAACAGAGGCCCATTCAGTATACACTCCTGAAGTGTGCATTCTGAAAGGGCCTGAGAAGGTTGTCACTGTGTGAGTCAATGAGCCGCAGATGAAGATTTCTCTTTCCACTGTTCATTCTAAGTGTTTTTCTAGTCACCAAATCGATGACAGCACACAAGGAGGATCCAAGTGGCAGTAGCGGTGGGTAAGTCAGGTACTAGTTTCAGCAGGGGCTGAGTTTCATCCATGTTATTGTAGTAGGTTAACCAAAACGATTCTTGGAGATAGGGCATTGGCATGAGGTAAATGTTGACCGAACCTTGAACAATTCTAGAGCCCTGCGATACAGCACAACTGACTGAAAGACAGGATGAGGTGAAAGGTGGACTCGAGATGATCTGTGTGTGGTTTGAAAGAAAGGAGGATCTAGTCTACGGCATAGCAAGGTGATGAAGTGTCTTAAAAGTTATAGACTGGCCCAGGAGTAAGAGCGCCGCCATGAACCTACTCTCCTAGTCGGCTTTGTTCAAGAGGAAGCACACGCACTATAGTACGTCTCCCGCTTCTAAAGACCGCTCCTTAACACCACTTAAAAATGGAAAGCAGCACAGGTTCAGATTCTTCCCAGTTTTCAGGTCCTGAGTCTCTAGGCAATTGTGGTTGGGGAAAACTGTTCATGAGAAGGTACTACTGATTGGATGACCTTGGTGCACCCAAAAAAGCCCAGCAGAAGTATCAGCAGTTGTAACATGTATATACCAATCAAAGAGGCAGAGCAGCATTACTAGGTCATCAAAGACACTGTCAGCACTACATAAAGGTTTGTATTTATTTTCTACTTGCATCGCAATAATCGAGGATCCGTCTCATCGTGTTCTATGCCTTCTTGCCCATGTTTCTCCACATCTTCAGCTGTATGGGTGTGTGAGTCTGTGTATGAGTGGTTGTGTGAGTCTGTGAGTGGATGCATGCGTGGTCCTGTGGATGATGTCATCAGTGATGTCATTTGAGATGTCATCAGTGCATAAATTGCAGAATCGTGAAAGATCAAATGAAAGGGTGGCACCATTATGGGAAGGAGATATAGTCTAGTGCTGACCTAGGAACTCTGATACACGGGGGCTAATCCTAGTTTCACTACTCGAGCAAAAAATTATATGTTTCAGGGCAAATTACTTTATCTTGCAGTATCACAGAATGCAAACTTGTGTACTGTCTAGCTCAGTAAAAATACATTTTGCGCCTGCCCTCTCCCATCACATTCTGGTTTCCTTGATCCAACACTAGACACCAATTCTAAACACATAACCCAGGTTTGAGAGGACCCTGCTATAATAAACGCATGCCCAGTTATACTCTCTGTGACTCTATGGGACTGGGTAAATGCTGTATCAAATACCCAAACAATTTTTAAACTGTGATTCGTATTTCACCTATTTGGCTTGTTTTGTGTTTATTTTCTTTGTTATTGTTTATTTGGATTTCATTTGGCAAGTGTTCGCCTCTATTTTTGTTTCTCCCTGCATACTGCATTGGATTTTCTTTCATTTACTTTTCATTTATTGGTCTGAATTTTTATTTTTCGTTACCTCTATTTCCAGATGATTGTGGGTTTTCGAGGGACAAGCATCTGTAGTGTGTTAAAGCAAAAGAGTAAGCTCTGCTCTGGTAGTATTTATACTTACAAGGTAGACCTCTACCCTCTTAGTCCATGCACATCTCTGATCTAGTTATTCTATAGACTGGTTACATTAGATTGCCTACCCTTCCTTAGGGATTTGAGGCAGCTATCCGCAATTCAAGCTTGCCTTGATAGTCTTCCTGTCGGCTGTGACCAGACATTACTAATCTCCTGCAGATGTGGGGGATAGGTATAATGCTACCTTCCTCTGGTGCTTACTCCATCTAGAGATGTGTGAAGAGTGAAGCTGGAGACCATAGGTACCTCCCTTGTTTTCTCCATTCAGAGGATAAATCTGGAGACCGTGTATACACTGAAAAATGGTGAAGGTAAGACAAAGAACAGAAACAATAGGGTCTGCGACTAAACCAACTAGCTTATGCTAGCTTTTAGTAAAGGTCCTAGTTTTCTAACCATTTGACTGGGGTTTCGATCTCATGTCAACATTCTAGGCATTGTAGACCTGACACTGAAAGTTATTTCTGTGCATGTGAATTGCTTTTATACAGAAACGGGTTATTTGGAGTACAACACTCTGTTATAGGAAACTGAAAGGAAAGCAATGAGGGAAGGATCCAAAGCACACGCTGCATACAGTATGTCGTCACATATAAATAGAATGGCAGTCATGTAACTGGGTAAAGCTAGGAAAGATTGCCACAGAGGACTCCAGAGAGGCACACGATGCTCGAGACCTACAGAACCTGCATAAAGACCAGAAATTCCAGGGATGCCTCCACCTTGCTTAAGTAGGCATTTCCCATTTTGAATACATCTGATCCCAGCCAAGAGTCGGCGTGAATGCCAAGGTGGATGGTTCAGGCGATGCGTGGAGATTTCTCAGAAATGTTCAAGGTTGGAATCACAGACCCAACACAATGGACAGGAAGAACACATACTCGCTTGACACCAAAAAACTTTACACATACATTTCACTGTGCTCACACCTTCTCTGTATCCACACACCAACACATAATGCTCATGAATCCTTTTCTCTCACTCCTTTGACTTCAAATTTACACACACAGGCACACCAACTAAACACAATGATTGCAATTTACACATGTAAATTCGGTCATAAACATATGATTACAACGCGGTCGTTACAACGACCGCGTTGTTACAATGCAAACCATTACATCGCAAGTTGTTTCTAGGACTTGCTGTAGGGGGCGCACTGGACTTAGGAATAGTATAATTTACTATTCCAACTCCAGCGTGTGCAACTGTAGGGAAGGTGTTGGAATAGTAAATTATACTATTCCTTAGTTTAGCATGCCCCCTACAGCAAGTCGTAGAAACGACTTGCGATGTAATGGTTTTCATTGTAACAACGCGGTCGTTGTAACGACCAAGTTGCAATCGCATGCGTTGTAGCGCATGTGATGTAAACGCTGTTTCCCGTTTAACAGAGGTGGCTGCTGCTGAACAGAAGTGGTGGTGGAGGGGGAGAACAGGAAAAGATGACTTACCTGCCGTCCACCGCCTCTCCTCCGTCCTCTTCTGTTCCTCAGCACAGCACACAGGCTCCCAGACTCCCCTAAGCCAATCACAACACTGCTGTCATGCTGGTAATAGTATTACCAGCATGACAGCAATGTCGTGATTGGCCTGAGCTACCTGGTTTACCACTCAGACAGTGCCTGGGAGCCTGGGGCTGTTCTCCACCCGGCTGCGCAACACAGCCAGGTGGAGAAATGCTAAGTGACCATGATGGTTTGGCTGTCCTAAGACGGCTGGCCAAACCGTTATGCTCACTTATGGTGCCCACCACTCCTGCCCACCACTCCTCCTCCTCTGTGCACAGTTTAGCTAACCCTGATTTCCCATTCTGGGGACACTCTACAGTTGGGGAGTTATGAGAATGCCTGTCAGTTCTGGGAAATCCAAAAAGAGTGGCCAGCCACAAAAAGCAGAGACCATCCCTGCATAAGAGCCGACCTAATGATTTTTTTTAAAGCTGGCCTCTTAAAATTCAAAAGATAAGATGCAACCTAGTGTTAACTTAGACCTCTTACCTTCTTCTTTACAGCAGTGTGCACTTTGACTGCTCCCTTCTCCATAGTCGCCCTCGAAAACTGGATTTTTACTTTTTAGAAACTGTAGCTCAAGCACTTGTTGCCTTTGAAACAAAGTTCAATGCAAGTTTAGGGTTGATAAATGCAACTGCTGTCGCAGTCCACAGGAACAACAACCTCCAAATGGTCCAGGAGCGCGAGTTAAAAAAATGATCTTTTTTAATGTCCAGTTATTTATACCTGGACACAACTCTTGACTCAGACTTTCAATCGCGTGCAAGTCATTCTGAGATCCGGAGCGCCTGGAGAATTTGTACTTGAAGAGCAACTTACAAAAGAACGCACTCAAATCTAAATTCGGGTTGTGCCTGTATTATGTACATTCTTACAGCTGTAAGGAAACGAACCCATTTCCCACCTCGCTCCCTATAACTACCTCTTCTAGAGACTACCTATGATGAAACGTGATGCTGAGATGACTGTGTATTCATAGTTCCAAAGGGAAGGGCGTGGTGGTTTTTAAAACATGCTAATGTTGTGTCTTGGATCTTACTTAACAGCTAAAAACAACTTTATGGCGACTCTAGTATTTTTACTACCATGCTTGATTCTTGTCCCAAGGCAATCCATGAGTTCAAGTTAAACAATGAAATAAACAGAATAACACAGCATTCCAAACTGTAATTCTTCTCCAGCACACACGTTTAACAGTACATTGCACTCAAGAAGAAGGCAGCAGTACTCACGGTTCCCTGCGACCTGTCCTTGACATCATAAACAGAAAGCTTGACCTGTGTCATCTGATTTATAAGAGAGTCTTGGAAAAAGGCAATACTGCTCAGAAATATAGGATTGCTTGTTCCCTGAAACGAAAGAGGGAGAAGGCACAGACAGATCAGTGTAACGTTTATCAGGGCGGGCAAAGTGCGAGTGAGCTCAGGGTGCCGTGACGTAGTACAAGGCCCAGTCCTGTATGTGTTTACGGAAATCACTTCTTTCCTTCTTATCCGCCAGTGGAATCCTGCCAAGGAGTAAGCGGGGCACTTAAGTGCCAGCTTGCAATGCCAAGACTCAGACCTTTGATCAGCTGGCAAATTAAGTAAGGCGCAGACACATATCCAATGTATCAAACCCTTGGGAGGATAACAGTGAAAGATTCAGAGGAGCTCGGAAAAAGAAATTTAGTGGGGTAAAGAATGTATAGCATTACCTCAAAGCAATGCATGACTTTAATGAGAGTTGAGGTGCTGGAACTTTGGTGGCAGGCAGGGTGGGGTGGTGCCCCAACCATTTCTAGGGCAGTTCTCAAGAGCGCCAGCTGGTAGGGGGCACCAGACTGCCCCTAGAAGAGTCAAATGTTAAGCAGAGGGTGCAAGAAAGGTACTGATTGACACCTTTGGCGCAACAAATGCTGGTGGCAGGGATTTGGACATAGATAGAGTTACCATACACGATTCGTGTCACTTCCCAAATTCTTGCAAGCTGACCTTTCAACACATACACAAATCATCGCACACAATGTGACTTTATCTCCGGAAGTTAGATGTGTTGTATGAATAATACATGTAATCAGGATCACAAACGAAAAATGCAAATTATGTAATATAAAAAGAGGAAGTATAAGGCCCAGAAAACTCCACAGCTGTAAAAACAAGAATTTGCAATGCAATAGGTCTCGGATTTACGCAAGTTTGAGCTATTTACATTGCAAATAATGCCTTTTATTTTTGTTTTCGTTTTTAAAACATAAATAAAAGGCATTGTGATTTACAATGCCAATAGCTTAAACTCGCGTAAATGCGAGACCTATTGCATCGACATGCGCCCGCCTTTGCCCAATTGCGTGCATTACTTAAAATTTTTTTTTTATATATATATATATCACACACATATACACACACACATATATACAGGTATGTATGTTTCACAAATACATACTGGCACATTTCTAGGCACCGTTAATACGAGTATCCAGAGGTACAGGTATTGCACAAGCAGACATCGGCACATATATACACGGTACAGCCGGACTACCGTGACGTCACTTTATACAAGGTTACCCAGGATCGGCAGATGACCGTTCACACATCCAGTCGAGCACAGCCAAAACTGTACTTAGAAATGCGTGTTCTATAGGTACCGTACCCCACCCCACTGCACTTTAGACAGACCGCGTGGGGTCCGTACGACGATGTGCCAGCCCCTAAAAGGTGCATGTACTCTCCATGTGCACACCTGAAACCTCACTGTATAGACTTACAGGTCCACTCTTGCACCTCTTTTCATCCTAGCGCCTCCTTATTTACAGACATCCACTCAGCGCCTCGTTTACCTTTTAGGTGTGCGCTGCGCAAATACACTTTATTTATTCTGCAAGCAGAGTGCCGGCACTTTAGGGCCGGGATGCAGTGGTTATAAAGGGAAGAGCATACGAGCACTGTAACGAGAGTGCGTATATTTTCATTAGAAACCCTCGGCGCATCCTTCTGTTTCGGCATGTTTATCTCTGCGCCTCTTTTCACATGTGGGGTTCGTCCGAAGAGACGGATCACGCGCCCAGGTTCCAAAACACATCACCCACAGAAGAAGCGCTAACACTTCCCAAAGCAGCGGTTACACCCCTCGTTCTCTGGGCGCGGGTTACAGCTTTATCAATACCCCCGTCGTAAAGACGGAGACATTGAGTTGGGGGAGCCCCCTCCCTTTCAGGGGCGTCCGTTCCACATCACCCCCGATGCAGGCACCTCAGACAGCCAGATAACAAACTTTTGCGGATTGCAATTATATCCCTGGGCAGATAAGGCTCGGGTTTTCTTGTTGTTATCGCTCGCTGATTTTACAGTCTCCAAATTGTTGTTTCCTATCAGTGTATAATCTGGCACAGGGAGCCGGGCGACCTGGCAGTCTCAGTAAGTTGTATGGGGGGGGGAGGGTAGCGGGGGCACATATCCCTTCACCGTTCCTGCTTTGGGAAGGCTCCTCGCCGTAAAGGCGCGCGAGTTGCCTGCCCTGTAGGTGACACCATGTCTCTGCAACGCAAGAGTCACTAATCGCCACGACCCCCTTCCGAAAAAGAAAAACACTGCTCCCCCATTACGCCTTTCGGGTTTCAGAAGCCAACTTTCTCCAGTTCTAGGAGTGTATTAGGTAGCCTGATGGATTCCTGCGCCTGCGGCAAAGTATATTGTCTCACATCTCGGCGGGTTGACGCACCGTGCAGTCCTTCTGAAGTGTTAACCTCAGAACAGCTGTGTCATTGACAGCGCATCGAAGTGGCAAGCGCCTCAACACAGGCCCGTAGCGTAGATAAGAAGCGGCCCGCACCACAGCTCGGATGAGGACCCGGGCACCATATGAGAAATAAAATAAACCAGTGGTGCGCACGCACCACAGAGGAGCGGGGGCGGGAATCGAAACCAGTGGTGCGCGTGCACCACAGAGGAGCGGGGGGAAAGGGAGCGCGGCAGCGAGGCGAACGCGCGCTGCTACGCGTGCTAGCCACCGATGGGAATGGGCGGAGCAAAGGCGGGACATGCGCCCGCCTTTGCCCACTTGCGTGCATTACTTTTTTTTTTAAAACACGCTAAAGCCAATGGCAGCCGGCGAAAGCAAAACCACACGCACGAGCGTGTGGTCTGCTTTCAAAGCCCATACAAGAGGTCTCGGGCTGCGCGAGCAGTGCTACGCACTGCAACGCTAGGCCCGAGACCTAAAAGGAGAAAGGCTCTTACAGATTAACTGCAGACTTTCTTTGTTACAATAAAGTAAGAAAATCTGAAGTGCACCCACTGACTTCTATTAAAGATGAGGTAGAAATAACTGCAACTCGCCTTTCCTGCAAAGGCTTCAATGATTCACATAGAAAACAACGATTCAGAAATTCTGAAAAACACATTGCTAAAATTACATTCAAGTATCTTAGTTTAGGCAGCCAAAGTCTAAGGGTGGAAATATTAAAACCGTCTGGCAATTGGCAGGTGATATGCAGTGGTGTCATAAATGGGCCATTAACCCGGTGTTAAGTGCTGGATTTGATCGCGCACTAGATGCTGCCTTGAGATGTTTCACAGTACAACAGGCAGTGGAAGGAAAACAGTATTTTATGTTCCTCAAAACCTTGTGCTGTTTTTTAATCTATCTTCACAGATCTGCTGGAACTGGAAATAACGTCCCCAGGAACTTAACAACTGGGGACGGTAAGCAACAGAGAGTGGTGTAGAAGGGCAAAGCCCAAGAACAAAGTCAATGTCAGGAAGCTAGTGGATTACCATCACATCAGCTTGAATATGTACGTTACATTTTCCAACCCTTACCAGGCAACATCCTTCTATTCCACACCCATTCTCAGCAGGAATAGGCACTTCCACGTGCAATTTTGAGGGAGAACTGACTGACTGCTAAAAAATCACTGCCTAAACTCAATTCCCCAGTGCGTTCCCACCCACTCCCAGCACTGACTTCACCTAGTCCTGGATTGAAAAAAATGCAAGATGGACCCTTGTACCCAGCTCCTGACAGTAACACTGAGTAACCAGTGGTGCGCGTGCACCACAGAGGAGCGGGGGGAAAGGGAGCGCGGCAGCGAGGCGAACGCGCGCTGCTACGCGTGCTAGCCACCGATGGGAATGGGCGGAGCAAAGGCGGGACATGCGCCCGCCTTTGCCCACTTGCGTGCATTACTTTTTTTTTTAAAACACGCTAAAGCCAATGGCAGCCGGCGAAAGCAAAACCACACGCACGAGCGTGTGGTCTGCTTTCAAAAGCCCATACAAGAGGTCTCGGGCTGCGCGAGCAGTGCTACGCACTGCAACGCTAGGCCCGAGACCTAAAAAGGAGAAAGGCTCTTACAGATTAACTGCAGACTTTCTTTGTTACAATAAAGTAAGAAAATCTGAAGTGCACCCACTGACTTCTATTAAAGATGAGGTAGAAATAACTGCAACTCGCCTTTCCTGCAAAGGCTTCAATGATTCACATAGAAAACAACGATTCAGAAATTCTGAAAAACACATTGCTAAAATTACATTCAAGTATCTTAGTTTAGGCAGCCAAAGTCTAAGGGTGGAAATATTAAAACCGTCTGGCAATTGGCAGGTGATATGCAGTGGTGTCATAAATGGGCCATTAACCCGGTGTTAAGTGCTGGATTTGATCGCGCACTAGATGCTGCCTTGAGATGTTTCACAGTACAACAGGCAGTGGAAGGAAAACAGTATTTTATGTTCCTCAAAACCTTGTGCTGTTTTTTAATCTATCTTCACAGATCTGCTGGAACTGGAAATAACGTCCCCAGGAACTTAACAACTGGGGACGGTAAGCAACAGAGAGTGGTGTAGAAGGGCAAAGCCCAAGAACAAAGTCAATGTCAGGAAGCTAGTGGATTACCATCACATCAGCTTGAATATGTACGTTACATTTTCCAACCCTTACCAGGCAACATCCTTCTATTCCACACCCATTCTCAGCAGGAATAGGCACTTCCACGTGCAATTTTGAGGGAGAACTGACTGACTGCTAAAAATCACTGCCTAAACTCAATTCCCCAGTGCGTTCCCACCCACTCCCAGCACTGACTTCACCTAGTCCTGGATTGAAAAAAATGCAAGATGGACCCTTGTACCCAGCTCCTGACAGTAACACTGAGGTGGGACAGAGTGAAGCTGTATGTTCATGAAAGGAGCAATAGAAATTTGGCAGTAGGAGGAGGTGCACAGATACCAGAGCAGGAAGGAGTGTGGCAATGGTAGCACAATGTGGTAAAATAAAGTAACGGAGGCCTTGATGAAGTGTTGCATGGTTTTATTTATCAGGCAGACATGTGCTTTTCAGCAAATGTGACTTGTTAATTCCAATCCAGACAAGCACGAATGTAGCATGCCGTAAACACACTCTAGCCCCTTCATGGGATAGACCACTAGAAAGGCTACCGCTCTGTATTACAATCAATGTGTCACAGATTACATTTGTGTTAGTACGGAGACGTGGTCAGTCACATGTGAATGAGTTTCAGACAAAAGTAAAACTTAGAAGAGATCCCCAATTCTCTCTTCTTGACTTTAATTGCCTTGTTGAAGCATACATTTACAAGTGCTTCTGACAAATAAATACTATATTCGATATCCTGTTGAATACCTAGAAATTATAGAGATCTATGAAATGTTGGTAAAAAAATTCTGTACTGCTTTTGCCAAAGAGTTCCCATTTCTGAAAAAAAATGCAAGCAGACGAAATGAGCCAGGCACTTTGCTTCAACGCGGATTGTAGGGCTCAGAAAAACGAGTTGTTGACAAAGTCACAGAATAACTCTAATATCCGCAAACCTAGAAAATAGAAATGTTTTGCAGTGCTTTTTATAGTTATTTTTAATCGGCACAATTGAGCTGTCCACTCATTCATCTGTTCAGGTTATCAACGTATTCCCAAGTATGCGTCTCTAAAATGTGCTCAATAAAAATGTCTAAACTGAAAAACTCTAACATGAAATGCAAAAACGTAGCACCCCAAATGCTAAATTTCCTATACATTAAAGTGGCGTAATTTCAGCTCAGACTTATAAGGGAGAGGGTAGAAAGCAACTGCTGTTCCCTATTGCAATCACCAGCATTATTTTTCCAGTTCAGTTTCTTGAGGGCATTCTCTTTCACATTTCCCCTCATAATAATTCACATCTGGTATGAAGATGAGCACTTGAGATGTTCCCAAGCTTTGGGGTGTTTCCAGGTTACCTTCTTTAGAAATGACAACCTTTGCTTTACAGAAATGATCATAACACTAAGAACAGCACACACTCATTCACTTCTAGTTTTAAAGAACGATTGATAGCCACTGTAAAGTTACATCCAAAATGGAGCAACATCATCACATTACCGGCAAGTGTAAACCTTACCTCTATGATCTCTGTCTGTGCGTGCTTTGTCCAGAAGGCCTGGGGGGGTGTCGTCACACTCACTGCTACAAAGGTACTTGGCTTCCGATCAAGTGATGGTGTGATCAACTCACTGCAAGCTAACAGCAGGAAAATAGAAACAGAATGATTGTTTGAATTTCTTCCAAAAAGTATAGCATTTTGTTGCCTTGAAATGAGTAGGCTGGAGGAGAAATGATGTACGTTTGACTACTGTTATCGACAGCTAAACGATCAGAGAAAGAGGGAGTTAATATATTTCACCTCAACCAAACAGTGTGAAGCAGAAATTGGCCTAGCAAATGCAGATTATTAAAGTAATGTTATGTTATTTTATTGTCATAATTTTACCACAACGGTTAAACTGAATGAAAATGTATATCAATTCACAGGAAGGTCATACATAGTATGCAGGTCTTACATTACAGAGTGAGCCACATTTTATGCACAGGAGAAAAATAGTCATATCAAATCCCATTAGATTTCTTGTATAACCAGTTTGGATTCTAAAGCTTTTCAAACACAACTCATTAACTCATAAAATCTGGATTATTTTATTATGGTAACATTAGATGTTTATTCAAAAAGCCCCGATTACTCAAGACCATTTACGAATATATGCATTACAGAAAATCTAGGTGCACTTGGGGGAATACAGGATGAGTGGCTGCTGAGTGAGGCTGTGTGAGAAGGCCAGCATCATGACGCTTCGCAATTTATTTGCTGAGGGCACACTGATGCCTTTCCAGGAGCTCCAAGATCTCCATGGATTACACAAGGGACCTTTTCTAACCTATATGGCCCTACGGGCGTCGCTGCAGCAACGCAAGGCTCCTGGGTCCAGAACCGGCCCAGCACCTGTTGCTCCAAACACAGTCCTTAATAGGCCATGACAGGTGTCTAGTGACATTGCTTTACCGATCCTTTGGGCGTGACCCCCTGGAGACGCTGGCACATCTGTGATCCTGGGGGGAGGATTCCCTGGGACAACCATTTCACAACTTGGAATGGCTCAAGACGTTCGAATATCCCAGCAAGTTTCTGCGCACCCGCAATTCAAATACATGCAATTCTGTAGTCTACATAGGGCCTACTTGACCCCCCCCCCCGACGCTTACGTCATATTAGACCCCTGGTTGCGGTCAAGTGTCCTAGATGTCAGACAGGTGTGGAGGATATGATCCACATATTCTGGACCTGAGGGCCCATGCAACTCTACTGGGACGCTATCCTGTCGGACAGCTCGCAAGCCACGGGCAAGCAGCAGCTAAACACTGCCTGGCAGTACTTATTAGGCCTGACTCCTCACCTCACAACTGGCAAAGCCACAACCCGCTTCACTGACCTTGCACTTCTACTGGTCAAGAGGGCAATAGCGATGAAGTGGAAGTCGGCCACTACCCTCTCGATCCTGCCCTGGCGCGCTGAAGTTATTAAATGGGCGCAAGCAGAAAGCACTGCGCTCTGCCGGGAGGAGCAACGAGGGTTGCAGAAATTTCCACAAACAACTTACCGGGACACGACTCTCAAAGACTTCACATCAAAGACCATACACAACACCCAGCCCTCCAGCCACTTCTGCCAGAATCCTATCACACCCAACCTCCACTCCCCCCAATTATCCAGGCGCACTCCCTTCTGACTCGTCCCCACAGGGGTGCCATATTCTTGAGCACTCCCTCCCCACCCCCCTGACACCACGGGCCTGAACTTGGATACTGACACCTTAGGTCGCCATGCCTGACAATGCTGCATTGGTGAGCTTCCAGGGGGGCGGGCACTAGGTTTTATTTAGTTAGCGTGTATTAACTCATTTTCTCCTCTTAAAGACCAAATGACGTTACAATGTATACACATCCATATCCTGGCCTTTGGCACTGGGCCTGGATATGACATCATTAAACCAGCTTTCGATTTTGCACCTGTATTAAATGCCAATTGTAACCATTCTCAGACGTGAAACTTGTATTGTGCTGTGCACTGTACCTGTCAATAAAATATACAGAAAACATAGGTGATGAGTTTGAGTAGTCCCCTCTCATTCTCTTGGACTCTTAGATATGTATTTTATATCCAGCAACACACTCAAGCTTTTCAAAGCTTGACATGGAGAAGATATTGGTTGTCTACTTCAGACATATGACTTTTTTGCCAATTTGAATTGATTCAGGGACACCAACCACCCTTATGTTGTTAGACATGGATTACCCCTTCAGATATCTCCCGAACGTGCCTGTTTTTTCTCCTTTTCTATGCAACTAACGTTTCTATTCAGGTACATCATCCCAATCTCGAAGGAGCCAAACATCACTTAAACTTTGTTTATGCAGCTGTTCCATTTTTGTGTTGTTACTTTTCCATGTTTTGGGTCAGCAAATCAACCTTCTGAGCAGGCCCCTCAATCTAAATGTACACTCTCTTTATATGTGCAGTAGCCGCTGCTCCACTCCTCTAGCTTACCATCTAATCGCTTGCCCTCTGACCTACTCTATATCTGTGTGGTTATTAGGAGACCAGTGGAGCACTTTTGGATGAACAGTCAGTGATAGCTGGGCAACCAGACTGGAGGAGCAGCCACCCAATCCTCCGCTCAAGAACATTTTAAGGGTGTGTGGTCCCGCTAACTGTATACATTTTTTTTTTACATTCAGGGCCCCACAGGATACTTGGGTCCTCATTACACCGTCTGGGTAATTCCCAGCCAAACTGAGAATTACAAACAAGGAATTTAAGAATACCACATTATCAGTAAATTTCTGGACATTTGATCACCTAAAACCCGATGACATATCTAGACAACAGCAGCCTGAAAAATGGGGAACTAATGTAGCTATCTTGTGTGGTATTCCTCATTCTTGTGGGTATCCCCCATTGTGTAGGGGCCAGTCAGGTTCCTGCTCGGAATTTCAATGTAATTCCACATCCTAAATTACCAATCCCCACAGCACCTCAAGATTATCATACTAGTTGTAATGGGTTCCCTTATATTTGTTGGAAGACAAAAATGGAATGCTATGCAATCAGTCAAAACAGATTATCCACCTGAAACACAAATATACTAAGAAAAATAAGGGATCCCACAGGATCTTTTCTGTCAATACTTATTTGTCTGTGATGATGAAGCATCTATGGCACTATGCATGAAAATTTGGCACAAATTATTTACAAAAACATTTATATATCTTCATACATAGTTTGTGATATTGAGGCAGTACATAACTTGCCTGGTAAGAGATAAACATGTAGGGACCGTTTCACAAAAGCATTTATGAAGCTGTACCACAGGAGCACTCTTTTACCTGCTTTCACATGTCTCTGTGAGTAATTAGTAAAGGTGCAAATAAAGTGCAGTCCTTTGTATCTGTAATAACTGCATATGATAAGTATCTGCCTAGTTCCATTTTTGATGTTGTAGGGCCATTTCATAAAGTCATGTAAGAGTACATCAAAGAGTACTTACTACAAAGGAGTTCTAATTTACAGTCTTCCAAAAGGCCCTAATATTTTCAAAATGTGTTAATATATATTTTTTGAATCCTTAACTCAAACAGAACACAATGATATTTGTGCACTGCAATAAATTCAATATATTGTGTGTTTCTATTTCATTGTAAAAATGGAAATCTGGAAACTAGAGGTAGCACTCTCATTTCCAAGGATTAGAGGTTGAAACTGATTTAGCAGATGTCTGACAGGCTGCTGAGCTGAGTAAAATCCGAGAATTCCACCTGAAACACGTTTGCTCTTTTTACCCCTACCCCAGTGAGTGGGGATCACCATAGAAAATCAGACAGGGAGTGGGACTCTGAGGGGCAACAGAGCAGCGATGGCAGATGGAAGCTCTGTCCCACAGGGACACTGATTATCTTAATTAAACTGAAAGGTTTTTCATATTTTATCTTTGATTAAGACTTTTTACATGCTCTGTGAATAAGTGACACTGGACTTGAAAGATGTTTCAGTGCAGAAGCTGCCATGATTAACTGACCTATCAGGAACAGGTAATAAGTTGAAGAAAAGTCAGAAGGCTATATATTGCTCATGAAATATGCAAATTCGAATTCCGATGGCGAGAAAGGAACATAAGTTCAAGTTACTTTTTAATACATGATAAAAGAAAATAATTACACTGCATGCTAAATGTATTTGTTACAACTATGCGCAGTGAAGACAAAACAAATTGCGTTTATTTGAGTAAACGGAGGACGTTTCTGAAGAACATTATTTTTACTGTGCGCACAGAAGCAAAGAGATCATATTTGAAAACAAACACAGAATGGAAGGTTTTTCAAGAGGTGTGTATTAACTAAACGATAAACAGTATTAATGTCCACAGTTTTACTGAAAGTCAAATGGCACTGAAACCAGCTTTAGTTTATGTCAAGAAACAACATATAGAACTGATAACGTTTGACCCCAAAATAAATCACATTTATCTTCAGTAAGAAGACTTAAGACTGAAATGTAACTTAACTGCAATTAATAAGAAATGAATTATTTATTATATCATTCATGTATGGTAGTTTCATAGATAATAGTACAGAGGATTTTGACCAACTAGTACGATTTGGGAAGTTGTTTATTTATGTTCCATTATTAACAAATATTTAAATATATGTATTAAATGTTGTACTATGCTTTAACTATTAACGCTTGCTTCTGCTTGCATTATTTATGATTAAGGTTATATGTGCAGATAGCTTTCTAAAAAGTATGCTAGTTATTGCATACGTGAGTATGTCTGCAATAGTTGCATAAGTGTTTGTATTTATTAATGTTATGGACAGAGGCACACATATTTCTGAACTTAATATTACGCTGTTAATTTACATGCACTCATGGGATGCTTAGAAACTTAGGTATCTGGAAAGGGGTGACTTTGCCTTGCCTTCAAACCAGCTGAGAAAGTGAGACCCCCCCCCCTCCGCTCCTGTTGTTACATCCTCAGTGCGGAATACATGTTAAAGTGTAACTCCATAGGTGGAGCTCAATGTGGGCTATTGCATTAACAAGAAATACCTGCATGGGCCTCACTGATCACATACCCACACACTGCCTTCAGTGGCTGTGCTTTCAATGTAGCTTGGTCACCGCTGCATGAAAGTTCAAGGATGCCTGCGCCTTTCGGTGTGATAGGGTTCCCTGCCTGCAGCACTGATGCATCGACCAGCATAGATCCAATCCATCGCAACCTCATTGATTGAACCCCAAGTTTGTGCACGCTCTAAGTGTGGGTAGATGCACAGCCCCGAGTCAAGCCGAGTTGGCCGAATCCACCACATTTGAACCTGGATCTCATAAGTACCGCTTGACTGGGAGGCAGCCAGCACTTACAGCAGCACCTCTTCCTTCTCACCTAAGCCAAGTATGGCCACTTATCTATAGAGGGGGCAAGAATCAGCCAGAAATGGGCAGTCAGCTACAACATGATGGCAAGTCATAGGTAGGTCTATCTTGCCAATACTCTTTGGGAACCTTGGGACAGAATTCCTGATCAACTTGCTGAATAGAGTATAAACAGAGCACGCAATTCAGAAAAACAAAAGTGATATTCAAACAGCTTAGATTCGGCAATATTCATACAAATAATTTAGGAAAATTCTCTTTCTAAATTTAAAATCAGCACAAAGTGACTTACCTAAACTAAATTCTAAAATGGGTTCATCTGGATCCTGGAAGTTTCCTGCATATGAAATAAATTGAAACATATTGCTTACATGCCACTAGAAAACACACATATTTAAGTGCAAAGGGTAACTTGTACACAATTTCTAAAATTCAAACGGAACACTTCTTTATTTACTTCATTTTGTTAATAGTCAGATCATAGAAGCAATGTCTTAAAAGTTTTATTCTGTTTGCATAAGCAAACCATAAAAACAAAATATAATTCAGACATTAGCAAAAACAATATATCTACATGAAATTCCTAGAAGCTACTAATTCAGAGTACCAAATATACAAAAAGTACCTTGGAACACAGTTGTCATTTCAATAAAAACCTTAATGTGTAGTAGTAGAGCCCTATGGAGCACTAAAGAGCTATATGATTGTAAGTGAGGCTGCATAGATACATTTGAACGTATGATGGCGCATTACATGAAATACTGAGCATTTATTTTGCAAAAAAATGTTTTATATTTTTTGGTGAACATGCCATATGAGCTAGAGAGACACATATAGGTCACAGGGATATGGTATTCTACCAGACAACATACAGTGAGTTTTTTCCTACATTCCGGATTAGGACTCGATGATGAAGCATGCTACACTGATGATGTGGGTGAGAGTCCTTTTAACAAGATGATTTGGTTGTGGGATGCAGGCACACATGGTGGGCAAAAATTAAAACTCAGAGCAAACATCTGAAAAATATGGTTGTTTTGAACGTAGTTTGTTATCAGGTTGTAGGAAGCTGGCTCTGTATATACTATGCAAAAACAACAATTGATGGACAGAATGCAGAACAATGTCATACATTCACCCCAGTACAGAGATCTGGGCCTAAATCCATCGTTTTTTTGCTCACCATGCTATTCCAGTTTGAACCCAGCCATATGCAAATCAGTCTTGACCCTGTGCCCTATGGGAACAGTCCAGCCCGAACTGCCAGGCCAGGTCCTCCCTGGACTGGAAACAAGCATCCTAGGACAGGTTTCGGGGTTTCACCCCTCTTCAGCTAGGATAGCTTGACTCCAGCGGCATGGAGAGCACAGGACCCACGTCTGGGCATACCCATCCCACTAGGGGTGACAAATGCAAAAACAACAATTGATGGACAGAATGCAGAACAATCTCATACATTCACCCCAGTGCAGAGGTCTGGGCCTAAATCCATCATTTTTTTGCTCACCATGCCATTCCAGTTTGAACCCAGCCATATGCAAATCAGTCTTGACCGTGTGCCCTATGGGAACAGTCCAGCCCGAACTCCGTCCATCAATCAATCAATCAATCACAGAATTTGTAGAGCGCACTACTTACCCGCGAGGGTCTCAAGGCGCTGGGGAGAGGGAAGGGGGGGGGATGCTGCTACTGGTCGAACAGCCAGGTCTTGAGTAGCCTCCTGAAGGTCAGCAGGTCTTGGGTCTGTCGTAGGCTTAGTGGAAGGGTGTTCCAGGTCTTGGCGGCGAGGTGTGAGAAGGATCTGCCGCCGGTGGTTGTTCTTCGAATGCGGGGGACGGTGGCGAGGGAGAGGTCGGCGGAGCGGAGCTGGCGGTTGGGGACGTAGAAGAAGAGTCGTCTGTTGAGGTAGGCTGGGCCAGTTTTGTGGATTGCCTTGTGTGCGTGGATGAGGAGTTTGAAGGTGATCCTCCTGTCGACGGGGAGCCAGTGCAGGTTCCTCAAGTGGGGGTGATGTGGCTGTGGCGTGGTACGTCGAGGATCAGTCGTGCGGAGGCGTTTTGTATGCGTTGCAGTCGCTTGATGAGCTTGGCCGGGCTCCCGCGTAGAGGGCGTTCCCATAGTCCAGTCTGCTACTGACGAGGGCCTGGGTGACTGTTCTTCTTGTGTCTGTCGGGATCCACCTGTAGATCTTGCGAAGCATGCGGAGGGTGTTGAAGCAGGAGGAGGAGACTGCGTTGACTTGCTTGGACATGGAGAGCGTTGAGTCGAGGATGACTCCCAGGTTGCGTGCGTGGTCGGTGGGTGTCGGGGCTGCTCCCAGCGTCGTTGGCCACCAGGAGTCGTCCCAGGCTGAGGGGTTGGAGCCGAGGATGAGGACCTCCGTTTTGTCCGTGTTCAGCTTTAGTCGGCTGATCTTCATCCAATCGGCGACGGCCTTCATTCCTTCATGGAGTTTGGCTTTGGCGGCGAGGGGTCCTTGGTGAGGGAGAGGATCAGTTGAGTGTCGTCAGCGTAGGAGATAATGTTGAGGTCGTGTTGTCTGGCGATGCGTGCGAGCGGGGCCATGTAGATGTTGAACAGTGTTGGGCTGAGGGACGATCCCTGGGGTACGCCGCAGATGATCTCGGAGGCTTCGGATCGGAAAGGTGGGAGGCGGACTCTCTGGGTTCTGCCGTCGAGGAAGGAGGTGGTCCATTCCAGGGCCTTGTCTCGGATCCCTGCGTCGTGGAGGCGTGCGCGTAGAGTGCGGTGGTAGACAGTGTCGAAGGCGGCGGAGAGGTCCAGCAGGATGAGGGCTGCGGTCTCACCATTGTCCAGCAGGATCCTGATGTCGTCGGTGGCGGCGATGAGGGCAGTCTCAGTGCTGTGGTTGCTGCGGAACCCTGATTGGGATGGATCCAGGATGCTGTTTTCTTCGAGGTATCGGGTTAGCTGTTTGTTGACGATCTTCTCGATGACCTTGGCTGGGAACGGAAGCAGGGAGATGGGCCGGAAGTTCTTGAGGTCTCTCGGGTCCGCCTTGGGTTTTTTGAGTAGGGCGTTGATCTCTGCGTGTTTCCAGCTCTCTGGGAAGGTCGCGGTCTCGAAGGAGAGGTTGATGATGTTGCACAGGTGGGGTGCGATGGAGCTGCTGGCTTTGTTGAAGATGTGGTGCGGGAAAGGGTCTGACGGGGAGCCGGAGTGTATTGTGCTCATGGTCTTGATGGTGTCATCAATGTTCACGCTGGCCCAGGCTGGCAGGGGGTCGTGGTCGATGGTGTGTGGCAGGTCTGGTGTATCGATCTTAGTTGGGGTTGTCTGGGTGTTGAAGCTGTCGTGGATGTCGGCGATCTTGCGGTGAAAGAAGGTGGCGAGGGAATCGCACAGGGGTTGCGACGGCGGGATGTCGTTGGTGTTGGAGCTGGGATTGGAGAGTTCCTTCACGATGTTGAAAAGCTCCTTGCTGTTGTGTGCGTTGTTGTCGAGGCGGTCTTTGAAGGAGATTCTCTTGGCGGACCTGATGAAGTGGTGGTGGTTACGGATGGCGTCTTTGTGGGCTGTGTGGCTGTCCGGTGTCTTATCGCTGTGCCATTTCTTCTCTAGTTTCCGGCAGGTACGCTTGGAAGCTAGGAGTTCCGAGGTGAACCAGCTGGCTCTTTTGGTGGTGTCGCTGTAGGTGAGCTTTTTCAGCGGGGCGAGGGTGTTTGCACAGTCGTCCATCCATCGTCTGAGGTTGCAGGCAGCGTCGTCGGTGTTGGATGGGTCGGAGGGAGGGCTGAGAGCGAGGGTTGCCCGGAGTTGGTCTTCGGTGACTTTGCTCCATCATCTCCTTGTGTTTGCTTTGTTTGCCCTAAGTTGGCAGGGTATGCCCAGACGTGGGTCCCTTGCTCACTTTGCCACTGGATTCAAGCTAGCCTGGCTGATGAGGGCTGTTAGCCCGAAACCGGTCCCAGGATGCTTGTTTCCGGTACAGGGAAGACATGGCTTGGCAGTTCGGGCTGGACTGTTCCCATGAGGCACAGGGTCAAGACTGATTTGCATATAGCTGTGTCTGAACTGGGGTGGCGAAGTGAGCTAAAGAACGATGATGGATTCAACCCAGATCTGTGACTGGGGGTGAGTGTCTGAAAAGTTTCAGCACTCCGTCCATCATCTCCTTGTGTTTGCTTTGTTTGCCCTAAGTTGGCAGGGTATGCCCAGACGTGGGTCCCTTGCTCACTTTGCCACTGGATTCAAGCTAGCCTGGCTTATGAGGGCTGTTAGCCCGAAACCGGTCCCAGGATGCTTGTTTCCGGTCCAGGGAAGACATGGCTTGGCAGTTCGGGCTGGACTGTTCCCATGAGGCACAGGGTCAAGAATGATTTGCATATAGCTGTGTCTGAACTGGGGTGGCGAAGTGAGCTAAAGAACGATGATGGATTCAACCCAGATCTGTGACTGGGGGTGAGTGTCTGAAAATTTTCAGCACTCCGTCCATCATCTCCTTGTGTTTGCTCTGTATATACTATACCAAAGAAAGGTATAGTGTGCACAGAGTCCAAGGATTCCACAGAGGTATAGCAGAGGCTAAATTAGACAAGAACTAACAGCTCTCTTTGTGGTAGTGTGGGCGAGCAGTTAGGCTTATCCAGAGGGTGTGTTAAGCATTTATTGTATTCACTCACTCAAGGCTGATGGCACACACTCAGAGCCTGAATCCAGACCAATTATGTAAGTATTAAAAGATATACTTGTATTTTATTTGGTAGAACCAAGCAGGACTTGGCAAAGGTAAGTAAGAACACTTTCAAATACAAGGCTGTAAACAGAAATGCTATTGTGGATTGTATTGGAATTGTTTACAGGTTTGTATTACTTTCTATATAGTTTAAAATACATTGAGATTACTTTCGATTACTCTTGGATTACTTTTCAGTTATTTTTAGGTTTTGAGGTGATATGCCGAGATATCACACACTGGCTGTTGTCATTTACAGGTAAGTATGACAATTCTTAAATTAAAGCACAGCTACTTTCTTTTCATACAAAACAGTAGATCAACACGTTTTTTAGGAACAAAACTCGTAACATTGGTTCCTATGGGAAAAAGAATGTTATCGGTTCTCAGGTAAGTAAACGACTTATGAGAGGGAGTTTTTGGGGTTAGGACCAAGGTTTTCCAAGGTCCAGTTGGGCTCTCAAATCGCGCCACCAGCGGCAATAGGGCGGCCAGGTGCAGAGGCCCAATGTTAGCCAATCAGGCTAAGGGGGCCTTTGGTCAGGAACTGCTTACTAGCGGGCTACTTGGCTGTGGGAGCAAATCTCCTGGGGTTGGGATCATCACTGCAGGGGCCTAAAATCAGCACAGGAGCTGCACCAGCAGCGGCACCGAGGCGGCCACGTGCAGAGTGCCATGGAGACGTCTGGGACCCTGTGGATTTCAATGGAGATCTCTGGTTAGGAAAATATGCTGCAGGCTCGGGCAGGGAGGCTTCCTGAAGGCGACCACCGGCTGGAAAGGTAAGTTGGGATCTTGGGGGATGCCTGGACACCATCGGTTGGGCCACCCGAGGCAGTGGGGCGTCGAGTGCAGGGGTGTCGTTTTGCATCGGGTTCTTTTTACCAGCTCCGGTCGCAGTCGGGGGGGACCCTTCAGGTTGAGGCTGCAGGCGTCGGCTTGAGGGAGGTCGAAGATCACCAGATCCCATGTCAGGATCGCTGGAGAGACCTCCTCGTGGAGTTGGGCCACTCAAACTCAGGCCGTGGGCGTCAGGTGCAGAGTGGTGCAAAATTGCAGAGCCGCCTGGATCCGGATTCTGTGGGTGAGTCTCTGTTTGAGCAAATCCGGTGCTCACGGAAGACAGAGACTGTATGATGTGTGCAGGGCAGGTCCTCTGGGCTCTGGAGGGCTGCTGGATACGCCGGGGTTTTGCTGTAGTCAGGTTGGAGCCTAGACAGGCAGTTAGGGCTGGGGCCAAAGCAGTTGGTGTCCTCTTTTTCCTGGGTCAGCACGGCTCTTCAGTCCTTCTTCTTTCTTCCTCGAATCTGAGGAGGCAAGGTTCAGGGTTGCCCCTAAATACAAAATTTAGGGGCGTTAAAAGGGTGTGCAGGTTGGGACCAGTGGGTCCCTTCCTTGGGGTGGGTAAACCCCCTATTATGCCACCCTCCAGTGGGAGGGGTCATGAGCCTCTCCCTAATTGGCTGGGTTTCCTCATCTTCAAGATGGAGGGGACTGAGATGTGTGCTTCACCTTGCCGCTACCTGAGGGGTGGGGTTGGCAAAGGTGGGCACACCTCTCCTCCTAACTTGGTTTTCCCACCGATTCTCCTGCCCAAAGTGGGGGTCAGAACCGGTGGAAGCCAGTTGTTGGGGGCAGCAAAAGGCAGGGACAGCTTACTAAGACGGCAGGCCTCTGAAGCTTCCCCTTCGTGGACCCAGCCATCCTGAGGGAGGAGGCATGACACCTCTGCCCAGGATGGGCTTTGTTTCTGGACCCACAGAGCGGAGGCCCTCTACCCAGGGGGCCAGAAACCTGTCTGGTGGTGGCAAATGGCGGGCAGCAATTCAGGAACCATATCAGGGCTGGTCATTTTTCAGGGGGCATCTCTGAATGCATTTTACATTAAATCCCACACTGGCATTAGTGTGGGTTTAATGTGCTAAGAAGTTTGCTACCAAACTTCCCAGGTTTTAGTAAAGACATTATGGAGCTGTGGAGTTCGTAATGACCAGCTCCCAGACCATATACTCTTTATGGCTTTACTACACTTACAATGTCTAAGAATGGACCTAGACACTGTAGGGGTACAGGGCTCATGCCACTGTATCCTCACCTGAGGGCTAGTGCACCCTGCTAGAGCGGTGACTTACCTAGGCCTCAGGCAGTGGGTAAAAGGCATGGCATACAGGGATGTGTGCCATGTCCACTCCACTTTTTTCTGCACCAAAACACGCAGCCTGCAATGGCAGTGTGTGGGTGTTAAGGTACAGGGTAATTAAGGTTGGCACAATAGGTGCTGCAGCCCTTAGAGGCCTTCACTGGTCACAGTGCGCTAGCTACCTATGGTACCTTTTACAAGGGGCTTACCTGTGGCCAGAGATGTGCCAATTGTGGGTACAAATATACAATTTTGGGAAAGAACACAGGCCCTGGGAACCTGATTGGCAGAGACCCAGGGCACATCAAGTCAAGCTGCATCAGATGTCAGGCAAACAGTGGGGGGTAACCATGCAAAACGAGGCACTTTCCTACACAGGATACATCTCTCTATCATTAGGTTACATTATGATGCGGAAGCGCATCTCCCCTGCAAGTATATCAGCTGCCTCCCTCTGGATGAGAAGTGTAGTAAAAAAAACATTAATTTTGTAAGTCCATCTTCCTTCATACCATCAGCATTTTTAGTGGTCAGACAGGGTGTTTATATATTTAAAAGAGAGGGTCAAGCATTTTCCAAATTAGTAAAAAAAACATGGAGATTAGAGTTGTGAAAGACATTTTGGCCTGTAGTTTCTGAACTGAGCATCTCTTAGCAGGGAACAATATCAATTGTACATCTTTTAAGTTCAGAAATATGTTTATTAAAGGATATGCACATCTCAATACATATAGCAAATTGGCAATACTTAATCACATGAAATATCTTCTGAATACAAGGAAGAGGTAAGTATATGTACAATCAGAATTGGTCCATCCAAAGAGAAAGGATTAATAACAATATCATGAATTAGAGAATCACAAACTGTATAAACTGCAGTACAAAAGAAGAAAGGAAAGTTACGGGGGTTTGGAGACCTCCTGCTGTGCAGGAGCCAGAGAAAATGAGCTCCTAGCACTAGCTTCAATGAATGTTGTAACAGGTAGCCATAGATTTAAACGCTTCGTGGCCATAGTGATAGGATACACAAAGGCTGTATCTAGTCTGTGATTGTAGCAAATAGCATACCACCAGGCTTGATAGGATAATTTGGTTAGGTCCTTCCAATTTTTAGTAATTTGCTGAAAGGCAACTGCCAGCAAGAGGTCTACGATTTTTGTATTATATGTATGATCTGACCATATCGGGGATAAACTACCCAAAAATACATTAGAAACAGAAAAAGGAGATCGGGAATGAAAAATTGAGTTAATTTGGTCCCAAACCTTCTCCCAAAAGTCCTGAACAGGTGGACATGTAAAAAGTAGATGGTGTATGTCCGCGTGAGGAGAAGAACATGTCCAGCAAGCATCCGAGACGCAAGCATGCTGTTTGTGTAAAGCAACTGGAGAAAAAAATAGTCTATTATAAATGAAAAAGAGTGTTTGCGTGGTGTTAGCAGCTCTCGAGGATTTTCTAATCTTATCCCATATCTTATTCCAAAAAGTAATTGGCCATTCAACTCCCAGATCCCTCTCCCAATAAAGTTCTGTTTTGGATTTGTCCCGTGGAATGCATGAGACGTGTAAATAATTGTAAATGGCAGAAGCTTTAGGGTTAACCTGTAATAGGGAATGTAATTTATCAGCCGGAGAATTAGAAGGGGTAGTGAAGGAGTTTGGGGGTTCACAGTGAGTGTACGCTTCTAAAATGGCCTGCTTTAAAAGTGTATATTTAGATTGGGAGGAGGTCGGCAGTCCAAACAAGCTTTTAATTTGTTCAAAGGACATGAATTGGTCTTGTTGGTATAGTTGATGGACCCATATTAGACCTCTCTGCCTCCACGTCCTCCAATAAAAAGGTTTATCACGTATCAATATCGATTTGTTATGCCAAATCGTGGAATTGAGAGAAAAGTGCCATCAATGGGATCATTGAAGTGTGCAGGTTGTAGAATCTTGGATGTATATTTAATTATGGGGGTCAAAAGACACTGTGGTTTTCGCGAGAATGAGAGATATTCTTGAAAGGAATAGGGGGATAGAAAGGAAAGCTCAAGTTTAGTCCATAAGGGGTGATGCGCAGAAGAGTGTGAGAGCCACCTAGATGATTGTCGAAGCAAAAAAGATTTTTGATATAAGGGGAAGTCAGGAAAGTTAACACCACCCTCCGATTTTGGGCGAATCAATTTTGATATGGACATACGAGATTTTCTATTGCACCAAAGAAAAGAGGATAACAAAGAGTTAATTTTTTTTAAAGGGATGGAAAGTGGGATGTTAGATATCGTGTATAGAACTATGGGGGACAACATCATTTTTATGGTATCAAGACGGCCCCACCATGATAAGTACAGGGGGTGCCATTTAGCAGTTAAAGTCGATATTCTCTGTATACAATTGTCCATGCATCTTGAAATTGTATCTGGGATGGAGGAAGTGAAATGAAGGCCCAGGTATTTAATATATTGGGGACGCCATGCAAAGGTTGAGAGAGTAAAATCCTCTTTAAAAGTATATTTCGTCAGGGGTAATATTTCGCATTTATCCTTATTCAATTTATACCCAGAAACATCTGCAAAGGAATCGACTTCAGCTAGAAATGCAGGAATAGATGTTTGAGGTTGGGATATAAATAACAATATATCATCAGCATATGCTGCTAATTTAATGTGAGTATCGTTAAAGTTAAAACCCTAAATATCCTCATTCTGACGGATCCGCAGAAGAAATGGTTCTAGGGCTAGGTTAAAAAGAAACGGGGACAATGGACATCCTTGGCGGACACCCCTTCCCAAGGTAAAGTAAGAGGATGACGTTCCATTAGCGCATACTGCTGCTCTTGGGTTGGAATATAAAAGTGAGATTAGGGAAATAATCTTAGGTCCAAAGCCAAACCACTTGAGGGTTTGGAAAAGGTACGCCCATTCCACTCTATCGAACGCCTTTTCGGCATCCAGTGCTATAGCAGCCAAAGAATGTGTGACATGTGAAGATTTAGATAGTATATAAAAAAACAAGCGAGTATTGTCTGTGATAAGATGTCTTTTAACGAAACCCGACTGTTCTAAGCCCAACAGTCCGGGAGGTGTGAGTCCAGTCGAAAAGCTAAAGATTTAGAGAAAATTTTATAGTCAACATTGACTAGAGATATGGGTCGAAAGTTTTTACAGTATCTCAGGTCCCTTCCCTCCTTGGTGATAAGGCAGATGAGGGCTTCAGAAAAGGAGCCAGAGGACTTCCCCGAAGAGAGAAAGGAGTTTAACAATATATGTAACTTTGGAATCAACAAGGAGGCAAAATGTGTAAAGAATTCAACTGAGAACCCGTCTGGGCCGGGGGCCTTGTCTTTTAAGTGCCGCAAGCGCAGTATGAAGTTCTTTTTGTGAGAGGTCAAATTCTAAACCAGAGAGATCAGGCTGAGTGGAGGGGGATCGGTGAATGTCAGACAGAAACCGAGAAATGTGTTGTTCTGTAGGGGAGGCTTCTGAAGTATAAAGCGTTTGGTAGAATTCAAAAAATTCGTTTAAAATTTCATCGTCCTTATATTTTAATTCCTGCTGGGCATTCATAACAGATTCTATATTTAATTTATTATGCTTAACTTTTAAGTAATTGGCTAGAACCTTGCCGGCTTTATTCTGTCCACCATAAAACTTTGCACTGGATCTTAATAGGTAGGTGGAAGCATTATTCGTTGACTCCTTATTAAATTGAAATTTGGCATTAATGAGTTCCGTCAGACATTCTTTTGTTCTAGATGAGTAAAAAGAGTGTTCAAGTCTCTTTATCTTAGCTAGGAGAGATGTGGTGAGTTCTTTTGACTTTTTACGTTTTTTAGAGACATAGCTAATAATAAAGTCTCTAGCTGCTGCCTTAAAGGCGTCCCAAATCACGTGGAAAGGAAGTTCATCGGTCTGATTGAATAAAAAATATTCGTTAAAAAAGGAAGTGAATGAAGAAACAAAAGTTTTGTCCAAGAGAAGGGAGTTGTTGAAACGCCACTTCCGTGATGTGCAGGGTTTCTGCAGAATATCTACTTTCATAATGATGGGAGCGTGGTCCGAGATTAGGATGGATCCAATCTCTGCTGTCGTTAGTGCCTGTGATATGTTATGAGAAATGAAAAAATAGTCTAATCTTGATTGGGTGTGGTGAGCTGGAGAATAATAGGTGTATTCTTTAGCAGTAGGGTTACACAGTCTCCAGGCATCAATAAGCTTGTATTGTTTGATAGTTTGTACAAATGATTTGTGGGCCTTGTGAGGGACAAAGGAGACCATTGAATTGCGATCCAAGAAGGGGTCATAAACTTGATTACAATCACCTGTAAGTATGAAATTTTCATCAATACATTCTGCAAGTAACTGTGCTAAGGTCGACCAAAAGGAAGGATCGCCAGCAGTGGGTGCGTAAACATTTAACAAGGAGATTGGAACTTTATCAATCAGGAGCTTTGTAAATAACCAACGACCATTTTCATCTAAGCTTTGTGATAGCATTGTAACCGAAAGTGATTTACGACATAAAGTAAGAACCCCATTCCGTTTACCATCCCCCGGTGAATAAAAAACCTCCCCAACCCAGCTCCTTTTCAATGTTATGGATTCTTCTGCTGTCAAATGAGATTCCTGCAAACATGCTATATCTGCACCAAGCTTGGCTAGGTGAGTCAGGACCCGTTGTCTTTTAATGGGAGAATGGAGACCTTTCACATTCCAAGAAACAATATTTAAAGACATATGTAAAATGGAAGAATGGATATGAAGCAAATAGCCATAAGCAAATACAAATAAAAGAGTGTAGACCAGAGGATAGACCAACTAACCACAATACGAACCAATTTTGTAGGCAGGAAGTAGGAACAGTGACAATAAAACAAACCTACACGTGACACCTGCACAGTGCAAAAATAGAGAACAATATACGCAATATTGAGATAAGCAGAATAAACTAGGGATATATGAAGGATAAAAAGATGAAATATAAGATAAAGAGTAGAAGGTAAGGAGTAGAAAAAAGAGATAATGAACGGAGATAAGTTAGAGGTGAATGACAGTGAGTAAATAGAGAAGGGTGAAAGTATTATTGAGACTGTAGGTAGGAAAGAGAAGAAAGAGACTATACTTAGAATGAATCCAAAACATAAGGAGGGTGGGGAGGGATGAGGCCACATAGAACGATGACATGTCCGGACTCCACAGGGTGAGACGGCCCAACTTCGGGAAGAGCAATCACAAAACATGGGGAAAAGACAACGTGAATAAGAATCTGTATGGGGGAAAAAACCAGGGTTAAGCAGTTACAATATCATAAAGATATAAGTGATGGATGAAATCTTACAGATGTAAATCTACGAAAAATGAGCATTGAAATGCATTAAATAGAGCACGACAATATATGAACTATTAAGTCAACAATGAAATATATGAGCAATTTCAACGGAATAGAAATTTGAGCTTGCATTTAGTTATCCCATAAGTAGGCAGAAATCAGGGACCAGGTTTCGAAGTTTCCATCTTGTCAGGGCAGTGAAAGTTCAAGAAACTTTTAAGTTTAATCGGATCCTCATAAGTCACAGTGCTGTTGTTAAAGGTCACTTTGAACAAGCAAGGATGAAATAAGCCGAATTGTGCACCAATCGAGCGCAAAGCAGGTCTCATGGATAGGAATTCTTTTCTTCTGTCTGCTGTGGGCTTAGCATAATCCTGCGAAAAATAAAGTTGGTTTCCTGAGGATGTAATCCGCTTCAGAGAACGAGCTGCAGCTAGTACTTTGAGAAGGTCTATGTACTCTAGAAAGTAAATTATAACACCTCGTGGTTTGCGTTGGCCAGATGACGAAGAATGTAGGGGGCCCAGCCTGTGAGCGCGTTGAATGTTCAAGACGGTAGTTTCCGGCAACTTGAGCACTGTTGGTAAGAAGGATTTAAAAAATGATATGGGGTCAGACCCTTCTGAAGCCTCCGGCAAACCATAAACGCGTAGGTTATTTCTCCTATTCCTGTTTTCAAGATTTTCAATCTGCTTCTGGCATGTTGCAACCTGTGATTGAAGGGCTACCACCTGGGTGCAAGTCGAACTCAGGGAGTCTACACAGTGTTCTACTGCAGTTATTCGCTCCTCCATTTTCGTCCATCCATCAGTCAGAACTTGTATCTTTGAATTAGTCTCTTCTACAAACGGGCGTAATGCCCTTATTTCTTCCAAGAGAATGTCCATTGAGACTGACGAAGTTTGCTTTGGAGGTGATGGTGGGTCTTTCTTCAACCGTTTGGTTGAGACCTTGGTAATTGCAGAGGAAGAGGCAGATGCGCCCTTTGGAGAGGAAGCCAGCAAATCCTCCATTTTGATGCGTTGAGCGCAGAAGCGTGCACGAGGGATAGATGAGCGATTAGCAGGCGTCACCAATAAGTTGATTGTTTTCAGTCTGCCCATAAAAAGGAGATTCACAAACAGTCAGGTCCAATAGTGAAGAAATACACGCTCAAAGGCTGAGAGCTGCAGTTTGTCGTGCCCATATATCTATAGAAAGCATGTAATGCGTAAGAAATATCAAGAATAGGATATGCCGGGTAAATAATTCACAACATTGACGCGCCGCTAAAGCCTTTGGTCTCTAGATGAAACTTTAATTCTCAAAGAAGCGCCCTATAACAGGAATATAATGTCATATTTGTCGGTAGTATTAAAATACATACGCACTGGTAGAAGTAGCATCATATTTAGAAGCCTTTAGGAGTCTTTTCGCAGATATCGTTGAGTGAAGAGGGAGCTAGGAATAAGCATGCCAGGAAGCGGGCGAGACCTGTGGTACTAAACTAGAACGCAATAATGCTCATGAGGAGTTCTGCAGGTGTAGGCTTCGCTGAGACAAAATGGCCGCTATCAGTTCAAGTATGAAGGTAGGAATTCAGTTCACTAGAGGTGAGGCGTCTCCAGAAGCAGCACCCAGTAAAGCAAAGCTATTCACTAGCTAAATTCCTCTGATTACATTAGAAACATTGAGGGCAGGGGCCCATTAATGTAAAAGTAGGCAGTTCCAGAGGTGAAAGGGAAACTCCTCAGAGCGCAGAAAAACGGCAAAAATACAAAATGGCGGGCGCCATAAGCGTGGGCAAAGAAATGAGGAATGCGCTTAAATAACAATTCCTCCCACGTTGAAAATTACCCCGCTGTAGGCCGCCCGTGTTCTGTCGTCCGCGCTGATGTTTCCGCCAGGTTCTTTCACGAGAGAGTCATCTTAGAGCCCTCGTTGCGCCGTCGTCACCGGGAGCTCTACGGAGCCGCCGCCATCTTCCGTGGGCGCTAGCCACGCCCCCATCAATTGTACATCTTAAAATGAAAATTGTGCAAAAGACAATAAAATGCTTATTAGTTTGCTTTGACTTACTGTGACAGGGAGAAAATGCAAGCGCATAAGGAAATGCCCCACCGTTGGAAAACAAAAGCAAGAGGCAAGTTACACCAAATCTTAATATAGTCATCTATTTAGGGTTTCTTTATTCATGTTAAATAAGACTCTATTTCGGCTTGTGTTTTCAAATGCAAGTGACATCTAACTTTAGGCTTGCTTTGTCCTATAGCATCTACGGGCATACAACAAAAATGGAAGAATGCCTCTATAATTTTTAGATTTCGATCTAAAGGACTGTAAATAGCTCAGGATGACCCAAAGCATAAGTGTATTTTTATTTTTTGTTTTAACAAGAGGGATTCTAAAGCAGTCAGTCGAGAGAAGGCAATCCGACATGATTAAAAGATTATGTGAAGTTGCTGTATCACTCCAAACAGAAAGACAAAGGAGAATTGGGGCAAGCCTATATGGCCTTCCAAGCACTCTGGCCTCAGCTGTTTATAAGTGATGAATGATGGTGCTTAATAGATAAACCTAGAAATCAACAGAGGAATCTATTCTCCTCGCGCTGGAGAATGGTAATATTCAAAAATTGTGTGAACCTCCCTCCCCGAGACACATATTGGCCCTGGTGACCCCATCCCCTTGGACAAGGCCAATTAATTAATTTATTTAAGTAAAGTATTAGGAAGTGGGGCCTGTATATTGCCCCCGCCCTGAGCCAGGTATTGGCCATCGGACCCCACCCCCGGGGCCAAGAAGGAAAATGTTGCTTCTGCCTCCAGTGGGAGCAACTAGGCTCTAGCTGGGCAGCAGCAGAACAGAACCTCCCTGCCTATGCTGGCAGTGAACAGCGAATGTGCTCCCACCGTGGGAAAAGAAAATAAGTTTCAGCTAGGCAGGAGTACATTCACTGTTGCCTGCTCCCACCAGCACCCAAGATGGGTGCTAGCTGGAGAGTCAGTGGGGGGCGTGGGTGCCTTGGGGCTCCCACATGCAGCTCCCAACAAAACAATATGTTTGGGCGCTTTGGGTGGGACCAGGGCACCTATCAATAAAAAAAGAAAAGAAAAAAGTACCACAGTGCAAGGCCACATGAACATAGGAGAGTGGCTTAGCCACTCATCAAATATTTACTGCTCTAGAGAGCTGCACATCCATAATGTTCTGCAAGGGCTTTTTATTTGCATTTTATTCTTTATTGTGGTACCCAAGGGAGGGGGAGGGACACACCAACAGTATATTTAAATGTTTTGGGGGGCTGCAGGGAGCACAACAGCCCCCCATAGACATTTAAAGAAATATTGCAGTATGTCTCCTGAGTCATTGAATACATGACCCCAGGAGAGTTTGCTATCATTTTTTAAGCACTCCGAGGGGGCGCTGTATGCTCTTCAGCTGGTGTGTGGGGACTTCTTGTGGTTGGTCCCATGGTTGCATTATCTGGCCTAAAATGTGTTAAATAAAGACTCAAACACACATTTGTGGATGTTTTGATTTATCTGTTTTATTTAAAAAAAAATTGTTATATTTATTGTTCACGAACACTGTAATGTAGGTATTAATAATGATTACATTGGTTTTATTGGTAAAATAGGACTAACTTACTAACGTGGGGACCTTTTGACAATGCCAACAGGTCTGCTTTATATATGTTGAAATGACGAGCCCCTGAGAAAGCTAATAAGCCTGCCTTTTACATATTGGTGTTCTGAACCTTTGACAAAGCCAGTAAGTCTGCCTTATTTTAAATGAAAACCCTTATATTGTCATGGCCAGGCCCTGTGTGAAACCTCATGCAGTGCATGGCAAAAGGCCTTGTATGGCAGGGAATGGCCACTCTGTGGGGTGTTGTACGCAGGGCCTGGCATCAGGCCTGACCCTGCAACAAATCCCACACCATGCATGGCCTTTGCCCATGCATGCCATGGACGTGGCCACCCACAGCAGTTGGGAATAGGGCCTGCCTGCAGCCCAGGCACTGTAGCCAACCCCACACTGTGAAATCTGAAATGTCATCATTGATGACAACCCTGTGCATGGTGGTGGCACAAGTTATAGTTACTACATGTAAATAGAACTGATGAATTTCAGTGTGTTTGTGAGTTTAAAATGTTTTAACTGACAATTTCACCTAACTACAACTTTACTTTCACCTTGATTCTTTTTCAGTAAATGTATATGATATAGAGATCATTATAGATTTAAATATATAATAAAGATACATATGTGTGTAAATTCAATGTTCCTGACCTCACCTCACCTTTAATGCAATAGATGCAATTATAAATGTTATGAATAGTTTTACAGATGCCATTATGTATCACATGTCTTGTACCACTCTGAAATAGATGATTTTCAATATTGTCATTTTTATTAGTTGAAGTGTTATTATTCAATTACATTTGGCTTTTAGGTGTTGTTATTTAGTGGTATAATCATTATAGCATTTGATGTGGAGTTATGGTTTTCATGGTTATGTGAGTTAAGGATTGTGATTATAATCACGGGGCCCGGAGCAAGGGTAGGACAGACGATTGTCGTTCAGCCACCCTGCCTTCAGAGCAAAGACGTGGTCTGCCTTCCCCGTCAGTCGTAGACTCTATCACTACGGGTCTTCTGCCCCGGTACAATCCTACCAGGGGTCACTCTACTGCACCTGGTCATCAGAAACGAATTCCAGAACCAGACTAGCGGTAGTGCACCACTCACTGTTTTTACTTCATATTCGGTCCTGATGAAGTGCCACCAGACCCGTTAGGGGCTAAGCATGCACGAAACATGTTGACCCACTACACCACTTTAGCCCTGTAGGAACATTACACCCTTGTAGGGGCTCTCTCATATTTTAATTAGGCTAGAGCTACCACAGGAATAAAACCCATTACAGTAGGACAGCTCTAGACTTATTTTATCTCACTAGCCCAGTGCACTATCCAGCCCTCACACCTGCACACACCCTACGGCTTCTTCAAAAGATCTCCACCAAAGAACCCCGTTTACGGGTGCCCGTCGGGCATTGCAGCGCCGGCCCGACGAGGAGCATGGCCCAATTATGAAGCATGACATCCTTCGGGGTGTGTGAAGGCATCACGAAGAAAGACCTCCCTTTCCCTTCCCCTTTCACTAGGAACTGCACACCCTTTTGAGACACATTTCGCCCTGGAGCTTGTGTGCAGGACCTGCTAAAATACAGCTCCTGGTCCCCCTTGTTTTCGATATAACCATAACATGGCACATTTCCGTATTTTTTTGGGTTTTAATTCAGAACCATAATTGCACCTTAATTGTGTTTTTTTAAATGAATTTACCAGCTATTTTTAAACATACATTGAGATGTTATAACCACAAATAACCATAATTACACTTCAAATTTTGTTTTTTTCAGTTATTTCTTTTTCTTTAATCATACATCACAACCAATAGTTCCCTGAGCCTGTATGCAGCCGGAGCTGACAACAGGAGTTGTTGTGTAGCAAATTGCTTGAAAATTTCACTTTTCAATATTCATGAATACTATGCCGGATTTACAAATCCTGTGACTCAAGGAAGGACAGGGACCCATGGAGGGTCTTGGATTCACAAATCCCACTATAAAAATATATATTTTTAATATCAGTCTTATTGCCAGGGGGTTCTTAGGATGCCCCCCACATGGGTCTCAGGTCAGGGTAGGCTCACCATGCCCTCCTTATATTCTTTTACGGTTTTTTTCACAACACTGTGTTTGATGCACTATTTTGGGTAATGTCAGCCACAATATTTTTCTGTGATGGTCAGCCCTCGGAGCACAGTGGATTTGCAAATCCATAATGATGACGGGAGAAAAAGCTCCATAGTCTAACCGTGTACCTTTATGTTTTAAACAGGATTCACAAATCCTCCATGGATTCACAAGTTCACGGAGCAGCCACAAATTTAATGGTCCAGATAGCTCTATAATTTAACCCCTTATACCTACCCCTTAACATTGTTTAAATGCTAATTTCTCAAAAATGACTCAACTGATTTACACCAAGTAAAGCTTTGGCATGGCCGGTTGTATGCAGATCCATCGGGGGTGGTGGGAGGTCAAAGGAAGAGGGAGTGGTCAAAGAAGTGACACAAGTCTTTTTATCTCCCTTAGGAATCTTTGATTTCCACAGCAGAAAAAACCCTGATCTGACTTACACTAAACTTTGGCAGGAAATAGGACGTTACTCAGAGGAGTGCCTTTACTTTGGTTTGAGTAAATCAGTTCTGTAGTTTTTGAGGTATATACATCTGAAGAGGGTCTTGCAAGGGCACTGAAGGGTTAAATTATTGAGATTTTGTCAGCTGAACAGGGGCCGTTTGTTTGCCTATAACTTTAATGCCTTCTATGTTTGGCAGATGCATAGCTTGCTCCTTGTATTTTTTTATTTGTGCAGATCCATCAAGTGGGGTACAATTAAAGAGGGCAGGTCAGAAACAAGTTAATTTACTACTAAATGTGGAACCCACTGAGAGATTCACATGATATTTGGCGGGCATATAGGAGGTTTCGTATTTCGTGGGTATGCCAAGTTATATGCCGATCCAACAAAGGGGCGCGGCAAAGATAAAAGCAATAGCAAAAATGTTTTTATATGCTAATAACTTTGGTGCTATTGAATAAATCTGCACTAAATTTGTCAGGGTTTGAGCAAGTTACATCCGTTGCAGGAATCACAGGTATGAAGCAAAATGTATGCAAAATTAAAAGGGAGGTAGAACAAGAGTATTAACTTGCTAATAACTTTTTTTCACAAATCTGCACAACATTTGACGGACAAAGCATATTTACCTTACCCCTGAAATTGTGAGTTTCATGTAAGGGCACAGTTAAAGGGAAAGTCAACTAAGTGTTCATTTACTGTTAACCTAGGTGCTATTTAATAAGTCTGTATGACATTTTGCAGGTTTTTACCAAGTTGAATCCAATGCAGGGATTTCTGGTTTCAGTGAGATGCAATAAGTGGGGGTAGAGGGGGCAAAGTTAAAAGGGGGTGTTGGGACGGAAAAATCCCTCGCATGATGATGGACGTGCATCCCTGCCCCGAGTGCCCCAAGTGTACTAATGTCTGGATCCCTAATGCTGATTTTTGTTGTCATAGGAAAACAGGGATCATGCGTGTGCACCATGACATAGGCCTGTCTCACAGATTGCGGTCTTGTTGTACTGGGAGGGGAGCCCAAAGCGTTACCCTCATAGTGGTAAAGGCTACTGCCATTACCAGGAGTCAAACAGCGCAGTGGTGGCAGCATACCATTTAGTGATCAGTAGGAGTGGACAGGTCCTTTTTACCTGTGAGGGCTACAGGCTCACTCATTTAACGTTCTGCTGCTGTGTGCTTCACTCACCCTTGGCCTACATCAGTTTGATGTGTAGTGGTGCACACTGCATGTGTAGTGTCCATGTGCTGGGTTTATGTGTGCCTGTCAGTGGTGCAATACATAAAGGTTGTAGTGCTGTGCGGTGTGTGAATATTAAATGAATGTGCTCGGTGTATGTGTGCCTGTGGGTGGTACAATACATAAAGGATGTAGTATTGTGCGGTGTGTGTATGCTATATGCCTGTGCTGAATGTATGCGTGCCTGTGAATGGTACAATACATGGAAGACTCTGGGTTCCATTTTGAGACATCCAAGGCTGCATGACAAAAACATGAGGAAAGGAGATAGAAGAGTCCCCCCAGACAGATTTGGGTATTGCTGCATTCCTGTAAGCTGGGTGGGACACACTGAAGGAAGGGAGAGCCAGGCTCTCGAAAACACTTCAAAGGGTGCTCTTTCATTCAGCGAGAAAGGTCACTGGGAAGGAGCCTAGGCACAGCTCAGGATGGAGATGGGCAGATAGGAGAATCATAAACAGTAGGGCAGAAGCCCAGAGTAACCTTTTGATGCACATATAACTGTGCCTGACATCCAGGGGTGAACAGCTTGTCACTCACATGGCCTGTGTTGTGGGGCTAACAGATTTGGAGTCGATCCTGTGACAGACTGCTCTCAGGAGGAAAAGAGAAGAGAGAAGCGGGCACTTTAAAAGGAAGCAGTCCCCCAACATAAACTTCAAAGTCTCAGACTGTAAATCACATTTGCTGTCTGGAAATGGATTATAAAAAGGGAAGCTTGAGATGTCAAAAATTGTCACTTGTCAAGCTGTTAGGCATGCTGTGCGAGGAGGAGAAGCTCTGCAAGACTTCTGCCTGTGACCAGGACGGAGGGTCAAGGCTTGCTAGTGTCTCAGCTGGGTGAGGAGACATCAGCCAGGGAATCCAAGACCACCTGCCCTGGAGCAGAGAGCACCAGTGTCTGCCTGCTTGCCAAGACCAGTGTGCCCTGTGAGGAAGAGGACAGCGATGGAGGGAGCCAGGTCGAGTGGGGAAACCTGGCGAGTGAGTCCCCATAGCGAGGTGAGAGGAGATCGCTGCTGCACCAATCAGGTTGTTGCCCATGTGCAAGGAAAGTCGGCAACTCCCGTATGCCAGAGGAGGGCTGTCGTGAAGCAAGCCTTGATCACTGCTGCACCAAACAGGTCATCGCCCATTCGCAGTGTTAAGTTAGCTACCCCATATGCCAAAGGGGGCTGTTGTGAAGACCACAGCTGTGCCAATCGGGCTGGAGCCCGTGTGCAGTGGAGGATCGGTGACTCTGTATGCCAGCGGGGTCCACCAGGACGAAACAAGAGACATGGGCTGGTCAGGATCGTCATCGGAGGAGATAGGTTGCCTTGGTGAAGCTACCCAGGCCTGAGCCGTGACTGAGGGCCAGCACCAGGATCATCACACCCTCCACCCCACTTCCCCCACCACCAGTGGGAAGAGCCAAAGAACTTACCAAGCTTGAAGGAGCCACAAGAACCACCTCTGGCTGCTGCATGATCGCGTGTGGGGGAACTCTTGGACAGCCGAACGCAGCCGTCTGGGGCCATGTGAGAAAAACCCCACTGGAGACAGCCACTGCAGTTTCAGCTCCTGCAGAGGCGGTACGCTCAGAGACTCAGGTTGCTCAGATCCTGCTGGTGTGGGTAAGACTGATTTTGGGCCAGACAGCCCTGGGGGAACTAGCATGCCAGATAGCACTGTGATGCTGGAACACTGTTGACTTTAATACGGGGTCGGAGTGGGACTCCTAAGACTACTAGTGGGGCTTAATCTCAATGTCGCCTATAGTGAATGGGCAATAACCATTACCGCTAGCTTGAGGAGAGTGGGACTCAGGGACCCTCCTATGAAACTCTACAGCCCTGACCTCAGGGGACTGTGTGTATTGTTTGTGAATGTCGTATGTTACTTTATGGTTGTGGATTAAATAAAATCATTACAAAAATACAAAAAAGTTTAGGATAAAACATGCTTTCAGTTAAAAGAAAAAACAACTCAATAGTAACCCTTTTGTGACTGACCCTCACAATACAGTAAATAAAAATATTTTTATTCAATCCGAACATTGTAGGAGAAAACCTACCAAAACATTATTCAAGCAGCTGTAAGCACAAAGTTGCATCATAATGATTACTTGAAAGCTATCAAAAGAAAACAAAATGGGGGATCAAGATTAAAAATTCCAATGTAATTGTATGCAATGTAGGTCGGCAGATGCAGATTTTCTGCACTTCGCTTGGCAAAATGTGACTCCATAAGACGATACTGGACTCAAATCACAGAAGCACTTTCAGCCATGGTACTCGAACCAGTGGACTGTGATCCTAGAGTGTGCCTGCTGGGGTTGGTAAAGGGCTTGCAACAGGTAAACCGTAAATTTGTGGCTGTGGCTCTGCTGTTAGCGAACAGGAGAGTAGACCTACATTGGGGTAAATGAGCTGTATCCACCAAGAAGAAATGGCTGTGAGATCTGGCCTACTGTAAGTACCAATTGGAACTGTACGCTGAAGAATAGCACCGGGCCTCAAGACCTAAAGACATTTGGGGTCTACTTACAACATTCTTGTTGACTACCCCGAATGAGACATAGGGGGGGATGCACCTTGGGTACTGGGTACATTACCATGTTGCATATTTATACCTGCATATACACTACTAGAAATGCTCTGTGGATATACTAATGTTGTGTCTAAAGGGCACTGGTGAGTGCTATGTTAATATACTGCTTTTGAATGTTACATATCAATATAATGAATTAAAAAAAATTCCAATGTAGACACCTTTCTACATACACAGTAGAAAAAGGTTGTAGCTTAGCTTACTCTGATATGTTGCTTGTGTTTAAGAAACCCTTATAGTGTCTTTACAACTTTTTTAAATTCAGAAATTTTTTATTGACCATTTTGATAAAGATAGCAAATATAAAAATAAATGCAGAATAAAGAAATATAACTGTATGTGTGTGTACATCAAATCAAATCACATTGTGGAGCATAAAACAAATCTTATCTATCCTGCATATTACTTTGTTTAACAAAGTGTGACAAGGAATGCAAGTGAATTGTCTAAAATATAACGGCATTGCGTACAAAACTGTTTTAAAGGCATTACTAAGTCGACAGTTAACAGGAGCATTTGACACATTCTCCGACCTGCTCTAAATTCTATGACTGGGAGAGACAAAAACCACTTATAAATAATTTTATGTCTGCCTGAAGTATTCAAAGACTCATTTGAATAATATTCTTTGTAAGGCTGCATTATGAATCAATCAACAGATCAGCATGTTTCATTTGCTTATATTCTGCAAGATCTAGAGCCCTAGATGTAAGCAATAACTGCAATTTCAAAACTGCTTTGGATGCTAAATGTATGTTATTTTCTGCCTATATAGGAGAGCTTTCAAATTTCTACAAGGCCAAATATAAGCAATTTGCTCAAGAATTAGCTTTTAGGCCAAGTTGTGCCTGAATAATATGCTTTATTACTGCCTTCAAAGAACCTTAGTTGGCATTATTGATATAATGGCAAAATTTCAGAAAGCAGCTTAGAGGCCACATTTCAGAAAAGCTTCTTTATATGCCAGATCTTCTCTAATCAGTCTGAACTTCAGGCGAATCAGTCCAAATCCCCGCTGAGCACTGCCATTGTCTGTGCACAGTTGGGGCTGAGAATAAATTGCATTATAAAAAGCACTAGATACACACTGAAAAAAACAGTTAAAACCTGAGTTGTGATTCTGGCTCAAATGCACAAAACCAATGACATTTTCCAGTTATGATTAGGAACACGCACAAACGTGCCATAACTCCCCACCCCTGCGCAACACACCATTTTACCAATGGCACAGGAGAAAAACAACCATTGGCATAGCCAATAGGTCTCACCTTTGGGATCTATTGGCTTTGCCAATGGTTTTAGCATGCAGCACAGCAGCCCTGATGCTCTGCCGTAAGCCTAAAAAATGTGGGGGGAAAAGCTTTTGATGCAACAGCTTTTTTTCTTTTCAGTTACTGTTCCGAGGTACACCCCCCCACCCCTCCCCAGCGCCTTGAGACCCTTACGGGTGCCTAGGCACACTTTACAAGCCACCTGATTGATTGATTGAGGTGCATCATTAACTAAAATGTGAAAGTGTTTGTTTAAAAGTAGAAGGGGTGGCACACTGTGGGGAAGCAACACAGGAGCGCAGGTTGGGGTGCCAGCAACACAAGGATGAGGGGCAGAAGCAACCCTGGTCACGTGTTGAGGGTCAGAAGCAAAAAGGGGGTGTAGGTGGTGAAAGCAACCAGAGGACACAGGAGGTGGGAAGCAACAAAAGAGCACAGGTGGGGGAAGCAACATTGGGGGTCCAGGTGGGGGATTAAAAGAAAGACAGCAACTTGGAGCTGGCGGGGAGAAAGCACATGGGTGAGAAGGCAATGTGGTGGGAGTAGGGTAGAAGCACATGGCTGAGAGAGAGGAACACAAAGTGCAGCGGGGGTTGGGGAGCACATGAGGAAGATAGTTGGAAAACACATGCACTCACTCAGAGTGCTCAGCTAAAAAGAAAAAAGTAGGGCCTGAAAAAGTGATGCTTGGAAGGATGCAGTAATGTGTCCACACTCTAGGCTGGGACAAACACAAGAAGAGGAAGAAAAGCCCACACACACTAATGAATAAGAAGCAAGCAAATGAGAGTGGAATGAAGCCAACCAATGGTAAATAATGGGCAGGCTTCAAACTCACTGTAAGCTAAAAAGAATTGTTTTGCAACGGACAGAGCATGCGTTGTTTTAGGTGAGACCTAGAAACAGCCTATCAAGAGAAATTAAAGGTAAGTGCCATGAGTTATGGCATGTGTTGTGGTGTTGGTTGCCAACCATAACTAGAAAATGTCTGTGGTTTTGCACTTCTGAGCCAGGAAACAAAATCTGATGGTAGACGGAGCTTAAACTGGCCAGAGAGGGACATGTTAATGTGTGCCACAAAGAGGAGAAGTAGGGTCAACCCCGGTTCATAACCTTTATAAGCAACACTAAAGTGGAATTATCAGCAAGAATAAAGTACAATGGTCTAGAATAGACTTTTTTCTGGTAGACACTATCACTAGTAAAAATACTACCAAAGTTGTACACGTGACAGAGCACTTATCCGACCACTCTGCAGTAAGCCTAGAGATCATGTTAGAGAATAGGCCCTCACCTCAGAGATGGACTGTTAGTCGAATATTACTCTCGGAACCACAGATAATAGAGAGGCTGAAAGAAGCCACAAATGAATTCTTTCTTCTAAACAAAGCGTCTGCCCCTTTACACATTGTCTGGGACACATACAAGGCCTTTTTAAGAAGCACCCTAATTGGCCTAACTGCAACTCAAAATAAAAGAGTAAGGAAGGATATTGGTAAACTCGAATCCTCAATACACACCCTAGTAAGGGAGTCTGAGAACGCCCCTGATACTCAAACCTTATATGGAAGAACAGCTACAGATGGCAAGGCTAGAGTTGGCAGACTACCTGGAGGTAATAGAGAGGAGAAAATGGGAGGCTAGTAAACATTCCCACCACGAACATGGGGAGGGATGCGGAAAGCTGCTGGCCTGGAAAACCAAAATAGAGCACATGAGGAATACGATCAAGGCCTTTAGAAGTGAAGTAACGGGTAAATTAGTCTCAGACGATTCGAAGATAGAACACGCCTTCACACAATTTTTCCAAAACCTTTAAACAGAAGATCTGGAGGTTGGGGATGATCAAATTAACAGAAAAAAAACTATCGACCCCCTTGTGCTGATTCAATCAATCTTGTGGAACACCCCTATTGTTCTTCTATTATCACATTCATGCATACATGCTCAAAATACATAAAACCTGTTTTTTGCAAAAGATTGACTCCTCCTTTATTAAAAAATGTTCCTTTTATATTCATGTAACACTGAATCACAATAATTGATATTTATATACAGAGCCACAGACACAATGTCAATATTCCAAATAAATATTTCATAAACAAATTTTCATCGATCAATCTTATACTAAGATGTAAAACAAAAACAGTAGGCCTCCTTTGTCATTCCTCCTATTTACACTCGTTTAAAAATCACAATATTCATACACTGATTTTTATCTGTGAATCTCTGCACATGAATAACTCTTAATAAACATTTCACATATTATCAAAATCCCATACAAACTATTTTTTTAAAACAGTGACTCAAACCAATGTTCATACAAGTATAGTAAAAGCAAAAGTGTTGACGCTGCGTTTCGGAGAACTTGTCTTATTCTGCACCACATTCTTCAGGACAAGCATTTATTTTTAAAAGACAGTTGAGTTCTCTTTGAGGTATGTTGTCTTAGCCACAAATAATAAATCTCATTGTGGTAGGAAAACTCCAGGAGATAGATGTACCGGTAGTTACTTCCGATTATAATCCTTATTAGTTCCAATTTTCACTGGTTTACACACTTTCCTTTCATCAATGAGGAAGCATGCGTTTATTTTAAAATTTCTGGTCACCGTATTTCAGTAATTTCCCAGAGTATTCAGTGACATATCATAGTTTTCGGCAGCCGTCTCGCCCTTATTCTTTAAGTATCCTCGAATGCGAGTTGTTCTGGCAAAGATCAAGAGCTAGAAATTCAGCCTATACAAGCGGCCTCTATGGATGAACTGAATGCAGATATTAGCTCTGAAAAAAGTCTTTAAGATAATCAGTAACTTAAAAAGAGGAAAGGCAGCTGGCCCAGATAGCCTCCCAAATGAAATATACATAGTATTAAAGGAAGAATTGACTCCCACTCTGACAGAACTTTTGAATTTGACCTTTGTGAATAGACAGGACCTTCCGCACTCCTGGGATGAGGCTACCATAAACATAATTCTTATACAAAATAAAGATCCCAAGGTTTCCGATTCTTATAGACCGATCTCTCTTTTAAATTGTGATTGTAAAATCTTTACACAGATCCTAACAAAGGGGCTCGAAAAGGTGATTGATGTCCTAGTTCATAAAGACCAGAAGGGGGTCATTAAGGGAAGGCAACTACATGAATTGACAGATGATTTGATAGGGGCAATAGATTTGGCCAGTAGGGATAGTACCCCCTGACAGTGCTGACATTCGATGCTGCCAAAGCCTTTGACAGGGTCAGTTGGCCCTTTCTGTATAGTGTAATCAAGCAACATGATTTAGGAGAGGCTTTTTTAGGTGCAGTCAGATCCATTTATAAAAATCCCACGGCTACGATCTTAGTTAATTGGAACCTAACCAAGCAGATAAAAATCAGAAGAGGGACCAGGGAGGGGTGTACACTTTCACCTCTGCTTTTTAATCTGTATATAGAGCATCTGGCAAATAAAACAAGAGCAAGTAGGAATATTGCCCCTTTTGTTTGCAACGGGTGGGAGAAACAAAATTGGACTGTATGCCGATGACTTGATGGTCTATACAGGAGACCTAGCAAAGTCACATCCAGCAATATGGAATATCCTGGAAGACTTTGGGAAAGTATCCAGTTACTATATTAATCAACAAAAAACGAGATCATGGAATGGAACACCCAACATACTAGTGATCTGACAAAACAGGAAATAGGGTATCTGGGGATCCAAGTAGTGCATGACCTAGAGAAATTAGCCCAGCTTAATTTTAATAAGGTAACTTCTGGAGTTAAAAAACTGCTTAATGTATGGGGAGGCCTCCTCTTTCATTTATAGGAAGATCTAACCTGTTAAAAATGTCTATCCTCCCCAAATTCACCATCTTCTTCAACGCAATCCCCCTAGAATTTAAACCAGTATAGTTAAAGAAGTTGCAAGGGGATTTAAGCAGCTTTATATGGAGGGCCAAAGGGGTGAGAATTGCATGGAGAAAGCTCCGTAAAAAGAAGGAACAGGGTGGCATTGCAAGCCCCAATGTTTTTCAATATTACTGCGCCTTCCATTTAAAGAACATAAAGCTGCTACTCATGGATAGCTCTACCTTTTCCCCGTTATTCAGAGCCTTGACTACAGACTTTCCTATGAGTGGGGACTTTTTCCTTTTTAAATTCGGCCACCCAAAGTACTTCAAAAAAGTGAAACTCAAGATTCTTGTTGCTGCCTGTAGCTGTGGTACCAAATCAGACTGTCATTAGGAATACCCTATTATAGTAGCTCCGCTCCGATATGGAACGACCCTGGTACACCGGTTTGCCTCTTAGACAAACTTGCCACCCCCCTGATTGATTGGGGTTCACACAAATGGGGTCAAATCATAGAAGACAACCAATTAGTACCCTGGGAGCGCCTGACAGAAATCACTGAGGGTAACCTATCGAAATTTAAATATTACCAACTAGCATGTTGGGCAAAGGGGTTAAGTAAAGACGGCAAAGGCAACCAATGTTGGGAGGACAGGATACAGAAAAGACCACTCCGGCGAAAAGAAATCTCAGAGTGGTACTGAATGTTAGTCCAGGCTGGAGAGGAAGAGTTTACCCTGCCCACTGAGATCTGGAAGAGGGACCAGCCAAACCAAGACGTCAAAACCCTGTGCAAGTATCTATGTCTTCTTTGTGGCTATCTACTAAATCTGTGCCGCTCAGGAAAAATCATCTGTTTACTGCCCACAAGGTTTACTGGACGCCAAGGAAGCTGTCGAAGTTGGGAACCCGGGAGGCAAGGAAGTGCCCCAAGTGTGGTGAGGAAAAAGCTGATGATGTCCATATGTTCTGGCACTACCCCTCGATTGAGATCTTCTGGCAAGCAGTGGGTAAGGTTCTCTCAGAGATAATGGGGCAAGAGATCAAGGTAAGCCTGTCATTGGTTATTTTCAGGGTTGTCAGCGTTGGGGGGGGGTCCACTGAAACTCCTTAAGATACAAAAATCACTCATCTTTGTGCTGATCTTGCTTGCACGAAGAGAGATATGCCTAAAGTGGATTCTCCCCAGCCCTACTTGGTTTGGGAATGGCTAAGTACAACACAAAGGGTACGCAACTTAGATTGGAGTGGTCCCCCTTTTAAAAGAACAAAATTCTGGGATATTTGGGAAGACTGGCATAAATTCCGCCCTATCGTCTTGTCAGTAAAATTTGTCCGTCCAATGATTAAACATCAACGCAACATTAGAGCTCCCCTTTATTGACTTCATCTGCATTTGAGGCTTAGGCTCACGACTTGGTCGGATGCATATGGCCCGTGGGCTCTCCGAACCACCACCCCTAAAGGGAGACTGGGGCCCCCAAAATATTCTCAGAGGTCCCTGGCCCTATATGATGAAAAATGAGGATAATTAAAAAAAAAAAAAAAAATACAGAACAAGAAGTAAAGACAATCTTTATTGTAAACTACAGTAAGATCTCCAACAGACTGCATGAACTGGAATAAATGCAAATGCAAAATTATAGATTTTAAGGACCTTGGGTAACCATACCTGATGGACTAAAGGCACATGGATATCATTGCAGAACAGAAGGATGTAAGGCAGTGGTCTCCACCATTTTCTGTAATAAGAGCTACTTATGTTCAATAAATATCATTCTGAGCTATCAACAAATATTAGTGTTATAATAGAGACCAAGTCAGACAAGAATACATCAGATTACATCGATGGTCACTCTTTGCAAGATTACCAGAATGATGACCTTGGGACTTCAGCAGTAATGTCCAAACAAGGCAGTGTAAATGTGGAATGCCTCATCATTTGTTATATATAACAGGTCTAGTTGCAATTCCAGTGGCACCAAGGTAATACCGTTAGTAATAAATTGCTCCTGTCCACCATGATGTATCATTTAAATATCAACTTTAAATATTTTTTAGAAATGTAACTATTTTTCCCAAACACCAGCTAATGAGTTCTGAAAATAAACATTTTTCAAATTAAGAATAGACCTAAAATTAAACCAAACAAAATCTTCTAATGTAATAAGACTGGGCTGCACAGAGGACAGCTACTTAAAGGTAGCTGGAGAACTGATGTAAGGAATATATTTATCCAGTGACCGCCTAGATACTAGAGTTAGACAAGATAGCTGGTAAGCACATGAGAGTAGATAACACAATGTTTTAAGTGGGGGGCTCAGGGGACAAAGGCACAAGCAAGGTTTTACCGTTTTTCGGTCTCGCCTAGAGATAGCTATAGCTGTCTGTTTTTGAAAGACTGATTATGTACAGTGCCAATTATTCTATTATGTACAATATCAATATTTAAGAGAGGAGATTGGGGCAACCCAGTTTTTAAAATTGGTTTGCTTTCTTGTCAATCTCAGTTGTTTGCTTTTTACTCAATGAGTTACCTTCTGGTTTGTGTTTATCCCTCTGATGGAGCATAGTATCTTTACCACCCTTTTGACAATATGATTTGTATACTTCCACTACTTACATTCAGGGAACACATTTTTACTTTTGCTTTCAGTATACCATGGCAGTGCATGTGTTTTTTGTTCCCTAGCTCACTTGCCGCTTCCCTCCTCACATCCTCGTCCCACCCAACACTCTCGGTGTTGCTCACACTCCAGCTCATCCATTGCTTCCCCTTCCGTTCCCCATCTCACTCCAATTTTGGGGATTTTTTCCAGTCTCCCTCTCCCCAACTCGTCCACCAATCATAGGTCCTATTTTTTGTTATAATTTTTTTGTGCTGATGTTGTTCAGCATCGGCAACAGGGAGTGGAAAAGTCAAAAGGTCAAGGAAGACAAGACCTACTCTCTTTGGCAATGCCCGTTTTTTTGGGTCACATAGTAAAAGACAAAAAAATCTAGGCTCCTGTTCTGAAGTGTTTGAGGTGAGAGAAAGGGGTCATTGCCTCATCTGAGAGTAACCGACAATTATCAACGGCTGTCAAGAGTGCAATCAGGGAATCGTTGATTTTAACCCTATTGGTTTTCTTTTACTATTTAAAAAAAGGCTTATAGCAGTTATTTTTCTGCATTCTTTCCATAGTTCCTTTTCTTTTCAATGGACTGCAGAAAAGGCTGGAATCGAGTTGTAGAATTGCTTACATCACAAAGCAAAGATTTAAACACGAACTGCAGTTGTAAATCATGCACTTTAATATTGCTGGTTTTAGCTTAATACTCTATGCCCACCTACAAATCACAAAAAAGAAAAGAATAGAAAAAGCATATGCTAGACTAATATTTGCTGCAGGTATATATATGAATTTTTGAGGTTTACAGAATTTCAATATAAGAGGGAAGCACACAGCTAAACACGTTTAAATCTTGGCAGCACACCCCCTGTGAATTTCTAAGCAGAGTTGCTTAGAAGGGTGTAACGGTTAGCTGTTAAGTTGCAAACCTTAGAACCTGAAGACGTAGACTGAAATCCTGGCTTCCCCATTTGATGCAACTGTGTGATCTTAGGCAATTTAATTTCTGTCTGTGTGTCTGTTCCATTATAAGCTAAAAGCAGTTAATCTGCAGTGTGGCCTGTACAAGCAAATAAATGTATTCACATTAAGGTAATTGTAAGCCTTCCCTGAGAATTCCGGTTGTCTCCTTTCAGCCTTAAGTAGTTAATAGAATCCTGTTTTACCTTCTGGTACTTGTTGTTTGGTTATTCTTCATTCTTAAATAATATTATCAATAGAATTCACAGTCAAAGTCAGGACTGAAGGAGATACTTACAACTTTTGTGAGACATCTCGAGGGTTCTGAGCCTCCTACTCCTCCGGACTGAGAGGATGCTCCTTCACAGTGGTCGATATCTGATTTAAAAATTTGTGAAGAATACAAATACCTGCAAGCTGTCCTGGCACTAAAGATCTGAAAGCTACGGAAAGACTTAAAAACTGAATCAAATAACTAACCAGTAAAAAGCAGAGTATTAAAAGATTTTCTCGAAGATAATAAGTGGTTTAGATCTAAAATCATTCTAGTGTTGAGGGGCAAAGGCTGAAAAGGTTCGTCTACTTGACCGAGCCCGAGAAACTTAGGAACAGGTAACAAATAAATGTTAGTAGATCTCACCTGAAGAGAAAGTAAAAAGTGAGACAATTTACAGGTTAAGGAGGCAGGGCCTGAAAAATGAAAGACTTTGAAAGAGATGCACATAGACTTAAAAAGTGTGCTCTCAGAAATAGGCATCTAATGTAGCAATTTGAGACAGTCTGGAGCAGAGGGAGTCGAAGATGCGCCAAACGCTAACCGGGCAGCTGAATTCTAGATATGCTTAAGTCTCTAAAGAAGATACACAGGAAAACCAAGAAAAAGTGCATTGCAGTAATCCAATCCACTCAGAATGGAGGCCTAATCACCAAACAAGGTGACTCCTTAGGCAAAAAGTAAGAACCCTGCGCAGGGTTTTTAGCTGAAAAAAAGCAGGAAGACGTGAATTTACTGACCTGTGGCACCAGGAAGAGAGCATGATCGAAGCAGACTCCCAAATAGCGAGTCACTGAAACAGGTGGAGGGCTAATTTAAATGGCGGGAAAAACATTCAGAAAATGTTGAGGTTTATATTTTCCTGAGAAGATGATGAAATGTTTTATTGGCGTTCAGCTTTAAATTCTTCCTCATTAAATCAACCATTGAGAGCAGGCAATCATGAAAAGCTAATCTGGTCCTTAAGAGCAAAGAGAATCTGCGTATCATCGGCTTGGTTCATAAATCGGAGGCCACTCGATTGAATCAAGTTGATCAGGGTGAACATATAAATTGAAGAGGGTCGGACTGAGGGACATGTGAGCAGTGGCCTTGAAGTCTGACTGATAGGAAGCAAGATAGATTGCTTGGGAATGGTTGGACAAGTAGGGTTTACCCCAGCCCACTGCGTTGCTTTTAAAGCTTGCTTCTGAAAGATGTCTGATAAGGGTATGTTGAAACACCGTTTTAAACGCAGTCTAACAGACCAGTAGAGAAGGATTATCCTGGTCCGCCGACATACGCAAATCATCAAGTACAGAGCAGTCTCCGTACTACAAGAAGATCTAAACCCGAATTGGTCAGCATCAAGAATACAGTTTCTTTCCAAAAGAATATGTGGATTTAGAAGAACTGTACGGTGTGTATCTGTTGCCAGACGATGATTTATTTAATAGTAGTATGGTATGACAGTTGCTTCCCTTTGTTATGATAATTTCAGAGGTTTATCGCTACATCCTCTGTGTTTCACCAATTTCTGACCCTTTAAAACAGCCAAACCGACACAGCCCAATATGACCCCATCTATGTATTTGATTCCAGTTTGTGATTGCTGCTTGCTCCTGTCTTAAATTAATATACTTTACTTCTACATAAGGAGTGAAAAGGATCTTCAACCTGCACAGACTTTAATAACATTTCTTAGAGACGCACGGTATTAAGGTACTGTTTTAGAGGGGTAAATGTTTGCAAGGTTGTTAGGCAAACTGCATGACATTAATTTACTTTTATTATGCTACAGTTTATGAGCCACTTGTATTGAAAATATTTCGAATCACAGAATGTTATCGCATTAACTTTGAAGATAGTTATCTTTAGTAAGCAAGGTATGATAACTCAGAGTATTCCTTGCATATTTTATATAGATACTATTTGTATTTTGGCCCTAGGAAGTCACAGAGTTCATTCAACCACAGATAGTTCGACATACAGAGATTTTCAAAAGGTATATCATATACAGTACCAGAAGTTAGGCACTACAGTCTCCTCTTGTCTTTAGAAATCGACTCTCCTGCACTGCAGACAGAGCCCAGCAGTGGAACCAGAGAGTGTGGCGACATCCAGTGTCTCAGTTTCTCTTTACTGTCCCATTCCCGATTCCCAAGGTCTACTTCTGGCCCAATGTATTGTTAGTGTATGGTCGGAAGTGGGTTCGAAGAAGTGTAGGAGCATACATTGCTTATGTAAGATGCAGATAGCAAGCATAGTGGAGCTTCACATCAGGTCACAATGTACTAAAGGCACACAGTAAGTTGAGAAAAAATTCTAATTTGTGCTATGCTTCTTCAGTCCATATCAAACTGCAAAGAAACAGGGAGTGCAAAGTATCCCCTCTCCTTTGCAATTTGATATGCAATGTATCAATCAAATGCAAATGCAACTGTGTTCGGAAAACACTGAACAGTTATCAACACATGGATGGGATGGTATCTCATTCGCAAACTTTGAGCAGTCCCCCGGGACCAGCTTCCACTTTGCATGGTGGCTTCCGGCACTGGTGAGAGCAGACTGAGTTGTAGGGTACCGCTGCATGATGTTCCCCAATGCCATTCCTCGAATGCCAACGTTTATTTTTAGAAGCAACCCATGTCCCTTTAAAAAAATTGTTTGCATTCAATTAAAGCAAATGTAGTGATGAAAGTCCATTGTACCTCGCAAGCCATCATCTCTGCATTCAGAGACATTCGCATGGGGTCGCAAAAGGGATCCTGCCGACATATTAATTTGACACAAGTGTTGAAGACTTTCTGCAAATTGGCATTAAGCACTGCAACTAATCAGAACATCAGTCACAGGGCAAAATGTAAGTGACATAGCAAATTAGTTGGCTTTCAAAAAACACCAACTGCTTTTCAACTTTGCCTTGGTACATGGGGACCTCTATCCAACATTCAGCATTTCCATGCTTTTTTTTTTTACCGTTCTTATTTTCTCATTTTAAGTAAAATACCTAAAATGTGACTGTTATAATTTGGTATATCACTGATTTTGTTTGAACAGTTTATTTCTGCTGTGGAAAGCTCTTTGGTTTAAAGTGCTATAAAAAAAGTGTGAAATGTCATTATGTTAAACGTGGAGGGCACATGTTTGCAATAAAAAAAGAAAAAGAAATTAACAACCCAGCTATTGCATATAATTTTATTAGAACAGTATGGTTGCCTCCAAGCAGGCAGGTGTGCTTAGAACAAGTATCGAAAATGTTTTAAGTTTTAATTCACATCACAGCAAAATATGATTTCCATTGGCTCAAAGAAAAGGCAATATTGGTTTGAATTACAGTAACCTGAAGACGTAACTTAAACATCAAGGACGATACAAAAAATAAAGAGGATAAAGAATGGAAAGAAAAAATCATTGGCAATGTAAATTATTGGGTCCACTAACATGATATGCACAATATGCAAGTAGATAGATACACAGATGGACAAGTGAATGGACAGGTAGATAGACACACAGAAAGGTAGATAGACAGATAGGGTTGTAAAGATAGATAGATACCACAGATTCAATTAGTAATATAATAGTTAAATATCTATATAAGCACGACATACAAGAGCAGTGAAAGCAAACTAAAAGACATAGAAGAAAGACATACATGCATATATATTTACCATTACAGGCCTGCAAATGGTGCATTCCGTGGCTGCTCAGCTGCCAACGTTCGCAATGTGCACAAATACGGATACTACAATAGCAAGAGCAGGCTCTCACCCGAATGCTTGGGTGATACAAATGGTTCCATCCTCCCTTGGCGCTCCATCCGCCTCTTCTAATTGAGCTGTATGACACAGACTGCTGTCTGGGCTTCTCCCCCTTGCATTTTAGTGAAGACAAGCCAACGAAAATTAGAATATGTAAACAAACGTCGGGCTTCCATTCACCAAAAGCAAGGGGAGGAGTCCAGACAGCAATCTGTGCACTGGCAGCGTGATTTGAAGAGGCGCAGGTACCACAGCGGGAGGATGGAACCCATTTAGGTGAGAGCCAGCTCATGCTTCCACAGCACTCTTTATTTTGTGTGTGCATGCCTGTGGGGTTGGATGCTATTAGTTATATTGCCCTCCTGCAGAGCAATACTGGCTGTTATTTACCCCCAGCCCACGCAAACTCCCCTGCAGCTTGGCCCAATAACTACAGGGAAGGTGAATAACCACCTTTACTGCCGACCGGTGCAGGCAATAACTTTATGTAGAGCATGCTAATTCCTTTGCAGAATTTACAATATGTTAAATGGAAACCATTTTGTACTATGTGCTATATATTTTCAAATCATATGCCCTAAATTGTGCATACCTATTAATTGGATGCTCACATTTGGCATAGTGCTATTGAAAATTATATATTTAGGAGAACATTATGAGTCAACTATCCTCCGATACCAGTGCCTGTAAAGAAAGGAATATGCATATTAGCAGAAAACCTTGTTAGGCTTTAAAACCCAGTCAGTATCTGCGAACAATGGGTACTTGCCATAATAAATCCCTTTAATAAGTTACCTTAGGTTCATTCACCCGGGAATAGTAATAGTGAATTAGGGGTATTTTTCACCGAGGGGTTCTGAGTGACATCAAATAGACAAGGAGGGTGAGGCTCAAGTTGTCTATGAGGTCACTCAGAAAACCAAGTTGAAAAACATTCCCGTAATTCACTTTTTACCCATCATAATTTTATGTCATGTATGGCCCCAAAATCATCTTCCCCTGCTTTCAACTGCTAAGCAAGGGCAGAGGTGTAATGGGGGAGCCATTCATAACACAGCCTCTCCTCCCTGTCCCAAATTTTTTTTTAAACCGTAACTGCAATCTCTAACCAAATCCAACCACCTTCCCTGCCTTCCTTCCCACTCCTGCAGCTGTTCTTTCTGCTTTTAATCAAGGCAGACAAGCAGTGCTGCGCTGGCAGGCTCTCAGAGAGCCTTGTCGGCCTGGCCTGGAAGGTCTGTATGACATCAAACAGTGGGCACCCAGTCTTGATATCAACTGTTGCTATGTCATGACAATTAGAAAGTGAAATAAACGATAGAGGCTCTCTATGAGAGCCATTCATAACAACTTTATAAACTATGTCCTGATCGTGATCCCGAGGCAACTAATATGTAAATGAGTAAAACAAGTGCAACAACTTTTCATGAACATTTCTGAAGGAACTTTATATACCAATTAAAAATTGTTTATGAAATTTAACACTCCATATTACTTGGTAGAGTGAAATATATTATAAGGAAAGTGTTTGGAATAAAATAGTATGTTTGGCTGCCCTAGACCTCCTTGATGTTGAAGGTACCAAAAACGACTTTAGATAACTTCAAGAAGTGAAATGCACAATGCTTCTTTAAAGAGTTTGAATTGATAGGTTTCTATATAAAAATGCTGTTGTGTAAGGTGATCTACTTATTCTTGACCAATCAGCGGTCCATTATGGTTGTGTGCACATGACAGCAGGTCAGGATTGAGTCGCTTTGGGAGAGAAGTGCAGGGTATTGGTGATGAATGTCCATAAAATGTATGCTTGGGAGAGCTTTATAAGATAGGGAGACTAAAATAAATACAAGAAAATAAACAAACCCTGTCCAGTCACTTTACTTTTGTATTCTAATGCTATGTTACCTTGCTTCCCACTTAAAATATTTACCAGTAAACAATGCATATAATTTATAAAATTATCAATCAAGTATTAGAACTAGGAAAGTTAATTTAACAAATGACTAAAACATTTTGTCAAATGTATCCAAACACAATTACACATAGTAATAAGCATTAGTAAAGCCAATAGGTCTAGCGTTGGCTGCCAGCCTTTGCCTTCGTCAATGATTGTTTTGAATTGTCACATTTTTTGCAAAATGTTATACTTCAGAAAACTGCTTGGCACTGTCTATCTAAAAAAAACAGTAGGCAAAGCAAAAATATTTGTTTAATTTCGCAGTGGTCTTTGGCACTGAAGGGAACTACTTTGTGTGTGGATGTGTTAATATCGGCGAATGCAAGGTCAATGTACACCATGATATATGCAGGCACAACAGCAGCAATACCAATAAATGCAATGTCGATGTACGCCATAAACTATGCACGCATAACAATGTCAAAATTAGTAAAAGCACTAACGATGTATGCCATGACAACTGTACGCATAATAATGAGAATGTCGGTAAATATGATATCAATGACCGCCATGTTCTATGCACACACAAAAACAAACTTGTATCATTGCTGTCAAATTCACCCAAGATGACCTCCCCATCAACCCTGAGTCAAAGATACGTGGTCAGACAGTCCATGCGACCCAAAACCAGGCCTTCCGATTGATAGGTCACAGGTGGGGTTACACTCAGCCCAAAAACAAACGCGCAACCATGGTAAACCATAATCGAGCTCACAGATCGGCAGCTACACCACAAACAGATCCGAGGAAATTGGCCCCAATAAAACACATTTGGCCAAAAGCTCATATTCCCAAAATACCACAGAGTTAGATGCCACATGTAGTTAAGGACACTCAGCCAATCGGAACACAGCACGCACACCACATGTAGTGATCACGAGTTCCCCATGCCGACATCTGGACACATACACACTGGCCCACATTAGCTCTCCCCGAGGTCGAGAGCCACCTGTGTCCCCATTATCAGATGGTTGTACTTATAATTTATTGCTAGGCCCATGTTCCTGTTCTAAAAACAATGAACAAATCGCTTTATTGCACTTTGTGAAATGTATAAAATGATGGCCAAAACCAATGTACTTTGAGACTGTCTTCAGATGCTACTCTGTTAATGCTCTCCTGGCCGCAGCGTTTAATTAAACCAACTTGTTCCTGTTTTGCCAAACGCCTCATCTTTTTGTTTTTTCAAGGTAAATTCATATCTGAGCAACAGATGTGTTCCTTGTGAAATGCTTTAATGCGGTCACTCACAGTGAAATTAGACAATGGATGAAGTGGGCTGACCTACTGCCCTATGGTATAGTGGGTAGAAGAAAAACGCATATGACACAATACTAGACCAATAGATGAAGATGGTTAGATGAAAGTCCCCATGAGTGCATTGTACATATAATTTTAGTAAATTCAAAAAGTCTTGGCTAATGCAAGACCAAAAAAAATACAAGTTCCTGCTGTAAAAAGAAAGTTTTAATATGAGAAGTGGTAATACATATTTTCCATTTCAAATATTAGGGCAACTAACAGTGAACAATACGTTAAAAGAAACGTTAACATATTTCGGTGGTATTTCCATCAATTAACAATCCACTTTCTACAGTACAAAACCTATTTTCCTTGACAAATGGGTTGTAGCAAGTCACCAAGTCATGGGTAATATATAAAAGCGTAGACTCTCGTCAATTTGTGATTGATCTGTTCTTGACACAATGGTATGCATTTCATTTCTCTGCTCGTGTCTAAGGACGTTTATTAAGCTCAGTGGCAACTTTTCATATTGTAGTTTTTCTTCATCAGCATCATGCATTATTGTGTAATCGTGTTTCGATGCATTTGATAAAGAAAGGGGTTTGGTTATTTGTTAAATGTACGTTTCTGATTTTGATACTTGATTGGTAAATGAATGATTCTTTAAATTATATGTTTTGTTTACCTGAAATTATTGGTAATGGGAAATAAGCTAACATAATATTAGAGCAAAAAGTGATGTGAGTGGAGAGTTTGTTTATGTTTCGTATTGGCGGGGAGTATTCCGCACCCGTGGGTCAGGACTGAGGTACAGGTGCAAAGAGTGCATGTTCTGGGCCCTGAGAAAGTTAATTATGCTACAAGTCAGTACTGAGGAGCACCGACAGAGGCTTGTTCTGACTTATTCTGGAATAATTGGATATAATGTGGGCCATTAATGAGTAGCAGTGACAAAACACAGTGTTGGCAGTGGAAGTGTGCAGCACCAACCTCTTAAAAGCAATTTTTGTGTCACCAGCACTTAATTGTTTTCGTTTTTAAAAATTGGGCAGTGGGTCTAGCCTTGTCAATGCATCAGTACAAGAGTAGGAATGTACTATAAAGCATAAAAGGAAGAGGTTTAGGGAATCCTCAGAACACAAGTCAGAATATCAGAGAACAGGAAATTGAGAAAGTTCGTTTTATTTTTCTGAGGGTCCAGACTGTCTGGTTTGAGTTTCTGAGTTGCTACAGAGAAAACTGAAGACCGAGAAATATTTAGCAACAGGCAGCTCGCAAAACTGTATAAGTTTAGGAGCCCTAGGAGGCATTATGTGTGGAATCCAGGTGAACTACTTCTATTATCTGGAAACATACCATATAAGAAAAAGAATGATAAACCGCAAATGTAAACGCGGACACATTGGGCAAATATGGGCTTCTACCTATCACCACTAGCATTTGACATGTCTGTTTTCCGGTAAACTCTTGCCTCTTGCTGCTTCCCGGGTTTTTGTACTCAAAAGATTTTACTTGCAGAGATAAAGTATTGTCTATAAAACTATGAAGTGTTTCCTTTTCACTGTAAATTACTCCGGTACCATTATTATTTCTTTCCATTTGCTTGTATAACATCATAATCATATCAAAATATTCCAGTGATGTGTGCCAGTGTTAAAGTTAAATTGGTTATCAATAAAAATGCTTTTTGCCGTAACCTAAACCCAGCTAAAGCACCAAAGAATCAGAGGGAAACTAGACATAGAACATCACTGAATAAGAGAATATGTGTAACTGAAAAGTATCAGTAGACCTCTGAAGATCTGAATCCATTTGAGTTGTGAGGCAAAGCAGTACATGTATAGTTGAAGGTAGATATAGTGGAGGGGTGGAATCAAAGAAACAATGAAGCAATGCCAAACCAAGTGAAGGGAAGTATCTGAGGACTGACGGCACACGTGTGTACTTTTGCCATCATCAGATCTAAGCTATAGATGTGTGAGGGAATCAGGTCTGTGAAGTCTAACTTGTCGCATTCGTCTTGGTGGTAAAGTAAAAGTTACATGTAGAAATCAAGGTGGTAATAATTGAATATGTGAAAATAAAGACTAAACCAGAGTCTCCAAGAATCATTGTATTAAATAATTGGTGAATGGCCTCCAGCTGGTAACAAGTAAGCATACTTAAGCTTCAAATAAGGTGCAGTTAGGAGCAGTAATTATTTGTGACTGAAGTAACGGCTTGTGGTTATGAAAATGAGAGTATATGGATACTCTTTCCTTGACGGTACAACGCTAAGGAAACACAATGCTGATACTCTAAACCCTTTTCTTCTCATTCATGGAGAATATACAATTGAAAAAAGTGGAGAACTGACCAAAATAGAAGGTATCCAGTATGGCTGAGTTTCTGGACAGTGTTAGAAAATGCGAGACACGATTAATTAACCTGCAATGAATTTCTTGGATGTCAAACCGGCTTTGTGGCATTGTTAACAATCTGCACTTGCAGTTTTAAGCTGGGAGATTCCTTTCTAAGGCCAGTAAAACCATCAACAGGACTTGACTTCTATAACACCTCATAAACCAGTAATGCAATTCTTTGAAGGAAAAAAAAATACATGTTGTACAAACAGAAAATGAGACAAGATCAAATCTAACTAAAAGGGTTTAGTAATAAGTGGATGCCTGAGACATTTCATAAAATATGGGACCAATGCAGAGGGCACGCAAGACTGATAGACATGGGAAAACACTGGTGAGGAGAAGCCTACACATGAGAAAGAAATGGGGGAAATAGAGAACCTTAAACTTGTAAAGTAAGAACTCGAGGTATGTGCTTCAAAAGATACAAATTGCCTGTGATTTTGAAATGTTATATTAATACTTTTTACAAGAACATAAAGAAAAATATGTTATAAAAAAATCTACTAATAAAGAATTTGTCAGTGCAGCGGATGAACAGCGTGTTCTAATCCGACTTTGTGCAAAAACAGCATAAAAATGTGTTCTGCCAAGGATAACTCATGGCACATTTTTGGGGGCTATCGGTGCAAGTACACTGAGGTTGTGACTTTAGCTAGGAGATTCTTTGGCATGTGTGGACAACAAATTTGATTTCCAGACTGGCACAACATTAAGGCACCCAGAAGGTTAAGAAATTAGAGAAAAAACACAGATAAATACCAAAAATAACCATCTTGTATATTTAACATCTAAATAAGTTGCTCTATTAGGATAAGATTTTCCTTACGACATCTTCTTACCTGCCAGCGACAAGCCCAGCAAATCAGTTGAGACATCAATTGTCGAATGCCGCATCATGGAGCGTGATTTAGCGCCATGGCGGGGACTATGCTCCTGTGCTGTCATTTTGTCACCCGACGTGTTTTCTACATCCAGTCTTTGTACAGCAATTCAATGGATTGCAACAAATCGTCTGAGCATGCTTCTGTTTGGGGTTGCATGGCTAAAAATAAGAAATCACAAGGTCACAGCTCAAGTAAACTATATCTTAATATCTGGGCCACTGGTGGATCACAGAGAAAACAAAAGGGTTATAATGTAGGGAATGTTTGACATAACCTGAAACATTGATAATTACTCTGTGTGTATTCCACTCTGTCTTTATTTAGGTTTTTTTACAAGCACTTTAGCTATCATACATCTCATGTTACGAATACTTTTAAATGTACATGTAGAGTAGTAGTACAGAAAAAGCAGGCTTTTGGATCAGTCCACAACAGTCGTTGGCGTTAATGGGCTTTCATGGTCTCTGTCTGCCTGGATGGGCTGTCCTTCAAGATGACAGTATTTTGTGGATTATTATCATTGTTTACGTGTTCCCATGGATGACAGAGCTCAAGTAGTCTTGTTAGACTGCAGAAAAACATGACGTCTGCTTGTAAGTCCCAGTCAGTGAGTGTTCTTTAATCTAATTTAATGACTTTATTTAAGTGATAACATTATAAATGCTGGTTTAAAGTTTTTTTGTTTAGAAAGCATTTCCTGTTTTTGTCTTTACTGCACGCTAAGGCTACACACTAATCAACTTTGCAAGTTCACTTGTTTTACTTTGCTGTCATGATAATATGTTTTGTTCACCAAGTAAAGACCAGCACGTACATATGCTTTGCTACAGCAGGTCTAAAATTACTGCTCCACTTTCTTTACCTTTTAAAAAAAAATTATTAGATTTTTGAACAAGCCATATAAAGGTGCACAGACTTGTCCGTAGTAAACAAACAAACATTGCAGGTGAGAACAGTCCAGGCAACAATCATTACGTTTTGCCACAACAGTACAATAGGAGCAGCTATAGATTAGAGAGACGGTAAGTCATTACAATCAGTACGTGTTAACCAAGCATCTGACCTATACAGGTAGAGACCCAGACTCTTCCCCCGAGTCATCGAGGTGATGGTACGCAATCCACCTTCCCCGGATCTTATGGAATTTACATGGACCCCCTCCAGCTTTACAGATGACCTTCTCAGCGGCCATATAAAGGTCCATCCCTTTTCTCCATTCCGACAGAGTTGGCGGCTCAGTGACCCCCCCAGTATTTACTGCTTTACTTTCTAAAGTATCTACTATGCAATATTTAGCTGTTTATGCCTTGCAAGGTCACCATTTACAATGAAAACTCTCTACTGACTCCTTATTATTATCTTTGAGGGTACAGCTTTATTTTTACTTTGCAGACAGTCTTTTCAACAAAGAGGCCCCCACCCATAGAATAGTAACCTAAGAGGTTGCTTCATTATAGAAATGTATTTCAAGGACAGCTGGCAGCAACACACACAAAGTCGAACCACTATTAACAAACACTTGCCCCCTCATAGAAAGTCAGATCCGTTAGCTTTGCTGCTTATGTTCAAGAAAAGCAAGACCTATTAGCTTTGTTAATGCTTGTTTCCTCTGTGTCATTACAGAAGAGGACTGAACATAGGTCATCTTTCTGGACCTTTGTAGAAAACTGGGCTTTTGTTGCAGTTACCCCCCTACTGTTTTAGCTACTAGATGATGATTTTCGACTCTGACAGTGAACTGAGGACTGCTAACCGGACCTCAGTGCCAGTGTTCGTCCCTAAAACAAGGTGTTGTCTAAATGTGCTACAACTGGCAAAGGACTTTAGCGCCCCTATAAGTCCCTAGTAAATGGTACTCCAGGTACCTAGGGCATGGGTACTAAAGAGGGTCCCTAACGGCTGCAGCATTTCTTATGCCACCCTAGGGGACCCACATAAAAATGTTACACAGACTGCCAGTGCAGGCTGCGTGACATGGTGCAAACCATGAGTAAAAACACGACATGACACACACCCTGTGCGTCATGCAAAAGTCACTGCATCTAATATATGTAAGTCACCCCTACATAAGGCCTTTGAGCCCTAAGGCAGGGTGCAATATATTTTATGTGAGGACATATCTGCATGAGCAGATATGCCCCTGTGATGTCTAGTTGTATTGCTAGATATTGCAAGTGAGCAGGGAAGCCATCTTAAGATATGTACTGGGCACTGGTCAAAACGAGTTCCCCAGCTACATAATGGCTTCACTGAAACATAGACTGTTTGGTATCAACCATATCACAATAATAAGCCCACACGGATTCCAATGTCGGATTTATTAATACATGCACCCAGAGGGCATCTTAGAGGTGCCCCATAAAACCTACCAGGCTCTGGTGTGCTGGCTGACTAGCTTCTGCCAGCCTGCCACACAAGACACATTTCTGACCTCCTAGGGTGAGTGCCTTTTGCTCTCAGAAGGTCAGTTACAAAGCCTATCCGGGAAGAGGGTGTCACACCACTTCCCAAAGGATAACCTGCTGATTAGTCTTCCTAGGCTGGCAAGCTTCAAAGAAGTTGCCGCCTTTGAAGTGTGAATCTGGCTCTCCTCACAGGAGAGGAAGTCGATTCCCTTTATTCAGAACCCTTTGGCACCTGGACAGGCAGGAAAATTAGATAGTCAGGTAGGCTTGCCAACCCCCAGACTAGTACCACCCCTAAGGTGGCCTAATGTGATGTGGGTACGACTTTTCAGAAGTGGCCATTATTGTGTTAGCACACTTAAGAACTCTGGGACAGGGTTATGCCCAATTCCCACAGGACGTGGTCATATAGAGGGCATGGTGACCACAGGGGTAAGTAGCCCAAAGCCCCTAAATTGAGTATTTAGGGGACCCCTAATACCAGGATTTCAGATTTTGTTGGACACAAAAGAAGGAGTAGAAGAAGAAGACTGCTGAACCGAGAACCGAGGAGCACGACTGACTTGGCACCAACCACGCCGGACTGTCTGCTGCACCTGACCTTCCTGGAGCAACTGATTCGTCCTGCCACTGTGCAGACCTCAGGAAACCTGGAGGGCTGCCAGTGCTTTGCAAATTGCCAAAGGAATTCCCTTGGAGTAGAGGAGCTTCTATCCTGCAGCCGCAGGCACCAAAGAAGCAAGACCCGGTACACCGACCTGCCTCCTAAAGGACTACCGATGCAGCAGCCACCCAGAAAGAGGTAGAAGTGCTCCTACAGATTAGATCCATCCTCCCTCCAAGTGTGGGGATGCCAGGGCCGACCAGAGCCGCACAGTACCAATCCCTGGGGTATTGCACCCTTTGCACCAGCCAAGGCTTGTTGTGGCCAGACTGGACACCAACGCCAAGGAAGAACAACTTGCACTTCGAGGGACTTCAGGGACAGTGAGACCCACTTTGTGAGTTGCCCAGCTGTCCTGTATGCCCCTTCTGCAGAAACCAAAGACAAAGAGTGATGCCTCAAAGCACCTATGCACTCGGCTCCAGAGCCTGAGTCCGAGTCCAGAAGTGTCTGCGCCAACGGGGTCCCCACACCCACAAGAGCTAAGCCCACGCTTGGGGATGCACAGAATGGACTTTCAGTCGCCGCCTACAGCCTCTTTCTACAGGCCCTCCTGCACCGAAATCCGACACCAAAACACACCACTGCACCCGAACCCCACAGCCCGAGGAGAAGTGGACCAAAGGTGTCCCTGTGTGCCCGAGAATCTCAAGGGTCAAGCACCCCTGTGGGTTACCCCAGACTGGTGCCCCAGTCCCTGCTTGCAGCCTCTTTCTGAATGGACTGTCCTCCAATTGAAGTGAATGGGATACCCAAAGCTGTGACACACCTCTGCACCCGGATGCCCTAGAGCCTCCTAAGGTGAACCTGTTGATGTGGCCTTGGACCGTGTCCCATACTAACCTTAAGTCCAGAAGAACGGTCCTGTAAGTCGCTGCTAAGTGCTCAAATGCAAAACATGTTTTCCTCCATAGGATAACACTGCTGATCCAGAAAATGCACTGTGCCCATTTCTGAAAACTGTAAAAATTAATTTCTCAAAAAGTACTTCCCAGATTCCGATGATCTTGGTATCAAATTTATATAAAAATACGTGTTATCTTTATAAACTGGTGTCGGATTTCTTTGAGTGTGTGTCTCATTTACTGCCTTTGTGTATGCAATAAATGCTTAGCACTACCCTCTGATATGCCTAACTACTCGCCCACACTACCACAAAAGAGAGCATTTGGGTTGTCATTTGTGCCTCTGTAATTCCTCTCTGGATTGCCTGGACTCATTACACGGTGTACCTCTTTTTGGTCCACTATATAAAGAGCCAGCTTCCTACAACCTTGCTTTAAGAAATACACCACAGGTTCATACATACCTTTCACCGGACAGGATAGAGAAAATGTACCCACATACTAGGGCGTTGTGTCCTAGAAGTCAGCAGGGTGAGGCAGACTTTATTCATATGGTGTGGGTCTGTCCGGTATTGGCAGACTATTGGCAAACAGTGACCTCCTGCATACCAGCAGTTACGACCTCTGTCCTGCCGCAAGACCCCGTTCGTGGTCTTCTTAATGCTGGGGTAGTGACTAAGCAGACAAAACAGCTGATGAGGTTTCAGGGTTTAGCAATAGTACCTGCAAAACACCACATTGCCATGTCTTGGAAAGTGGCAAAGGCTCCATCGATCACAGCCAGGCAGTCAGATGTTGTTCGCAGGGCCTCGTTGGAGCTTTCAATTCGGGCTGAAGCCAAGGCCAGAGATGGCAAATGGAACCTCATGGAACAGTGGGATGACTACTTGACCCGATTGAAAGATATGCTCATTCCAGTAGACAGTGCTACTGATGGATTGGAGTGGTGCCTTGTGCAGGTACTTTTTATGTATGGGTGGTCCCTTGAAGGGACCTACAGTGCATAACTACACTGGGAGTGGGGGTTGGTGGGGGACGGTGGGGTGTGCTGAGCTGGTACTTGAATTGTTGATTAGATGTTAGAATCACAACGTAAGCTGTTCATTTTTGCATGCCAGCGAGGGGACAATTGTATACAAAATACTGGTTTCCTTTTCTAGTCCTTTGTGCGTGCATCCCATGTAATGATATGGTGGATATTTGGGTCGACTTTGTTTGCCTATTACTGATACTGTATTTCGATGTATATAGTGATTGTTCTATGTAAAATCAATAAAAAAAAAAAAGAGTATAAAAAAAGAAATACACCACAGCTTGTACTTCGAAGTTAAATCCCCTCAGAATAGAAACGTAAACATCCCCATGAACGTTATGGCCTTATTCTGTGAAGCCCACTGCAATCCTTATTGCACACACAGCTATTGGACCCATCTATGAACATACCTGGGTCACTAAAGGCATCACACCGAGACATAAAAGGAGATGGGGAGACTGTTTGAATTGATCTGAACCATGGGTAAGTATTCTAGGCATTCTACGCCATCATTGTGGTTTTTTTTGCCCCGTGCTGCTACAGAAGAGTACTGCCCAGATGCTAAAATTATTATCCCTGTTCTAAGAGGGAGAGTCCAACTCAAACTGCCAGTTCACTATGAATGGGAACACAAGCAATTCCAAGCTAGTTCTGGTCTCAATGAGGGGTAACTTGAGTGCCTGTGGGATCCATGTTGGGACACATCTAGTTAAATTAATTTGAAGCACTAGACACTGATTTGAGCACATTCCACTCCCTTGTGGTCAGGAAGTTTGAGCTGGATGAGCCATTTTGGGATGGGGTCACCACTGACTTGACTGGAATGGCATGGAGAGCAAAAATCGCTTTGGAATGCAGTGCAGTTATTAGAAATTACTGGGGTGGAAATTAATTCAAGCAATTCATCCATCACATTTATCTTTTCCCTCTAGCGGATCAAAGTCAGTTGGGAAGCAAGATTTTTCATCATTCTTAACCCTTACTTATGAAGACTATCCAGGAAGATGGCTTGTTACAAATTGATGACAGACTTGCTATTTTATTCAATAATCATCCTAGCATTACGCATCCTTTCTGTAGAATTTATCCCTGCATTGCGGCTCTACTCACCCAAGATGGTACAGTTCGGTTGGATGGAAGGGTGATTTCACTTCCTTACAAACTCAAAATGTTGCCATCACTCACTCTGATTATATTAGATATCAGAGAATTGAAGTGAGAACTTGGATAACTCCTAGTCTTTTGCAATTATATGAGAAGAAACTACACAATATCACACGTGTCAGCGAAATTTGAAAATATAAATAGCAATGAGACCTGCCTATATGCACCATCATTAAGAGTGTTCTTTAAGTGTATTATCCCTCACATTGATACATAGAGGGATGTATTACCTATATCTTGCGCTCCTGTATTGGCCTCATAGGCATCACATTCACCTTTATGGCACGGTACCTTAACCACAGACCATTGAAAAGTGTTATAAACTAGGCAGAAGCTGTGGGAATAGTGAGAAATTTGAATGAAAGAAATTAAGCTCATGAATACACCCCTCACAATAAACAAGTCATCAATACACCTACCACCTCAAACTGACAGAAGATTATAATCAACTGAGACAACCTTTCAAAACTCATGTCCACTCTAAAAATGTTGTACTATAAGGTATTTTTGCAGGAGTCATGTACATTGGCCCAGCTGGCAAGCATACAGACTAAAGAAACGATTCTTAATTCTGGAATGCTAAAAAGCGTGATCTGGAGCAGCCAAGAAGGGAAGAAACCTGCAATGCTGTTGAAGAGTCCTTAGTGTCACAGAGATGCCAGTATGAAGAGAAGGAAAGGTCCAATGTAGTTCCCCAACGGCAAAAGGAAACGTTTGGATCAACATATGGAATATGGATGTGGGGAAGTACCAGGCACAAGGAAGGGAAGTTTGAAAGGTGTACATCTGTGTCGCAAAGAAGTTGGAATGAACTCTGTTGGACTGTGAGGACGATGACGTGGCTTATGAGGATGGTGAGATGGATGAAGTTCACTTTGAGTCGAGGGAAGAAGAAGTCGAGTGAAAGTGGTGGGAGGGTAGAAAAAGGCTAGTTAATGTGGCGAGCAGCTCTGGTGCCTTTTAGAAGCCAGACCAAGAGAGAAGAAAGAAGGCAAAGGACAAGATAGCAAAGCACCAGAGTCATTGTGCAGAGCCTGAAGAACAGCTACTCCCAGGTATGAAAGGTTAGAGGTTGGTGTGGGAAGCTTGTGGACAGCTAACGGAAAAGAAAATTGAGGGAAAGATTGGTGGGTGCTCAGGAAGGCCGGATAAGAGAGAAACAGGTGTTTGTGGACAGTGGTAAGTCAGTCGAAAAAGGGGTAGGGACAGATGGAAAAGAAGTTAAAGAGAACGATGGAAAAAGTAAGATGCTAAGAAAAAAGTAGTGGAGGAAAAAGGAGCGAAATTTGCAAATATCTGAGGAAAGGAAGTTGAAAAGCAAAAAGAAAGAAGAGGGAGTGGCTCAGGTACATAGGGATGATGATGATGATGCCTTGGAAGGCTTAACAGCAAGGAGGTTTTAAAGTTTTTCAAAATGAAGATTCAAGAAGGGTCAGAAAAGAAGAATAGGGATTTGTGAAAAGGCCAAAAGTGTCAGCAACAATAGTAACTTTGACATTTTAATATATGACAGAGTATACTGTGAGAGGCATCATGAGTGGTGCCAAGCCCTACTCAAACATATAGATGTCGTTAAAAGGCACAGCTGGGTTCTGAAGGCATGGCCTGGTTCAGGTATAAATAGGAGTTCAGGGCAAGATTGGCTGTAAACGCAGACAAGTAGTGGGGCACGGGAGATTGGTGAGGGGAGTAGTTAGTGAACTATAGATGCAATGCGCGGCCCCTATTAGCCAGCAATTCAGATGGCAAGTGGGTTGACAATAACATATCTGCCCTTTCAGGGGACGTCTTACCCAGTTTGGGATGGGGAGGTTTCCATTCGAACAACTGCCTGAAGGTCAGGTGTTTTGGTCAGGTAATAAGGGCCAAGTCATCAGTACATTTTGCAAATTAAGATATTAGCGCGCAAAATCTGAGAGAAAACATCCTGTGGTACAATGCTTTGGGAAAAATTGATTTGAGGCACATAGGCAATAGAATAAAGGTATAGGACAACAGCCAGCTGGGATAAAGGGCAACTACTCAAGGTAGCGTGCCAGAGCTAGGTAAGTGGCTGTCAGCATATTCAAGGGAACCAGCGATAATTTGGAAGGGGACTTTAAGGAGGGTTTTCATTTTATTATCAAGACAAAAGAGTATTGAGGTTGGCGGAAAATTTAAAGTCAGTGGTGGGTCACCCAGAAGTAGTTCGAACAAATCACTGAATTAAGTTGGAGAGGGGGGTGAATAACAGGATATTTTTACTGCTGGCATTTGCTTAACTTGATTGTGTCACTCTTGGGGAAGGTTCCCAAAAGAAGGGAGAGGTTCACCTCAGTGCTTATTTACTGAGGCATAAAGGAGGACTTTCATTCCTCCTCAGGATACATCTGTTCATTATTTGAATGTGGATGATGCCATAAGCCAGACCAATGATTGCGGAGTGGGAACTGATCTGGGAAAATGTGATTTAAAGTCAGCGTTTTATTTGTTACAGGTTCATTCTAGTGATCGCTGCTTTTCAAGCATCCAGTTTGGCGGGGTAATATATGCAGACAAGGTGCTACCCATGGTTTGTTCTGTTTCATGTTCTTTGTTTGAATTGTTTAGTTCCTTTCTGCCTCTGGCACCTGGAAACAACAGAATGGCCAAGTTAAATTTTGAACATTTTGGGTGTTCAATTAGACCCAATGAAAATGGAGGCTAAATCGCCATAAAAGAAAGCATAGGTATTGTGACAGTTGCTGGAAGAGATTATTATGGTGAATAATTTGGAGTGAAGTTCCAGTTTTGTTAAGCCATTTAATTTTTACTAGTAGAATTGTGAGAGCAAGGAGAACATTTTGTAGGACACTGGTATTTTCAAAGGCAGGAGACGTTTGCCACTTCACAAAGTATGCTTGTGTGTGTAGTTAAGGGTGGATATACGAAGATAGCAATCCTCTCTGAAGCACTTTAATGGTGGGATGATGTTGTCATTGGATGAAGAAATGTTGGCAAATTTATTTCAATGCTGTGGGTGCTGGAGGGGGTTTTGCATTTAATGGGATGGGAAAGAGGTGTGCAGAGAAATGCTGAATCACTGGATAAAACAAACCAGGAGTGTCGCCTTCCTGAAATGGTTGCCACTGGTTGGCGCTTTGGTGTTGTGGGCAAGCAGAAGAGTTACTTTTTAGTGTTGATAACCAGGCTGTGGTTGCACTGGTGAATGGATCGAATGCAAGAGATGAGGGAGCATTTTGAGACTTTTGCAGGTTTTTGTGTTGGGAATTTTACATTTTAATATATTATTTACAACCAGACACGGTCCAGATGAGAACAATTACACCCCAGATGCTTTGTCTCATTCACAGAAGTAGAGGTTCTGTGGCTTTGGCACTGGGCAATGGAAGGAGAAGACCAAGATGTATATGGAGTTTTGGGCTTTAGGGGGCTATGAATATTGCAGTTCATTGGAAATTGCTTGGCAGTTTCAACTAGTAGGATTCATAGGCAGGCCTAGTTAAAGTTCCTAAACAGCAGGGCAAAGAAAAGAGAGCTATTGCCTAGATGTGTGAATCTGAGGCACCTTGTGAATTCCATTATGCTCTCAATAGGAGCAAATTTATAGGCGATCACTATAGCTGGCAAAGCTGGTCGGGCTTGGTATTAATGGTAAATGTTTCTGAGGTTATGACCCAGCATAAGATGAGGGGGTATTTTGACAGGATGTGCAAGAGAAAAGGGACTGACAAGGGGTAGGTATTGACCTATTAGAGGAGCCATGCTGCTGGAGGTTTTAATGGTTTTACAAGACACTTGTTTCTCTAGGGGGTGAACTGGCTTTGACACGGATGAATATGGTGTCATTTTTTGAGGCATTTAGGATTTCTGTATTGTTAGGTAAGAAGGGAGTGGCAAGGTTATTGCGGGAAGAGATGTATACCTCTGTAGGAGGCTGGCTTAGTATATGGGCTCACTTATGTAAGTGTAGCACCCTGCACTAATCCAGACAACTCTTATGGTGATTTTAGCGGTCTTAGACAACCTTAGAAAGCTCACTAAGTGGAAGCTGTGAAGAGCAGCCATCACGCCTAGTCCAGAAGGAGTGTAAAGCAGCTTGTTTTACCAGAACGTAATCTTATTGGTAGAGATTAAGTGAAAAAGAACCACACAGTGTATCTATAAGATTATGTATTTATTATAAGACACTCACTAACACATACAAATATCTCCTACACGGAGATATAACACAATGCACACAATGCTTTGCAAATAAAACAGGTAAGTAGCACAGCTACACAGTGGTCGCCAGGTGGAGACCAAACCACATAGTAAAATAGTGGGATGTGAACCACGACTCAAGTCAAGACTATACCCAGAAGACGTAGAAGTGCTGGGGACCAAAGGAACCACCTGAGGTAAGTACCCAGGAACCACACGGAGGCTGTGTGCAGAGTGGGAACACGACCGCGTGCTCATTTCAAGTCAATGGGTAAGTTGCAGTTGCAACTTTTAAGAAGGACACTTCCCAGTGGACCCTGAAGAAACCCCGTGTTAGACAGAAGGTTGAAGAGCCACCCCACCCGTGGATACCCTAGGAACCAGAATACCTACACCAGGGAAGCCGGGTGTGAAGTGACGTCGGAAACCGCTATCGAACTCAACGTAGGACTTCAGGACAATGCCGCTGCTGGAGAAAGTGAAAGTGTCCGGTGGGACCCAAAGGTGGATTCAAGATGAGAAGTACATGCAAGCAGAGGGGACAGATATGTCACTCAGGAGTGGCCAGGAGGCACGGGAGGCGAATACCCACCGATGTAGGGTAGTGCAGGAGAGTGGATGGTGACCTTGGAGCTGCAGCTGTGTGGACCAGGCGACGCTGTGAAAGACCAGGAGCCATTCACGAGCTGTCCCACGTCGAGAGTTGAGGGGTCGGTGTCCGTCGGGAGCACCATAAAGCCTTGGCAACTGCAAACAATGTGGCAAGCGAAAAAGGTGCAGTGTTGGGACCAGCAAGGTGCAAGTGACTCACCACAAGCAGGGGAGTCAGAGTAAGCCCCGAGAAATCAGGGGAGCCTACTGGCAACAAAGAAGACCCTTGAGAGGACCCACAGGCCAGAGGCACAGTTGTCGCAAGAGGACCTCGAGCAGCTCACCAAAGGTGCAAGAGACGCTGTGGGGATGAAGATCTTGGCTGCAGGAGATGCTTGAGGTTGGAGCTTCTTGGAGTCCGAAGATATCTGAGGGAGAGAGCCAACAAGCCTTGGCAACGGCAAGTCGATGCTGTGCACAGGGGTTTGGTTCCGGCGCTTCCGACAAGGGATTCTGGCCTCCAACTTGGTGAGAGGACAGTGCAGGCCTCGAGGGAGTTGTACAACCACCAGCTGTGTTGCTGAGCCTTTAGGAGTCCGTGGGAGCCCAGGAGCAGCAGACCGGTCCGCTTTGTTGCGGTGCCTGCAAATGCAGGGAAGTGACTCCTTCACTTCAAGGGAGATTCCTTCAGATGTCTTGGATGTCCACAGGCCTTGGAAGGATCCTGTATGGAGCACAGGCACAGACATTGCAATGGACGAGCAGGACGACGAGACCAGGGGCAGCAGGAGTCTTCCCAGTTGCATTCTCGTTGCCCAGAGCAGAGTCCAGCGAAGTTTAGAGTGCCCAGACGGTCGAAGATGAAGTGGTGTCTGATCTGAATCTTGTCCAACGACGAATCTAGGGACCCACCCACAGGTAAGCCCTTAAGTACCCTAAAGAAAGGGTTGGGACGATTCAGGTCTCCCTCCCAGAGGAGGGGCTGGACAGTGGGGAGGATACTCCCATGTCCTTTGTCCAGTTTTGCGCCAGAGCGGGAGCCAACAGCTCCCTGAACTGGTTTGAACTGGAGTATGCAAGGAGGGCACCAAGTGTGCCCTTCAAGCAGTTTCAGTGGCGCTGGCAAGCGCCCCCACCCTGCCCCAATACACTAAACCCTGACTGGGAGGTGGTCACACCTCCCTGTGACAGGATATCTATTGTTCTGCCTTCCCATGCTCGAGCTAGGCTCAGCAGCAGGAGGGCAGAAACATGTCTCTGGTAGGCAGCAGCCTTAGCTTGCTGTCCAGTTCTGGAAGACTGGTACCGGGAGCACTGAGGGCCTCACGGAGGAGCTTTACAGTGCATGGAATCATACCTTCCACACTGTTTACGGTGTGGAGGTGTGATTCCAACATGTTTGATGCCAAACATAACAGGGTTTGTTACGGCCAGTTTAGAGATGGTCATTGCGTAATGACGCATGGCCACTCTATATATCGCAATGGCTGATTTACTTACAATCCAGGAGAATGGTCTCCGTAGGTTGTAGGGGTGTCCTGATCATGCAAGGGCATCCTCACACTTAGAACCCTGCCTTCAGGATTGAAAGGCCTGCCTTAGGGGTGGCTTATAGGTTGTAAGGGTAGTGACCTCAGATATAGGGAAACCTATATCTGTCGTAAGTGTTGCTAGCACCAGCTTACACAGGCTGCAATGGCAGGCCTGTAGCCACAATCTGAGTGGTCTCCCATGGGTGACATAATACATGCTTCGGCCCATGGGGGACCCCTGGTGTACCTATGCCCTGGGTACCTCAGTACCATATACTAGGGACTTACAAGGGTACACCAGTAGCCAATCTGGGATGTACCTAAGTACTCACCATAACCAATTTAGGGGAGAACGCACAGAGACTGGGGTCCTGATTAGCAGGATCCCAGTCAGTCTAGTCAGAAACAGCATAGCACCATGCAAAAAGTGGGGGTAACCATAAAAGCAGATCCTACTTTCCTACAACCTCAATAGAATGAAGATTTTTTATTATGACATTCAAAAACTGATCAGTCGGGTAGGGAGAAATTGGGCACGTTGAATGTTTAAGACAACGTTGTACTTTGGACTGTTAAGGTTTAAAAGCATACTGTTAACACAGGGGAGAGATTAAGGGAAATATTTTCAGGCACCTAGATGGCACAGACTTGACAGCTTGCCATGTTTTGGTCAGGAAGACTTTGAGTGCACTGGATTTGCCATTTTGAATGCTTTGCTTTAGAATTGGTTCGGCTACAGAGGCAGACAGATTGGGCTTTACTATAAAACAAAATAAGGGCTATGGGTATAGGAGATCGTGTTGTTATGACGAGTGTATTAGGCCTGGGGTGGTTCTAGCTAAATGGTGCATGTAGGAGGCTGGCTTAGTATATGGTGCACACTTATTTAAGTGAAGCACCTTGCACTAATCGAGGCAACCCTTATGGTGATTTTAGTGGTCTTATACAACCATAGAAATCTCTCTAAGTGGTAGCTGTGGAGAGCAGCCTTCAGACTTATCCAGAAGGAGTGTTAAGCAGCTTGTTTTACCAGATCTAATCATGTTGGTTAGCTTAAATGAAAAAGAAAACCACACAGTGTATGTATAAATATATGTCTATTTATTGCACAACATTCACTAACACATTGGTATATCTCCTACCTGGAGATATCAACACAAATACACAACAATACTTCAATTGTAAATAGGTAAGTAAGCACAATACACAGTGGTCTCCAGGGGAGACCAAACCATATACTAAAAAAGTGGAATGCGAACTGCGACCAAAGTCGGGCTGTGGACCAGGAGACTCAGAAGAGCTGGGGACACAAGGAACTACCCAAGGTAAGAATCTAGTAACCCCACAGAGGCTGTGTGCAGAGTGGAATCACAGCCGCGTACTCAATAAAAGTCAACAGGAGAGTTGCGGTTGGAAGACAAAAGGTGGGAGAGTCACCTCACACATGGATACCCCAGGAACCAGGATACCTACACCAGGGAAGCAGGGTGCATAGGTGAGAAGGGACATCGGAAACTGCAATAGACCACAATAGAGGACTTCAGAAAAGATGCTGCTGGCGAAGTCTGTGCAAGAGTCCAGTGGAATCCAGGGGTCGATTCTTGAAGAGAAGAACCTGCAAGCAGAGGGGACAGACGCGGTGCACAGGGGTTCGGTCCCAGCAGTTCAGATGAGGGATACTGGCCTCAAAACTGCAGAGAAGGCAGGTCAGGTTTGGAGGGAGTTGCAGAACCACCACCTGTGTTGCTGAGCCTTTCAAAGTCCGTGGAACGTCAGGAGCAGCAGACCGGTCAGCTTCGTTGCAGTGCCTGCAGATGCGGGGGAGTGACTCCTTCAATCAATCAGGGAATTGTAAGCGCGCTACTCACCCGTGAGGGTCTCAAGGCGCTGAGTCTCCTTCACCACAAGGGAGATTACTTTGGGTGTCCTTGACGCCCACAGATCTGTTGAAGATCCTGGATGAAGCACAAACAGACGACAAAGAACACTTGCAGAACAGCAAGACCAGGAGCAGCAGGATTCTTCCGTGATGCAGTCTCGGTTCCAGGTGAAGTCCAGCGAAGTCCAAGTGTCCAGACGGTCGAAGAGTGACGTGGTTTCAGGCTTGAGTCTTGTCCCACGGCAAATCTGAGGAATCACCCACAGGTAAGCCCTATAATACCCTAGGAAAGGGTTTAGGATGACTCAGGAGTCCCTCCCAGAGGAGGAGCTGGACAGAGGGGAGGATACTCCCATGTCCTTAGTCCAGTTTCGTGCCAAAGCGGGAGCCAAGAGCTCCCTGAACTGGCTCAAACCGGAGTATGCAAGAAGGGCACCAAATGTGCTCTTCAAAGCAGTCTGGTGGCGCTGACAAGCGCCCCCACCCCAGCCCAATACACTAAGTTCTGTCTAGGAGGTGGTCACGCCTCCCTGTGACAGGATACCTATTGTTCAACCTTCCCCTGCTCAAGCTCAACTCAGCAGCAGGAAGGCAGAATCGTGTCTGTGGTCGGCAGAAGCACTAGCTTGCTAGCAGACCCTGAAAGCTGTTACTGGGAGTAATGGGGGCTTTCTGGAGGAGCCCCCCCAGTGCATGGAATCATACCTCCAACACCGGTAACTGTGTTGGGTTATGATTCCAACATGTTTGATACCAAACATGGCCTGGTTCGGCACATCCACTATATAGTTAGCCATCGCGTAATGAGAGATGGCCACTATATGTATCAAAATGGCTGACCGCACTTACAAAGCCTGGAGAATCGATTCTGGGGTTTGTAGGGGTGTCCTGCTCATGCAGGGGCACCCACAAACATGACCCAGCACCCTGCCTTCAGGATTGAAAGGGCTACCTTAGGGGTAACCTATAGGTTTTAAGTGTAGTGACCTCAGATATGAGAAAACTTATATCTGTCGTAAGTGGTGCTAGCACCAGCTTACTCAGGCTGCAATGGCAGGTCTGTAGTCACAGTTTGAGTGGACTCTCATGGGTGGCACAATACATGCTGCAGCCCATGAGAGACCCCTGGTGTATCTATGCCCTGGGTACCTCAGTACCATATATTAGGGACTTATAGGGGTACACCAGTAGCCAATTGTGGAGGTACCAAAGTACTTACCATGTCACATTTTGGGAGGAAGCACAATGACTGGGGTCCTGATTAGCAGGATCCCAGTCAGACTAGTCAAAAAAACAAACTGACACGAGCAAAAAGTGGGGGTAACCATGATAGAAGGATCTTACTTTCCTACAGTGCTCTAATTAGAATTATTTCTCTTTGTAGGTGTAGATTACAGGCTGTGTTCTAGGTCTACCAGTTGGAAGGATCAATGTATGGCTAGCATGGCATTCTTTCATTAGAGTGAGGCCAAGCAGATAGAAACACAGTATTTTGGACGACAGCTGTGACTGAATAGCAAGAGGTCTGTGGTGCAATAGTGGAGCAAGGAGGGAATGAGACGGAGGCAGCTGCTACCCGCTCTGGCTAAGTTTTAAAAAGTCTGAAGTGTCCTGATTTGTTGGTTCTATACGGTGAAGAAAATTATTTGGTACAAATATTGGCACTGGATTTTTGAAAGGCATGGAAAGTTATTTAAGATGGACAAAAGTTTTTGTCAGACAGTCCTACATTATATAAACTGCATTAGTACAGAGATAAAGATAAACCAAGAGATGAAAGGCTTTTGTGCTGAAGGCACTAGAATGATTTTGCCGAGATATCGCACAGGAAGACCATGCCGTGCATCGCTCAGGGGATAATTTGGCCCTTTTAAGTTTTGGTAGGATAAGCCGTAGGAGGTTTTGAGGGTGGGGGAGAAAAACACCTAAATAGGGAACAATAGGAGCAGACTATGACATAATTTTAGGATGGTTAACAGGATTCGACTATTCTGACCAAGTTGTGTGATTTTTTTCTGGTTACAGGGAGGTTTAAGGGTTAGTGGGATGTTAAGCAATGTGTTGTATTAATGAGAAGAAAAAACATAAGCTTTAATGGCTATTCCCAAGGGTTTTTTTAAGTGCAGACTTTGCAGAGCCCAATCTGAGATTCAAGGATTGCAGCCAAGAGCTTGAATTTCTGTCATAGACCTGAGTGTGTCTTGTTGAAAATGTGTGTACACAAAGTTTGCTAACTTTTTTAAAAATCTGGGACAGCATATACATTGTTGTAAAAGAACACCAAGTTCTAAGATATTCTGTATAAATTTTTAAAATACGATCAAAGGAAAACCACACATTACAGCAACCATTATAATCACAAACTTAAACTGAAAAGGGGACAAACAGAAATTCAGGGCATCTTACATTAAAAAAAGTATTTTTGTTTACGTCAAAATGTCTGCATGCAATAAAAATCTCAACATTTGGGGAAGGTGAACCATAAGCAATTGAGGGCTTAAGTCTTTTAAGATAGTCAAACCACTCCACTGAAGGTAACAATAAATCTACTCACGGATGGGTGGTTTCTCCATGAATGAAAGAAATAGGTTCCATGATTTTAGAGCATTAAAATCTAGCTCATAACACCACATCTACAAAACAAGAAAGAGGTGCATACACTTTACTTCAAAATCCTTTTACTGGGTATTTTTCAAAAGAAGCAGGATGGCTTGTACAGCCAGCATAACAACACAATAAGCAAGTATCCCATTCAGGGGTGCTGAAGGCAATCTTTGCTGTTTAGGCATAAGTCTTACACCCTTGATTTTGCAACCCCCACCCGTAGAAAACAACGAAGTAGAGTTTGCTATAACCTTACAATTACATTCATTTTTCATAGATATTTACTTAGGAAAACATTACAATGACAAGCTTTAAGACATCTTCAGAACATAGGGTCACACAACAGTGACATTTTAAGTCATTTTGGCTTTCTTCCTACAAAGCATTAGCCACAATTACACTCTCAACAAGCAATAGCAAATCCAATTGGTTTCGCTTTCTTAAACATGCAATAGCAAAGCTACTATGTATGTTTTTATTTGCTTGGGGAAATGTTTGGTAAAAGGTGGGTATTGTCCCAGCTGTTATAGAAAAAATACCATAATGAAGCAATCTCTTGGGCTACAACAATATGGAAGCTGGATGTAGGGCCCTTCTGTTGAACAGACTGCATTAGCAGAGTTAAGCTGTAACCTCAGAGAAGAGTGTCATAAAAATGATGCATTGTAAGTGGTAAATTTAAAAGACAAACAACAGGTTACTTACCATCGGTAATGTTCTTTCTAATTGATACTCTATCTAACAGCAGATACTTCACCATAAAAATATCCCCAGGCCGCAGACTAGATCAGGTCAATTTTCTCAGCAATGCTCCAGCGTGCCAATAGGTGGTGTCAGGCGGCTCCACGGTTACTCGTTCCACATCAGTAGTGATGGAGCAGAGCTGCATACAAGCACCATCGCTGTATGCAGATGTTAGTTTCTTAATCTTTATCCATCCGCACTTTCAGACAGGAAGCACTCTGAAAAATTGCAGGTGACAGAGTGCCAAAACCTAGCTTGGAACCTTATTAGGATGTTCAGCAGTTTATTTCACAGAATAGGGATGTGGGAGGGCAGTGCGGAATCTGAGGTTAGATAGAGCATTCATAAGAAAGAGTTGGAGAAGGTAGATAACTTGTTCTTCTGATGGATATTTCTAATTGCAGATTCCTCACCTTAAAATAGATACCACAGAATTACCTCCCAAGGATGAGGGTCTGGGGAGTGGACTCAGATCAGAAAGTCTTGCAGGATCGAGCAGGCAAAATGGCCATCCCGTGAGACCCAGCTAGCTGTCAAGGCAGCAGTGTTTCATGAACATGTGCACTGACCCGCATGTCACCGCCTCACAGACGTCTAGGACTGTCCCTCCTCCCCCTTTCCCAATGCTGTTGTATTAGTCATGTCCCTGGTGGAATAAGCCCACAGTTCTTCAGGGAGTTGCTTCTTGGGCAGCACATAGCAGATTTTAATGCAGAGGACTTAGTCCTGTGCTTTGCGGTCTTCCCGTTCATTTGCTTCCTAGTTTATTAATTCATTCATATAGTCATCCATTATAAATGCTTCCTTTCGTTTTTTTATTTCCAAGCATATTATGTATTATTTTGAAAGTATAACAAATAGTTCAGAATTTATATGATAATTCGTGCATTTTGCATAACAGATCACAAGGTCTGACTCTGCAAGATAATGTGCAAAGTGTATTTAAAATTGGTACACAAGCATCCCAGCGAAGAGGACATCTTCGGATGTCTAGGGAGAAAAGGGAAAATGACAGACATCTAGATCTTGACGGCCATGGACTTGGGGCGCAAGTTTTATTCATACTTTTGGAGTACTGGATGACAAATAGAACCATAAAGTGACCTCATTCCTGTAGCAACGCATAGTAGTTGACAACAGGGAAGGTATGTGTGTCAGAGCCGATTGAGAAACTCATGTAGGCTCTTTTGGCGCTCAAATGGTTTAGCTCATCTGAAGCTTAGGAAGGGAGGGGTTCCATCACAGACTGATGATAGCAAAAACTATCAACTGTGTTGATATTTTTACAATCTTTTGTTTCGTTGCCAACATTATCATGTTTGATCTATTCATACTCAGTACAACCTTTGTTTATAATATCTACATTATGACAGGGCATCATTTTTTATTAAAGCCTTTTAAATGTACAGTGTGAATTTCTTGGGTGTGTTCATCTAGTTGCTGAAAGCGCTCTGGAATTTATTAATAAAAATAATCTCGTAGGTCTCACAGGGCTGACTGTTCCCTCATACACATTATATCTGAGTAAATGGAAAGAGGTGTGTGGGTTATAGTCAGACTGACATCGTTCCTCAGAACTAAAAGATTGGCAAAGTCTGTGCCTTTTAGAAAGTTAGGTTTGCTAAACCTGGGTGCCTATTTACTCTCAGAAGTGCAAAAACATACCATATCTGTACTGACATGGTCGTTTTCTACACCACTTTCCCTTTCTTTGTGCCAGCAAATCGTACAAAGAGCTGGTCATCCGTACAATAGTCACTTGTGTAGTAATGTAAAAACTCAATGCCCTTTAAGGGTTCAGCTAACAGAATCTCTGCTCCGTCTTCAAAGGGTGAGGTGGTGCGAAAAACGTTGAAGAGTGATGCATTGGCCAACAATCAAAGGCGTCACAACTTTGGCAAGGAAAACTGTTTTGCGTGTCAGTAGTCGCAGTGAGCAGCTGTGTATTGGGCCAAAAAGACTGCAGATATGAAATGTCAACGATAAGTTCATGACCCATTGAAGCATGATGTACGGCTTTAGGTGAAACATGTGAATCACACCTTAGATAAAATGTATCACAACAGGTGAATTCATAGAGATGGCTGATCAGGTAAACACAGAAAGCCTGAGAGAGTCAATAGATTACCCTTAACAGTGCGCACTGCAAGGCCTTGACAGGCCAACAATAAAATAAACAACACATCCTAACGTTTGGCCTGTAGAGGTTAGTATGACGAGCACCACTCTAGGCAACTAACTTCTTCCAGTGCCCAGTATAGATGGCCTTTGTTGAAGTGTGTCAGGCTGCAAGATAACATCACCTACTGCTGCCAGACTGAATGCATTTAACTGTAACCACTCAGTCTCCATGCATGGAGGTTTAAGGTGTGGAGACTCAGTGCAGGACCATTGCCTTTTGCTGAGACAGGAGGCCCTCCCGAAGTGGTAGCCAGATTGGAAGACAGAGGCTCATACTAAGGAGATCTGGGTACCATAATCTCCAGGCCTAGTCCAGAGCTATTAAAGATGACGATGACCTGGGTCTGGTTTTGCCTTGACTTTCTTCAGAACTAGAGGCAAGAGAGGCAGTGGCATGAACGTGTACAGGAGACTCGTGTCTTATCGAGGTTGTAATGCCTCTCCTAATGACTTTGCTGAAGGGAACTACAGTGCACAGTAGAGCTGGCAATGCATGTTCTTGTCAGTGTTGAACAACTCTAATTACGGCATACGCCACTGGTCAGATGCCTTTTGCCTCCTTGGGGTTGAGATGCCACTTGTGATAAACCAGCCAACGTCTGTTGAGCTTGTCTGCTCTGGCATTCAGATGGCTGGCTCCTGGAAAGATGGTATGCTGGTCCAGCCTCTTCCACAGCTTAGGGCCTCCTGGCACAGATCCCAGAACCCCACTCCGCCCTGCCTGTCATAGTACCACATGGTGGTTGTGTTGTCTGTGAGGACCTGCACCAAACTCCCCTTGATGGATGGCAGGAAGAAGGCCAGACAGACTGCCCGAAGCTGTAAATGACTGAAATGGAGCTGACTCTCAGCTAAAGACCAGAGTCTTCTGTTTTCCACGTTTCCCAGGTGATCGATATCCCAGCAATGGCATATCTGTCTTAACCGTGAAGTCTGGGTGGGGAGAGGAGAATAGCCTACCTACCCCAAGTCAGTTTGGCATCTGTCTAGCACGACACAAGATCCTGGACCATCTCCAGTGAGATATGGATGGAGTTGGAGAGGCAGCCCTGATGCTGGGGCCACTGAAACCTGAGGTTCCATTACAGGGCTGGCTTATGCCATCTGACATTGGTGGAAAATCAGAATGCACAAGGCTAGAGGGCAAAGGAACATCAGAACTGTCCTCACCAAAACCTATGATTGAGACCGAAACTTAAGGATCATCTCTTGAATGTCCCAGACTCACTGCAGTGGCAGAATGACCTTGAAAGCCAGTGTGTCCAGGAGAGCCCCCATAAAGGGAATTCTCTACCTGGAGCACAGATGGGATTTCAGCTTGTTGATGGAAAACTACAAAGACGTCAGGAGTTTGGCTGTTGTCCAGATGTGGTCTATAACTGACTGCAGCAAGCCAGCCTTGAACAGACAACTGTCATGCTACTGCAACACTTGTATTACCCACCTTCGAAGGTGGGCAGCTACCACTGCAATTACTTTTGTGAAAACCCAAGAGGTCAAGATAAGGCCAAAGAGGAGCACAGCAAATTGGAAGTATTCTGACCATACCATGAAAGGCAGATAACCTCTGTGGGCCTGCAAGATGGGTGTATGAAAATATGTGTAATGCAAGTACTGGGACTTCATTCAATCTCCTGGCTTCAGGCATTGTCATATGTCCCAGTTAGGCCTACCAGGGAAAAACACCATTTTGCATGCACACGGGTCTTTCCTAAAGTTGCCTTCACTTTTTCACATCGACTTTTCACACACATTTGCATTCATGACACTTTGGGTTAGTTTCCTAGAAACACCAACCTTGCATACACAATTCAACATTGCAAGAACATTATCATATTTGCCTTGGCCCTGTGTATAAGGCCTACATGTACTTTGTGCAAATGTATTTTTTATTTTAGTCCATATGGCGACACAGCTATCAGTAACACGTAAATAGCAGTCTGATCACAATCAGCCCAAAGCACAGATGCTTCTTTCTATAAATAAACATCTGTTTCCTGGTATAATCAGAGGAGACACTACTGCTGATATCGAGAGGTCCCTGCATGCTGATGCTTTGCCCAGCAGCTGAATAACATCTCCATGAGGGGTGTCTAGCTCATGATCAAGACGGGGTACTGAATTCTTACCCACCAGGTAACTGGGTTGCAGCATCCAGTAAGGGGATTCTTGGCACATACACCCTAGACACGTAGGTTAGGGTCTGCATAGTAGGAGTACTCCAGATTGTTATATCATTCTTTATATGTTCGCGGACACACATATATATATATCAATCAAAGAATGCTTTATTCAACAGTACATGTCATAAAAGCGTTACAGATAAAAAGTTAAAACAATACAAAAATAAAACTTGGATAAAAACTTTTGTGCAAAGTAGTCATCAGATTTCCCAATATACTACCAAGGCATCGGTTCATGGCAGAACAGACATAAAAAGCGTAATTTACAGATGATCTCGATTGGTCTCAAAAGTAAGTATGAGAACAAATTAAAACCCACACTTCACATTAGCCCAAGAGCACATACATGAATGAAGAGAGGTTCATGTTTCAATTTTTAAGCATAAATTGCTGCGAACGAATGACCCACATCCACCTTAAGAATTTTGCCATCGGAATAGCGTACCTAAGTGATGGATCTGTACAGAGAATTCGGAGAGCTGTACTACACGACTAGTGCCCATATTCCTGCATATTTGCACCAGCTATGCTTTGCACGGGCCAGTGTAGGCAGGGCAGATGAACAGTACGTGTGATAGAGTTTCTACCTGGTCTGTGAATATTATACATTTATTATTCTTTGTAGTGGACCATTTCAATGTGAAGCACTTTAAGGGTAGGGTTCCTGTTCTAAATTGGAAATACAGTTTCCGATGATCAAAAGGCTTTGTAATAACACAAATGGAAAGTGTAGGGGGGAAATAACTGAACCCAACCCCGAAACTCTGCCTATTAAACATATGGGAGGCCACGGACTTAACCCAAACCGAGCAATCCTGGGTGTCGCTGGGGTGGGCTCTAGCGAAGCGAAACATTGCACAGAAGTGGGGAGACGGGGAACCTCCGCTATTACAGGGATGGGTAAGCGATATGGATAGAGCTATGATAGCAGAGAAAGATGTGTTCAAGAATAGAGGGTGCCCCAAAAAATGGGATAGGAAATGGACAGCCTGGAATAAACACAGAGGAGAGATATGCCTGTCCCCCACAGTCGAGCTTTGCGGGAGGGAGGAGGGATTACAAAACTGGTAATCGAAGAAGAATTGTGACAAGACAGTGATCTATGTTCAGTATCAACGTATTCCAGAAAATGTGTGTACGCTTTGGCTAAATGTGGTCAAATTACCAATTGTATCGCTGTGATTTAATGGTTTTGTTCAATAAAAAGAATATTTAAAAAAAAGGCTTTGTAATAGCGTCCCAATAAAGCTCAAGTTTTGGGCGAGGTTTGATCTGTAGATAAAGCCCTGTGAGGGAGGAGGAATCGTGGCGCTTACACTCTTCACGTGCGATCATCTCCCAATATATGTCCTTGAGTGTGTCTTTAGTCGGGAACAAAGAGTTAGTGGGACTATCCCACAGACGTGCAAGGCCCGTTCAGTAGAAAAGGCCCTTCAAATTTCTCAACCAGCTGATTTTGTGGAATTGATCTGTGTCAATGATGTCCCTTAAGCCCTCAGCATATACTGTCAGTTCCAGCGTGCACCATAACCTAAGCCAGTATAGAATAGGTCGTAACCTGGCGAGGTCAGCCATAGCATTCCTGCCTAGATCACTCCTTAGGGGAACAGTGGGTGTACTTTGCGGTAGGCTAGTTATCGCTCGGAAGAACGTGTTCTCTGCAATTGTTAACTGTGACAGATTTTCTAGGCCCCATAGCTCAGCTCCATAAAGGGCCGAGCTCACCACTTTGATGTTATAAATTTGAAGTACCGGGCTGACTGATTTCGTCAGGGAAATTCTAAATTCTTTTCTTAAGACGCCCGCTAACTGTCTATGTTTTAATGCCATAGCGTCAACGTGCAGCTTCCATCTCATGTCCTTCTGCAGTTTGATGCCCAGATAGACAAATGCATCAAACTGCTCGAGTGGAAGCCCATCCATAGTTATTCTGCCCTTAAAAGATCGATGTTGATTAAAAGCCTTGAACTTAGTCTTGTCAGCGTTAATTTGTAGGCCTCGAAGATGACAAAATTCTTCATATCGTCTCAGTGCATGTTGTAAGCCACTTGGGGTTTTAGAGATGATCAGGGCATCATGTGCGAACATTAAAATCGGGATCTTTCTGCCAGCTAAAACAGGAGCGTCAGTGTGGGTGGCAGCGAGAAAATTTGCCACTTCATTAATGAAGAGGGAAAATAGTGTAGGAGCTAGCACACATCCTTGACGGACGCCCTTGCGTACTGGAAAGGGATCTGTCTTGTCTCCCTGCACCCCCCATCGGATCGGTGCAAAATTACCCTCGTGGAGGCGGACAATAAGGGAGAGTAAGTTCAGTGGCATCCCCATTGCTTTCAGTACCTCCCATTGTATAAGCCGTGGGACCAGGTCAAAGGCTGATTTCAAATCAACAAAGGCAGCATACATGCTGACCTTGCCGAGGGCTACTGTTCGCCAATAGAGTGTAACAAAGTGAAAGACCTGGTCAATTGTGCTTATATGGGCCCGGAAGCCTGCCTGAAGGTGGCTAATGATGGAATGTTCGTCCATCCATACATGAATCTTGGCCAGGACAAGCCGGGCCACCACCTTTTGCATGGAATCTATGAGGTTTATGGGTCTGTAGTTGCCAGGCATAGATTTATCTCCCTTTTTAGGTCGAGCCTAGCGCAGCGCGCATGCGCTTCTCTATGGGAGGCTTCTTGTGAGCACTCCAAAACTTCCCCATAACTTCTCCTGTGGGTCTGGCAACTCCCACACATTTCATTGGCCTTTGCATGTGGCTTTCAATAATTAAAGCACGCAAATGGCCAAAGGCGGGCGCATGTCCCACCTCTTCTTCAAATGTTCACTCCCACGGCGTTTGGGTCTCGGGAGCGAGCAGCGGCGCACTGCATTCCTCGTTGTGGATCAGGTTACTGCGGCCGCGCTTGTTATTCCAGCTGTCTTCGTTGTGCAGGTCCCTGCCCCCTCAACCGTGTTTCGTGCCTTTAAAGCGCGGTCGCTTTCGCCTAACACGGTGCCCGGTTTCATGTTTTTTTTTAATTAACGTACTCGGGCGCCACTCTCCCTACCACGGCGCCCGGTTTCATGGTATGTTTTTTAATTAACGCACTCGGGCGTTCTCGGGTATTCTACATACATTTACACAGCGCCTCGCATCGAGCTGGCAGGCGCGCGTGTTTAATATGTACGCACTGTTCCTCAGCTACTTCAGCATGACATCCACACGCTGCACAACAGCGCGGAGAGGTCACGCCGGGGCCGTCTCGGATTGCTGCGCCGTAACAGCGAGGAAAGGCTGCTGTTATTAAATGTTCTTAATTGGCGTTTTCATTTCGCCTCCGTCGACTGGAAAATATGAGTCTTGCATCATGTTAACGATCCCTTCCGAAGTGCCCCGAGATGGCTGAGACTGCTCTAGGGGCGCGTCACACAGCAAGATGTCCTCTGCCACAGTCACTGCTGCCTCCTAGTCAAGGACCGCCAGTGCACACCCACCCAGAGCAGGGAGGCTTGAGCTGCGCACAGATCAGTGCCTGCTCTGACTGCCGTCACAGGGCTGCTCGGTTTTTACTCTTTTATACATGGCGCAGAGAGGCATTTTTGGACGTAAGTAGAAAAGTCATTCGGAATATACCTTTTTTTCCTGCTTATTTTCCCACTTTTTATAATGGCCTTTTTCTTTGTACATTATGATTGTTGCCTCGAGTTTTTAGAAAGCATTGTTATACTCGAGCCTAAGAAAAACAGGAACCTTAAGCTAGCCTTTTTATTTCGCAGTATGAAGCGAGGGGGCAAGCCCGGTAAGATGAATTGGTGAGTTAAAGGTTTGCCCTTGACGCCTGCTGTGACATGCAAGACCAACCCTACCTTCCGTTTTCAAAGGTACGCAAATTAGGCATCAAGTTAGCAAATAGCCACACCTCCTAAAGTTTTTAGAGACATCAAAACTTATGTAAGACGCCCTATGTTATGTCCGCATATATATAATGTTTCAAAAGCTATTAACAGTTCTCCTCTCCTCAGTCTTGCTATGTCTCTGTTGCAGTTACGAAAGGCCCTCAAAGCCCCCCTCTTTGCTTCTAGACAACATCCCGCCTACGCCATACCACACCAACTGAACTGTTTGGCTGCAATCTCAATCTGCCCGAGCAAATTTACATCTTCTGCTTGTCCTCATTCTATCCACGTACACAGTCATTAAACCATTGTGCTAACTCCTTCCTCTCTGTAACCTTACACCTCTTGTACAGCAACCATCTTTGTAATAGCCAGATTTGCGCCACAAATATACCTAACAGGCATGGAAAGCCTGTGTTAGAACCATCCTGGTATCACTGGTATTGCCCACACAGCCTCCTACAATCGATACAGCACTGATTCCTCTGGAACCGCATTTATGAATGGGTTGGGAGAGTCTGAAGATGGACAGTCTGAGCAGCCTGGAAGCAGTGGCACTTCTTGAATTAATCAGGCAGGTGTTTGGAACTGCAGTCACAAATCCACTGCTTTAGGGAACACTATTTCTAAAACAACAGAGAAGTAGTTGAGAGTTTTCCAGTCAGTGCCGGCACATTTTCACCTGCTACCAATGGGCTTGGAGCAGTAGTATTCAGGAGGGGTGGGTGGCAGGTGCGCCATATGTATTTTTGTATAGTTCTATACAGTGCCTAATTTTAAAAAAAATAACAATAATAATAAGCGCCAGGTCCCAAGGTATTGCCAAGGATGCAACAGTAGCTTGTATACCCTCTGCAACTGCTGCAAAATGCCAGTCACAAAGGCCTGTGAAGACACTGAGATTACTATTTTTAGTGCAAGTTGCAGTGCTAAACTGATGTGCTCTGCTGAAAATAGGCACGCAGCATCACCATGTGGTGGACTGTCACAAAAAGTGCCTGTGTTAAGAATTAAGTGGCAGCGCTAAGCATTGGAAAACACCGGCTCAAATAAGCACTGGTTCTATATAAAAAGTATTAATTAGTTTGATCAAGTTGGGAAACAAGTCTTAGTTTCAAAATGCCAATTCTTTGCCTCCAATTCGTATTTTGGCACCACTCATCTAGTCTTAATGTCTACAATGCATTTGACCCGTGACGGCGGCGTGCGTTCATAGGCAGGCCGCAGTTCTGAATCCTTCTCTCCCCCTAACAATGCTATGTGTGTGCATTAGCACCTACACCCCCCCCCCCACACTTCTGCACATGGCATGGCGTCTGCAGTGGTGTTCGACTTGTGTGTTTTAATGTCACCGTTAGAAACGTCTTGTGATGTCACACCTATGCTGCTGGTAGCGCCGAGTACTTTTGATTTACAGGGGAGGGTAATTGGGGCTGTGTTGTCCGGCGGCCGCCATGGGCTCTGACCCGGTTCGGTAGTAATCGGAGCTGCCAGGTCAGTGCCTCCATATTGCCCACACGTCACTTCTCGCTGTTAGATCGAGCACACACGTCAACCGCTTGGACGTTCCCCCACAAGTAAGATGCCTTAATGATTAACAAGGCACTCCTCTATTCCTGGTCCAAGGGAGTTGTCACTTTCACCATGCAAACTCGCTAACCTCCACTTTTATTTTAAATCTCCTTTCCGACTGCTTTGTCCTTGTGCCCTCCTCGCTATTTCTGCAGAGCTGCAGGCTTCAGAACTGAGCTGTGCGAACTGCTGTTAGATATCCGTCCTGGTTTGCTTCTACGCGCTGTGCAGTTTATGACAGGTGTACCTAAGCGCACTGTTTGTTTCCTAATTTCCTGTTTTACTTGTAGCCCCCTTCCCGCCGTGTTCACCATGCTCCCGCCCCCCTCCTGTTGTCTGCATTTCCTTTGCTCCAGCCCCCCTCCCACTGTACTTTCGGTTCTAGTTTTCTACTTTGCTCCTGCCCCCCTTCCCGCTGTGTTCACTATGCTCTCGCCCCCATTCCCGCAGTGTTCACCATGCTCCCGCCCCCCTCCCGTTGTCTGCATTTCCTTTCCTCTATCAGCCGTCCCACACCGTGACTCTGATCGCTATTTCTGCAGAGCGGCAGACCACCCAGGATAATGTGTAGCATGACTAACCACTTATACGGGCCCAAAGGCGAGACCTATTGGCTATGCCAATGCTTGTTGTATATTGGAATTATCTCTGCCCCCCGCCAGGTATCCGGGATGGGAGCACCGTGGGCAATGGCATTAGCTAATAAAAGTATATATTGGGTCCATTTAGGTCTGTCCTGCAAGAAAACGTCAGCGGGACACAGTCTAACCCTGGTGCTCGACCTCCTGTAAGTGAATTAAGGGCAGCACTAACGTCTGCCTCGTCGAATACCTTATCATCAGGGTAGAAGTGTATCAATACAGATTCACAATCCTCTACTTCATCACTAGCATATTGAGCGGAGAAATGGCTGACCCACACATCTGGCTCAACATGATTTTCCGGGGGTGGTGCTACTCCTTCACTGCCCCATTTTACCAAGAACCAAAACCGTTGTGAATTTTTAATACCACAGGCACGTTTTAGATCCAACCACCTATCCTCATCCCAGGCTTTTTTGCAGAGAGGGTAACCTTCTTATATATGGTCCAAGCGGATCGCACTCTAGCCACGTTCAATGACTTGATAGCCTCGCTAAGGGCCCCACGGGCGTGTCTGCAATTAGTATTGTACCAGCAATGTTTTGCTTTAGTGTCTATAGTCCTGGCTATACTTGGTCTTTGGGAGTAAGATCGAATTTTTAAAAATAATGTATTGTGCAACTGTATAAAATCATTTAACAACTGATGTTAAAGAAGGGATATCTCCATCGCTTTTACTGTATTTTCCATCTCATTAGTTATGGAGGATAACATTTCCGGGCGCTCTAAAATCATGGGCCATTTGATTCGCTGCATGTAGTTTGATAGCTGGAGGTCGCAAGTAGTATATGTAGCATCAGTTTGTTCTTGTAGCCTCAAGTCCCTAAATACAAACCTAGAGCACAGTGGGTCCTGGTCACTCTCCACTCGTGCCTTCACTACCATGTCCTCAAGAATGTGCCATAGGTTCAAGCTAACTAAAACATAATCAATGCGACTTGAGTGATATCCACTATTGAATGTATTTGCCCATGTCTGTCGGAAGTGGTTCTACCATTGGCTGCCCTTAGGCCGTATTCTAAACAAAGGACTTTGGGGGGGCGTGGCCAAGATGGCGATCTGTTAGGTCGCACGTCTCGGAGGCTCCTCGCTCCTGGCCTTCTTGCCCGGTCACATCTCAGCTGTAAACCCCAGTAAAGCCGTTACAGACGACGGAAAAGAGAGATACGGCGGAGGGGCTGCCCAGGGTGCGGACATCGCGGAGCTCCGGTCCCGTTCAGCGCTCCCGGGCGGCCCGACGAGTGAAGGAGGCAGCGCGAGAAAATGGCGCCCAGGCCGGGCTGAGGCTAGAGCGGCCACCGGGGCTGCATCCGGGGGGCCCGCGACTGCGGAGCGAGAGGCATCGGCGCCTGGTGCACGCCCAGAGCAGGTGAGCGCCCTGAGCGACCACGGAGGAGCGGGCATAGCGGGGGAGCAGCGAGGAGCGGGGCCGGCGATCTCCCTGCCACGCCTGGGCAGCCGGTAAAGAGACTTCTAAGGTGCGCAACGAAAGCCCGGACGAACGCAATTCCCTGCAGATAGCGGTGCAGGGTTGCAACACATCAGCACAAGCGACACCAGGTGAGACAGGCGCCGAGAGGGGCCAGCCGGACGAGAACACGTAAAGGCGCGAACTGAGGGCGCCTGGCCACACTGAGGGGCGCCGCCATCTACAGAGCGGCGTAGAGGAGCTCCCCGACGGCGGCGCCGGTTACCAGGGGCTGCATGAAGTAAAAGAGGGATACCCGCCACAGCGGAGGCCAGGCAGGGACGAAGGGGCCCCCGCGGGTGGATGCATAGACAGAGCGGCGCTGAGGGCCCCTCGACACTGCCCCAGAGAGCCAAAGGCCTGCAGCCGAGACCGCCCACGACTGAGGGCGCGGTGGGCCTTGCGAGCAGGCCTACCACAGCGACACCGAGAGTGGGGTCTGGACTGAAGTGAGCGGCACCAGAACCACGAGGTGAGGCGGCGAGAGGGGTGACCGGCGCAGCAGCGGAGAGGGAAAAGGGGCTCCTACCCGGCCAGGGCCTTCGCCTGGCGGAGGCGCGAGGTCACGAGCGGAGATAGAGGGGGCCCCCACGGCTGGAAGCACAGAAGGGGCTAGATCGAGGGCCCAGCAGCTTTGCCCCAGAGAGCAAAAGGCCCGCAGCTACAACTGGAAATAGGCGGGAGCGAGGTGGAGCCTTGCCGGAAAGTCTGCCACAGTGCTACTGAGAGAGGGGCTTCGGCGGAAGCGTGAGACAGCAGGGCCGCGAGGTGAGGTGGCGAGAAAGGGGTTCTGCGCCGCTGTGGAGAGAAAGGGGGGACATATACCCGGCCAGGGCCTTCGCCTGGCCGAGGTGAGAGGACACAGACGATCAGTAGAGGAGCTAGGCACGGACCAGAGGGAGTCCTTGCTGGAGGGACTCTGCTTTGCGGTTGTCTTGGGCCCCTGAGCATCGCGGTAGGGAGAGGGGACCTTATTGGCAGCCAAAGAGCATCGAGGGGCCGCTGATCCGGGGACAGAGTGCAGAGGCTGGGAGGAGGCCGGACCTAGTGGGGGTCATACACCGCCGGCTGGCAGGGGGACCCACCTACCCTGATACCGCCGGCAGTAGTGCTATTCAGGCGCTCCAAGAACGTGACGTGCACCAAAGTTGACCCCTTACTAAGTGTGTGGCCCAACGATGTCTTCGGTAAGGAAGAAAGGGGAGGGATCCCTGAAAGAGATGCTCACCAAAGGATCCCTATCTGGGGAGAAGGGGGGTAGAACGTCCCCAGCTCCGAAAGCTCACACAGACACGGAAGAAGGAGAGGTCCCGATCACTCGCTCCTTCCTCGAATCACTCTTCAATATCCTTCGGGAGGACTTCCAAACGCTCAAAAGCGAGGTGACGTGCGAGGTGAAAGAGATCCGCCGCGATGTCGACGCGGTCGGGGAGAGAGTAGCAGCGATCGAAGACCGTGAACAAACCAAAGGCAAAGAGATTGAGCAACTTCAACAAGAGGTGATCAGTTTGCGAGACCAACAGTTGGACCTGCAGGCTCACACGGAGGACCTCGAAAATCGCTCAAGACGGAATAACATTTGCGTCAGGGGGGTCCCCTCGAAGGCGGAAGGGTCGGATGTGGCCCACTACCTCCAGGGACTGTTCCGAGAAATTCTGGGAGAATCACAAGACTTTGAAATCCGCATTGATCGGGCACACCGCGTGGGCCTGACGAGGCGTGCTCCTGCCCCTCCCCCAGATATACTTGCCTTCCTCCCGGACTTTCCTCTTAAAGAGCGCATACTGCGAGAGGCCCGGTCGAAACAACCCCTCAAATATCAAGGGCATGCTATAGCTCTCTACCAGGACCTGGCCTCCATCACACTACAAAAGAGGAAGGCCTTTAGAGAGGTGACCGCTCATCTGAGAGAACAAGGGGTGGCGTATTCCTGGGGTCACCCTTTTCGCCTGATATTTAAATGGAATGGCAAGCTTCACCAACTCAGGTCCCCCCAAGAAACTTGCAAGATACTCGGTTTGGAGCATCGGAGCCCGGAAGAGTCACCCAGCCGCACACAGAGGTCTTCGGGGGACGGCTGGCAGAGAGGGGGCCGCAGACGTTCGCCCAACCTCGAATTACGGCTGGATTCTGATACCATGGCACAAGAGAGACTGGCGGCCCTAGAAACAGTCTTGAAAGATACCGCCTCGACGGTCCACCCGTGACTTTAACAAATGGGTTGTATGGCATTGAAATTGCACTGGCCGGGGTGGGGGGGCCGGGGGCGGGGGGCCCGGGACACTTGGACCACACACACACCCCGATTTTCTATTTTCCACATGCCCACATCCTCGAATGATGGGCACTGGACAATGGTCGAACCCTGGGGCTTTTCGGTTGGGGTTAGGGAGGGATTGGGTGGGTTCCGGGTGGTTGGGATGGGGGAGGGAGGGCGGGGCTTCATGTTTGCGGATTGGGTGTTGTTGGGGTTAGGGAGGGGGGGGTAAGGGGAACCGTTGTGCTGTGCAGGGTGGGCTCCAAACAAGGGCCCGGTTCACAAACAAACGACGTCAGGACTCAAGGGGATCACCATGTAGACAAGGGGATCAAGCTCCCACAGATTCAGCAGATTGAATTTGTAACTGCCTCATGTCAAGATCCACACTTCAGATAATCACCCTTAATGTGAGAGGGCTAAACAACCCCATTAAGAGGAGAGCCATTCTGTCTTATCTAGAGAACTCCGGGGCGACGGTGTGCCTTTTGCAAGAGACCCATCTCCTCCCCAAAGACTGGCACCGGATGAGGTCCCGAGCCTTTCCCCAACAATTCTACTCCTCCACATCGGATAAGAAAGCAGGGGTGGCCATACTGATTGCTAAGACATTCCAGGGTACGGTGGGCGACAAGGTGGCGGAAGTAAAAGGCCGTCTACTGGCCCACACACTATGGGTGGGAGGTGCCCGTTTGGTAGTGGGTTCCCTTTACGCCCCCAACTCGGGACAAGAACACTTTCTCAAGGCGGCATTGTCGGAGGTCCTATGCTCACAAGACAGGAGAATAGTAGTGGGGGGTGACCTTAATCTGGTCATGGATGCAGAAAAAGACCGGTCCGGTCAGCGCTATGGCCAAACGGGGGCGCTATCCAAAACAGGGAGGGAATGGCTGAGGGATAGGGGCTTGGTGGACATGTGGAGGGTGGCTCATCCTCAAGTTACACAATTCTCCTTCTATTCTAATGCACACCATACCTACGCCAGACTAGATCATTTCATAGGGTCCACAGAACTAAACGCACTAGTAGATACAGTGAACATTACACCAGCAGCGCTCTCAGACCACGACGCAGTGACATTGACTCTCTCTATGCCCCCGATTCAAAGACCGCCGGGGAAGTGGCGACTCAGGGAAACCCTGCTCCAAAGAGCTGGAGTGACTCAGCAACTCCACAAATGCATCACTGATTACTTAGCGACGAAGGACTCCCCGGACACACCTCTTACGGCACTATGGGGGGCTCTTAAAGCCGTTGTGCGGGGCGAATTAATCGCCATCTCCGCCGCCGAAGCCAGAGAACGTAAGGACAAGAGGGAACTTCTCACGGGACGCGTGGTAGAGCTAGAGAGAATATACAGCCGCACCTGTGCACCTAGGGTATGGCGTCAATTGAAAGCAGCGAGGGCGCAATTAGCGACTCTGGACCTAGATAGAGCCGAATACGCGGCCCTTCGGCTCAAGCACTCCTACTATGTAGGGGGCGATAAAACGGGGCGTCTCCTAGCCAGCAAACTTAGAGCCCATGCCCAGCGCTCAAAAATACTGGCGCTTAAGAATGACAGGGGGGAGACAGTTGAACGGGACGACGAGATTGCAGAAGTCCTCCGGGACTTCTACTCCACACTATATGGCAAGGACTCACAAATGCGTGACAACGGGGAGACTTACCTTCAGGGAGCCGCCACGACGGTGCTGAACACTGCAGGGGCGGAAGCTTTAGATGCAACCATTAGGATTGAAGAAGTGATAGGTGCAATCTCCTGTCTCAAACCACTGAAATCGTCGGGTCCCGATGGCTTTTCGGCGGGATTTTATAAAGCCCTCTGCCCACTCCTCGCTCCGATCTTAACACGGCTTTTCAACTCCTTCCAGGGTCCTGGGACCATCCCCTCTGACATGCTGGCCGCTGATATCGTAGTCATTCCTAAGCCCGGGAAGGACACGACTCAATGTAGCTCATACCGCCCAATTTCCCTTCTCAATCTGGATTTAAAGCTGTTTACGGGGGTCCTAGCGGCTAGACTAGGCCCGCGTCTGCCCGGTATCATCGAACCGGACCAGTCCGGCTTCATCTACAATCGCCAGAGCAGTAATAACACCAAACGCATATTGCATCTGATAGACAAAGCCCACCGCACTAAGATGAGTGCTCTGCTGTTGTCGGTCGATGCCGAAAAGGCCTTCGACAGAGTCGATTGGGATTTTTTAGATAGAACTTTAGCCCACTTTGGCATTGGTGATCGATTCAGGGCCTGGGTGGCGAGCTGCTACGACAGGCCCCATGCTATAGTTAGGGTGAATGGCACGACCTCAAGGCCCTTTGAGATTCAGAGGGGCACGGGACAGGGGTGCCCGCTGTCACCCCTTCTCTTCGCGCTCTACGTGGAGCCTCTAGCACAAAAAATCAGGGACAATCCTGACATCTTAGGCATCCCATTTGGAGGGGAGCGGCATACGTTGAGCTTATACGCCGATGATATTCTGGCGACCTTGGAGTCCCCTGAGTGCTCTGTGCCAGCTTTTCTGCGGGAATTGACCTCCTTTGGCCGGGTCTCCGGTTTCAAGGTAAACGTGGGGAAATCCATGGTCTTACACCTTGGCTGTAGCGCAGACCTGCCGAGGGAAGGGCGTACACCATACGGAGAGCTCCAGACCCGAGACACCATCACTTATCTGGGGATAGATTTAGCTCCTACTATCACGCGGACAGTCACACAGAACTATGCTAAACTCCTCTCCCAAATCCAGAAAGACCTCCGACAATGGCAAAAGCACTCATTGTCGCTCCTTGGCCGTATTGCTGCTATAAAAATGAGTATCCTGCCTAAAGCGCTCTATATTTTCCAGACCATACCGGCCTGGCCCCCACCGGGGACCCTTCACAAGATACAGGGAGCGGTGCAACATTTCATTTGGGCAGGGGCTCGTCCTCGTATGCGCAGAGATCTTTCCCACAGACCCCCTGATACAGGAGGGTTGGGTATCCCAAACTTCCTGGAATATTTTAGGGCGTCACAACTTAGGCACCTGGTGGAGTGGAGCAGACCTGAGTCTGAAAAACGGTGGCTGTTCCAGGACCGAGCGCTAGCGAAGTTCTCTTTGTGGAAGGTGCCTTTTTTGAAGAGGCCGGATAGACCACCAAATCTCAAGGGTTCTCCAATCACGAATACAATACTACGAGTCTGGGACACGGTGGCCGTCAAACGCGGACTTACATACTTCCCCTCACCATTGACACCCCTATTCGATAATCCAGAGTTTACACTGGGGCTAGAGGGACGGGCGTTCTCGCAGTGGCGGGTCACTGACTGCAAGTCGGCGGGACATCTCTTCGATTTGGAGGGGTTCCTCCCATTTTCAGACGTGAAACAATCCTACGCAATAACGGCACCAAACCGATTCCAATACTTCCAACTCCGCCACTGGCTCCTCCATTCCGAAGTGCGGCCGCTGGTAAGCAGAAAGCTCACGACATATGAGAAATGGCTCATAACAAAATATTCTGATAAGAAGATGATCTCTGAACTGTATAACATGCTTCGTCCACCAGCTTCCTCCTCGCCCTTTGCGGGGCAAAAGCGCTGGGCGCGGGAAATTGGGAGGGACCTTACGGAGAAAGAATGGCGCGATATTTACTTCCGGGCCAACCACACGGCCCGCAATACGGCTAGTAGGGATGCGGCAGTCAAAGTGGTCACATACTGGTACTTGACACCAGCCAGACTGAACAAAGGGAACCCGGACCGTAGTCCGATGTGCTGGCGGGGCTGTGACGAAGAGGGTACACTAACCCATCTACTTTGGGACTGTAAGGAACAGACGGAATATTGGGCCGCCATTCTAGACGACATCGACAGACAATTTGAGACCGAAATTCCCCGATTCCCCGCCTACACACTTCTGGGGCTCCCTAACCCACTCACATACCCACTGAAGTCGATAAGGGGGAAACAGATGGGCCTGGCGTTGGGAGCAGTTGTCCAACATATCCTCTCCCTATGGGGCACACGGACCCGACCGACCCATACAGGTTGGTTACATAAGTTATGGTATATCATAGGCATGGAACGCATTCAAGCCACTCTAACGAACTGAGCAGACTCATTCAGAACCACCTGGCGTCTCTTATTGTCCCTGTTAGCATTAGAAATGAATGAGGTGACATGCCCAAAATACCTTCGGCTCACCGAAGCACAATCCACGATTGTGGTTACCCAATCTTCTAATTAATCGACGACCCTTACAAAGGGCTCTTAAGAGGCGATCACCCAGCACACCGGTTCAGGGATGGGGGGGTTGGGGGAAGGGGGGGGGCGGTGTTTAGGGTTTTTTTTTTTTTTTAATAATGCTTAGCCGGGTCAGACCCATGTTATATCTCAACAGTAATTGCCCCCCCGATCGTCCACGAAAGACTTACCGAGGCTCATACATGTTTGTGTGGGTCTGGCTTGTATGGGGGAGGAAGGCACTTCTGAAGACGAGATACGGGAATGTCCGATTACACATGTTCTTTTTCATATGCTTGCAAATCAATAAAACAAAGTTAACCATAAACAAAGGACTTTCAATTGGATGGCAGACTCGTCCATCGTTTGATTGGTGAGAGTTCCAGTAATGGAACGCCCCACTGCTCATCCTCCTCCCTTGCCGCATCATTATCCTCTTTATCAAAGGGTTCAAATGTCGTATTTAGATCCCCAACTATAACTACAGAGGCAGCCCCTGAAGGAATTTCTAAGAGCTCGCCTAAAGCATGAATGGTGTCAGATTTCCGCCCCCCACTGAGGCCTCTCGCATAAACATTATAAAAGTCAATAGGGCCATATTGATCAGACACCAAACTTATTGCAAGAATGTCATTGTTGGCTATAGGGAGGGCCAGGATTTTGAGGCCGATGTCCTGTCTTACCCACAATGTGAGGCCCCCCGATGGCCGACCTCTAGCACCCTGGATTGCCGAAATGTAAAAGTTGAGGTATCCAGGGTGGTATATGGGCTCTGTAGACCAGGTTTCCTGGAAAGCACAAATATCAAACTCCTCTATGAAATTATTCCAATCGGGAGCGTCACCCCTATGTCTCAAGCCAGCAATATTCCATGATAGTATTGTGATAGTGCGTGACGATGGATTTATACCTGGTATTTGGCCAGCCCTTGGGATAAAAGATCCTGGCGCCTGGTCTGGAACACACCTAGGAATACTAAGAGAGCTGGTCGACGTTAGAAGTATATCATCGGGGCGAGAGGTAATGAACTCACTTGTTTGTGTTTTAATGGCCTGTGAACTAGCAGCAGAGGGCGGAGGACACCTTCAATCAATCTCTCTAAGTGGAGACCCGGAGGTTTGGGGATCATTGGGATGTTTAAGAGTTAAGCCACTGATCTTGTCTGGGCGATTATATTTAAAACGGATAGTAGTATTGAAAAGATGTTGGGTGTGAAGGTCAAAGGCTACCAGGTTTTCTACTAGGTCACAGTGTGATAGTGTAAGGGCAATAGTGTCTGTGACAGATCCCAGAGTTGAGTGCCTTTTGACCCCTACTATGTCATCCCTTATTATAGCTCGACACCCCCTCACTTGCCGAATCCAATGAATGGCCTTATTGACCAAAGTTGCCTCGGCTTTGCTACGTGTCACAGGCGGGAGCTTAGGTACATTAGTCAAATATGTTATCCACTTCCACACGGGGGAAGTGTCAGTGCCAAGGGGCATGGAATGGTTGGTTACCTGCAAAGGGTGAGGACTTGCTTGGGGGCCCTGTACGTGGTTCGGGGTTGGAAAATGATGAAAAGAAACTCTATTATAGATTCCCCCACCCTGGAGCTCGGGTGCTTGTTGTGCTCCTTTGGCACTCCCATAGCTTACTTTACTACCACAAACACCAGTTACAGCCACCTGGGATTTACCGGATGTGAGACGCGGATCGGCCGACCCCACCTTGTCGTTTACTTGACTAATGGGCTTAGGACATAGAATTTCTTTTGAGGGATTGAACATCATTAAGAACCCTACTAAAGGATTCAGAGAGGTTACCTACGGCTGCCTTGAGCGCTCTAATTTCTTCTGCTAGATTAGTTATTTGCCCTAAAAGCAATCTTTGCAAGGGCGCCTCGTTGTAAGTGAGATTAGTTGGGTGGCTATGCTTTCACTAGCGTGGGCAACTTCTTTACTGGCATGGGACGCATAACCTGAAGGTGAGGATGCCCCCCTGTGTGGATGCTTTATTGCCATAGCGCCCCCTATTTGTGCCTCACTGCTCAGGTTGGTGTGCTTATCTAATACATCATTGTTATCCGTGAGGGGGGCAAATCTGTTACTAGAGGAGAAAACTAAGAGCTCATCTATTGGCGCTTGCTCCTCTATTGCCTCATTGTTAATCTCCGTGGGACTAGGATTTAAGACAGGCGGGGGTGGTTTCTTTCCCTTTACTCTATTAAATAACGATGGAATACGGCCTTGATGGGTGTTGTAAGCAGGGCTGCCCTGAGGCTGCATACTGGGTACTGGGATCGGTGTGCTGTTGGAATCAAGAAGGCCTTTGCATTCTGATAGTAAAATATCAATACGATTTAACACCCCATCCCCCCGCCCCCTTCGTTAGAGCTTGCGGCCTTTTTGCATTTCTTCGCCCTTTGTTTAATGGCAGCCTTTGGACCTTCTTCAGTGCCTTTGCGCTTTCCCAATATGGAACAAACACTCAGCGCAAAAAAAATTGCCTAAAAGCAATTACATGCAAGGTGGCTATAGGTGCGAAGCAAAATAGCCACTTATATACAAAGCCAATTTTGGTGCAAAAGACAGTACCTTTATCTTGTTGCGTGCATCCAGTTAAGAAAAAAGAAGAAAGTGCGGGGTTGCCAGATGACAAATGACAGAGAGGTGGCCCAGCCCAGCCTCTTCCTGGCTCGGACGGGCGCAGATGGGCCCGCCCTTGGCCCGGGCGCGGCTCGGGCACACCCGCGCTGCGGGAGGACTGAGGTGTTTTTAAAGAGCCTCCTGGCGCAGCTGTACCTCGTTTGCGGCAGGTAGCCACAAGGGAGGCTGGGTCCCGTAGTCCTAGCCCCCAGCAGTGCAGCAAAGCAGCAAGAAAAGCGTCCCGCGCTTCGGGAGGACGGAGGTGTTTTTAAAGCGCCTCCTGTCGCAGCTGTGGCTCGTTGGCGGCAAGTAGCCGCAAGGCAGACTGGGTCCCGTAGTCCTAGCCCTCAGCAGTGCAGCAAAGCGGCAAGAAAAGCGTCCTGGCTGCGGGAGGACTGAGGTGTTTTTAAAGCGCCTCCTAGCGCAGCCGTGGCTCGTTGGTGGCAGGTAGCTGCAAGGAAGGCTGGGTCCCGTAGTCCTAGCCCCCAGCAGTGCAGCAAAGCGGCAAGAATAGCATCCCACGCTGCGGGAGGACTGAGGTGTTTTTAAAGCGCCTCCCGGCGCAGCTGTGGCTCGTTGGCGGAAGGTAGCCGCAAGGGAGGCTGGGTCCCGTAGTCCTAGCCCCCAGCAGTGCAGTAAAGCGGCAAGAAAAGCGTCCCGCGCTGCGGGAGGACTGAGGTGTATTTAAAGCGCCTCCTGGCGCAGCTGTGGCTCGTTGGCAGCAGGTAGCCGCAAGGCAGGCTGGGTCCCGTAGTCCTAGCCCCCAGCAGTGCAGCAAAGCGGCAAGAAAAGCGTCCCGTGCTGCGGGAGGACTGAAGTGTTTTTAAAGCGCCTCCTGGCGCAGCTGTGGCTCGTTGGCGGCAGGTAGCAGCAAGGGAGGCTGGTTCCCGTAGTCCTAGCCCCCAGCAGTACAGCAAAGCGGCAAGAAAAGCGTCCCGCGCTGCGGGAGGACTGAGGTGTTTTATATATATATATTGTTTCGTTCTATTCACTGTCTTGATGCTTGTTTTAACTTTCATCTTCTTCTGTCTATTGGTCATTGCAGCTGATATATTCTATACAAGAATCTTGTTGGTTCAATAAACATTGAAAACGTACCTCTGTGCATTCTTTGTATATGTCTCTGAGCAAACGAGAGTACGAGTGTATGAGCGAAAGGTTCTAGATCTGTCTCCACGATTCCTGAGGGGTCAGGGCTGTCAATTTCAGTAATTGCCAGAACCATTCGCTCCCTGTCTAGGTTCAGGGGGGCATATGGTGGCACTGTGAGCTAGCTGTTCAATGGGACAATATATACTGCGGGGGTGCACGGAATCAGTTTAGCACATTCCAAAGTTTATGTTGTCCACAAACGTGCAGTTCCTACTGATTAGTGGAAACTACACAACAGCATAAAGAATCTTGGACAGGGTGAGCATTTTGAATTTTTCTTTCAGAAGAATGGCATTAAGTGAATGGAGGCCCATTATAGGCCTTAGGCCTCTGTCCTCCTCCTGTACAAGGAAGTAGCACAAATAGCACCCTTCAACTCTCTCCGAAGCCTGCACCTGTTTGATGGCTCCCTTGGCCAGCAGAAGGTTAATTTCTTGCAGCAAGATTGCGGAATGGTCCACTCTGATGTGGAGGGGGGGAGGGAACGGGGTGTGGGAGGAAGAAATGAAAGGCAGGGCATAGCTCTTTAGAATGATTTGTCAAATCTGTCTGAAGTGATGGTTCTTCAGTCAGGGAGCAAAAGTCGCTTCCTGTCTCCTATCGGCTGAGCACAGGCCTGTGAGGACAAGTTAAAGCAGCTTAGTAGTCGCTGCAGCAGGGGAGGGAGAGGTAGAAGGGAGTTGTCTCTTCTGGTGCAAACAGCTTCAGCCACTGCCATGATCTCTGCCCTGAAAGGACATTGTCTGCTGCTGCTGCATAGGTTGGAAGGGCTGGCGTTGCCTCTGGGCTATCCCTTGGAACAAGGCCTAAGGATTGTGCTGTGGTTTAACTGGTCTTCAATCGTTCAAACACCGAATCAGGCTTCTCTCCAAACAATCTAGAGCCATTGAAAGGTAAAGTCATAAGGGATGCCTGGACATCCCCTGAAAACCCCTGATAGTATTTAAGCATGCCTTCTAAGCATTACAATTGGTGCAATAGCTCAGCCCCCACGGCACGTCGTGTCCAAACTAGCACGCACGGCATACTTTACTGCGTCCTGGCCATCATGATTCATTTGAGCCTTCCAGAATGGCCATGTCCCATAAAGTATGAGTGTACCTACCCAGAAGGCACACTGCATTTAAGGATCTGAAGACCAAGCAGCCCAAAGAAAAACAATCTCTTTCCAAAGACATAACTACATTTCGAATGTCTATCTGGAGGATTGCTCAGAAAAGCATTAGGAGTGATTTTACTAGTCGATGCCTGTACCACCAGGCTTTCAGGCATAGGTTGCCTGTCAGAAAATAAAGGACAACGGGGCCAGTCTATGTCACCTGGCAACAGGACGACTGACCAAAGGGCCAAGCACGGTATAGACCAAGAGGCCATAAGAGTGTTCGTAAGAGGCTTGTTGAATAACAATAATGGCTAAAAACGAGATGGACCTGGTTGAAGTATCTCAGTTGAAAAGATAGCCATGCTTTTAACAGTAGGCAACTGTAAATCAAGAACTTCAGCTGCTCTTTCCACAACTACTGCAAAAGAGGCATTTTCTTACATTGGTGGCTCAAGTGGCGAGTCTAGCTCAGTCTCTGGGGAATGAATATAGCCCATTGGCATTTCGTAAATCCAGGTGTAGCCCATCATCAGTATAGTGAGTGGGAAGTAGGCTGTCCACCATCTCATCATGACCACTGTCATGGGGAACATTTTGTATAAGCTGAACTGTGTCAAAGAAGAATATACAAAAAGGCCTCCCGCTTCTCATAGTATAGGCATTGAGGCAGAGATCGGGGATTACAATCTGGTTGTCCCTTTGTTTTCTTATAGTGCGACACGGCCTGGGATGACTGCCAATGGCTCGGGTCAGATACTGGCATACAGAGAGGGTCCTGGGGGCAGTGGAGTCAGCATTAGTGCTGGCATGGAAGGGACTGGTGTGGACCCCGAGGCAAGACTGGAAGCATGAACCAGCTTCGAAGTGGGCCCAGGCATGGGTCCCAAAGGGCCCACCCGCTGAAGTCTAGCTAGAGTTACTAGCAGCCCCATGGGATGCCTCATGGCGTGCCAGAGGGTGACAGAAACATACGAAAAAGATGCAGCATAGACTCGTTGAAGGGTGCAATTTGCTGCATGGTTGGAAATGGACCTGGAAATTCGGGGAGTGCCAGGACCAACTGCGGGACTAGATCAGAGTCAGAAAACCCTTCTGGGGTGTGACACTTCAACTAGCGCCCTCAATCATTCTCTTCTGATTTCGAGTGACGGGATGGGGTCGATTCCCACTTCACCTTCTTGCGCGTCTTCACTTACTGGAAGATGTTGGGCCGAAACAGGACTTTGTGCAAGGCGGACTCCTTGAACAGGACCAAGAGCAACTTGGAGGGGGGTTTATAATTTGCCGAACTCCCACTCCTGGATCACCTTTGCACAATTTGAGTTGTGCATGGAGCCTAACCATCAAAAGCACACATCATGCGGGTGCATGGCCAACTTCTGCATCTTTGTATGAGCTTTACTTATATTTTTTACACATCAGTGGTATTCATCTGTTTTAGGAGTCCCCCCTGAGGAAGGACCAGTCGGTCCGAAATGCACTGGGGCAATGAATATTTAATAGTCGCAAGCAGAGCTGTATACTATGTTAACTGATGAAACAAATTATAAAATAATTTTTTTATCTTGATGGATTGAATATTGATGGAATTTGACAAATAAACATATGAAAGGGAGAATCATGATATGAATTTGGACACAGCCTGTTATCAGGCATCTGAAGAATGCATTGGGCTCTTTGGGACTACTCTAAGTATTGTTAAGTAACAATCATATTGTCATTAATGTGTTTGCAGATGGGCGGAGCACATGCCACAGAAGCACTAAAGTGAATCAAAGAGAAAACATTTAAAAGTGTCGGAGAACGGAGTGCATTTTTGAGATCTCGTAGAGTTACACATAATAGATTTCACATTAGGCTAGTTGTTTGAATGCAGATCTATAGAATTCTACTTTGAACATGGAATGCTGGAGGATATTTGGAAGAGGAAGTAGTCATAAAGTTAATATTTATGTGAGGGTTCTCTGTAACCCCACTTTGTCTCTTCATATGGTGATGAGGATGCCTCAATACACACATACACACACCCGGCACCTTCAAAACATGGCAGATGTTTAGGGACAAAGGCCAGGAAGTCCGTTCGAATCTCATTCAGTATAAGGCTATTCCAGTTCACCCAGGTTTCACATCTAGTTATTGTCAGAAATATAAGTATGAGACCACATTTCCACTGTGTTAGCCTAAAAGGAAGCTTGCATTGAGCAAAGGCATCACATAGTTTCAAGTTAAGGTTGCCTGGCCCTGTTCTTTCTTATGTTAGTTAATTTTGGTTGGCAGTAAATTTTACTTTGCCCTCTTCTGTCTGGCCAACCCGGTGGTAGGCGGGACTTATTTTTTTCCCCTGTCATATTTCCATGACGAACGATTAATAGCGGCTGAGATTAATTCAAGCATTCCATCCATCTCTTTTTTGTATACTTCAGTATTTCCATGGTCTGCCTGGGCATTTAAATAGCAACCACTGCCAGGGACAATGATAAATTCCCACAGGACCTGAATTCTCCTTGTCTCTAGCGCAAGTTGTGTTTTTATTCAGTATTCATCCCTCCTTTTATTTCGAGCATATCTGCAACCCCACTACCTGAGGAGTGCCTGCAACTCCTGCCCTGCTTTTTGTATGAATTAATTTGTTATATTTTGCATTAGCCTTGCTTGTACTGATAAAGATTGCCTGGCTCTTGTTTTGTTCTGTTCTTATTTTAGTTAATTTTGATTGGCAGTATATTTTACTTTACCCTCTTCTGAACGACATCCTAAAGTCAGGGGGGCTTTATTTTCCTTTACACTGTAGCAGCGTTACCCAAGTCAGCATAGGTGTTAAAGTAGTGACTGCTGCCCAGGCAAGTTGCTGGCGTGCAAAAGGTGCGTCAAAGGCAAGCTCGTCTACACCCAGACCAGGGGCCAGATATGCTACTCAGGTGAGGACCTTTTAGCCTTATTGTCACATAAGTATGTCTTAGCTGACAACACTTGCTACACGCTTAAAAATGAAAACCTGCATCATACCATTCCCCGGAGGAAAGTAGCCTCTAGAGCTAATACCACAGAAGGCTAACAGAAGCAGATGATTAAGACTGTGACTGAAAATTGAGGATTTCAAACCCACACCATTACTGAGTTGTGATGGTCGGAAGACTGGGATCTTTAGTAGAAGACCTAGCCCCAGAGAATTTAAAGATGTTTAATCTAAACAAAAACGGTAAGAAAGGTAGCGGTATAATGATTATTTAACATGAAACCTTCCCATAAAATGCCCCCTCTCCCCCAAGCAGACAACTAAAAGGCCTGGAATCGCTCTTTTTTTATTACAAATCTCACCTCATCTAAATATTTTTTTTTTGTTTGAAATCTTTTTCTTAATTTTCAAACAATATTATAGAACATCTACAATGTTAATATGAGCCTCAAGCAAGGAAACTACAAACATTTCAATCTATGTTGCTTCAGAAATGCTTGTCCATCAGCTCTAAGAACCACTGAGATCTGTCCAGGCTCGCCGGCTAACAGGTATTGACATTGTAAGTGAAAAGGGAGTTAAGCTAGTGATGGTATAGTAACATAGATAATATCACATTTTCTTCTCCTTGTACAGCAGCTCTATAAAAGGAAACATACAACCACAAAAAGAGAGAAAGAACAAAAGAAAAAGAATCAAGAACTGAAGAGGAGGGGACATAAAAGGGAAGGGGGCAGTCCCGGGAGGAGGGGGGGATTGGGAGGGAGCAATGCTCACGGTGCTGTGTTTTGAGATGTTCCGCAACTCTGGCCCCAGGAGGTATCCCGCCTTGTGTGGAGGCAGGGAAGAGGAGGGAGGGTAGCGAAAGCTTAGTGAATCTTCTATCTGTTCCGCCTCGTTCTGAGAGGTCCTTCCTTCTTGGGAGCAAAGCATCTTCAAACAGCTGAACGGCCCGTAGACGGGGGAATGGAGCGAGCGTGTTCCAATTTAGATAGATGTTGTACCAGTGGTTGCCAGATACGTGTGAATTTGACATCGGCGTGCACAAGGAGGCTGGAGAGAAGCTCCAACGCCATTACATGCCAGAGGCGGGTGAGCCACACCAAAGACGGGGGGGTTAAGGCCTTTTTCCAGTGGAGCGCGATAGTCTGTTTTGTTGCTCCTAACATGTGAAGTATCAAATGCCAGTCTGAGTAAGTCATGGCCTTAAGAGACTGAGGTTGAAGTCTCAGAACCACCTCCACAGGAGTGCTCGGATTGGGAAATCCTATTACATCTTTGATGTGGCTCAGTACATCTTTCCAAAAGATCATCAGGAGTGGGCAGGACCACCATATATGAATAAACGACCCCGTGTCTGCCCTACATCGCCAACACAGTGCCGTGGAAGTGGGGAACATTTTCTGGAGACGAAGGGGGGTATAGTACCAAGGTGTCATCACTTTGTACGCCCACTCTTGTTGTGTGATACTTTTAAAAGTGTTAGGGATGCCCCTCCATAGCTGGTCCCAATGCTCAGGAGGGGCATCCTCTGCAATGTCTATTTGACACTTCCGTTGATAATGATGGAGATGCAGAGGGCGAGAGCGTTGCAGGACCTTGTAGGTTCGGGAGATCAGGCCCTGCGAACCATCAAATGATCGCACTAACAGTTCAAAAGGGGTCAATGTGCGCGTGGCTCCCAGTGTAGTTCCAGTAGTATGTAACCAGTGCCTAATTTGATAATACTGAAAGTGTGCCCTGGGGGGAAGATGATAGTCCTGTCTACATTGGTCAAATGTTTTAAAAGTCTCTCCCACGAAGAGATCAGCTATCGTACGACACTCACCGGTCACCCAATCTTGAAACGAGTTAGGTTGTAGGGCCGGGGGGAAAACGGGGTTGCGGGCCAGGAGCGTGTTAGGGGAGGGGAATGAGGTAAGCCCATGACTAACCGCTACCTTGTCCAATATCTCCAGGACCGTTCTTGTGGGAGTAGCAATATAGGCACTGCGAGGACGCGCTCTTTTTGGTAGCCAGGCCAGATCCCATAGGGGGCGACAAGTCGCCGCCCTGTCCATATGAAACCAGTGCTTCTCGCTTTTGCGAACTACCCACATCGAGATAAAGTGCAAGTGCGACGCCCAATAATAGACAAGGAGATTGGGACATGCAAGACCCCCTCGGTCTTTTGGCAACATCAGGAGTTTGTTGGAAAATCTCGGTCTTCCCTTGCCCCAAATAAAGGAATTGACCTCAGCCTGAAGGCGTAGAATGCCCCGTTGGGGGATAGAGGTCGGGAGTGCCTGGAACAGGTACAATAGTTTGTGCAAACTAGACATCTTCACCGCATTAAGACGGCCCAACCACGATGTTGGGAGGGATTTCCATCTTCTAAGGTCCTCTCGAACAGAACTTCTGTACTCTGGCCGGTTAGCCTGAGTCCAAGAGTCCAGTGTGGCTGTGAGGTTAAGCCCCAAGTATCGAATAGAATGAGGGGCCCACTGGAACGGGGAGTGCATACTTAACTCTGCAATCTCGTGAGGGGAAAGGGTGAGGTTCAATGCCTGCTAATTGATAATATTAATTTTAAGCCCTGAGACGTTTTTGAATTGAGAAAGTATGAGAAGCAGTGCGGGGAAAGAGCTCTGAGGATCAGCAAGAGTCAGAAGCAGGTCATCCGCAAAGAGAGCAGCCTTATGTTCAATTCCCGCAAATGGAATGCCCCTAATCGCTATTGACTGGCGTATTGTAATTGCCAGGGGTTCTATGGCCAGGGCAAAGAGCAGGGGCGACAAGGGACACCCCTGGCGTGTTCCCCTGTGGATCTGAATCGGAGGGGCGAGTAGGCCATTAATTCTAATTTGTGCCGAGGGTGACATATAAGGGGCCATTATACGAGATTTCATGACCGGTCCCAGTCCTATCCTCCGTAGTACCGCTCTGAGAAAGGTCCAATCTACGCTGTCGAGCGCTTTCTCAGCGTCAAGATAGAGCAAAAATGCAGGAATATTACGCCGATGGGCTTTCTCCCCCAGTTAGGCTATCTGCCTGATGTTGTCTGCCCCCTGTCTTTGGTGAATGAAACCTGCCTGGTCCGGATCAACCAAGCCAGGAAGGAATGGTGCCAGACGATGTGCCAAAATTTTTGTAAATATTTTGGCGTCAACGTTAAGGAGGGAGATGGGGGGGTAGGAAGCACAGGATGCCGGATCTTTCCCCGGTTTAGGGATAAGAGCTATTTCCGCCTCTGCCATAGTAGGGGTCACACTGGCAGTGTCGGCGAAGGAGTTAAATAACCAAAGCATCGGAGCCTGCAGCTGGGGAAGGAAAAGGCGGTAGAAGGAGACCCTAAAGCCATCGGGCCCTGGAGATTTCCCCAGCGGCATGCTTTTTAAGGCTTTTAGAAGTTCTTCTGGAGTAAACCGATCCTCTAGTTGCTGAGCATGAGATGGATTTAGCGGTTACCAAGTGCACGAGGCGAGGAATGACTCAATCTCCTCCTGGGCGACTTCGCCATGGTCATAGAGGGAGGAGAAAAAAGTACAGAAAGCCCGTTGTTTATCCGCTTCCGATGTGGCCCATTGATCCTTACCGATCTCGATCCTGGAGATATGGTTCCGAGAGATGCGCATACGGAGCCGACGAGCCAATAAGGAGCCCACCTTGTTCCCCCCTTCATAAAATGTTTGTTTCAGCTTTATTTACCCGAAGTGCTTTTAATTGACCCCGGAGCGAGGCTAAGCATTTTTTATGCTGTCTGGAGGGTGCGGCGTGCTCCCGTCTCTCCAGTACTTTAATATCGCTGGAGAGGCCGGCTTCGACCAGGCGAGATTCACGCGTTCGGGCAATTGAAATTGAGGTAATAACGCCTCGGATGGTTGCCTTGAATGCATCCCAGAGTACATGGTCGCTAGTGTTGGGAAGAACATTTGTTTCAAAGTACGTTTGGATTGCCTGACGAATTTCAGCCACGTTGACCTGATCCCGTAAGATATGTGGGGGGGAGCCTCAAGCGAGGGACGGAGCGTGCTGTCACACCCAGGCCTGCCAGGGTGATTTCGAGATGGGCATGATTCGAGATCGATATGTCCGATATATTTGCGGACTCTAGCGAGCGAATAAGTGACTGAGATAGGAAGAAGTGGTCTATACGGGAGCAAGACCGATGAACATGCGAATAGAAAGTATAATCCCTTGTGCCTGGTTCTGCATAACTTGAAATAGAAGGAAAAGAGTTCTCTTAGTGCACTCGATTTCTCAGAAATACTCTACTACTTTTAACATTTATTGTGTGCTACTCCATCTACAGCACTATGTCTAGCAGTGCCTAAAAACATATGAAAAAATGTCAGGTTAGGCGAACCAGTCCCTGTTGGATGGGTGCACTTTTTCAACGAAACCCGATGGTTTTTATTCCAAACTATGATGCCCTATCTATATCAAAAGTTATAACTTTCCAAACACTATGAAATGTGATTACTAAGCAATTAAATCAACAATCAATAAAATTGATGATGAAATTAAGTAAGAATCGTTTGGAAAGTTATAATTTTTGATATAGATAGTGCATCATAGTTTGGAATAGAAACCATCGGGTTTCGTTGAAAAAGTGCACCCATCCAACAGGGACTGGTTCTGCATAACGCCACGTAGCCAGAAGGCCCAAGGCCTCGAAGTCCTGCTTGAGCGCTGCAAACATATCTCCAATACCTTGAAAGGAGGACGAGCTGCGGTCTAGGCATGGGTCCCAGACAAGGTTAAAGTCCCCCCCCAAGAGGATCGGCCCGTTTCTTGAGAGACCAGCTCCTTCAATAGGTTCCTGATATATGTGTCTTGAGAGTGGTTAGGGGCATAAATGTTGATCAATGTAAGGGGTCTGTTATGAACTAGCACCTTAAGCTTTAAATACCACCCCTCCCTATCTCGGACCATCCGGACTCCCTGTATGCGTATGCCTGACTTAAGGAGAATGGCCACCCCCACTGTTTCAGATGTTGAAGAGGCCCATGCTTGGCCAGGGTATTTAGGATGTGTCATGCGCTTTGTGTCTGCCTGTAAAAGGTGAGTTTCTTGTAAGAAAATAATATCTGGGAATTGAATCAGGAGGTAGCGCCAAACCTGTCGCCGTTTATTAGGCGTATTAAGCCCTTTCACATTAAGGGAAAGACATTTAATCTGCGCCATGGTCAGTCATGCGCGAAAGAGGACGCCATTTTAAAAAAACAATATCTCCCCACCCCGCTCCCAAAGGCCTCTCAAGCCCAACCAATGAAACATGACTGTGAAATGGAGAATGTGAAAAAAGGTATGCCCACTGATTGAGACCACTGAACACCATATTCTCCAAGGCCAAAGATCGTTTGCAGTAAGGAGGTCGAGCGGCAGGGTGAATTGCAATTTCCCCCCCCTAAGGGACCCACAAGAAGGAAGGAGAAGAGGGAAAAGGAAGAAAAGAAAAAAACAATTCAAGCAAAGAACAGGCCAACAGGGCCATAATAGACAATTCCAGTCCTGGAGAAGCCCATTGGTATGAACCAGGGCGACTCTGAGGAAGTCCCTCCTCATATGGGCCAATTGTATGGCGGGGGTGCCAGCAGGAACGTGTAGTTGGTCCCTACCACTCCGTCCAGCGGCCGGTCCACTCTATAATGATGGGGAGTCAGACTTAGTACCCCCCCAAGGGATTCTGGGATTTCTTGATACAAAATCATGTCTGGAGGTGAATTAACCCAGATTAGAGAGGGCTCCCTGGTCAAACAAATAATCCATGGAGATCACGGACACATAGGGTTTGGCACTCATCGCCCCCCGGCCGGGGTTCCTAAGCAATCTAAGGGCTATGTTCATTTGTTCAAGAGGCAGCAGGGGAAGAGGGCCCAGAGGCCGGCCGAGAGCGGGCCGGGGACCACGCACCGCCCATGGATTGAAGATGGTGGATAATGTCCTGTTTAGTCTGCTGTGAAGTGTCGCTTGGCCTCCGAGCCTGACCCCGAGGGGGAGGTACAGTAGACCATTCCAGGCGAAGAGAGGTCCTAGGGCAGGCAGCACCCGAGGCCGAACTAGTGTGTCGGGAATCCAACTGAAGCTGGAGCAGCTGTTGAGCCACCTTCAAGGATCTAATAGACCGACGTCTACCCTCCCATATGAAAATTAGGGAAAAGGGGTACCCCTAATGATACTTGATTTTAAGATCCCTCAATTTGTCAGTAACTGGTTTAAATTCCCTGCGTCGTCGCAGAGTGACTGGGGCTAGATGCTGGAAAATTTGTTTGGGGTGCCCTCCGTAAGAGAGATCCGATTTTTCCCTGGAAGCACGAAGAATTGCCTCCATCTCGGTGAAGAAGTGCACTCGGGTTAAGATATCATGGATTACATTCGGATTGTCACGGGGGGCTGGCACTCGGTGTGCTCTATCTAGTGTAGGGGGGAGGCGTCTTCATCACCCCTAATCTCCTGGAGAAGTTCCGCCATGTAAGTCATTATGTCTTGGCCCTCCGCGCCCCTAGGGACCCCTCTAATACGTAGGTTATTCCTCCGGCTCCTATTTTCCAAGTCCTCTTGTTTGATCTGGAGTTCCATGTGCTGGTATTCGAGCGTTGCCATGCGGCGCCAGAGTTCCTCCTGGTCCTCCGTCTGTGTGTTCAGTGTTCGTTCGAGGTCGTCGACTTTGGTTCCAATTTCCGTCACCTCGCGCCGGATGTCTTGAAGGCAGGACTTGAACTCTAATTTGAGTGTGCCAATTTCTGCCTTTATCTCCTGGAAGAAATTGGTCATGAAGGCTTGTGTGAGGGGGCTCGCCTCAGTCCCCACCGGGGATGCCGCCATCATGGGGGCCTGTTGAGCCACCGCAGTAGAAGGTGGTTTCGCCCAGAGCGAGGCGACTGTTGTTTCTTTAGAGGCACCAGAAGCAGTGTCTTTTCCCCCTTTAGTGCAGGGCATGCTTTGGCAGGGATACCCGTTGATCCGTATAATCCGCTCTCGGGGCGGTCTCCGGGGTATTAGTCCAGGGGAGGCAGAAGAGTCACCCCCGAAATCCCCCAGTCTAGGGTTATCAAGAAGGTCCCAAAGGGGAGGCCTAGGCGAGGGATCCCCTCGGGAGGGGGGGGAATTGCGGCCCAGAGGCCAGAGAGATGATATTGGGCGCTCACACTCCTGCCGCCCAGTGCCACAGCCAAGGCCCCAGCAAGGTTCCATATTGGGGGGGGGGGTCGCCCCGACAGCCAATCCTGCCCCAGCTGTGTCACAAGAGTACATTCAGACGATGGGGGATGCAGTGAGGATAATGGGGTACGGACAGGGACCGAACGGAGGCCAACACGATCTAAACCTGCGGGCCCTGATCGCGCCAGTGGTCGAGGGAGAGAGAAATGCAGTCAGGCTCCGATTCGCTGCCCGACTGGGCAGCCGATCACACCAAGTATTCACCCGAGAGGAACCAACTGAGTCCCGGCATCAAGGGAGCCCTCTCAGAAATACAGGCCCGGGTCCCCTCCATATCACCAGCAAAAGTCAAGGATTGGCGGAGGAGTGAAGGGGGCCTAGTTAGCTGGCCGAGTACACAGCCGATCCTCTCCGCCCCTGCAGGGCACACAGATGGTCCCCACTCCGGCCACGGGCCCCCTCCTCACCTCCGCTCTTGCGCCATGGTGCCGTGCGCTCTACCTCAGGATCGTCCAAGCGGGCCCGGAGGCGACGTCAGTTCACCTCTCTTCCTCCACCGCGATGCTCAGGCCCCCCCGGGTCCAGGAGCAAGAAATCAGTGCCTCCCCCACACCGGGGGGACACAGGATCGCTCACTTCACCCCCACCGGGGGGCCACAGCCCAGACTCAGCGGAGGTAGCGTGGCGGGTTCACCTCCCTTCGCGGGGAGAAGGCCCACAATATAGCGGCTCAATGGTGGACCCGCTGGTTGCCGACACACTTTAAATCCAGGGAGGGACCCAGTCCTCAGGGCTCCCTCCCAGACGTAGCAGGTCCGCAGGGTGGCGGAAGGAGGGTCCGATGTGCCGGCAGTGTTTGTTGCCGGCCTCCGGCAAAGAGAGTCCGCCCCAGAACAACCGCAGGGCCGGAGGGCCGCCTCAAAAGTTGCCAGGCTCAATTTAATCAAGGTTGCGCGGGTGGTGGCCGGGGCCCGGTCCGCAACCCCCGGTCCCCCAAGGCCAGCCCCCGGACGGCGAGTCAGTAGCCAGGTCCCCTCTGCAGAACTCCTGGGCCGCAGCAAAACCGTCCGGCTCCATCAGGGCTGGAGCCAAGATGGCGGTTGAAGGCGCTTCCACCGGAAAGTTGCTCACAGCAGCCCCAGGCACAGAACCGGAGTCCTTCACGGGGCAACCAAGGTGGTGCTGGGAAGTTTCACGTACCCCAGGATAGGGTCAGGCCGTGTCCTTGAAGTTTCACAGCTGCTATATGCGTTTGGCCGGCCGCTGGGAGACGGAGCAGACATGGAGCGCGTCTTACTCCATCGGAGTCTTGGCCACGCCCCCCTAAATATTATTTTTATACTCCTCTATCAGCTCCAAATATTTTAACGACTATTGTGAATATTTGACCGACATCATGGCAAATTGTGCTACTTTGGTTGATCACTTAGTTGTCCTTGAAGACTTCACTCTGGGCCAGATATTAGCAATTTTTAATGCTCTGCTCCACAATAAAGTATACGAAAAAGTGATGGATGAAATGCTTGACTTAATCTCAGCCACTGGTAATTACTCGGGGCATCCCAATCCATTGTTATTTTGCACACCATGGCACCTAAGTTTGGACCCAGCTATATGCCAATCAGTCTTGTCCATGCTCTAATCGGAACAGTCCAGCCTGAAATACAAAGCCAGGTCCTCCCTGAAACGGAAGACAAGCAACCCAGGACCGGTCTCGCCCTTGTTATGGCCTCATCAGCCGGGTACAGCTTGGTTCCAGTGACACAGTGTGCACGGGACCCATGTCTGGGCATACATGTGCCACTTAGGGCGACACACTAAAGTATACAAAAAAGGGATAGACAAAAAAGGGATAGATGGAATGCTTGAATTAATCTTAGCCTCTGGTAATTACTCGGGCCACATCCCAATCCACTGTTATTTTGCATACCATGTCACCTTAGTTTGGATCCAGCTATAGGCAAATCAAACTTTACCCTGCTCCAATTGGAACAGTCCAGCCCGAACTGCAAAGCCAGGTCCTCCCCTGAACCGGAGCAAGAGCAACTCACGACTGGTTTTGGGCCAAGCAGGGTCAAGACTGATGGCGTTTACAACAATAATATCCCTACCGAAAGTGATGTATTCTCTCTAGAATTTTCCGATTCATATTTCCTCCTCTTTTGGAAATGTCACTTTTCTTCTGGACTTCCTGTGGATAGGAAAAGCCCCTAACATTGCTATTGCAAAATATTTTAAGGCACCTTGTTGTCGGGGCCTCATCCTGATAGATATTCTATCTTACCAACGGGTGATACACTTACTGGTCACAAATGATTGGATCTTCAGGTCTCAGAATGACCGAGTTATGGCAAGGAATGCTGGGAATGTGTAATCATCTCAGTTACATTTATGGATGGCGAACTCCCTCATGTTACCTCTGGCCAACATGGTACTTTGGAAGTCGAGCATTGTTCCCTTCGCACCTTCAATTAAGAAGTACAATTAACAGGGAAGACCCTCCCCTCTTCGACTAATGAGCACCTACCATGAGTTTACACACTGAGGGCTTCTCATGATGAGACTAGATAGGGATCAATCAGTCTGCTTTTGTAAGTGTGTGTGTCACCTTTCCTGGAGTACATTTCGACTGTATGATTTCTCCAAATGTCAATGGTATAATGATATCTGATTTTCTATGTTTTTGTTACTTCAATAAATGGCAAAACATTTTTAGAAACATAAGGAATGCAGGCAGGAGGTGCCAAGGTGGCAATGATTACCTAATCACTGGTGCAAAGGAAATTATGTGTCTGAAGATCCTAGTATGATTTCAATAGCTCACCCTTAAAGCTGAGATGTACTGAACTGCATTCCAGAGAGTGGAGATTATGAAGTGCAAGGACTGGTCGCTAAATCTGCTGTTTCTAGACTGTAGATGGGCAGTAGGATCTGGGAGGTTGACTCCTGGCTGGTAGGCAAGGCTGCCAAATCTTAGATCTGTAGGCAGTAGACCAGCTGAGGAGAACCTTGTGGTCTATACCAAGTCTTGAACAGAGCTCTACTTTAGTTAGATGACAATATAGAACCCTCAAGGCAGGCTTGATGTGTCTGTGTCATTTTACAGCAAATATTTGTCAACACCATAATTCTGCATTCTTTTTAGTTTGTAGTTGTCCTGCGTTAGAACTGAGATGTAGGGTGGGGGTTAGGGTTGAGGCCTACAGATGCAGAGGTCGGCAAAAGCAACCTCTCCCTCTCAAAGTCCATTCAGATGTGAGCTCATGACCTTGACATAGAGCATAGCCAATCACTGACGGAGGTGGCCTTTGTTGTGAAGAAATAAACCACAAAGTCCAGATATGTGGAATAAATTATTTATTTCAACATTCAGAAAAGGAGTCACTGCTTTTAGAAAAGTGTTTTTATACAAGGCAACATATGTTTTAGGTGTGGAAATCCACCAACATGAAAGGAAATAAGTTGTCACCAGTGAAAAAAATTACATGTAGATTGTGTTCCAAAATTGGACACTTTGCCAAAGTGTGCCAGAGTTCACATAATAGCTTGACAAAGGTAGTGAGTGTGGTTGAAGAAAAATCTTCAGAAGAACCAAGCCAGCATCTCCATCAAGAGTTCCAAGACATTATGTTGGTGGTTACCGAAGATGGTTTTACTAAATGGACCCTTCAGAATGTGTAGATCCATATACTGGGGTTGTTGTGAATGGTAAAAGTTTAAGATTGTTAGTACATTACACAAGACCTTTTTCAGGAAATTTGGGGAAATAGAGAGCTGCTTCCTCTGGACAGGTCTCCTGTCTCCTAAGAGGGAAGAAAAATAGAATTGGTAGGCTACATTGAGGATGTCCTTGAATTTATAGGACGTAAAATCCCAGGGAAAATGTATGTTGCCATCAGAGGCCTCAATATCTTTAGGATGGTTTTATCAAGGACTACTTGGGATAGTTTTTTGACTCCGTGCCAAAGAACAGGTCTTTCTCATTAAGGACCAATCCGCCCTTGATTATTTTATCCATGAATTCTCCAGGATATTTTCAAATAAGCTACGCAATATAAAAGGGTATAAATATCAAATCAAAGTGAAAGAACATGCTGTCCCTGTAAAACACAAGGTATAAGCAGTTCTGTTTAGTTTGCGAACTGACTTTGAGAAAGAATTGCTACTGCTATGTGAGAAAGGCGTCATGAAACCTGCAGAGTCAAAGTCATGATTATCCCCTTTAGCAATGACTCAAAAGCAAAATAGGTCTATGAAAGCATGAGATGATTTACTCAATCTCAATTGAGAATTTTTGGTGGATTCTCATCCCCTGCCCAAGATCAAGGAGTTACTCGAAATGCTGGTGGGTGCAGAAAGGTTCTCAAAAATCGATTAGACCTCTGGCTATCACCTGGTTGACTTGGAAGAAGAGTCTAGACATCTCAATGCATTCAGTTCCAACTCTGGCATGCTTCAATACTGCTGTATGCCATTTGGGTTGGCATTGGCAGCATCAGTGTTTCAAAGGATTATGTTCCATCTTCTGGGTTATGTGAAAGGTGTTCCCATTTTCCAAGACAACGTATTCGTTTTTACATTCTCAATATATTCATTGAGCGTGGTATGGTGATAAAAAAAATTGAATTTTGGGAAAAAAGAAATCACATTTTTGGATAATGTTTTTTTCAATCAGGGGATAAAATCTAGGCCTGGTATGTCAGGGCTGTGGTATATTGCCCAACCCCAAAAGACAAAGACGAACTACTTTCTTTTGTTGGTTTATATGAATTCTATCCAAAATTAATTCCTGACTATGCCTCAATTATTCAAGTTTGTTAAATGTGCTAAAAAATGATGTGCCTTTTGTATGGGATGAAGCTTGTCAAGCAACAATTGACAAGGTAAAATGTGAAATGAAATGACAAATGCTAGCCAGGAGTGAGGAACATTGCAAATGGAGGCATAAATACAAGAGTGTCAAGAGCAGTGGGCTTCAGCCACCGAGAACGTCTATGCCTGACCATTCTTGTACACTGAAAGGGTTACTCAGAAAGCTGCCCTCTACAAGGCGGGAGAAGATTCAGATTTGGACATAGCTATCCTAGTTGCTTTGGCTTCCCTGTAGACGTTTATGGCAGGAGAAGGCATTCACGTGGACAGAGGGATTAACCAATTGGGTCCTACCCAGACGTACAACTCAGAGGAGTATGAAGTAGTAGTGTAGGGAATGAGAAGGAATAATGGTTTTAGCCGGGATGCAAAAGGCTCCCCTTCTCAAAATAAGTTCTCCATATGAAATCCTTCCTTCTGAATGACTGCATTTCATATGTGGGCATGTCCCATATTTGCCTCTTGGCAGAGGTCTTACAAAATCCTATGCACCTAAAATAGTAGGTTGAGTGCCTCTTTGAAGTCTGTTAGGGATTGCCTATGACCCATTTTGTGAGGAAGTGAGTACCAACATTGAGGACATTTGAATAGAGAAGGCTCTGCCACGCAGGTAGGTGCGGTTAAACCGAGAAACAGTCAGTAACCACAATTTTAAATTCTGGAGAGAGGATAAGTAAGAATTATATTGGTTAGGTAGGTCAGTGCATGATCATTTAGGTATCTGCATATAACAGAATGTAACTATTCATTATTTTCCATCTATGCATGGAGATTAAGATTGTGAACAAATGGTCTGTTTTTGATACCCCTCAATTAGCTTTAGGGTCCGATTCTAACCCCCTTGCAACCAGTGGATCTGGTATACTGGTAGATCAGTGAACATAATAATACAATAATTGAGCCAGTTGTCAGTGGTGGTCCCACCGCTAAGGGTCTATGTATGAAAGGCAGTTCTGGAAGATTGTATTTGTATTAAGCGATGAAAGCAGCTGCCTGCTATTGTACCAATCTGATCATTGAGGGTACAGTTTGCATCAAAAATAAGACCATGCTATCCATCTCGGGTGGCATGGGCTTGACATCCGTCAGACACAGAGACATACGCACTCTCTCGCTCTCTCTCATTAAGTCACTTTCACTATCACCACAATTCTGGTACCAACAGCTCACTAAAGGACATGTCCAATAAACAAATAGCTGCAGGGAAAGTCCCGTGGAACAGATCCCAGTTAAAGAAAGAAAACTTCTCAGAAAAACATGTTTCATTTTTAAAGGACTTCCCTTTTAATCAAATGTGAATCATATCTTCTATTCAGTTAACAAGAAACTCAGTGGACAAAAACAGAAATACAGTTTTAAGAACTTTGAGAAATATTTTAGAATTTTATGCCAGACAGTGGCCGCTTACTTGTTCTTGAACTTGGTAAGCAGTATTGTAAGTGTTTCTTGCATCATAATTGGTACCATAATTTACAAATGCACTGCCTATTTAGTTTTACCATCAATGATGTATTTATGTTACCTAGCCTACACTCAGTGAAGCGCTTATTGGATCATTGTACACAATTTGCATGACAGCAACAAATAAAAGACCAAAACAGCAAAGCAAAAAAATGATAGTTACTTCTATAAGCACTACATTTCAGTCAATGTCAATGCTAAACAAGCAGTTCGCTGAAAGACATGCTAAACAAGCAGTTCACTGAAAGACAGTAAGTAGCCGCTGCCGAACACACAGACAGCTGAGAGGAGGAGAAGCCGTGCTCTTCGGATTCCTGCACCGCTGGGGGAAACCACAATCCCCATCATCCCCTGGGGCGCCTCTTGTGAATTAAACCATGACGCCGACCCGCAGCGCAGGATGCACGCGTGGGCATGCCCGGGCCCGTCCACGTCCATCAGCGCCAGGAAGAGGCCGGGCTGGGCCACCCCTTTAACTTCTAGGCACTGGCATCTGCCTTACCATCCTACCCAGAATGGGCAAACACAAGGCCAAAACCGTAAACCACGGAGAAGAAACCATTAACACTCTGTACTTCTTCTTGACGAGGGCGGCCAACTTATTATCCAAGGAGATCGAATTAACAGAACGCCGGCTTTCGCTAGAGGAGGTAAGGCCCAAATCAGTAGCTCTGTCAAGCTCTGTCATTATGTCTATAAGCGATGGCCCTCACACAAGACCCTGTAGCAATTCTGCAAACCCCTGTGAAGTGGACCATAGCCCACCGGAAGAACCGCCAGTAAAGAGGAAAATGGGAGGAACGAAGAGCAACAAGATAACAAAAATCTCCAAAACGGTGGGGACTGAAGCTGCTTTGAGACCGGGTTCATTGATTGGTAATGACGAACTATGCCAAAGAATAGAGCAGGTCATGACATTACTCCTTCAACCGGTTCTCTGCAGACTGGCAAAAATTGAAGAGGCACTAACTATTCTTACTAATCGTGGGGCTGGCCCTAATTGGGAGGGGGGGGTCTTAAAGATGGGGACCATTCAAGGGACTGGACATTCATTAACAACACCACTAACTTTGACTATGGGCCCTGTAGTGCCCACCGCACCACAACAACAGGGATCATTAACAACAAGAGGAGACGTGAGGGGGGATGGTCACTCTAATTTACAGCATCATCTATGGACAATCAAAGGCTATCATCAACACCTACTCAGTCATTTCAGCTCCTTCTGAGGTAGGATTCCGTATCAGCTGAAGGAATACAGTTCCATGGTACAATGGGACATAAACTCCCCAATATGGTCGAAGTGAGGGGGAGGGCGAGTATTGCAGGAGGCCAAGCGGGAGAATGGGAATTTTTCTTAGGGAACAGAGGGTTAAAATGCTACCAACTTTAGATCTCCCCCAGCAGCTTTCCCATATGCTTTAATTCTGGCCAATACCACCAAGCTGAAATGCAATCAAACTGAGTCCACGGAACAATTAACTAGGCATTACATTGGCTGACAAAATTTAACAAGGGGGAACAAGAGCTCACCAGACATATTATCGCGGCAAGGAGAGTGGCCTGGGTGGGTCATTCACCTAAAACTATAAGGGCTGACTGTATCGTTGTCAATTTTAATAGCTCCCGATTGGTAGGGGACCTAATGAGCTCACTCCCAAATATACCCACGTTCAACACCCAGATCTTTACTCTTTCCATGTGTTATATATATCTCTGCAACACACGTTTTTTTTTTTTTTTAAACCGCTGAGGCCAAACCTCACGGAGAAGGATTGGGGTAGAATTGTAACACATTTCCCTTCTTTCCGCCCCAATCCCAGGCCCGAAAGGAAAAATATAGGTATGGGTAGTCGATATGCCCCATTGGAAGGTCTTGAGGCCTGTTAATGACAGGGTAAAGATATAAAGTCTCTAGCCGTGGCCATGAACCCTCCTTTGAAATTACTGAAAGAAGCAGAACCAATAGGGGAAGATAAGGCAACATTAAAAATTATTTCCTGTAACATAGAAGGTCTTAGTCAGAAACTAGATGACCCCAACTGGATAGGGATAGTTGAGAACGTTGATATTATATGCCTCCAGGAAACTTGGGTTACAGCAAGACTTATATGGATGGCTATCGTTCATTTCAAACGGCAGCCATCCCCTCTAGAGCCGGTCAAGCGAGAGGAGACATACTAACCCTAATAATGAACAAAGTTAGATTTAATATAATCAGATTTCTAAATGAGTCCCTGTATTTCCACATACTGCTATGCGAAGGCAACAAAAGATGGGACTGGATTTTACTGAACTTTTATAACAATAATTGTGGCAGTAACATGGATACAGTGGTGGACACACTGGAGAAAGTACTTGCCTCCATCCTTAAGGACCACCATAAAAGTCTTAACATATTATGGCTTAGAGACTTTAATGCCCATGGCTGTAATAAGCTGGGAAAACCTGTATGCAGAGTGGCCGATGGAGAGGCAGGGCCTATTTCACACTGCTTCCACAATGATTATGGTAATGCCCTCAATAGATTGTTAATAACCAGGATCTAGAGATAATTAACACAGTTGACCCTAACACAGGTCTATTAGTGCCCACATTTGGCTCCTTGTCCAATGGTTCTACTATTGATTTCATTGTTGCCTCCGTAGCTTTTTCCGGGCAATTTACACATGTCGAATCCAAATTCTTAGCTTTTAGCGATCACGCGCCTAATGTCAAATGAAATGGGGAAATGGGCATAAGCACCCAGTTATCAAAGCACCAAAGCCACTGATAGCAAGGAGGAATGGCATTGTGTTTAAATGGGATAAGATCGATATGGTGAAATTTGCCCTAAGTATCATTGCTAAAAGCAGATGGAGATATTGACCTGTCTAGATCTAAATTCAGACATGCGAGACACAATGTCAGCTTTTGAAGGGCTTCTAGGAGAAATTAAAAGTAATCTGCTCTGCCCTGATCTTCCCAACAGATCCAAAACAGTGCGCTGGTTTGACAGGGCATGTTCAAAGGCATTAAAAACCTACATGCAGCTCTCAGGAATACCCCAAGAGACAAGGTTCTAGTGAGGCACCTGTGTTGCCGATATAAATAAGCTAGGAGATCTAGACTAAGAGGCCTGAAGGAGGAGGCATGGGACAAGCTATGCCAGGCAGCAGTTTAGAAAAATAGCAGGGATTTTTTAGAGTACAATCAATGCACCATTCCTCAAAGATGAAAGTGACCCCAACCTAGCATTATACGTAAGAGAGGATGCCTGGGTGGCCCATTTTGTCAGAATTTTTGGGGTGTTAGATGAGGTCACGGTGACCTCACGTGGTATCCCACAGGCTGACCAAAGGGGCAATATGTTTTTTGGCTTGGCGATATGGTTTGGAGCAGTGCAGCACTACCAAGGCCCCGGGACCGGATGGGGTTCCCATAGACTTTTTTCTAGATAATCAAGATCTTTGGGCGCCAGTATTGACTAATGTTCTGAACGTCATAGCCAAAATGGTCCCACAACTCTCCTGGAAAAAGTCAGTAATATTCCCTATCTATAAAAAAGGTGAAAAGGCCCTGCCCCAAAACTATAGACCAATCTCCCTATTGGACGGTACAGCAAAACTGATGGGTCGTTTACTACTGAATAGATTGGAGGACTGGTCCCGGGAAAGGAAAATACTAATACCCTTGCAGTATGGTTTTAAAAAAGGGAAAGGGACACTGGACCAATGTCTCAATTTGAGTCTGATTATTTCAAAATACATAGAGGCTAAGAAGGGCCAAGTTTATGTGGCTTTTATGGACCTATCAGCCGCCTTCGACTGTGTCTCTCACTCCAAGTTGTGGTCAGTTATGGAAGGCATGGGAATAGACGACACTATAATAGCGTTTATACGTCAGATGTACTCAAACGCGAGGGCCTGTGTTCGGTATGACAGGAACTGGGAATTCACAAAACAATTCTCTATTCAGCACAGGCTCAGGCAGGGGTGCGTACTCACGCCCTTCTTGTTTTCAATCTACACTAACGGTGTGGAAGCAGCCCTGTCTGCTTCCCCTATTAACATTGATCGTGCGGCCGGACCAGTCGAGCTTTGTTCCGGACTTCCCACAATCTTTGTACTCTTTTCGCAATTATGCACCATATACACCCAGATCTCCCAGCGGTGGCTGCCCTACTGGACGCCACTAACGCCTTCGACACACTGGAATGGCACTTCCTCTTCCCCCTACTGCAGAGGCTAGGGCTAAGTCGCAACTTCATCCTGAAGATTCAGCTCCTGTACACTCTCCCCATGGCACGCATTCGGCTAAATGATAGTATTTCTGAGCCAACAATTATTACCCGTGGCACTCAACAGGGATGCACCCTCTCACCGATTCTTTTCGCGATAGCGATGGAGCCGCTAGCAGCGAGGCTGCGTCAGCACCACGCGGAGCGGGGCATCAGTTTTACCACACGCGGTTTAATTGTCTCCATGTATGCAGATGACGTGGCACTATATATCAAGAACCCGGACATAAACCTTGAGCCTGTAATTCGCGAGGTGATACAATATGGCGGACTCTCTGGGATCCAGATAAACTGGTCCACGTCAACTCTCTTCCCGTTGACGGACTCCGCCACGCCCTATACAGGCGACTACCAGCTGAAATGGGCGTCTGAGCCAGTTAAGTTTCTCGGCATCTGGCTGAGTAGGGACCCGGACGAACTTAGGAAAGCGAATTATGGGCGCGCCATGGAGTGGTTGGAGGCCCGTATCCCACTTTGGATCAGACTGCCCCTTTCGCTCACAGGCAGCGTAGCCATCTCAAAAATGGTGGTACTTCCTAAATTCTTATACTTATTTGTAAATATTCCGCTCCCGCTTACTATGCATTTCTTTAAACGACTGAGATCAAACCTGATCACACTTATATGGGCATGATGACAACCGAGGGTGACATATGAAACGCTCGCAATGCCACCAGCACACGGAGGGCTGGGTGCCCAAGATATGCAACTGTATGCGCTGTGTGCTCAGGCACAATTCTTGCACCACTGGCTCCACCCAACCCCTTTCCAACCCCATCTTGCGATTGAACATGACCAGGTGGAACCGTGGCCACTCGAAACTGCAATATTCCAGAAATACACGCCCCCCAGAGCAGAAATCAGCACGGTGGAGTATCTGCGCTGGGCGTGGACTGGTCTCCGCAAATGGGGGGCCTCGTGACAGCATATGCGCCAACTGCCCCCTTGGTAGCTAACCCAGTATTTCCTCCGCTGCAGGATAAATTTGCGGCCAGGCACGCAGTATCAGGGCGTTTGCCGATCTATATCCAGAGGGAGACTTCATCCCCAGTCTGCCGAACCCAGGCCTAGAGGCGCAGTCGCTCTCGGACATATTGCTGTACTATCAAATCCGCTCCGCTTGCCGCGCAATACAGGAGTCTTTCTCATCCCCCCCTACCACTTTTAAGGCACTGGAATACATGTACACGACCGCCTCCCCGCACAAACTTGTAACGCGCCTCCACGCAATGACATTGGCTGGCTCTGTCGCTGATACTATGAGGGCGAGGATGGCTTGGGAGGGAGACTTACACTTTGAAATACTGGAAACAAGATGGGCGTACTGCTGCGCACAAATAGAACACCTACCACCCCACTACAGGCTTCGCCTAATACATTTTAACTACCTGCATAGGACACCAACACAGCTCCACAAAATTGGGTTGACGGACAGCCCGCATTGTGTGCGGTGTCGCAACCCAGAGGCCACTTTCCTTCACTTAGTTTGGTCCTGCCCTGGGGTGGGAAAATTCTGGTCTGAAGTATGCACCACACTGAGTGATATTATGGGGGCACCAATCCAGTTAGATCCCCTGACTTGCTTGCTGGGATATGTGGAAAACGTCCCGAGACCATACCATCGACTGGCGGCGCTGCTACTACTGCTGGCCAAGCGTAGAGTGGCAATACACTGGGGGCGGCGCCCTGCACCGACATCGCAAGCCTGGGTGGTGGACGCCACATACTGTCAGGAACAATTCTCGGTATATTGGGACCTGATGCCCCCTAGGGCGAGACCCAAAGATATTTGGGAACCCTTCGTAGCTCACCTGAGAAGTTTACCTGGGGGAGGGACACACAGGCCAGACCAGCCTGGCATGACCAACAATTAACTCCACGTTGACTATTACTGCTACATTGGACCCCGAATCAAGAGGGGACAAGATTGTTGACACTGTTTGCTATAGATTTAATAATTACTGTAAAGTGCTGCTCTCTGATGTGCTTGTCTATATACAATTACCGGTCTAACAGACTGTACAATGTGCTGCAAACATGGCGAAACCGCACTGTATACCTATGAATGGCGATGTGTAGGATATGTCTCTTCTTTTTTTTCCTTTTCTGTGATTGAAAAGCACTAAATAAAAACAATAAAATAAAAGTAAAAGTAAGAACCCCATTTAAAAGAGATACTGATACGCTAAACTGCCCGAGGGAATAGCAGAAATTTTGGAACCAAGGAAAACATTCCAGTAGTGATCTTTATTGAGACTTCCAGAGCTGCTGGTCATTGATGTTGAGTGAAGCCAACATTCAGGCAATCCTAGCTTAACCAGCCATAATTTAACGTGGGCTATTCATGGGACCTAGGGGCCAGTTGGTGAGCTAAAGTTTTGGTAAGGCAATCTCTGTATGGTGCAAGTTGCTCGGATGTCCATATCCGTGCCTAAAATAAAACAGGCTTAAGATGGACTGTGTCTACAATTTGCCTAAAATTTAAATCAAACCTTAAAGGAAGTAGTGGTGTACCTTTTGGTAACTTCAGTAGGGATCGTAAGAAGGAATTTTCACCATTGTCTAGGACATCAAGATTGTAATATGCCCACAAATCTGAACCATAAAGAGCGGCACTGCACGCCTGGGCCCTATATATTTCCATTGCTGGAGAGATAGGATAGGAAGAGGCTTTAATTGCAAATCTGACAATAGATCTGGCTTTATGATTAAGGGACAGAGAACTTTTTCCTATCTGCGCTGACCAACTGGTGGAGTTTGACAATTTCAACGTTGAATTCTAACACCCTATCCAATTTGGCTCCATCTAAAGCCACGTTCCCTTTAACTTTATTGCTGTGTGTGAATATCATGTATTTCGTTTTAGACTTGTTTATTTCAAGGCTGAGCTCTTTCCAAAACTGTTTGAACTGCCCCAAAAGGGTGTTAAGACCCACAGCTGTTTTAGATAAGAGAAGCATGTCATCTGCAAATAGCACACTTAGTATTTTGCAGCCAACAATTTTGGATGAATCATTCACACAATTTATTAAGTAGGGTACGCTTTCATTGATGAATAATAAAAATAATGTGGGAGCAAGGACGCACCCTTGCTGAACACCACATCCAATTGGAAAGTTCCATATGGTTCCCCCGCCCCCTGGGCCCCATCTGACTCTGGTAAAATGATCAGTGTACAAATTACGAATCTGCTTCAATAGCCCTAAGGCAACCTCAATGTTCATGAGGACCTTCCAAAGTTTCGCCCTTGGGACAAGGTCAAATGTCGCACGAAGATCAACAAAGGTGACAAAGAGAGCCTTCGTTCCAAGTCGACAACTTTCCATTTTAGGGATAAAACCCCAAAAATCTGGTCTACAGTACTTGTTTTGGGAATAAAGGCAACTTGAAGATGGGATAGGGCCTTGTTGGATCTAATCCAATGCCAAAGTCTTACCTGAAGTTGTTTAATATATATGTTTTGTATGTTATCGATCAGGGATACGGGGCGATAATTACCTGGTTTTTGCCGTGAGCCCGTTTTATAAATAGGTATTATTTCAGGCCCCTTTCCATGAGTCAGAGATAGGGGCACCAGCTGCGATTGCGTTAGTCAGTATATTAATATAGGGAGCCCAAATCTGAAGTTCGGCACATAACATACCCAAAGTGATCCCGTCAATCTCAGAAGCTTTCCCCATTTTCTGCTCCTTCAATGTTTCAAAGGATTCTTCGATGATAAAAAACACTGCCTCCTCCATTTTGGTCCTACTAGAGGGCTGAGTATCGGGCTCAGTTGGAGGTTTTTGGGAGAGTGGCTCTGCACAGAGGGATGTAAAGTGCTCCACCCAGTTCGCCTCGGAGATATGACATTCAGGGTAATCATAATCTTTGTGGCCATTATGTGTGACCAGATGCCAGAACAATCTAGCATCGCTTCCAGCAGAGCCTCCCTTAATGCCCAATAAGGAAGGGTGCATGCTATTTCAAAGTATATACAAGCTTAATGTAAAACATGTCCTTACGGTGGGAAAGCCCCAAAAGTTATTTTCACTGTAGCAGGGTTAGCTGTTCCACAGGAAAGCATGGAGATATAATATTCATTAAATAATGTTATCTCCACCTAGGAACCAGCTTAAAAGTTCATTTTTGGAATGTGTAGTATTTATTACAAGCCAAATTCATTTCTAAAGTGAGACTTGTACTAAATAATTTACAAAAGGTACTTTTTTAAAATGACCTTTTACCTGCCTAAAGCCTCTAGAAGCCAATTTGCATGAGCTTCCAATTGTCATCCAGGAGCTGAATAGCTCCTTGATGACGTAAGAACTTGCTCCCAGAGCAGAGTATTGGTAGGTGTTCTGTTCCTTGGTCAGGAACTTAATTAAATTCAAAGAAGCTTACCTTGTCACAGGCAAATGTAGCTAACACCTGGGCCAGCCACCTCCTTTCTCCTTCTTGTCCCAATGGGAGAGGAGATGCCCCCAAAATCGGTTTTTACTGACACCCCTGAGAGACCACTCAAACTGTGACTACAGGTCTGCTATTGCAGCCTGTGTGAGCTGGTGCTAGCACCACTCACAACAGATATAGGTTTCCTTATTTCTGAGTTCACTGCACTTAAAACCTCTAAGTCACCCCTAAGGTAGGCCTTTCAATCCTGAAGGCAGGGTGCTTCGTTCTAAGTGTGAGGGTGCCCTGCATGAGCAGGACACCCCCTACAAACCCAGGAGTCGATTCTCCAGGCTTTGTAAGTGCGGTCAGCCAATTTATACATATAGTGGAAATCAAGTAAATTACAAGATGTCTAACTATATATTGGCTGCACCGAAACCGGGCAAGGTTGGTATTAAACATGTTGGAATCCTACCCCGACACTGATTCCAGTGTTGGATGTAGGACCCCATGTACTCTGGGGCTTCCCTAGGGAGCCCCCCTGTATTCCCGGTACCAGCCTTTCAGGGTCTACAGCTAGTGCTGCTGCCGACCACAGACACGATTCTGCCCTCCTGCAGCTGAGCCAAGCTCAAGCAGGGGAAGGTAGAACAATAGGTTTCCTGTGTGACCACCTCCCACACAGGACTTAGGGTATTGGGCTGGGGTGGGGGCGGGTGCCAGCGCCACCAGACTGCTTTGAAAGGGCACATATGGTGCCCTCCTTGCATATTCCAGTTGGAACCAGTTCAGGGACCCATTGTCTCCTGCCCTGGTGCAAAACTGGACAAAGGACATGGAAGTATCCTCCCCTCTGTCCAGCCCCTCCTCTGGGAGGGGCCCATGAATCGTCCCAACCTTTTCCTTTGGGTACTTAAGGGCTTACCTGTGGGTGGCTGTTAGAAATGGGGTCTCTAGTTGGCAAGGGTTTGCACCTTTGTTCAAGAAGGGACCCTTCTTCCTAGTCAGGGTAAGGGAGTTACACTCCTAAAATAACCCCTGCTCACCCCCTTGGTAGCTTGGCACGAGCAGTCAGGCTTATCTCAGAAGCAGTGTGTAAAGCATTTGCACATAACCAACAGTAATACAGTGAAAACACTACAAAAGGACACCAAACCAGTTTAGAAAAATATCCAATATTTTTAAATATCCAAAACAAGACCAAAACGATAAAAATTCAACATACAGTACTTTAAAAAATATATACTTTGTAAGATATCCTCAAAATTGCAGAAATAACTCAAAAACACAGTTCGTGCGAGTCGGGAGCTCCGTCCGGGGCTACTGCGATGCTGAAAACAACAGAGTCTAACAGTTCCAGCCGACCGCCTCGGTACAGGCCAGCGAAAGCGTGGACAGACTCGGTAACAGTACCTTTCTCGTTGCGGCTGGCACGTTGGTGCAAGCCGGTCGTGGCAACCGTTGCGGTTGCGTTGCAAAATGGAAACGGTGCAGTGCCCTCTCGATGCGGTGCAGGCAACGGCTCGGTGACGATCGTCCAGATGGCGTTGGTGAGACCAAGGCTTACGGTTCAGGGCGAAGTGGTGCTCAATGCGGTGCTGGCAGGTTGCGGTGCAAGCGACAGAGCCGGTTAGCGGGAGATGGCATCAGTCGGCCCAGACTGCTGTGTGGGACGAGGCGGTGCATCGTGAGACTTACGATGCGGTCACGAGTGTCGAAGTCAGCAGTAGCGACGGCATCGGTGAGACTAGGATGGCGAAGTGAAGTGAGGCGGTGCGGTGCGGAGAGCGGTGCCCACAGGTCACGGTGCAAGCAGAGGCTCGGTGGCGGCGGTTGTCGTCGTCGGTGAGACCAGGGTTGGGGTGCAAGTTGCGGACGGTGCCTTCTGCGGTGCCGTCAGGACACGGAGCCTGCGACGGAGTCGGTGACGGAGTCGGTTGCGTTTCCTTTCTCTGTGGCAACTGAAACAGCAGTTCAAGAAGCAGATACCCAGAGGTTGGTGAAGTCTTTGCAGTACAACAAAGAAGAGGGACTGAGGGCTTTGAAGGTCCAACGTACATGCCCTAAACAATCTTAAACAAAAAGAAGGTACGTTGTTCCTATATTGGGTCTAAAAAAAGGGGGGGAAGGAGAGCTAAGTACAGGATACCACGATTACAGGGAGTCCTACTGTCATTAAAACAAGGGAAAAAAAGTCTTTGCAGTCCCTGATACTTCAGAACAGGAGGCAAGCTCTATTTCAACCCCTTGGAGATACTCAGCACAAGTAAAGAAAGTTCAGTCCAGTCCTTTCACTGCCCAAGGCAGAAGCAGCAACTACAGGCCAACCCAACAAAGCAACAACACAGCAAAGAGGGCAGTACTCATCCTGGCAGCTCTTCTTCTTGGCAGGTTCCTTGATTCCAGCGAGTTCTAAAATGTTGGGTTCTGGGCCCCAATATTTATACTCAAAATCCCTTTGTTCTCTCAGGCAGAGAGAGTCTGTGCTTAGTCCAAACCAGTTCTGTCCTCTCTGGCCCAGCTTTCTGGCTGGAGGTGGAGACAGCAAAGTGGAAGGCATGCTAAATTTTATTTTCCTACCTTCTTCCCAGAGGTAGTTATGTTTATAAGAGGTTATAAGCAAACCCCCCATTCTATCCTATGGGAACAGGTAGCCTTGCAATAGTGAAAGACGAAATTGGCAGTATTTCACTATCAATACATGCCACACACATCAGGGCATGTCCCACCTTTCACATACACTGCACCCTGCCCACAGGGGTACATTGGGCCTACCTTAGGGGTTACTCACGTGAAAGGGAAGGCTAGGGCCTGGCAAGTGGGTGCACTTCCCAAGTCGACATGGCAGTACCAGACTGCACACAGGCTCTGCAATGGCAGGCCTGGGTTACCTTTTCAGGGCTATTCATATGGGTGGCACAAGCAGTGCTGCAGGTCCACTAGTAGCATTTGATTTATAGGCCCTGGCACACTCAGTGCACTTTACTAGGGGCTTACCAGTAAATCAAATATGCCAATCATGGAAACACCAATCCATAATAACAATTTACAACAGGAGCACTTGCACTTTAACACTGAACAGCAGTGAGAAAGAGCACAGAGACACTAAACCAGCAAAAACAGAGTCAAAACCGGGAGGTCACAAAGCTAAAAACAGGGGAAACACGCCAAAAGATGCCAAGTCTAACACATGTCCTCTCCAGCTGAAAGTAGGGAGAACTACCCAACCTCCTGGGAGTTCTCCTCACTAAGGCGGAAGAACCTGGACAGACCATCAGCGTTGGCGTGTTCTGTGCCAGGGCGATGTTCCACCGTAAAGTCAATTCCCTGTAGGGAGATGAACCACCTTAACAGTTTTGGGTTCTCACCCCTCATTTGCATCAACCATCTGAGGGGCCTGTGGTCTGTCTGAACTCGGAAGTGAGTCCCAAACAGGTAGGGTCTTAGCTTCTTCAGTGCCCAGACCACAGCAAAAGCTTCTCTTTCTATGGCACTCCACCCTTTTTTCCTCAATGGAGATGTCTCCTGCTAAGGAAGATTACAGGCTGGTCTAGGCCTTTTTCGTTCAGTTGTGAGAGCACCGGTCCCACACCATGCTCTGAAGCGTCAGTCTGCACTACGAATTCCTTGGAGAAGTTGGGTGCCTTGAGCACGGGCGCCATGCACATGGCTGCCTTCAGGACAGCACAAGCTTTCTGGCAGGACTCAGTCCAGATCACCTTCTTGGGCTGCTTCCTGGAAGTCAGCTCTGTTAAGGGGGCAACAATGGTGCCGTAGCCCGTAACAAACCTCCTGTAGTAACCGGTGAAGCCTAAAAAGGCTCTCACCTCTGTCTGGGTCTTGGGGGGCTCCCAAGCCAGAATGATGTCAATCTTGGGCTGTAGGGGCGCCACCTAGCCGCTTCTTACCTGGTGTCCCAAGTACACCACAGAGCCCTGCCAGATCTGGCACTTATTGGCCTTGACCGCGAGACCTGCCCTCTGCAGAGCCTTCAACACTTCCCAGAGGTGCTGCAAGTGTTCTTCCCAGCTGGAACTGAACACAGCAATGTCATCCAGGTAGGTGGCACTGAAATCCTCCAGCCCAACCAACACCTGGATGACCGACCTCTGAAAAGTGGCAGGGGCATTCTTCAATCCAAAGGGCATCACCCAGAATCAGTAATGCCCCTCTGGGGTTGAGAATGCTGGCCTCTCCTTGGCCCCATCGGTTAAGGCAATCTGCCAGTACCCAGACGTCAAATCAAACGTGCTGAAGAACTTGGCAGCTCCCAACCGATCAATGAGCTCATCAGCTCTGGGGATGGGGTGTGCGTCAGTCCTGGTGACGGCATTGAGCCCATGGTAGACAATACAGAACCGCAGTTCTGGAGTGGCACCCGGTGCAGCAGCCTTTGGGACCAAGACCACTGGGCTGGCCCAAGGACTGTTGGAGGGCTCTATCATCCCTAACGCCAACATCTTAGAGACTTCCTCTTTGATGCTGGCCCTGACCCGGTCAGTCAACCTGTAAATCTTGTGTTTCACAGGGGGGCTGTCACCAGTGCCCACGTCATGGGTACACTTGTGAGTAACACCTGGGGTCAGAGAGAACAGTGTGGCGAATTGTCTCAACAACTGGGGACAGTCACCCTGCTGCTCTGGGGTCAGTGTAGGGGAGAGGATCACACCTTCCACTGACCCATCGTGCTCCTTGGTGGACAGGAGGTCAGGGAGAGGTTCACTCTCCTCCTCCACCCCATCATCTGTCGCCAAGAGCATGCTCACTTAGGACCTCTCAAAGTGAGGCTTGAGGTGTTTCACATGAAGGACCCTCAAAGGGTTCCTGGGAGTCTGCAAATTCACCAGGTAGGTGACATCATTTTTACGCTCCACCGCCTCAAAAGGCACAGTCTACTTGTCCTGCCTCCACCGCCTCAAAAGGCCCAGTCTACTTGTCCTGCAAGGCACAAAGTTCCACTGGGACCATGACCCACACTTTCTGGCCAGGCTGAAACTCTACCAGAGTGGCCTTCTGGTTGTACCAGCGTTTCATCTCCTCCTGGCTTGCTTCCAGGTTCGCCTGTGCGAGTTTCCTGAAGCGGGCAGTTTGATTCCTGAAGGCCAGCATGTAGCTAAATACATCCTGGGGAGTTTTCCTGGGAGCTGCCTTCCAGCCTTCCTTGACCAAACTAAGAAGTCCTCTCACAGGGTGCCCATACAGAAGCTCAAAGGGACTGAACCCTAGAGACTTCTGTGGTACCTCCCTGTATGCAAAGAGAAGGCATGGCAAGAGGACGTCCCACTTATGCCTCATGGGTTCTGTTAGACCCTTGAGCACGCCCTTCAAGGTTTGGTTGAATCGCTCCACCAAACCATTACCTTGTGGGTGGTAAGGAGTGGTGAACTTGTAGGTTACACCACACTCCTTCAACAGGGATGTCATATACTTAGATATGAAACTGGTCCCACGGTCAGAAACCACCTCTCTGGGGAAACCCACGCGGGAAAAGATCCCCATTAACGCCCGGCCCACCACTGGCGCCGTCGTTGTCCTGAGAGGGATTGCCTCCGGGTACCGGGTGGCATGGTCCACCAAGACCAGGATGTACCTGTTGCCCATGGCTGTCTTGGGATCCAGTGGTCCCACAATGCCCATCCCAACCCTTTCAAAAGGGGTTCCAACAACTGGTAAAGATTGGAGAGGAGCCTTACATTTCCTCCCACACTTACCACTTGCCTGGCAAGTTTGGCAAGACCTGCAATGTCCATCTGACTGCCTTCGCATTTGGGGCCAAAAGAAGTGGGTGACAAGCTTGTCAAAGGTCTTGTCCCACCCCAAATGTCCTGCCAAAGGCATGTCGTGAGCCAGACCCAGTAGGAAGGTTCTCAAGCGCTGGGGTACCATCAGCACACAGGCTGACCCAGGCTCAGTGACCTTAGGCTCGCTGTAGAGGAGACCATTCTCCCAGTAGATCCAGTGTGATCCAGACTGATCACCAGCTGCCTGGTTTGCAGCCTGCTGCCGCAAACCTTTCAGAGAAGGCCATTCTTTCGGCTCCCTGCAGAATTCCTCCCTGGTGGGACCACTTTCTTGCTGCCAATGGGTCAGCTCAGTTAGGTCCCCCAGCTCAGCTACCTGCTCCCCTGTATGTACCAGGGCGTCCCCCTCAAGGTCAGCCTCCTCCCGGACCGTGGGAACCTCAGGGGCGGGTTTCCCGCACCCCCTGCCCTTTCTCTTGGCTGGAACCTGGGCCATTGTTTCAGACTCCAGGTCCTTCTGATCACCCTTTCTGGCCGCCACTGACCAAGTGGTCACGCATGCCCACTCTGGCAACCCAAGCATCTCCAAGTAAGGCCCGAGGCCAACATCCTTCCACAAAGACTGCTCCAGGTCGTTCCCTAGCAAACAATCTACAGGCTTGGTAAGGGTCACAACCACCGTCAAGAGACCTGAGACCCCCCCCCCCCATTCAAAGGAAACCTGCGCCACCATACACTGGCGCTCTGAGTTGTCTACAGCAACTACTTGGTGGAATGCCCCGGGGACTACTTGCTCCTCAGAGACCAGGTGACACCGGACTGAGGTCACACTGGCTCCAGTATCTCTGAGAGCATCTACCCTTTTCCCATTGATGGTCACCCAGGCGCTGTATTTTTTAGTGTTAGCAGGCACCTGGTTTCCTGACACCATCTCACTGTCCCCTAGTGAGACGAGAGTCATTTCTGCAGGATCCCCACCCTCCTGTGAGCACCCCTCCTCCAAAAGCGCTACACTAGCCAACACCTTGGTCTGCCCACCGGTGGGTGGTTGTGCCCTCTTGGGACACTTGGGGTCCCCCTTCAAGTGACCCACCTGCTCACAGGCATAGCACTTGCGGGGGCCGGTCTCTGCAGGCTTTCCTGAAGAGACCACTGCTTTCTTGTCTCCTGGGGGATGGGAACCTTTACCCTGGGTATTAGTTTGGGGCCTTTTGGAGAACTCCTGTGCTTTACCCTTGTCCCCCCACTTTTCTGCTGGGGACCATGCCCACCTTTGGCTGAGTCTCCCCCAAACGCTTTCTTGTGGACCATGGTACTCACCCAGCGGTCCGCCTCCATAGCAAGCTTCCTGGGGTCAGTCAGCTTACTAACAACCAAGTGGTGGTGCAGCTCTGCAAAACATAGACTAGACAAGTGCTCCCATGCAATCAAATTGTAGAGCCCCTGAAAATCTGTCACATTGCTGCCCTTCACCCAGCCATCCAGTGACCAGCAGAAAGAATCCACATATTCCAACCAAGTGTTGGCATCAGTTTTCTTACTGGACCTAAATTGATCCCTGTACTTTTCAGGAGTGAGACCATACCTGGTGAGAAGGGCCTCCTTCATGTCAGCATAGGTGAGGTTACACCCCTTACCCAAAGCTACTAAAATATCCCTTGCTTCTTCTGGGAAAAGAGGCCACAATCCTGCCCCCCAAATCTTCTCAGGGACCCCATTCATGTGTATAGATGCCTCATAACCCTGAAACCACCTTTGTATGTCATCCCCCTTCTTGAATTCCTTGCCTACATTCTTGGGGATGTGCACAATCCTATCTGCCTGCACTGATGAATTGCTGCCACCATCTGAGCTGGGCCTACTCCTTAGCTCCAGCTCCTTAAGACTTCGCTCATGATCTAATATCATCTTTCTTTCCTCCATGGCTATTTTTTTGTCTTCCCTTTCATTTTCCATCCTGAGTTTTTCCAACTCGAACTTCCATGCTTCTCGCCTGTCCTCCAGCTCCTCTGGGGACAGGCCACTGCTGCCTGGCTTGGAGGGTTCTCCCTTCCCAAAAGCACATCCATCCTAGGAATAGGCTCCTCCGCCTCGCCACTGAGATCTACAGATTGCCCACTGGCATGTCTGGCTGCTACCCAGGCCCTCAGCGCCTTTTGTAGCTCCTCCTTCCTGGTGAGGCCTCTGACTTGGACATTTTAAGTTTTTGCAAATAGCCTTCAACTCTTTCACGTTATAGGATTCCAACCTATCCTCCTCAAAGGCAACTTCCAAGGATGCAACAGATGATGCTCTTGATTCAGGCATGATGAAGTAGCAAGTTCAAACTGGCAAGATCAAAAATAGGCCAAAAAGAACCAGTATGTGGTACGTAATGGTCTGTGATATGGTAGAAGTGCACACCAATCACTGTAAGTCAAGTGCAAACACAAGTCCTATCCTCACTGCTGACAACCAATGTTAGAAATGGGGGTCTCTAGTTGGTAAGGGTTTGCACCTTTGTCCAAGTATGGACCCTTCTTCCTAGTCAGGGTACGGGAGTTACACTCCTAAAATAACCCCTGCTCACTCCCTTGGGAGCTTGGCACGAGCAGTCAGGCTTATCTCAGAAGCAGTGTGTAAAACATTTGCACATAACCAACAGTAATACAGTGAAAACACTACAAAAGGACACCACACCAGTTTAGAAAAATATCCAATATTTTTATGTATCCAAAACAAGACCAAAAAGATAAAAATCCAACATTCTGTACTTTAAAAATATATATACTTTGCAAGATATCCTCAAAATTGCAGAAAAACCTCAAAAACACAGTTTGTGCGAGTCGGTAGCTCCGTCCGGGGCTACTGCGATGCTGAAAACAACAGAGTCTAACAGTTCCAGCCGACCGCGTCAGTACAGGCCAGCGAAAGCGTGGACAGACTCGGTGACAGTACCTTTCTCATTGCGGCTGGCACCTTGGTGCGAGCCAGTTGTGGCAACCGTTGCGGTTGCGTTGCAAATTGGAAGCAGTGCAGAGTGCGGTGCCCTCTCGATGCGGTGCAGGCAGCGGCTCGGTGACGATTGTCCAGACGGCGTTGGTGAGACCAAGGCTTACGGTGCAGCGCAAGGCGGTGCTCGATGAGGTGCTGGCAGGTTGCGGTGCAAGCGACAGAGCCGGTTAGCGGGAGCTGCGGTTGGTCGGCCCAGATTGCTGTGTGGGACGAGGTGGTGCGTCGTGAGACATACGAGCGGTGCCCCCAGCCACGATGCGGTCACAAGTGTCGAAGTCAGCAGCAGCGACGGCGTCAGTGAGACCAGGATGGCGAAGTGAAGCAAGGCGGTGCGGAGTGCAGTGCCCACAGGTCATGGTGCAAGCAGCGGCTCGGTAGCAGCGGTTGTCGTCATCGGTGAGAACTAGGTTTGCGGTGCAAGATGCGGACGATGCCTTCTGCGGTGCCGTCATGACAGGGAGCCAGCGACGGAGTCGGTTGTGTTTCCCTTCTCTGTGGCAACTGAAACAGCGGTTCCAGAGGCGGTACACAGAGGTTGGTGCAGACTTTGCAGTCCCTGAGACTTCAGAACAGGAGGCAAGCTCTATTTCAAGCCCTTGGAGATACTCATCACAAGTAAAGGAAATTCAGTCCAGTCCTTTCATTGCCCAAGGCAGAAGCAGCAACTGCAGGCCAACCCAACAAAGCAACAACACAGCAAAGGGGGCAGTACTCCTCCTGGCAGCTCCTCTTCTTGGCAGGTTCCTTGATTCCAGCGAGTTCTAACATTTTGGGGTCTGGGCTCCAATATTTATACTCAAAATCCCTTTGTTCTCTCAGGCAGAGAGTGTCTGTGCTTCGTCCAAACCAGTTCTGTCCTCTCTGGCCCAGCTTCCTGGCAGGAGGTGGAGACAGCATTGTAAAAGGCAGACCAGGCCCATTCAGGTAAAAGGAAATTTCCTCCCCTGCTCTAAATGCAGCCCAGGTCTATTCAGCCCAGCCCTGACTCATCCAGACTCTCTGGAGCCACTGCACATCCCCAGCCCCTGTCACTCCAAAGCCAGACAGTCAATACACATCCTAGCAGAGGCACACTGGATGGCTAAGCAAGAAAATACCCACTTTCTAAAAGTGGTATTTTCAAACACAAAATGTAAAAATCACCCTCACTAAAAGATGCATTTTGACATTTTGAGTTCAGGCATACTAAACTTTATTTTCCTACCTTGTTCCCAGGGGTAGTTATGTTTATAAGAGGTTATAAGCAAACTCCCCATTCTATCATATGGGAACAGGTAGCCTTGCAATAATGAAAATCGAAGTTGGCAGTATTTCACTATCAGGACATGCCACACACATCAAGGCATGTCCCACCTTTCACATACACTGCACCCTGCCCACAGGGGTACCTTGGGCCTACCTTAGGGGTGACTCACATGTAAGAAAAGGAAAGGCTAGGGCCTGGCAAGTGGTTGCACTTGCCGAGTCGACATGGCAGTACCAGACTGCACACAGGCTCTGGAATGGCAGGCCTGAGTTACCTTTTCAGGGCTACTCATGTGGGTGGCACAAGCAGTGCTGCAGGTCCACTAGTAGCATTTGACTTACAGGCCCTGGCACACTCAGTGCACTTTACTAGGGGCTTACCAGTAAATCAAATATGCCAATCATTGAAACACCAATCCATAATAACAATTTACAACAGGAGCACTTGCACTTTAACACTGAACAGCAGTGAGAAAGTGCGCAGAGACATTAAACCAGCAAAAACAGAGTTAAAACCGGGAGGTAAGAAAGCAAAAAGACTGGGGAAACACGCCAAAAGATGCCAAGTCTAACAGTGGCTCTTCAGATTCATCGTGGGACAAGATTCAAGTCTGAAACCACTTCATCTTCAACCGTCTGGGCACTTTGGACTTCATTGGACATCGCTTTGGGAGCCTAGACTGCATCTGAAAGATTCCTACTGCTACTGGTCTCGTTGTCCTGCCAGTTTTCTGCGTCGTCTGTGCCTGTGCTCCACCCAGGCTCTTCTCCAGGCCTGTGGGCATCAAAGACACCCGAAGGAATTTTCCTTGGAGTGAAGGAGTCACTTCCCTGCACCTGCAGGCACCCCAACGAAACTGACCGGTCTGCTGCTCCTGAGCTCCCACGGACTCCGAAAGGTTCAGCAATACAGGTGGTGGTTCTGCAACTCCCTCAAGGCCTGCACTGTCTTCACAGCAAGTTTGAAGCCAGTATCCCTCGTCGGAACTGCTGGAGCAGTGCACCGCGGCGACTTGCCGTTACCAAGGCTTGTTGACTCTCTTTTCCAGAGATCTTCGGGCTCCATGAAGCTCCAGCCTCCAGCAACTCTTGATACCAAGGTCTTCGTCCTTACCGCATCCTCTGCACCGTGGGCCTGCATCATTGGTGAGCTGCTCGAGGTCCTCTTGTGACTCCTGTGCCTTCGGCCTGTGGGTCCTCTTGAGGGTCTTTTTTGGCTCCAGTGAGCTCCCCTGCTTGCCCCCGGCCTACTCTGACTCTCCTGCACTGGGTGAGTGCCTTGGATCTTGCTGGTCCCAACACTGCACCTTCTTCGTTTTCCATGTCTGTTGCTGCTGCCAAGGCTTGTTGGTGCTCCCGCCGGACACTGACACCCTGGTTCTGAACTTCCAACGTGGGACAACTCGTGAACGGCTCCTGGTCTTCCACAGCATCGCCTGGTCCTCACAGCTGCAGAGACAAGTTTACTGTCAACTCTCCTACATCTTCCGTCATCGGTGGTCATTGGTCTTCCGTGCCTCCTGGTCACTCCTGAGTGAAATAGACTCTGTCCCCTCTGCTTGCAGGTACTCCTCTTCAAGAATCCACTCTTGGATTCCACCAGACTCTTTCACCTTCTTTGACCACGGCATCTTAACTGAAGTCCTCCATTGTAGTCTATGGCAGTTTCTGACGTCACTTCGCACCTATGCACCCGGCTTCCCTGGTGTAGGTATCCTGGTTCCTGGGGTATCCACTGGTGGGGTGACTCTCCAACCTTCCATCTTCCACTGGGTTTCTTCAGGGTCTTCTGGGAAGGGTCCTTCTTCTGCAAAACTGCAACCGCGACTTCCCCATTGACTTGTAATGAATACGCGGCTGTGTTTTCACTCTGCACACGGTCTCATGGGGTTCCTGGGTACTTACCTTGGGTCCCCAACTCTTCTAAGTCTTCTGGGTCCAGTCTCGGGTCGCAGTTCGCATTCACCTTTATTAGTATGTGGTTTGGTCTCCCCCTGGAGACCTCTGTGCATTTGTGCTACTTACCTGTTCTTCTTTTGAAATATTGTTTGTATTGATTTATGTCTCCGGGTAGGAGATATACCAATGTGTTAGTGAGTGTGTATAATAAATATAACTATTTTTATAACTACACTGTGTGGTTCTTTTCGCTTAACCTATACTTAATGATTAGTACTGGTAAAACAAGCTGCTTTACTCTAGTTCAGGACTAAGCCTGAAGGCTGCTCTCCACAGCTACCACTTAGAGAGCTTTCTATGGTTGTCTAAAACCACTAAAATCACCATAAGGGTTGTCTAGGTTAGTGCAGGGTGCTTCACTTAAATAATGTGCACCATATACTAAGCCAGCCTTCTACAATTACCCTGTGTTAATTGGCCTCCTAACAAGGAATCTAAGGGATAACAAATTGGCAAATCTCACAGAATCTTTGTAGTCAAAAACATCACTGGTTAAATTACTGTCCGGTGAGGCAACGGTAAATAAAGAGTGACAATTTACCACAACAGCATGCTTTGTCACTGCATGATCTTGAAAACTCGGGTAGAAAAATTCACAAACTATTGCATAACATTCTTAGACCTCTGTAAATGTACAGAGCTATAACATTCTTTGTTACCATTTGGTTTCAGCAAGTGCTAGAATAATTTTATTAGTCACAATCCACACACTTTGTGTAACACTGCTCCCTCAACTGCATTATGCTAAAGAAATGTTTGTGGAACTAACACAAGTAACCTCACTAGGACAAGCATATGAATTTGCTATTTCTTCGGGGTGCTGTCTTCAGAAGACATGAAACTGCATGGTGCTCGCATCCTGAATGTGGGTTCAAGTTGTCCAAATAACGCTTCAGATCTGGCCATGTTCTATCCCAAGATCAATGTGAACTTACCTATAAATTCTAGTGTTGGGTGGTCTTCATATTGGCCATCAACTCCATATTTTATTTAGAGAGTAAGCATTGAGCTTCAATACATCATTGTTAATTCACACTTTATAAAAAATAATTAAAGGGCAGGAGCACTGTAATCACACCCATGATCACAGTGCTTGACAAAGAAGGTAGTTGATAAAAGCATACAATCAATCATACCTGTGGATGAGGTGATGCAGGATAAAGTAACTTGACCAACATGCTATACAAGATGTTCAAGCTGGCTGAAGTACAGTCGACTTTATGGGCCTGCACACATAACACTCTGGTGTGAGTGTATCTGCAAATGTAATTGTAGAGCCTGATCAGAAAAGAGCCTCATTTCTCAGGAATGCCCACCATTGCTATTGCTGTGTATTTTATTGTGGCCTGTATATGTTGCGCTCAGTAAGGCTTCAGTTAAAACACCCATATGTCTGAGTGAAATTTTGTGATATGCATGTCTAGTTGTACTTACCTAGCAACCAAAATTCTCTATACGCAGAAGCATTCCTCTGTGCCTGGACACCTGAGAGGGGACACGTCAAAGGATGGCCCTCTAATCCTGGTGCTGGTAATATTGAAGACACAGCTGGGATCACAGATGAATTGTGCATTCATCATGACATGTTGGTTAATGGTAAGATGGGAGTTGGCATAAGGAGACCGTTTTGCAATCACTTTGATCTATGGAAAAGGTAAAGTTTTTTGCTATGCTATATATCAAACACAATCCTTTGTACATTCCTTTTTTTACAGTCTGTCGCAACTGAGAAAAGTGTCTGTAGCCAGACTTAAAAAGTGTTTGTTAGAGCAAGTAAATGCTTTTTTTTTTTACTTTTTAGCACCCTCTCACTGCTTTCCATTTCAAATTGTCATATTAAAATTATACAGAGTGAGAAACAAAGTTGATGAGTCTGCTGTCTGAAGGTGGGGTGGGAGGGCAGAGGTTTGCATGTATCGTTTAGGGTGTGGACCCATGAGGTTGACCGCGGAGAAAGGGGCATAATATTGATAAAAAAAGATATATTTTTTTTAAAACAAACTTTTTGTGTTATTCCTAGACTGAAGCTTAGGCCAATGAGGTTGCATGGTTTTCTAATTAATAACAGTTATTCAACCATGAATATCAATTTGAACTTAAGAAAAACCATGTACCAAGCTGATTTTTAGTAGTTAAATTTTTTCATAACATAATGTGAAAATATTTTGGTCTCATATAATATGTCAATTTAGCAGGTGCAGCAGTCAGCATGGAGAGAGAGGGCAAGAGCGGAAATTTAAATATTAGCCCATAAGCCTTAGCTTGTTTCCCTAGTCCATGGATTAGGTAAGTATGGCAGATGTAAAAAGAATGGCTGTAGTGACATTTGTCGGCGAATGTGATACCAAAATAAAGTATGCTATTTTGGGAGATTTTTCAAATGTTACTAAAATGGTATTCTGAAAGCATGGAGCTAAAATTGAACTTTTAATGTCATTTTAAATTAATAAAACTAAGTTTGATGGATGACTGCACTAACATCGGTAGAAAAATACACGGAAGCAAAACTATGACATTCCATAATTCATGTGTAATTAATATTGGAAACAAGAGATGACACACAATATGCTGTATTGTACCACAATAATATTGGCCTCTAACATTTGTTTTGCAAAAGCGGTCAACTTCTAGAGCCTGGAAAGGGCCACAGACCAGAACACCATCTCACACATCAAGTAAGCTATCCCCGGTGAGCATTGTTCTATATACATCAGCATAGTTTCCACATCCAAACACACAAACATCTTAGCCAGCTTCAGAAGACACAAATCCACGCTTATTAACATCACCCCTCATGAGCTTTCAAATCAAGTACAAAGAACAAACTGCATCTCATGCTCTTCAACACACTCCAAGCCTGAGTCACAACTGGCATCACAGACACAATATCAACAAACAAAGTGGACGCGCTCTTTACCATAGACATTGGCTCACATCACCACTACACACATCTTTAACTTACAAGTTCCAGCACGTTTATCACAAACACAATATCTGAGGTGACCTTGTAGTCAACAAACACACAACTCTTCTAAGAACCAACAAAAAAAATGTCTTCAAAAATTCTTATTTCAGTAAATACATACTTTTATTCATACAAATCTTATTAATGAACAAATGCTGCAGTATTTAAAGGAATTTTTTTCATCAACTACGAAAAGAAATCAAACTAACACAATCACATTTTTTTGTTAAACCATTTTATTAGGTTTTCAATGTTAAAAAAACCCATTACATATATGTGCCATACTGAAGTACACGCAAAACATAATGGGTACATAAATCGCACTGAGCCAGCTTTACATACAATAATCACAAGAATAGGCTCTTTAGAATGTCAATGAAGCGCCTTGGGAGCGAATCACTCCAGAGGAAAGTGTACCCTCCTGTGTGTGTATCCGAGAAAGAAAGAAAAAAAAAGTAATGGGGGAGAACCAGCTGCTTACTCGGGGTATCAAACTAGGGTGAGTGATGAGAGGGGAAGAGAGAAACAAGGGGGGGTTTGGCGGGTGCATATTGATGCTTACTGAGCAGCGGGGGCTACGCGTCTAGGCGGGGGAGAGCGCATAATGACTCCGCGAGGTCTTGCCGGCGTCCGTGCATACGTGCACAGTGAGGGGGATCTCGAAAGAACAGACCTGTCTCAGCCTCTAGGGAGGTCGTTCAGCGGGGCGCCACAGGTGAACCCTGCAACAGCGGGGATGAAGTGTCATGATCGTTGTTTGACGGAAGTGCAGGAGCATCATGGCCCATTCAGGGGAAATGGGGCGTCGATGCACTCTATGCACCTCCGCGTGACGGAGCTCATCCTCCTCTGCAGCGCCCCACTTATATACCACCCCTATCCAGGCCGCCACAGGGGGTCCCGCAGGCGCGTGCCAGTGCAATGTGATGCCTCGGTTGGCTAGAAGGAGGGCCAGGGCTGCTAACCTCGTCTGAACTTTGTGGTGCTTCCTGCGCCGGAATATACCTAATGAGCAGGCGTCACAGGAGGAGATATCAGGGAGCTCCGTAACCTCTCGCAGTGTGGCATGAATGGCGCTCCAATAGTGCTGTAAGGCTGGGCATGTCCAAAACATATGGAGGAAAGCTGCGCTAGTAATCTGGCAGCGAGAAAAAGCAAACTGCGACTCCAGGTAGTGGTGCTGAAGCTGCGCCGGCGTCAGGTACTCCCGGTGCAGTATAAAAAAAATTGTATATTTCTGAAGTGGGAGTTCCGGGAAACATTGTTCAGGAATTCCAAAGCGCTACCACTCTTTATCATGTAGTGGCCTCCCAAATGCCTCCTCGCATTTGTGCCGCAGCTGAAGAAAGCGGGCCGGTGTCAATTCCCAGATGGCCTTGTATAGCCAAGTAATAAGATGTCGACCATGGTCGGTACTGCATGGAGCACTGGATGGGTCACTGGCTCACCCCCAGAAAGGTCCCAGAGTAGCCGACAATCGAATACAAGTTGCCTAGGAAGAAGAAATTGCCCTGGGGGGAGTCCACTCTCTTCCGCCAGCTGATCGAAAGGGAGACATTGGCCCTCAAAGAAAAGGGATTCCACCTCAAGAAGCGAAAGGTCGGTCCAGGCCTGTAGCTTCCGAGCAGTGTAATGGCCCCTACCTTGGGGTAGGCCAGCCAGCGGAAGCAGCGGGGTATACAGCGGGCCCCTCAGGACAGACAATGGATGTGGAGCATGCAGGCCTTTGCTATAGTCACCTGCATTGAGTGTGTCGAGGCAGGCCGGGCTCCCGGTAAGAGCAAGTGTCGGATTGCCGGTAATGATAAAGGCCCAGTGTCAGAGCAGGCCTCCCCTACGTAGCGCCCCGCCGTCCAGCGGGATAACCACTGGAGCTGGGCCCCTAGGAAATATGCTTCAAATGATGGGGCCCCCAGGCCACCCCAGCTGCAGCTTAGCCACAGCGACTCGCCAATGGCTGCTTCCCCAGATAAGGGAGCAAAGCAGAGTGTCCAGTTCCCTGAAAAAGGAGCAGGGAGGGATGACCGGGAGGTTTGCAAAGTAATAAAGGAGGCGAGGCAGGAGGACCAGCTTTGTCAGAGTGATTTTCCCTATTGGAGCCAGGGAAAGAGCCCTCCAAAATCCAACCAGTGAGCGTATGCCCGCCAATGCTCTACAGTGATTGCCCTCATAGAGATCATGGGGAGTATGATACTTGTGGACTCCCAGGTAGTGAGGCGCTTGTGCGTACCAGACAAGGCAAGAGTTGCCAATCTGCACCTCCCGCGAGGGGAGGTCAGGGCTGAGAGGTCAGACCGAAGATTTTTCCCAATTAACCCTCAGCCCAGCCGCTATGGTGAAGTCCGGCAGCGTAGCTCGAAGAGGTTCGAGGTCGGCTGAGACATCTCGCAGATAAAGGAGCAGGTCATCTGCTTACAGGGACACACTGTGGGTCTCGCCCATCAGAGGGATGACCCACTCCCTCTCCTCCCCCGCAGGCACACAGCTAAGGGCTCCATCGCCAGGGCAAAGAGCAAGGGGGAGAGCAGACACCCCTGGAGCATACCCCGGGTCACAGGGAAGGAAGCCGAAATGTAACGGCCCAAGCGAACCTGAGAGGTGGGGTTCGAGTATAATAGCTTAGTGTAGGCCAAAAGCTTAGGCCCCACTCCCATGCGATGAAGCACCGCAAAAAAATAAGGCCAGGACAGGGTGTTGAACGCCTTCTCCAGGTCCAGGACCAGACAAACAGCATGGCGGAAAAGGCCCCTCACCCGATCCTGGACGTGAAAAAGGTGGCGAATATTCGGAGTAGTGCTCCTGGCAGGGGCAAAACCGTTCTGGTCTGTGTGCATGAGCGCAGGAAGGACTTGGGTATAGTGGTCTGCTAAGGCTTGCCAAGGATTTTATAATCCGCCATAAGGAGGGCAGTCGGCCTATAGGAGGCCAGCAGGGTTGGATCTCGATCTGGTTTCAGGATCGAGACCAAGAGAGACTCGCGAAGAGAATGGGGGAGCTCACCGCCCCGCAACGCCGCTCCCTACATTCTACCAGCTGGGGTGCCAGAAGACCGGAAAAGGTATTGTAATATTCTAGAGGTAGGCCGTCCGAACCTGGGGCCTTATTACAGGCCGAGTCCAGGATTGCCTGTTGTACATTGGCCGGTGTAATCTCCGCGTCCAGGGAGGTCCTCACATGGGGAGGAATCTGTGAAAGCGGTGAGGAACTGGTCTATGGATTCCGAGGAGTAGTGCAGTGGAGCCCTGTACACTTCAGCATAATAGTCGTAGAAGGTCTGTAGGATATCCGTTTTAGTACGGACCATTGCGCCAGATGGGCTGACCACTTCACTGATAGGACGGGCGTCAGAGTCCTGGCGGATAAGCCATGCCAACTTCCACAATCAAATTAACCGTCAGTCAATATCCTAGATTTACTCAAACCAACAGTCAAGTCCCATAAGACTGAACAGGAGTCAATGGTCATGGAGGCATAACTGCATGATGGCTGCATGCCTGTTTGCTCACAGGTTAGCAGCTTATCTTTCCATTTTCTTACCGAACGGCCTGCCCTGTAGGATCAACCTGGTCTGATTTCTCCATTATCTGGAGTGCTGCTTCTGAAGCTTTTTGAAGTTTGAATCATTGAGAGCTCTTTAGAACTGCGACTCTTGTCTCTTTATCCTTGCTTCACCTGCTCATATAATGCCATCTGAAAAGTTTTGATTACATCAAGGTGAAAATATGGGAAGTGTTCCTCCCCTCTTTCCTTAATGAGTACCAGGACTATTGACCCCCATGCAAACTTGCCACTGAAGAATTGTCACTATACTACATTGTATGAAAGTGCCCCTTTTGACATAGTCACCCCCACTTTTTGCCTGGTATTTGATGCAATTGTGACAGAAGTGCACTGGGTTCCTGCTATGCAGGTCCCCAGTGCCAGATCTTTTTCCCTAAAACTATACAATTGTTCCCCAATGGCAATACCTTTGGCACCCCTGTGTGTACCTAGTACATGGTACCCCCTGGTACCTAGGGCCAGGGTACTAAATGGGGGCCCTAAGTGCCACACTGTGCCACCACAAGGGACCCCTCACCACACTCATGCAAACTGCCATTGCAGGCTGGGTGGCATGGTGCAGACACCTCATGTGTGCCATGCCTGCAGACACTGCATGCATATGTAAGTCACCTCTACAGCTGGCCTTACATTCCTACGGTAGAGCGCATCATATTCCATGTGAGGACATATCTGCATGAGCAGATATGTCACTCTGATGTTTAAGTCGATTCATAGACATTGCAAGTGAACAGGGAAGCCATCCTAAAGATAGGTACTGGACACTGGTGACTACGAATTCCCCAGTTACATGATGGCTTCACTGAAACCAAGGGTGTTTGGTATCAAACATCTCGTAATAATAAACCCACACTGATTCCAGTGATGGATTTATTAATACATGCAACCAGAGGGTACCTTAGAGGTACCTCCTGAAACCTACTGGCCCACTAGGTACTGGCTGATTGGTACAGTCCAGCCTGCCACCACAGACGCATTTCTGACCCCATAGAAGATGTCCACCGAGCAGTAGCCGCCCAGGAGAAGGTCATCACACTCAAGGATGTCAGATCCCTCTTCCTCTTCCTGCCAAGCCTGAAGATGCCAGGGCCTCCATGAACCCTCCTGCATCAATACCGGGGTACCGAACCCTTGCCACGGCCAAAGCTTGTTGAAGGTCCAGTCGAGGCTCCAACGACATCATCGATAATCAGCCTACGTGGGGCGTCAGCACCGCAGAGGCCTTGAGTGAGAGTGGCCCAGCTGTCCTGTTTTTGTCCCTGTTGCTGGTCCTGACCGACAGCAGTGAGCAGCTTGACGCACGAAAACCAGCCAACTACAAACCCTCTGCATCCAAGTCGACCTGCCTGGGCCTAAGGACACCGAATGCTCACCTGTGCTCCCAGAACAGGAGCCTCCTGACCAGTGCCTCTGTGTGTGCAACAAATGTCTAATACTCCTCACTGATCAGCCTAGGGCTGCCTGGCCACACTACCCAAAATAGAGCACCTTAGGATTGCTAGGTAAGGGATACCTGGACTGTTTACACACCATACCTCTTTTTGGTATACTATATAAACAGCCAGCTTCCTACCTATATCACCTGTTATTTTGTTTGGTCCTGATAAAGGCGGATGAGAAAATTTGGACTCTAACCGTCAAAACGTACATTGACGCTTTTTAACCTGCTCACTGCTGTTGGCAATACAAGGCAGAAAGATTTCATAATGTCTTCTTGACGGGTGGACTTTAGGTCTACAACAGGAGCCTTGTTTTTAATCTTATGGGACTTGACTGTTGGTTTGAGTAATTTTAGGATATTGTTTGGAACTAATTTGATTTTGTTAGTTTGATTTGTTTTTGTATTTGATTTAAAAAATTACTTTAAATACTGTGGTATTTGTTCACTAACAAGATTTGTATCAATAAAAGTATGTATTTACTGAAATAAGAATTGTTGAAGATTTTTTTTTGTTCGGCCTTAGTAGAGTTGTGTGTTTGATGTTACGTGTTCAGTGGGGACACTTTTGCCCACTTTAATCCCACTTCCTTTGGTCTGTTACAGTGACTTTGGCATCATCAAGAACTCCACATTGTCAAGCAGTCTCCAAAATCAGACCTCAGTCAAGTCTTTTGAACTTTTCACGTGTAACTTTCCACTATTTCTACTTCAGACTTTCACCTTATTTACAGGCCCAAAGGATCCAGCTCCATCATCAGACCACAATCTTGAATCTCATCACCTAAGCTTCAATGAACTGCTGCACCAACATTTTCCATCATGCCTTCAACCTCCTTGTGAATGAAACCACAAAGAAAGAAGCGCTCCTGAGCCTCCTAAACACAAACAATGTTGGACAGCATATCTCTTGCCTAAGCCATGTCAAAGATAGCACTCTGCACCTCATCCTCTACTCCATGCACATGCTTCCCCTGGTCCAGGGCTGAACAGATCACACTGCTATTCTCTTTGACAAAGGCCATTTGATACCAGAAATTCCCCCAGAAAACTGTTGTGCTCATTCAGAGACAATCATACTGAAACTATGTAGAAAACATCATTAAAATAGCATATGTGCCCCATAAAAGCCTGCTCTACAACCCTTAAGCCATTGGTATCCAGGTGCAACCAAGACATCACAAACAGAAAATGCATCATCTGAAGGCATGATACAGGTGTCTGATGCAAAAAAAATATTATTGAATCACCAAGTCAGCTTTGTGACCTATGCCGAAAAGGCATAGTTGCAAAGTTTCAATTAGTCCAAAATTGTTACTTTGCGATTTGATTCATATATATAGTGAAGTTATTATTTGACTACATGTTCTTGCAGAGGTCTTCTCATTACACTGTCCAGTTTAACAGGGCATTCTTCTGTAAGTAGGGGCTCATCTATAAATATGTAGATATTAATCTATCTGTGCATCTGTCACTGTGTCTACACATGTGTTCGTCCACCTGTCCATTTGTCTGTTTGTCCATTCTGAATGTCTTTAAATTTGCTGATAGAGAGACTTAATTTAAATGTTCTTGCTGCATTGCTGCACTAACAAGAGCACCTCACCATTTCCCTGCGAGGTGTCTCGAAGAAAAACAACTTTGCACATATCCGGACCCAACACTAGATGGCAGGAGTATGCGAAGCAAGTGTATCTACAGCCACACATGCCTTGAACACATATCTCCTCTTTCAGGAATTCACACTTTTCCTTGTGCAAAGTGAAGCCGCACATTTACAGTCTATGGAACACTGGCCTCAGTCTGTGGAGATGTTCCTCCAGGGTGGGGTTGTGGACCAGGATGTCATCACTGACATTAAGGACGCCAGTGAAGCCCGCCAGCACTCTTCTGATAATGTCCTGAAATACTTCCACTGCACTGGAGATGCCGAAGTTGAGGCGTTTATATCGCCGCAAGCCAAGGTGATTGGAGAATGTGGTCGCATGCCAGGATTCAGGCACTAAGAGGATCTGATGATATCCCGATCATAGATCCATTTTGAGAGAAACACCGGGAGCCCGAAAGCACTCCCACAATGTCATCCACGGTAGGTGTTATGTGGTGTTCTCTTTTTATGGCGGTGTTCGAGATACTCATGTTGACGCATATGCGCACCTCCCCGGCTGTTTTGGCTTGCAGGCGACAACAATGGGCGAGACACAGGGTGTTGGCCCTTCTACCTTCTCGATGATGTCGGCTTCTTCCGACTTTAACAGTTCGCCCTCCACTTTAGGTCGAAAGTGGAAAGCCACTCGCCGATGTCGTATTGCCACCGGTTGCACCTGACTGATCAATTTGGAGGTGGGCCAGTCTGTCTTTGAGGGATCCAATGCCTTGAAAAAGCTGCTCAAACTCGTACAGAAGGGAGTCAAAGGGCACTAACATGGACCTAAAACGGTGGGCGTGGCTTGGAGCGTCAAGATGGCGGTCGCACTCTAAGAGTGCTCCGGACCCCTCCGTCATCCGCCCAGCCATCCTTATACATCGCTGCGACTCATACGACCCAGTACCTGGCGATACCCTCCTGGACTGACAGTGGGCGTCCCGACGAGCTGTGGGGCCGCTGGAAGATCAAGATAGCCGTCTATGGAGGATCGGGCCGGCTGCCTGTGCAAGATGGCGGTGGGAGCTGCCGAGGGATTTCCCGAGATTTGGCCGATAGCTGAAGGTTTGGCCGGCTGGGGGCGGCGGTGCTAGTGCAGCTCGATTCGAAGCGGTTCCTGCGGTGTCATTGACGGCAATCGAGACCCGCTCAGAGGCATATCAGAGTGGAGGCGGGGCCGCGGCCACTGGGGAGAGGAGCCAGGCCTGTCGCGGCTTCCCTGCAACGTGACGCCGAGAGGTGACTGGAGCCGGGGCGGACCCTGACTGCACCCGTGCTGGAGCACACCGGCTGACTGCAGCGGGGCTCGAGCACGGTCTGATTTGGAGGCGTCCTAGACCCTGAGACATGGGTTGCCTGGCGGGGCCTGCACCTGCTTCCTGGGGCTGCACACACCGCATCTGCGGCCGAGAAGAGCCCGAGCCGGTGGCGTGGGCCTGAGCTGCGGCAGACCAAGGGGAACGCTTTTGTGCCTTAGAGGCACCCTGCAGCTGGCTTCCCGCCCAAGACGGACTTGACTACTACATTGGGCCGAGCGGGCCCCGGGGGGGCCGGTGCACGGGTTCAGCGCTGGAACAGAAGCTGATGGCCCTGCAGCGATCCGACTGACCCTGTAGGGGCCCTCGGAGCTTGTGCGGAATTGGCGGCCCAGAGAGGGATCGCATTGGAGCCTACTGGAGGCGGGCCTGACAGCCGAGTGACCGCGAAGGACTGTGGGCCCATCAAGGGACGCTGATCTGAGGTCTACTCCAAGGGCGAGGAGGAGACCATTGCGGCAAACCAACGCTCGGGGACTACCTCTCCTCGTCCCCTCAACAGTCCGGTAAGCTGTCGGGTGGGGGCTGGCCTCAGGGGAATCGTGACTCCCCCCCACAGCACCCATCAGACTCAATGGTCACCTGCGGAGCCTCCCAGAAGTGTACCTCCTGACCTCCTCCGGCCCTGCGCAGCTGGGGACACCTCCCGGGAACTTCCTTTCCCGCTACATGCCCTCCATTGGGGAATTGGGCGGTCGGAGCGAGTGGCAGGGGGGAGCCGTCACGGCCCAGGAGCGCAGATCTCCAGCTGAGGGCCTTACTACATGCTGCATTGGCTCCGCGATGGATTCGGTCCCTGCCTCGGCCCCTCCGTGACTATATACCGCCGATTCCCGGTGCCTACTCCGGTGGCCAACTGGGCGGATGGGGCCTGGGAAAGCCCTCAAGAGAGCTGGACCATGCGCTGACTCATGATCCGCCGCTCAGATCGGCCAATAGTGTCCTGTGACAACACGATTGACAGAACTGGCGGAAAGTAGACTGCAGAGGCCTGCTAACTCGTGTGCCGTCGTATCTGTACACCGCTAACCGACAAACACAACGAGGCGGACCCTGTGCGGGCGTACCTGGAGCCCTTTTATTCCGCCCAAAGACCAGAGTCACAGAGGAACACTTCCCTTCTTCCCTCTGGGCGCACCGGACGGCACTCGGAGACACTAGACGCAAATAAGGTGCACACCCTGTCACCAGCATGGGGAAAGACCGAGGTCCTAAACCTCCCCCAATGCAGACTAAGATGGACCAATTCACAACTAATGATCCAGGGGTGGCGAGCGGGATACTACAAGCAATCAGTGCCTCACAGACCTCGGTCGAAAATAAAATTGGCGAAGTCCGGGTTGACATGGCTCTCCTTCGGCAAGATCTCCGCAATGCGACGGCCCGGATTAAAGAGACAGAATCTCGCATCTCCACAGTCGAAGACGACGTTAGTCAACTGAAGGAGCAGGTCGCATGTCTGCAAACCCACACCAAGGAACTGCACAAGAGAGCAGAGGATGCAGAAAATCGATCAAGACGTAATAACCTTCGCCTGGTGGGATTCCCAGGAGGGATCAGAACAAGGCCAAATGAGCAACTTTATCGAACAATGGATAAAATCCTGGATGCCGGAGAGCTCCCTCTCCACTTGGTTTGCGATCGACCGTGCCCACCGTTCTCTGGCCCCAAGACCCCCCCGGGAGCACCACACAGGCCCATCATCTCCAGGATCCTTAACTTCAAAGATAGGGACCTCATCCTAAATGAGGCACGCACCCAAAAATCTCTATCATATCAAGGCCAGCCAATAATGATCTTCCCACACTATACACAGGAAGTCCAAACTCAAAGACGATCATTCGTTGAGGTGAAACAGAAACTGCGTGCTCTGGACCTTCAATATCAGCTGCTCTTTCCGGCCCGCCTCAGGGTGGTGTTTCTGGGCAAATCCCTCTTCTTTGATTCTCCAGAGGCGGCCTGGACTTGGCTGACTGAAGAACGACCACTAAGGGCAAACATCTCGGCTCCGCCCGCCGGGACCCAGACCGGAGATACCCAGGGGAGCTCGCTCAAGCCAAGTGGAAGACGTACACGCTCCCGCAAAGGAAAAGGAGCGCGCAGAGCCAGATCAGATTCACGTGTAAGCCCCGGACTACATCCTAGAGACTATGCACCGTTGAACAGCTCCCGCTCCCTACAAAGATCCGATTCCATGGCTCGCTCAGAGCCTGGCGACGCCTCACCCAAGGCTCTCCATCTGGACTCAGTTGATTCGGACCTTTCTCGAAGCCCAGCGCTTCTGGAATGATCAACCGGGCTGCCAGCAGACCATTCAGAGACGCTCCATAGGGGATGTCTTCAGATAGATTACTTTCACCGTACCGTAGTTCTTTCACATTGCAGCGATAAATATCCTTATGTAAGGAGGGGTCCTCCACGCGCATCCATAACCAAGCGTTTTAGTTTGGTTCTCTCTCTTTTGTTCATTTGGGACGACAGATGCTTCCGTTCTCGAAGTATAGGGTGGGGGGAGGGGATGGGGATGGGGGGGGGACCGTTGTCCCGAGTTTCAGTTATTGCATTATGTTCACTACACCATCAACTTCACTCCGCAGCAGGACGATCTCAAGCATTGCACACGATCCAAGGGGGTACCCACGGTCCCGCTGTCTGCCCACAGTGTAGAAAACTCCACACCGAGCTCATGCTTTACAGACCTCCATCTGCACCTTTATCCACTGTGACAAACATATGTAATGGCGGAGATTCCCTCCGCATACTATCATGGAATGTTAACGGACTGCTAGACAGGGTTAAACGAACAGCAGTGCTGCGATATGCCCAACGCCAGGCAGCCGATATATTATTACTTCAAGAAACACACCGCCTGGGCAATAACTGCCCCTTCCTAGCACGCTATGGCTATGACAGAGCCTGGCACTCAGGGTTTACCCGGGGTTCACGGGGTGTAGCAATCCTCATGCGCCGCAACCTTCCCTTTACACCGACAATGACCACTAACGACCCCCAGGCATGCTTCATAGCCCTTAGAGGGACAATGGGAGGAACTGCCCTTAACCTGCTGTCCATATATTCCCCTCCATCATTGCTCACTTCGACCCTAAAACGTACCACAGACCTTATCGCCTCATTACCCCCCGGGCTGACGGTCATTGGTGGAGACTTCAACGCAGTTATGCACCCCAGCCTCGACACCACGAGCTCACCATCCGCATGAGATCCACTCATGCATGACTCCTCACTAGCTGGGCAAGCACACTCTGGGTATGCGACGCCTGGAGAATTTGGCATCCCCAGACAAAACAATATACCCATACATCTGCAGCACATCACACGCATGCGCGAATTGACCATATCTTCATGCCTGCACTTGACTGTCAGAAAATCAGACACATTACCATCCTTCCCAGGGGCATATCTGATCACTCACCTGTACTCCTGAGGGTAGGGGACCCCCCCCGACACACTTCACCCGATTTGGAGGTTTAATGCATGGTTCCTCCAAGACAAGGACCTTAAGAAGGCTGTGGGAAAAGAACTTCAACAGTACTTCCTTACTAATTGCGATTCGGTTCCCTCCTGAGCACCTTGTCCGTGGCTTTGCCAAGGGTCAACTCAAACTCAGGCGCCTAGCCGAGGATGCTCAGATCACTCTCTTAGAGGCCCAAGCAACTCTCCTTGAAAACCGAACAGCTGACCAGCTGGAAGGTATACAAGAGAGGCAACTCATGCACTTGCGGGATGAAATCAAATAAGTCTCCATGGAGGCTGCCAAACTACTGTGGAGATCCTCTGTAGCCAGGGTGTATGGGTGGGGGGATAAGAACGGGAAACTTCTACACCGTTTGGCCACATACCCAATGGCCAATCGTATCATCACGGAGAACAAAGACCCGGAAGGTACCATTCATTGCATACCTTGGGCGATAGCCCAGACCTTCGCCGCTTATTACTCCAAACTCTACTCGAGGCAACGCCCCGAACTCTCTCTCTCAAGCCTACTCACCCAAGAACATCTCCAACTCCCTCGCCTGAGCCCAGCTGAAGCAAAAGATCTTGATCTTCCTATCACTCAGGAAGAAATCAATGACGCCATATCACGCTCCGCATCAGGTAAAACCCCAGGTCCTGATGGTCTACCTTAGGAGTACTACGCTGCCTACGGAGAGACACTTGTTCCGCATCTATTGGGCATGTATGCTGAAGCGGCCGAAAGCGGCTCATTTCTATCTGAAACAGATGCCGCCACCATCGTGGTAATCCCCAAAACGCAAACCTCCCTCATCAAATTGCGCCGAATATCGCCCAGTTTCCCTCATAAACACAGAGGTCAAAATATTCGCCTCGATCCTCGCCCACCGGCTGAAGCCGTATCTTTCCAAATTGGTCCACCCTGACCAATGTGGATTCATGCCATCCCGTGGAACCAGACACTGCCTCAGAAGCCTCCACTTAGCCTTAGCACATTGCCAATCACTAACCCCTTATTTAGCACTTCTTCTTATTGATTTCGAAAAGGCGTTTGATTCCGTAGACTGGCGATATCTAGAGGATGTCCTGATCGAGATGGGCATGGGCCAACACTTCCGTAACTTGGTTAAAGTGTTATACTCTCGGCTGCAAGCACGAGTTTTAGTCAACGGGGCGCTCTCTGAATTATTCTCCATTGAAAGGGGCACAAGGCAGGGCTGCCCCCTCTCACCGCTCCTTTTCGCCCTGGTGATGGAGCCCTTGGCATGCCTTGTACAATCAGACCATCATATTCAGGGTTGGAGATGGCCAAACTCTGAAGAAGACAAAATCGCGTTATACGCAGATGATGTCTTGCTCTTCTTGGCCGAACCGGCCCAGTCCGGCCCCCGCTGCCTCTGGGCACTGCACCTCTTTGGACAAGTCTCTGGTCTGAAACTGAATCCCAGCAAATCCGTCCTGGTTCCTCTCCATTTATCAAGGGACTGCTTTGATTGGCAATCCACGATAACCATCAGAAGGCAGTCATTCAAATAGCTGGAAATCTGGGTGGCCCTGCTCCTTGATCTCGCCTGGTCACTTAACGTCACCCCGCTGGTGAAGAAAGCCCGAGCTGACCTCCACAAGTGGCAGACGCTACCGCTCAATCCCCTGGGAAGAGTTGCCCTCTTTAAAATGATGATACTCCCCAGGTTCCTCTACATGATTCAAAATACTCCATTTCACTTTCCACGAACCTGGTTTCAAGAGCTCGACAGTCTGACGACTAAATTCCTTTGGGGCGGGCGAAGGCCTTGCTTGGCCCTGTCCGAATGCCGGATTCCGTCCTTTGATGGACGCATGGGCATGACCAATCTATATCTATACTACCTGGCAACCCGCTTACTCACGCTGCATGACTGGTTTAACGGTGGCTGGTCGGACCCAGCATACAGAGTGGAGCTGGGCGACCTGGGCCTGCCCAAGATCCAGGCGATGATGTACGGGGGAACTATCCCCAGAACATTACCAACTGTGACACAGGCGGTTCTCCTAGCCTGGCGCGCCTCCCTGCGCCACACCCAATGGACGAACAAGCTGACCCAATACACGCCACTTTGGCAGGGGACTTGGCTTCGGGAGGTCAGCAGACTGGAGGGATTTCGAACTTGGGACCTCATTGGTATCTCACAGCTTGGGGACGTGTGGACGAGCGACCATATGCGCATTTTCCAAGACCTGCAAACCCGGTATTCCCTGCACCCCTCACAATTCTATAGGTATTTGCAGCTACGTCACGCCCTCCACATACATGTATCAAAGGGCACATCGTTCCCAGAGTACAGTCCCCCTGAGGCGCAAACTATGACAGGTAACCTGGGAAAGGGGGTGTCTCTTGTATTTGCCGCTCCCTAACCAACAACACTCCAAACACACTAGACCGGTTAAGAAACCAATGGGAGCAATGGTTCGGACCTCTTGAAGAGGAAGATTGGAGAGACGCTTTGATGGCACCCAAAACAGTCACCACCTCAGCCAGGCTCCGTCTGGACCAACTCTACTATTTACACGCTGCCTACCTAACACCCAAGCACCTCTTTAGCACAGGTATGAAACCGAAAGCATCTTGCGCGCGCTGCGATCACGATCAAGCAGACTTCTTTCACATGGTATGGGCCTGCCCTGTCATTACACGATATTGGGACTCCATAGAAAAAGAGCTCACAGAGGTCCTGGGCTGGAAAGTCCCACATAACCCCTTAAATATACTCCTGGGAATTACGGATGGACTAGATGGCTCCCGAGCCGACAAACAATTCCTTAATACAGCCATAATGGTGGCCAAGCGGGACATTGCGGCTAGTTGGATAAACCCGTTAGCCCCTGGCATAGCGAAATGGCGCAGAGGTGTAGACTGGTGTGCAGCACAAGAGAAGCCGATGTTCGAGGCCAGAGGGTGTCCGGCTAAACACCGTAAGGTTTGGGGCAAAATAAACATGACAGAATAAACGTGTCTCCTTCTAGGACAGAATAAACATGAATAAACAGACAGAATAAACATGTCTCCTTCTAGGACCTGTGTGCACTGTGTGGGACTCTGTGGGATCGTGTATTGCAAACCCACCCCCGTATATGTAAGGTAGAGATGTCTTACAACTGCGGTAATATATTGTATTTGATTACTGCTGGTATTTTTTGTTTAAAAATTGCTTATCACAAAAACATGGACCTAAAACGCGAACTGAACCATCTGTGGCAGTTCTGCTGTGTGGCAGCTGAGCAACATATCTGCTCCTCCTTCTGTGACATAGACTTTCGTTTTGGTGGCCTGCCCTTGGTGGCTGATGGTGGTGGTGAAAATGCCTGCTAGTGGGAGGCACGTGGAAGCGCTGTAAGCATATACCCTGGTGGTGGTAGGGCACAGTGCTGGTGGTGATGCCATACCTTCATGCAGCGAAAGGGGTAGGATGTTGATCGAGGCCCCTGTGTCGATTAGCGCTACTAAAGGTTGTCCGTCGACCAAGACTTGGTAACGAGGGGCACAGCGGGTGTGACCTAGGTTCGGCTCCACGACGTGAATGACATGACCGTACCTTCTGACTCGTCATCATCCATGTTGTTGTCCTCCGCTTGTACGGACTTCTTGACTACCCGATTGGCTGTCTTCTTCTTGGGCCCTTTTGTTAAAGGTGTTGACTGACAGACTCTGGCATAGTGGTTCATTTTGCTGCACGCTGAGCATCTTCTCCCTTTCGCTGGGCAGTCTCTCTCATGTGGGGTGGGGCCCCCACACCACCTGCATGGTTTGGCAGCTTGCAGCATCTTGGGGTGGCTTTTATCGCTTTGAAGGAAGGGGGTGGCACCTACTTGGTTGATGGGTCCGGCCTTGATGGCCTGCTGGACTGTGGGTTCTATATGGGTGGCTCACGATTTTGACAGCTCCTTCGATCTGTCCATGGTGAGAATGCCATTCATCGTCATGTGGGGTGCCTGTAAGATCTGTTCATTTAGTTTTGCTGATGCACACCTCCAGATGAATTTGGCGCGGATTTCATCCTGCTCATCGGGGAGGGTGCAGGTGGTCACCAGCTCGCAGAGCCTGGCATAGAATTCCTCCACTGACTCTTCCTGCCTCTGTCAGCCTTGTCTGTGTAGGAACTGCTCGTAGTCAGGATTGGCTAGAGATGTGAAATTAGTGGTGAGGGCCGTCTTGACCTTAGTGTAGGTGTATGGAGGGCTGGCGTTGAGCACTTTCTTGGCTAGTTTGTGGATAGTGCACCCCCGAGATGAAGGAGAATGGGTCTCTGCCTGTCAATATCGAGTCTGACTGCTCCAAAGTATGCTTCGAGACGATCCACCAATGTTACCCACTTGGCAGCTTGGGAGGATGGCGCACCAGAGACAACGAAAGTTTTGATGGTGGGAATGGACGTCATGTACAAAGATGTTTGGTGTCTGTCCTGGTGGTGTTGGAGACAGATATGGAGAGATAGATCGACAGGCAGTAGTGGTGGTATAGCTCCTTACCCGGTCTTTGCTGTCTGTCCTGGTTGCGCCAGGAGGTGGCAACATAGGCTGTGTGGTCCATTACACAGCTTTCTCAGGACGAGAGAGAGAGGAGGTGTTCCCTGTTGTCTTCCCGGTGGTGGAGATGTATGCCGTGTGCCCCGGAGCCTGGCAGGGTGTGGGCAGGCGAACCAAGGTACTTGAGTGACTTCTGCTGGCCATGTGGGATGTGCCTGTGGATCGCAGACCTGGTGATGCTAGAGGCGCAAGCGGGGCCTTTGTCTGCTGACTTTCCTCCCCTACTATTATCTTTGTTTTAGCAGCTACCATTCACTAGTGATTGGTGGTCGTCGCGTAATGAGCCGATATGGGGCAGTGGCCTGAGCCTGGGCTATTCTCTGGGACCTCAAAGTTCCAAAAGTGGTACTTGCCAAGCACGTGATACTAAGCAAGTAGGAAAGCAGTGAGAGCGGCGGGCCGTGTTGTAAGGGGCTGCCTCCTGTGAGCCTTACTATGATCGGGTGTGGCCGGTGGGCAGAGTACTCTTGCCTTTCACTTATCTTTACTTTGTAGCATTCTTTTTACACAAACTCCTGCAGCTCGTTCCCCAGCCCACACTTAGTAAACCCCCCACCCCCCAGCCCAGGATTTTGCAGTCTGGATTGCTACATTTTGTGGCCTCAAAATAAAAATATTACGACACAAAAAAGGAAATTGTGCAACAGTGGCTCAGATGTGGGGCCAGCAGACCAGCACTGCAGGGCGTGACAGAGTTGGGAGACAAATGTTTGGTGACAGAGAGAGGGCAGATTTACATTTTAAAGCTACACTCTCTGTCACCACGCTGCTGTCATGCTGCCCAGCATCAAATACATGGAGGTGGAGGAAGCTGTTACTTTAGCCCCTCCGCCCTCCTCACACCTTAAACTAAGGTATGAGGAGGGTGAAGGGGACTAGAGTAACTGCTCCCTCCAGCACCATGTATTTCACGCTAATTGTGCGTGATGGGTGCTTGGGCAGGGAGGATAGGAGTGGGGAAGAGGGTGTCAAGGAGAGGGTATCAAGGAATCAGGCATGGGAGGGAGTGATAGGTGAACATAGATAAGTGCCAAGGTGTAGGGGCCAAAAACTGCCAAAGGAGGCCGGGACATTAACATAACTGTTTAGTCCTGGTCCTCTGCAGTCTTTTGCTTTGCTCCTGGCTGTCGAAGCCAAGAGAGTAGGAAAACACCTCTCTCCTGCCAAGCCTCCTTTTACTGGCCCAGTGGGGCAGCGCAGGGTCAATAAAAGGAAGGTTAAACAAAGGGTTTAATTAAGGTTTTGAGGGAACTTTTGTAAAAATTGCTGCATTTCTACTAAAGTCCAGATTGCGAAATTGCTAAATCATGGAGGGTCTGACTTAGATAAAAAGCATTGACAAAGCCAATAGGTCATGCCTAAGCAAGAGCTTTTGGCTTTGGCAATGTGTTTTAGCCACATTGTACACCAGTGTGGCTGCTGTTCAGCATGGCTAAAAGTTAGTGGTGCGGGGTGGGGTAGATTGAAGTATATTGGAGGAGGGCAGACTGGGGTACAGTGGAATGGGGTATATTGGAGTAGCATGGATTGGGGTAGATTGCAGTAGAGTGGAGGGGATTGGGGTAGAGAGGAGTGAGGTAGATTGGGGAAGAGTGGCGTAGAACAGGGTAGATCATAGTGGGGTAGATTGGTGTAGAGTAAGGTACACTGGAGGGGGTAGATACTAGTGGAGTAGAATGGGATAAATTGGAGTGTACTTGAGTGGGGTAGACTGCAGTTGAGTGGGGTAGATTAGAGTGGAGGGGTGTAGGTTAGAGTGGAGGGGTGTAGGGTGGAGTGGGATAGACTGGAGTGGAATGGGGTAATTTGGGGTAGAATGAGTGGAGTGGGGTAGATTGGAGTGGAGACGATTGCAGTGGAGTCGACTGGAGTCGAGTGGGGTAGATTGGAGTGTGATAGATTGGAGTGTGGTAGTTTGGAGTGAGGTAGATTGCAGTGGGGTAGATTTAGTGCAGTGGAGTGGGGTAGATTGGAGTGAAGTAGACGGGTAGATTGTAGTGAAGTAGAGTAGGGTAGATTGTAGTGGAGTAGATTGGGTTGGGGTAGATTGGTGTGCAGTGGGGTAGAGTGGAGTGGGGTAGATTCTAGTGGAGTGGGGTAAGTGGTGTGGAGGGGCCTAGAGTGGAGGGGCGTAAGGTAGAGTGGAGTGGCGTGACATGTCAGACTGTCTTATAGTGGAGGGGCATAGAGTGGAGTGTTGTAAAATGGAGTGGCTTGGCGTAGAGTGGAAGGGCATGGAGTGGTGTAGAGTAGAGTGCTGTAGAGTGGAGTATTGTAAAGTGGGGTGGCGTAGTGCTGAGTGTGCATGGTGTGGTAGAGCAGTGCCATTACAGACAACTCATTTCCAATTGAAATGACCATTGCTTTTACACAGACATACAGTTTTACTGCCCACAAACAATAATGTGTGGAAATGTCATCACCTAGTGTATTGATGTGTTTTGATGGTATTAAAATATTTGTTTCCACCACACTTCAGAATTTCAATAAAAATGTGCTTCATTTCTACTTTCCTAATTTTGATGTATTCTGAAATAACGGCACAGTTCATTTTATTTGTGTGCTGGAAAAATAACATCCTACAGTCTGTACTCTCACATGGGTACTCAGCAGGATGGATTGTCACATAGATTCTCTCACTTTGAAGTCAGTAAAAGAAAAGTAAACAGAAAACAAGCTTGCTTGGAATACAGAGCCCGACATTTGACTTTTGTCTCTAAATGCACATCAAATGTGATATGATTAGAACAAGATTTAAAGGCCTATTTATATAAAGCGAGTTCTCAGAAGGATACAGTTAACAGGATATGCTCACAGGAGGGACAAACTCAAGCTGGACAGCCTAAAACAAATAAAGCCAGCAACCAGAAAGCAAGCAAATTTGAGTTACAAACCACAAAGCCACTAGTAAGCAATGGGCGAAATGCATTCCTAGGGAAGCATGCAGAATGCCCACAGGTAGTCGTAAGCAAACCAGGCAGATGCGTAGTCTGGTGGGCTTCGACCTAAAAACTCTTTAAGCCATTCACTCTAGTTCACTTCGCAGCTATTAAAAGTACAAACGCTGATTTTTTTAAAATGTTTTTCAACTGAATTGTTTTAGTTGGTAATCTCCATTTTCATGTCCATTTTCAGTAATCTTTTTCAAGCATTTTTCTGACTAATTTCCCAAAACATGTAGAAACTTTTTATTTGAAGTTTCCAATAAGCCATATTAGCACAATTTAATGGATAAACGTGATAAAATAGATTTTTTTTTATAGATCTTTTTATTAAATTTTGTAGTTCAAGACAGAGAACAAACGAGAAAACAAGCATAACATCTCATTACTTTTCTGATGCATAATACAGTCATGGGTAGCATTAAGGTCACATTTAGCAGGCAGCATTTCGGTCTGGTTGTCATTATGGTTTAGCACATCAACAGAGGTCAATGTTATTACAGTAGGCTTTGTCCCTCTCAGGGCTCTTTCCCCCATCCATCCGTTATCTACAGATACTTTATCGTTTGCAGTTTCTTGATTCCGGGTGCTCCCTCCCCCATTGGTCTGCGCCTCCGCATCTCCCCTCCCCGTCCATCCCGTGTGCATGGGTCTCCCTCATGAGCCTCAGCCGGTGGCGTCCTGTGTAGTTGGGTGTTCTATCAAGTATGTCTGCAAAGGGTCCTACATGTCGCGTGGCCTGGAGGCAGGCGGCATTAGCTCCGCGTATATATGTGAGTAATTGCTCTTGGAGAATATTAGATCGCGCAGCCACTCCTTAAACTTGGGGGCCCGCCTTCTCCCCCCACCTACAGGCTATTCTGCGTTTGGCTAATAGTGAGCCCAGCGAGGCATATTTTCTGATTGAGGGGTCTAGTTCTTCTGTGTACCCTAGCAGCGCCGTGAGTGGGGTGTCTGAATTGGAGAGCCGATCATCTGTCCCAAGGCCTCTAGGATCTTTTGCCAGGATCCCCGAATAAGGTCACATTCCCACGCCAAGTGTAGGAAGTCGGCCCCTGCTCTACCACAGCAGTCATCATCCCGCAGCTGGAATTGGTGTAGCCGAGCAGGGGTATAGTATAAACGGTGCAGATATTTAAAGTGTATGATGCGTAGTCTACTGCTTGCCAATATTTTCCCAGTTTGTTGGCAGCAATATTTCCACTGCTCATCACTAAGGGGAGTCCCCAAGTCCTACTCCCAATGAGCCCGTTAGTTCTGTTTCATCTCGGGGCTTACTGCCTGGGTAGTGCCATAAAGCATGGAGACCACATGTGTGGGTGCAGGTCTTTGAAGTAGAGCATGCAATGGGGCTAGGATCATAGGCTCAGTGGGAAAGTCAGGGGTAGCAGTTTTAATGTCTTGACGTAGTCTGACATATAGGAATAACTCCATTGGGGTTGGCTGTCGGTCCCGGAAGAATTCCTTGCGAGTGCGGAAAGTTCCACCTTCATATAGATTCCTCCAGGTCAGCGCCCCAAGTTTCCGGAGCATTTGCCGACAGCTCGCCTCGTGTGTTACCGGGAGATCTGGGTGATTCTGCGTTCCCAACAGCGGGGAATACAGCATAGGTACTTGTAGTCGCTTAGCAATATCGCGCCAGGCCATGTTTGTACAGTCGACCGTCATCGGATCTTTGCTCCTGGGGTTCGCGGGAGAGCCCAGGCATGCCGTAGCCGGCACAGGAGACATGTATCCCTGCTCCACAGCCAGGTGTGGCATATACGGAGGTGGTCGCACCCAATATGCTGCGAAATGCGCTTGGGCGCACAGAAAGTATAGCTCCATATCGGGTGCCTAAAACCCCCCTCTCGTAAAAGGCTGAGTCAAGACCTCCCATTTCATTCTGGGTTGTTTCCCTCCCCAAGTCAGTCGGATCAGTTGAGTTTTAGGAGCTTTGGAAAAAATGTTGCTGGGTGCATAGGGAATATTGATGAAGAGATAAAGTAGTTTTGGAAGAATTACCATTTTAATCAACAAAATTCGCCCCGCCAGTGAGATGGGCATGGAAATCCACCTCGTGATGGACTTCGTCAGGTTCTCAAGTGTTCTGCCATAGTTATTTCGCATCAGCTCTGTCCTGTCTCTAGTTATCATAATCCCCAAATATTTAACCTCAGCCTCACACCAAGTTAGCGGGTAATCAGGAGTATACCGCTGAACTGACAGGGTAAGTGGGAAAATTTGGGATTTCTCCCAGTTGATGTTTATCCCTGAGCGCAGTCCAAAATGTATGACTTCTCTAAGTATTGGGTTAAGACTGACGTCAGGGTCCCGCAAATACAGCGCGATGTCATCCGCATAAAGAGACACCAAAATATGTCTCGTGGGGTACGGGATTGCGTATTCTTGATGGTGTTGCCGGAGTTTAGCTGCTAGTCTATGTCCCTTAGGCCCCGCGAGGTAGCTGTAGTACTCAAGACTCTCCCTGTTCGCTCCCGGACTTAGGCATCAGCGCCGGGGTCCCGCGCAGTAACCGGGTGTCAGGCTGCCGTCCGCCACAAGGCCAGCTGTTGTTGCTTGGCGTCCTCCGTTCGCTCCCGTATCTTCTCCGGCCAGCAGCAGCGATGCCTATTGCAGTGTGGTCGCAGCCCTTCACGCTACGCAGGCTCTCTTCCCTTCGCCATGCGAGCTTTCTTTATCTCGATTCCTACCGCAGAGCGGCGCCATCTTGATCACTCCGTGATCGCCGCCAGGTCTTCGCTCGCGGTTTGTCTCTTCCTGGCACTTTTGTCTGCCGCTCTATCACTCCGGGTTCGCAGCAGGCGCCACGCTCCCTCGCTACAGCTTTTTCTTGTCAAAACTCGGGCATTAGGGACAGGATAATGTTGTGCGTTGGTCCCGGGCGGCAAGAGCCTCACGCAAGTGCGGCCATCTTGCTTGTGTGCCCTCTAGCACCTCCATGCTAAAATATAATTATTTAATATATTTGATGATTTATTATGAAGAGCCACACAATGAGTTAAAAAACATGAAGCAAGAAAAGCATTCCTGTCCTTAGAGGTGCCTAAAAAAACTAATCAGCCACAAGATTTCCCAGTGAAATGCTTTAAATTAGCCACTTACACAACAGCAAACTTTGCACGTCTTATCCAATAAGCTTCTTATCCACTTTCACAAAATGTGAACAAGAACTGGCAAAGCCAATTTGTCTGGCCTTGATAAGCTCAGTCATGCTGTGTCTCTGTGTAATATGCCTCTTCATGTTCCTTCTATGGCTGGGTCCTGTTGTTTTTATTTGCCAAGCTTACTGTAGCAGAACCGTAAACTCGAGGATTAAAACACAGGGCATGGACATAGGATTCTTCATAAGGACATAGGTTGAATAGAGACATGGCGCAAATAGCCTTAGTGGATTGGTGCAAGCCTGTGTTTGCATGTGTTAGCCGTTGCAATGTTTGAGAATGACGCCAGCAATGGCGGAGACTGACTCCATTTAATTCTCTGCAGCATCAATGCAAAACCCAAATGTAACATCTGTCATTGACCTCATCAAAACAGCAAGCCCCTCTTGAGATTGTCTGAACGCTCTTATTTTGCTATATATGAGCTCTGGAGAGAGCTCAAGCTGCCACTACCCAGATCTAATATGGACCAACATTACAGCCAAATTGAGCTTTCTAATTGGACATGAATTCAAAAAGAAGTTTTAAAATTCATAGTTTGCTGCATATATTTGTTTTTCTATGGCTTTGAAGGATGTACTTTCTGCTACTACTAACAGTCCTCACCATATTCCTTAACTATACAAAATTGCCATTGCAGTACCTGAGTCCCTCTGCATCTCCCTGGGACCAGCTGAACGAAGATAGCTCGCTTCCAATCTAGAAGATAAAAGTGTGAATAATATTAATTGTTAGAAAACTACTAAAGATGGAAATTTGAGCTTTCTGACAACAAACACACATAAGGTAATATTAATTGAAAGTAAAGTCATTTTAAATGCACACGTTCTGTTTAATTGCCATTCGAATCCTGGTTGTAAAATTCCCATGACTGATGCTAGGCAAACATCTGAACCTTTTGAGTGTTGTTCGGCACAGCGCATACAATAGTGCTGTGCCTGTTCGGTATAGCTAGTGATAGATATACAGTAATGCATTGCTAGCAGGCACGCAGCAACCATGTTTTTTTATTTTATTTATTAACCATTAGCCTGTTTTGCTTTAATGCATACACTGTGCTAATTCTGGAGGTATAAAATGAATGCTGCGTGACTTTTCAAAAGAACTTACAACTGGTAAAGTTATTATATATAAGGTACTGCTGTTGATTTTAGCACAAAGTTTAGTTACGTACAGTGTACAGATGTGTCACCATAACTTATTTGATTGTCCTTTACATACCTTACTAATACCAAGTAATTTTTCGAAGCGTGGAGGCTTGAATAATTCGATTATGGGTTCCTAACATTGATTGTGTACTTTGTACGTGGCTTGGCTACACCATGGAGACTTGTGGTATTTCCAGTTTAGGATCTGCTTCCTCAAAATCCTGTGAATGCAATGAAGGCTGCTGCTCCTATCACATTGCTTCCTCATGCCCTAGTCAGAGTATGTAGTATCAGCTACAGAAAGGTCACAAACACGTTCCTTGTATAAAGACCTACTGAATGCTACATTCATCTCAATGTATTTGGTAGTTGCAGGGTTCTTTCACATTATCAGTTCAATAAGCTATATTGCCTTAGTGGCAGTGAGCATTCCCAACAGGACGGCAATCTCATCCTCTTTGCCACAGTGTTTGGGTGGCCTGAGTGTGTACAATGTCCATTAAGGGAAGAAAGGAAGCCTCATTACATCGAGGACGAAATATTGAATACCTTGAGCCTACCCCAACATTCAAAAGGCGTTCAACATAAAATACATTTAAGAATGGCTCTAATTAGCCATATGCAACTGTTTATCCTTCCCTAATAGTACAAGTCCTACATTTAGGGATTTGCTTCATTAACCACAGCAGGAGTACCCTCTGTGTTCATTTCTATTTGCCCTAGCTGTCAAACCTCTAAAGCTCAAGTCTCAATGCAAAACAGTCCAAAAAGGATTCTACAAAGGGGGGTTTGGTATGTTCTTAAACAACATCCTTGTGTGCTGACATTATCCTGCTTTCGAACAGGAACCAGCGCCACAGACAGAGACTGTTTGCACAGAGACACATTAGCCGTCTGAGGGCATTTGTGCATGACTGTGTTTGCCTTTGTTAGCATACTAAAGACAGACCTGCTGACTTTGTCAGTGCTTGCTGTCAATGTGTTTGAGGTCTGTAGATCTTCCAGATACCCTTTACGTCTTCAATCTGCATGTGAAGGGTGAGTGAAGGTTAGGATTTTGAAAGGAATGAAGTAATAGTCTGACCAATCCAATCTGATAGGGATGTGAATCAAGCCTAGGAGTGGTCAAGTAATTCTGCAGTGAGTCAGTAAGTCTGGAGTATGGGTGACAAGAGCAAGGCTATGCTAAGGGGTTTTGGTTGTGTGATATCCGGTGTGGCTGAGGCTTGGGCCAAGAGCACAAACCTTTGTTTCAGTTATTCACCTTCCTTGAAAGGCTGGAGATGGAGAGATCTGAAGAAAGCATCAACGAGTCAGAAGAGTCTATTCCTTTTGTCCTTTTATCTCCACCCAATGGTTAATAAAGCAGACTGGATTATTTTTTGTGAGCCAGGATCTGTGTAATAGATGTCAGGATACTAAATATTTTGGCAATATACTATCTGATTATTCCATTCATGTGTCTTACCAATGTTCAGAACAGGTTTCAATTCAGAATGCTGACATGGCTACTTTGAGCAGAATCACTCCAGGTGCCAGAAAACAGTAGCAACCTGAAGGAGAAATTACCCATGTATGTTTTATTCTAACTAGCACTCAACTCAGTTGCATGTCATGGAATGGGAGGCAATCAAGTATGTGGGGTGAAGCCTCTGTGTGAGTAAAAGGTTCAGGGTAAGGCTCAATTAGAGAGTGACACCGGAGACTTAAAAGCAGAAGCACACCTCACTGATGATAAAGATCCTGCACATGATACTGCGCCAGACGTGGCAGCCAGAAAAACATCCTCTGGGGGAGCTGTATGATAAAGTAGATATGTTCTCATTTACATCACATTCTCAAAGACTGCATACAGAAGATAATGCTGGGATGACGTTAGCATTGAGTTTGCAGAGACAGAGACCTAGGGCCCTATCCTGAAGGCAGTGGATGAATCTGGCCAGGAACTGGATACCCAGGCTGGCATAAACAAAGTTTTATAGAGCTCTCTAACAGTTCTACACCCAGTAGGGGGAGTCAACATGAGGTCTGTACAAGATTAAGTTAGTAGAGTGATCATACTATCCTTCTACCTAAAGATGATGGCAGAATTGTTGGAACTGCATACTGTGGAGGACGTTCGATCAGCATTAAAGGGAAAGAGCAGGGCGAAAACACAAGGTCTAGATGGCTTTCTTCAGAAATGGTATCAATGTGTACCTGACCTGTTGCTAGAAAAGTACTAGAGGTATAGACTGAAGCACTGGAGATGGGATGATAACCAAACCTAAGCCTGGTAGAGCTGTAGATGACTACAATTTATATAGACCCCTCTCTAAAAAAATAAAAAAATGGTAAAATATTATGTAAAGCTCGGGCTAATACACACATGAAGGTTATGCCTCCACTGGTCTCTTTAGAGCAGTCTGGATTTATTGCCAGTAGATTCACAATTGCTAACTGCAACTTGCCTATATCTGGCATTTTCTTACAGTGGATCTGGGGGGAAGGGAAGTCACTAGAGAGCCCAGACTGCCCAACCAAGAAGGCCGCTTGTTATCGTGGCACTGATTCCCCATGCAAAAATATCTTTCTAACTTATCCTTCAGTCCCCTGGTATCAACCCGAAAGTTTGGTGACAGCATTATGGACCCGCCCTCCCTCCCCCGTCCCCCCCACCCCGGGCCCTGAAAAAGCCATTGTTTGGACCCTGCTACAGTCTGGGCATTATATAGCTGCGGAGAGGATGGAGCAGGCTAACTGCAAGTGCCATGCAGTCAAAGAGGTGAGCCGCTGCAGTTACAATGGTACTCGACGCTGGGAGAAGTGAACGTAGGATGCCATCCGGACAAGGTGGCAGCGCTGAAGGGCTGCATAGATTGTGGTGGTCCGCAGAGGCTGGCAGAGCCGGGATATGGGCTCCCAATCTGTGATGCCCTGGTCCCGTCCGGAAATCAGAGTAGATTAGTAGCGGGCGTGTATGGGACGACCCAAGTTGCCATGCTGCAGCTACTTTGGTCGACCCCAGCCTGAAAACAAAAGTGCAAGGCCCCTAGTGAAGGAGCTACAAGAGGGCCTATTACTGCTATAGTCATTACGTGAGCGGGAGAGAGATGGCTCCAACTACAGGGGAGGTGCATCGCAGGGTCCTGGGCCTACACTAACGGAGAATACCTATTGCAGTGACACTAAAGAAATCACAGCCCTATAGAAAAAAGAGAATTACTGACGGGTTGGTGGTTTGAGCGTCCGGTGCTACACTATTGGTGCCTTATGAACACGAAGCACTAAGAGGACCACACAGTCCTGGAAGAGAAGAAATGGCCAAAACACATAACAAACATCCCAAACTGATGTTCGAGAGGCAACATGCATTGAGAGCCCCCTTGGGCGAGGACTGTCTTAGCTCCACGGAGAAAGAATGAACTGAGAAACAGAAAAGGAAGACATAAAGGAGCTTCTCCTTGAAATGAAGAAAAGCCTTCAAAATATTGAGAAAAAGAGAGACACACTGTCTGATCGAATGGATGGATTAAAGAAAGGGTGAATGACTAGATATGGCAGAGCAATGAATCTCGGACACTGAAGATGACAGCCCTGAACAAAAGAAAAAAGTGCAGCACCTTGAGAAGAGGCTGAAATGATACGCCTGAAAAATGAGGATCTGGAATTGTGCTCACAACAATGTAACCTCTGCATCCTGAGATTCACGGAATCGACAAATACTGGCCCATGCCACAATAGGTCGAGAGGATGTTTAAGGCCATGCTCGAGGAGGATGCGTTTTCATCTCTATTCGTGGTGGAAAGAGAGTACCACTCGTTGGCGCCTTCGCATGCCCAACCCCCAGTCACATACTTGCAAAAATGTTTGAATTACAGGGACTGTGATACTGTCCTAATGATGGTAAGGGAGAAACAAGACTTGAACTTCGAAAGATCCTCAATTGCACTGTATCTTGATTTTTCCATGGCCACTCAAGAGCCCAGCAACTTCTTCATAGATGTCAAAAAGAAGCTACAGCAGAAAGGAATCGACTATACAATGCTGTATCCTGCAAAGCTAGAAGTTAATCATAAAGGAAAAGTTTACTTTTTTTACAGATCCCAAAGCCATAATGAACTTTTCACAGAGCGACGTGAGGCAGGGCTCACAGGCCCTGTGGAGAACTCTCAAGATGTGGTTATCCACTCTATGAGTTTATAAGACTGAGGTGACAATATGGTGTACAGGAGTCTTTATGAACTATATTGGATATAAGGTGGGGCAATTATGCAATTGTTCTCCTAAGCTGATTCTCCGCTCTTGGAGGGGGAAGGAGCTATTTCTAGTCATGATCCAGATCAACATATGATGAATCCCCGGGCAGTAAGTGGGATTGATTTCAACAAAGCATCGGAGGAGGGGCAGAGCTCCCAATATTGGTTGGCTAAGAGACACCTTTGGGGCATATGTATGAACAAACCGTTTTGCGAGTCCTTAATAGCGAATCGCTATTAAGGACTCGCAAAATGGAATGTATGTAGGAATCGCAATGATAATTGCGATTCATTAGTATTCCTTAATTGCGAGTCGCAAATTGCAATTCGCAATTAAGGAATACCTTCCCATTCATTCCTATGGGCCTAGAGGCCCATAGGAATGAATGGGCAGACATTCGCAATTTGCGAGTACCCATTTGGTACTCGCAAATTGCGAATGCATTTCAGGGTGCAAGGGTGTCAAAAGGACACCCTGTTGCACCCTGAAATATGTATATGTGCACATGTGCGCACATACATGCCCTAAGGGCATGTATGTGCGCCACATGGCACTTTGAAAATGCAAAAAGTGCATTTTTCAAGAAATCGCAAATTACCACCAACTTGAAGTTGGTGGTAATTTGCGTTTTCTTAGGGCAAAATCGCACAACTTGGGTGCTTCTGCATTGCATTTAAGGAATCACAATTTGCGATTCCTTAAATGCATTCGCAAAATAGGGAATAGCAAATTTTGTGATTCCCTATATTGCGAGGGCCTTTTGGGATGATACATCCCAAAAGGCTTTTTCTCGATCGCAAACGGGCCGATTCTGAGAATCTGCCCGTTTGCGAACGGGAAAATGGCTTCATACATATGCCCCTTTGAGTGTAATTTGCACCTGTTCTAACCTAGTGTTTTGGGTTTGTTACAGGCTTTCACTGAGTGTGGGGGTCTCAGTGTGGGTGGGACACTGGAGATTTTTGTCTGTTTACTCACGCTGCCTGTTTTTATATCCGATTGTTTACAACACATATATCTGCTTTAGGTGAATAGTATCCACCACGTTTTGGTCACTCACGTGATCAGTTTTTTTTCCAAACAACACATTATCAGCCTCTCTCCTGGGAAAGTGAAAACCTTCAAGTAACAAAAAGTTTAAGTTTATGACGTGGAAACATCCGAGGTCTCAATAACCCAAAGAAGGTTAGATTGGTCTTCTCTTACATGAAGCGGGACAATGTAGATATTGTGTTTCTACAGGAAACACACCTCATGCAGCATTCTGAATAAAGCTTTGCCCAAGTTTAGGGTCCCCATTGCTACTTCTCCTCTTATAACTCCTCATTTAGGGGAGGGGCGATACTCATACGAAAAGATTTAGGATGCTGTTGCTCTGCTAGGCTCAGAGAACACGAGGGCACCTCACGCTTCTTTCAGAAACACCTACTGATTTTAATGAGAATGCCATTAACAGGATTGTTGATATTATACCAGTTGCAGGCATACATATATTGTAGCTTTTGTTTCTTTGTGTCCTTTTTAGTGAATGATGTGATGGCTTCCTGATGAAGGCATTCCTGCTGAAACACGCGTAGTGTCATTACACCGTCAGCCCTACAAAATCTGATCCATTCACATTATGAGGGGAAAGTGATATTGCTTCATTGTTCAATGAATTAATGTCTTTTGTCTTCAGTCAAATGTATCCAAGATTAGCACTTTGAAAAGGATCATATGACAGATAATCAATTTATCACACGTATTCATCATCTTATGAATTGATTATTGTCTAGGGCACTGTTTATATACATAATGTATTACGATGTTGACAACTCTACCTTTTTAAATACTGTATATAAAATATTAAAAAACTATTTTGTTATAATAATACTGGAAGTCTCTCCAGTCATTAGATGAATGGTAGTTACATTGTCTATCATCTGTTAGTTTAAACATTGTATGCCTGCACATTTTTATTACTTGTTTCTTGCTCAAGTCTGTTTCTAAATAATTACTTGTTGGGTGCACTAATACATGGAGGGTCTCAGAATTACCGGACTTGAGCGTGCTGTGGTAACCCAGTGCTTTAAAGTGTTTAGCTGTCTAGATTGCACATACTGAACTGGAGGGTTTAGATCTGAATGTGGGCAAGGTTACGGGGGAATATATGGTTCTGTCAATTTCTGGACTCACCTGTCACTATCCTTGATAGAACAGGTGGCACTAGTCAAGATTGTGATCTTTCCTTGCTCCTTATATGTCATTCAAGGTGTGATTTGTCTATAGTTTTGGTCTATGTTTGTCGAGTTAGATAGTATGGTGTCATCCATACTATGGGCAAGTTAACTTCCTAGGATGAAATTTTCAACTTTGAATTTGCCCTGCAAAAGAGAGGGGACCGACAATGCCTGATTTTGAGTTGCATTATATAACTGCCCAGCTGCAACATTTGCCTCAGTGGCTGGGTGATGAGCCTGGCAGGGACCATGCTGGACGGTTGCTGCAGTGAAAAACTACTAGATGTGGTATATTTAGTTCCTCCTAGGGCTGGCACTGGAGTGCTACATTTGGTATCTCTAATGCCCAAGATCTGGAACAGACTGATCAAGAATGTGATAAAGTGTGTTCCCTTCTGGTCTGAGGCAGTCATGTGGGGCCTTCTACATTTTTTCCCTTGCAGAATTGTGAAGGGTATTTTGAAATGGATAGATAGAGAATGTCACACCATGAGTAATTTACACAAAAACAAACATTTTGCAATGTTTGACACAGCAGGGAGATTAGCGACAGTCTGTTGGACATAGACAATAGCTTTTTGTCACCCTCCACTCTTGATTGTAAGTGTGGAAGGATTACAGGCTTACTTCATCATAGACCAGTCCTCGCCCTCTAAAAACTTGGTTTGATAGAGGGCGGGCATACACCTGACGACAGGGATGCACTTCTAAACTAAGTGGGGGCCCTTATAAAGAAAAGTGAATTTAAAACCCATTCCAGATGTCAAATTAATTTATTATCTACCGGCATCTGCATGGTATTAAAAATGTAAAGTGATCGGTAAACTGGGGATTTTAATATCCCTTTACCGACATCAATATGGTCAATATGGTCAACATGTTTCTGCCAAGAGGCCCAGGAGGGTCCGTGGCATTCATCAGGACCTAAATAGTAATCTGGAGGGCTCCGCTCTTACCACAATTATGGTGAGAGGACATCCACTGTGTGGGGGGTGACGTGATCACAACACACTGAGAAATGGCCTTTATATTTAGCACCCTAAACTTGGGAATCAGTGCCCCATAGGAGGGTGAGGGCGGAAGATCGCAATGGTCAGCGTGATCCACGATGCAGTCTCCGCTGTTACACCTATGTCTGTGCTCCTCCTCTCCTCGATGGAGCACAGACATAGGTGTAACAGCGGAGACTGCATCGTGGATCACGCTGGACCAATTGCCGGTAGATAATAATTTGACATCTGGAATGGGTTTTAAATTCACTTTTCTTTATAAGGGCCCCCACTTAGTTTAGAAGTGCATCCCTGTCGTCAGGTGTATGCCCGCCCTCTATCAAACCAAGTTTTTAGAGGGTGAGGACTGGTCTATGATGAAGCATGACACCAGGTGGTGTGTGAGACCAGTCCTTCACTTTTTGTGAGACACCTTCACTCACCTATTTAGATACATTGCACATAGACTAGTATACTGGGAGTAGCTCTTTTGTGGTTATACATTGTGGCTGGAGGCTGCTGACTCCCAGTACCCCGTGCCTCTTGTTCCCTTATCCCAGGTATATTCTGGGTACTGTGGTTACACAGGATTACAGGCTTCCCAGTTTCCTTTCTTCCTCCCTGCCTAGTGATGGTTGGGACATCATGCAGTTAGTAGTGAGATGCGCTGCTGTGAGTCATCTGCCAGACAGACTGTTGTCTGTTGTTAATTTCCAACAGTTGTTGATCTGTAAATAGTTAAATGTATTTATAAGACTCCAAGAGCAAATCACTAGCAATCACTTACTATGTGATTCTTAATGAGGCATCTAACTATGACTCTCCACCAAAATAGACACCTTCAAAATTGTGGACAGTGTATTCATTTTCACAGAAAAGGATGATCCACCTCAGCCCGCCTTTTTGCCTTAGTCAATTGGCGGAACCCTTGAACAGTTTACTAGCAAACAACTATCAATGGGTTTGTCTGTCACTGCACTTCATTGGTTCCTATTCTACAGCTCCTGTTCTTATTAACTCATTCGAATAGGCTTCTAAATATCTCAAACAATACTGGTCACCTGGGCTATGTCATAAGATTCAATCCCTTCTACTGTGATCTTCAACCTACATATTAACCACAAAAATTCTTCTCTCTTACGACAGTAGCAGAATGGCGATGATACCCGATTGCGCCTGAAAGTCTTTCAAAGACTGTCTCTCCATCATCCAGGCACAGAGTTAAAGAACCTACATCAAACTTAACCAAAACAAGGCGGAATATGTCCCAGATTTAGTTGTAACCCTACATCATGAATTTTGAAGAATTCTAGCCACAAATCAAAATCACTTGACTTTTCCTTTTACTGTTACCTCTTCTTTAAAACCTATGGTGCAAAGAAAACACACACACAGCATGGTAACAGCTCTTACTTTAATGGAAAGATAAATCTTACTTGCCTGAAGCAGACTGCAGAACCTGTGCTCAAAGCCTGGTCTTCGTGAAACATGTATGGTGTCAAATCAAGACTTTTCAATGGTCCTGATTCAAGCATAAACCCACTGAATGACATCCACCATGCCCAGGAACTTCTCATCAAAGGGTTGAAGAAAGCCAACCATATTTCTCCATCCCTGAAAGACCTACACTGACTGCGCCTCCAGTGTCATTGTATGCAAAGCAGTGACGAACAGTGCACCTCCCTACCTGGCAAATAAAGGAACCATCTCCTCGGGCCAGTAGTACACAAGAATCCAGGAAATTACCAGAGTGGAAGTGAAGTGCGAAAATTGCAAGGGTTACCAAATTACATACCAAGAATATAGAACGACATCCGTCTGAAGCATATTAGGTTTACATACTCTCTGCTACAGCTCGAAAAACAGTTCAGGACACAACTTTTTAAGAAACATGCGATTCAATACCGATAGGGGCTTCTCATTTCTTCCCATCATGTTGATTAGTGCCCCGATGCTCACCGGGTAGATATACAAGAGATATATATATATATATATATATATATATGTATATATAACTCCAGACGGGGTAAGAATGATTTCTTTTATTCATATTTACAGCGTTTCAGTTCCCTGACGCGTTTCGGCTTATCCCAGCCTTTATCAAAGCTACTCTGGCCGTGAGTATATATGTATATTCCTGAAGATCTGCTGCCTCTTTGGACACTTCTACCGTCTCACACTCTACATTGTCACCTCCCTAATACACATCACTCATGTATTTGATTCTCACACTACACCTATATTCCTCCACCAACAGCAACACAAATCTTACCCACACAAAACTACAATCCTTTTCCCTCCCTGATGTATTATTCAACAGACTACTGACATTATGGATCAGCTTCCTATACCCTAGACCATCTAAGTTTGCCACCAATGTCCAACACATGACAGTCCCCATCACTACACCCTTTAAGACCCACATTGCTATGGTATGTTGTACTTTTCATAAGGAGGCAAAGGATAATTCTTCGAAGATCACAATGTTATCCTGAATTTATTGCCGTTCTCATCTTCCTTTATAATCCTAGCTGACCTAAACCTATACTTAGTAAACATGTACATCTCTTTGGTCTGCTCCTTTCCAATCACTCTCTAATCAACAATCACCCTGCTCCCATCCATTTATACAGGGATCCCTTATATCTTTCCCTCATTTCGGACTCCCTTGCCCATTTGTCACCCACTATACGCCCTTCCCGCTCTGAACACGTTTAACCATAGGTCTATAAACATACCAAACTCTCATGACAACATGAAGGATACCACTGTTTAAAAGAAAATACTTACTCACTACAGTCCGTGCATACCTGAATCACATTCACAACCTGGTTTGACAAATCAACTCTACCTCAAGCAACTTCTTCAACACCGTGTCAGCGTCTGAATCTTACTACCCTCATTGCACTTTCACTCTGCCACACCCTGACATCAACTCTGTATCACTCCCCGCAGTGTGATCCATTAAGCCACTTGTCTTCGACCACGGGATCCTGAGAACAATAGGCTGGCCTCAAAACCTTCACAACAGCTCCATACATTTCTAAATCATTTTATTTCCAGGAATTGAGGACTTCACTCTGGTCCTACTCTTAATACTTACCTCACATTTTTAAGTGCTCACTCTCTTATCCTCGCACAAGGATAAACTATTCCAACATGAGCTACTCACTTTGCCTCTTTTTCACTGAGTTGAGTACGTATGCCTCCACACACTTATACAGACTCCCTCAACAATCTACCCAACTCACCACTGTTTCTCCTACAAAAACAACTGCACTCATTCCCATACTCAACTCACTCAACCCCTGCTATGTTCCCTCTGACCTCTTCATCCATTAAACTAATAACTTACTCTTTATAAAACAAGCATTCACTAAGCTCCTGCTCAGTTCAGTTTACATCACTGCACAACACATGTACAACAAAAGATGCTGAAATGTGCAAGTGATATAATATTAAGTGAGGGCCGAGTGTGTAAGAGGAGGCACGTGTATGCACTAGCATAACTTTGGCATAATTTCAAGCACCACACACAGAGTGGTGCCTTGCAACATTTTGTGAATCAAGAAGATATTAAACTTTTTGTGACAATGTTCTGTCTTCAGCCAGACATACAGGTGCGAGTCCGGTACCCAAATTAGATTTTAAATCGCAAGAATATAGAATTCATGTGTTCCCTATATTTGGGCCTCCTTGGATTTAAGTTTCCCTGGACTGAAAGTCATATATAAAACAAAAATGTTGAGTAGATGGGGGTAATTTTATTTAACCATGAGGCTGTTGTGGTGCTGCCTAAGCATTTATTTGAGATCAGCTGCAGGGGTGGCTCCTCCGCAATGGCGGAGGAGCGTCACCCCACTGGCTCAGAGCCAGCAGGTGAAAAATAAAACGATATACTATAATCGTTTTACTTTACATTTGCCAGCTCTGAGCCAGCGTGTGCAGGGAGGGGCAGGGCCGGGGCCATGGGAGGGGAGAGGAGGACTGGTTTGTGCACTTGTAAGTGCGCATATGTGTTTGGACATCCGTCCCAGGCCGGCAAAACACACATGCGCACTTAGGTTTCTCCCACCGGGATGTACTGATCAGCTGGGTTGGAGAAACAGCACAGACTCCCTGCCCTGGGCGGAGCATCAAACCAAAATCACTAGGACAGCAGCACAGTGCAATCCCCGCTCTGCTCTCATGTTATGAGAGGAGCGCGGGGATTGCACTGGGAGTCTCTGCTGCTGTCCCAGTGTCTGCTGGGACCAGGAAGCAGCAGAATACCGAGGCGCAAGGAGCGATGTGGCCGGCAGCTTGAGGTAAGTGTTTTTTTTTATTAAACCCCCCTATCGTGCTCACCCATGCCCCCTCCACCCGCCCCATCACCTCTTCATTGTGTCGGCCACCACTGATCAGCTCACTATCAGGGAAGAGTTCCTACTCGCATTCTAGAGTGCCCTGATGAAGAACTGTACTCCCAGGGAGCATGCTTGCTCAGATCTATTAAGCGTTCCAGATGTTTTTAGTCCTCTGCAAGGCAAGTGAAAGCTTGGCTGTATAAGAGAGTGTTTGTAAATTAACAGTGCAGCAAGGGAGTAGCCACGGTCTACGCAGCCACCATTACTGCCATCAGTAGCACTGTGTGAATTCAGATGTTCAGTCGATGATGGCCCCTCTATTACCCAAAAGATTCTAAGTCATGGGCACGTATATGGGATGGTTAAAGTGAGGCTTACTGCTGGTCTCTCAGGCTAGAAGCGAGTTTCAAAGACTAGAAAAGATCACTATTGGTTTCCTATGAATACTAGCCAGAAAATCGAAGTTTGGTGCACACTTAGGAGGGTTCCAAAACAATTTTGTCCCGAGCATCCCCAGCACAATCTACAAAAGACCAGCTTGGGTGATTGAGAACTGTTAGTGCTGTCAATCAACCAATCTTAGACAACTCTCTACTGTTCACTTGGTTCACTCTCCTACAACTTTAGAAAGAGCTTCCCATCAATCTGAAGTGCTCCTGTAGGAACAGGAATAGCCCCAGCATGGTGAACGGGTGTGTACTCCTTCCTGAGTGCTAGACTGAATGTAAAACTGATAACCGAACAAGATTACAACGCTGTTACTGAGAACCCTATTGAACTGTGTAGTGTTTCGTTTTACTGTGTGGTTAAATTTACTTTCTTTTACCTAAAAGGTAAGCACTGGGCTGGACAAAATGTTATGATGTCTCTTTTTTTCCCCCCCGGAGTTTTATATTGCGCGAACTTGACCCGAAGGTATCAGAGCACTCTACATGATCACCAGTTGCATTACATAAGGACACATTCATTTTTTTTGTTAGGCGCAGAGAGATTAAGTGATTTGCCCAGAATCACAGGATGTTGAGTGTTGTTGCCGAGACTCAAACCCGGCTCCCAAGATTTGAGGTTTATCGCCCTAGCCGTTAGGCCACATCCTCTCCCCTACAATTCCCTCCCTTACATGAAATATCTTGTTAATTATCAGGGAAATCATTTCTCCCTTGTTGTCTTCCCTTTGTCAGAGTTGCCCTTTTCTAGATCGTTCTATTCATTTTGAGGTCTATTTTCACCCACGCAAAAAACCTTTTGCTTTTTGCCTGGTGTTGCACATAGTAGCATCCAAAAATACATGGAGTTTGGTCATCCTCCTGCCTTTTCCTTACAAGGCCCAGTAATTTGGATCTGATAGTCGGATGTAGTTAATAGCCATCTTCCTTAAGCACCCATTGCTTAGAGTTTAATACCAATGAGGATGCAGATGGAGCTAGCACTTAGGCTTGATTCTAACATTATTCAGTTATTTTTTCCATAGACCTTTACCTATTAAAGTACATAAATGAATTAACCATTCCAATCTGCCCAACTGAACTAGACATAAACAACCAATGTATTTAAACCATTTAACATATGGTACATTTTTGTGCTATAATGTTATGCATCCTAAAAGGAAATACCTTCTACCAATTTGTCCACTGTTATTGCGTATTATTATGTATCATTCTGAAGAAAATACTGCTCCTTGATTACTTAAGGGATGGGCAAAGTTTGAAGCAGAAAGTATAAATGAAAAGGCTGTTGTCTCTTGGTTGACTGTTGAGTTCTGAGTGCTTGTCCCTCATACTACGTCCCTAAGAAGCCTTTGAGAGCCTGCCCTGGGACGCCAGTGGCAAACAACCTCAACCTCTACAGTTGGGCTCAATAGGCTCTGCCCTGTGGCGCCCTGAATGGGGTCTGACAGCGCCATTTCAGGTAAGACATGAATTACTAAATACTCACCGATGCACATATCTTTTTCCAATTCTGCCTGCCTCCTGTTACTAACAACACTGCGCAGAGTCCCGCATTATCACTGAAGTGCCTAGAGCGGAATATGCTTGCAGAGTGAACGGTACAGATTTCTTCACTCACCATTTGGCTACCCTCATAATCTCCTTTTATGAAGATACTTTCAAAGCCAAGCGAGCACAGAAAGACCCAGTTTGGAATTCGGTTTACGCACATTTGATTTCTCTACTGCACAGACCTCCATGATGCGCAGAGCTGGTTGCATGCACTGCAAGGAGAGGAAACCCTATTATAGGGTCTTGACAGCTAATCTTTATTCCCACTGCTTGGCAGAATCTCATACTGATGATTTGGCAAGTGTCTGTAAAGACTGTGAATTGTACTTTTAAAATGTCCGTATTTGGAGTCCACATCCTCCGAACACAGATTCAGCTGAGGCTAGTACAATGGCTGGTTACTCACCCATTTCAATTTAATCCACGATATTTATGAAAAAGGCAGCTGGATCTATTACAATGGCTGGTTGCTCACCATTTCAATTTAATCCACGGGGTTTATGAAAAAGGCAGATGAAAAATATATTTACCTCAAGCAGCAGATTTAAAATGGGTGCACTGGAAGCAAATATATATTTAAAATGAAGCTAATCCAATTTCATGAACTGTCACGTTACACACATTCAGGGCCGGACTGGCTACCGGGCGTTTTGGAATGCTGCCGAGCTGGGGGCTGATGTCACTGCGGTGGGGGCTAATTTCGTTGATGGAGACCTGCGTGTGCTTCGAAATCAACAAAGCAAAACGAATTTCGTTCAGCACACGCAGGTCCCCATCAACGAAATCAGCCCCCAGCTCGGCAGCATTCCAAAACGCCCGGTAGCCAGTCCGGCCCTGCACACATTTCCCCAAAAACTGCACATACTATCAGTTCAGCTAAACAGTGAAAATAGAAATAATGCGGAAACTGTCGATAGCCCCCAAACGCTGACCTTTCCTATTTTCATCTCCTGTTCCTACGAGCCAGTAAATAATCTCTCTGCTGCATTTGTTTGAGATACTCAGCCACAGAACGCATACAATTAAATAACTCACAGAATGGCTAATTCTAAGAATGTAAATATATCAGGCCAGCGCTCGCAGTAGTCACTGTATAATAGACATAGGGATATTTTAATTAAAAAGTCCCAAATGCGGAGAACCAAACAGTGCCTACAAAATCGCTACCTTTAATCCCTTCCATGTAATTGATAATGGCACCCGTGTTATAATTCCTCATATTGTGCAGCCCCAAATGTAAAGCTGTTCACAAATATATGGCAGGCCAACTTTCAAACAAAGTAAATGTTCTTTTAACTGATCTGTAGATAAATTCCATTCTGAATAAACAGGAAATATGGGATAAAGAGACACCCCCCTACTGGAAACTATTCAGCTGTACTAACTAGAGCAGGCCAGTGTAATAACCTAACTCATTACAGCAGGAAACAGTCAACTCGGTGCATATTGCATAACACGAAGCTGCAAGAGAATCAGGAACGTTATGGTCGATCACTCAAAATACCGACTTAAAGCTGTAAAAACGCAAAATAAATTTAAAACAAAATGTTCAAATCAGAATGAGACTTTTGCTCTAACAAGCAAGTTGTTCTTCCTAGCAAGCTAGCCCATTTGTTTATAACTACCCTTATTATTGTCCTGCAGTGTAAATCAGCATACACACGTGCCAATACAGACCAGAAATCTCTATACATCCTCACTTCATGACACTGTTCCAGGCAGAAGGCTGATTTAATGTTTGTAAAGAATTCTGTGTTTTCTCATAGAGAAAACTAAATTATTTTTTATGGATTTGACATTGAATGTCAAGACTTGGGGCCTGATTTGACTTTTGCGGAAGGGATACTCCGTCGCAAACGTGACCGGTATCCTGTCCGCCGTATTACACATACGATATGATGCAAATGTAATACTGCATACGGGATTTCTGTCACGTTTGTGGCGGAGTATCCCATCCACCAAAGTATAAATCAGGCCCTTAGACGTGGGCTTATCCTCTGCCAGTACAACAGAGCTGTCACAACCTCCATTTTCAATATTACTAAAGTGATTATTTATGATTAAGGCTTCTAATTCCACCCCTGCCACCAGGTAACCCGACACTTGTGTTTGAAAAGCCTTGCTATATAACAAGATATAACCTTTCCAAAGATATATGGAGTAAGCAGGTAGTCAAGACAAGTTACCTCTTCTATAGTAGGATTGAATGGCATTTATTGAACGATAGAAACATAGATATGGGCTAGACAAAATTATCTGCTTATTGTGTATACATTGCAAAGACTGTTCGTTGAGCACAATCTTGAGTTCTACATCATACAACCATCTGGGAAAGAAAGAACAATGAAAGGAACCACTGGTGCAAGTTACGCTACTTTCGCCAGAAGGCGAGGCCTGGGATTTCTTTCCCAAAGGCAGACGCTTAGTGTGAGGCTCTAACACCAGTCACCAAAGAAATGAGTACACTTGGATATGTCTACTTCTCATATCTGCATTTGGTGCTAACTATATTCACAAGGCTGTAAGAGTGATCAGTTGCTGTAAAATCAGTCACTTGATGAAAGAATCCTCATTAGGTACAGCCTACTGTTCTTGTGCTTCCTTCACTCCATTCACCAGCTTCAGCAACATCATTATGGACAAGCCCACACCATTCACCTGGTCAGACCATGCCCTCTTCAACTTCAGCATTCCCATACCGCATCACCACAGAAACACCACAACCAGATCATCACGTTGAGAATGGAACAAGGTCTCCGAGGCATCATGGTCTTCCAAAGTCCTTGAACACCATCCTCAACACAACAACAACCTCTCTGACTCCGTTTTCAACTTCAAAGTCTAAATCACCATCTAGAAAAAACACAGGACCAAACCCCAGCCTGCCCAATCAACAGAACCTGTGCATACGGAAACAAAGAGCAACTTGTTCCGTGGGAGTAACTCAAATTTCCCCATGAGGTAAAAATACATGTCAGTGTTTTGTCATTTACAAAATCACTGCTTTATTGTACTATACAACAGGGGCTAAACAATGAACCAATACAGTGCAGATGGTGCAGAGCTCATACGTGCAGTCGTGTAGCAGTTAAAATATAATGTTGTCTGCTAAATCAACTGGCCAGTTTGAGTTCTTCCTGCGCCAGTGGGCTGCCTTAAACATCAAACTGTCCCAATTCTTGGAGATCCCAGTATCCAGCAGAGGAACACCATCCATGATGATAACAAACGGTGTGCATTCGTAGGGAAGATGTGAACACTTATATCAGGCCCCATATGGGGAATCCCTCACCCAAATGAGATAGCCAGAGTTCAGGATGCAGAGTGGCAGGCTGCCCCCCAGTGGCACCTGTCTTCGGGATCTGCATATTAGTGGTGGGTACTGTGGGGGCCGGCTCAGGCTCTGATCTCAAGGGCACTGGTATAATCTTTGGAGGGAAACATGTTAAGCCAGGGGCCGAAGTTGGCATCTCAGAATTCTTTTCGGTTGGGGGAGCATTGATTTTACACAATTCAGGCTCTATGGACGCAAGGAGACTGTGAATGTTTCCAATTAGCTCACCAGGACTTCAAGGAGATTATCACACTGGTCCCTAACGGATTCCAAGAGTAACTCATTCAGCACAGCATCCTAGATCCCCCTTGTTGGACTTGGCCCTTTTGGCAGGTTCACCCCTAAACTTTTTGCCTGTCTCCTAGCCTTTTTTCTGTGTAGTGTTGGTGGTTTTAGGCCTCTGCGCACTTTAGCACTGTGTCCCAGTGTAAAGTGCGGGCGCACTCTGAGTGCGTGTGGTGAGATTGGCCTGCCCTCCCATAGGAATGCATGGGGGATATGTGTGTCCATGGTAATTCCTGGTGTGAGAGGAGGGCAGGGGCAAGTTTAGTATGTGCGAACTCGTGAGAATAAATGCTGCGCAATGGTGTGCGCAGATTTATTGTGACTAGTGGAGAAGTGCCACTTTTAGATGTTGGCATTTATGTGTGCTCTGTGTCTGCCTGCCTGATGTGAATTGCATGTCTGGCTTTGTGAGTGACAGGGGCTGGAAGGTGTGTGTGGCTCCAGGAGGGGCAGGGTGAGTCAGCGCAGTGGTGAATAGGGAGATCTGCATCTAGATGGGAGGGAGGAGTTGCACCTGGGACCTGAATAGGGCTGGGCCTTCCCTCCACAATGCTGGCTCCACCCCTGTGGTGCGTCTGATGTCCCTAGCCTGTCCTGTGAAAGGAGAGAGGAGCTGAGCAAAACAAAGTGCTCCAAAGCTCCCCCAAACCAGTTGCATCTGGTTTTCCCTAAACCCTGCACCTTTAGACAAAGGAAAAGGTGTATAAAAGAAGGGGCTGTGACCCCATGAAAATGTTCAGTTCTGCTGTGCTTCTTTGTGACTGGGGACTGCTGCTGCTGGGCCCCAGGAGGAACCGCCACGAGGGACTGCCTCCCTGCTGGAGGGCCCTGTGAGCTGGCCTGCCTGGGCCCAGCCTTGTGCCCCTGAAACTTTGTTCTCTGGAGCTCTAGCTCCTAGCGCCTTGTGAAGCGCTGCATCCTGATTCTCCCAGGACGGGGAGAGTGCTGTTGCCCTGCAGCGTGAGGCTGCGACGTGTGTAGGATTCCCCTGTGCTCTGAGGAGAAGCGGGAGCCCACCCCGCCTTTGCCAGGAGAGGAGGAGTGTGCATGCTCCGCAGCGCTGGGCTGAAACGTGTGTGCCAAGGGAATCCCGACGTGGGGATTCCCCTCGCATTGTCAGGGATAGCGGGAGCCCACCCCGCGTTTGTGCATCTTTGACGGCGGGAGCCTACCCCGCATTGGTGTTGTATTTTACGGCGGGAGCCCACCCCGCACTTCGCCGCTAACCAAGAGAAAAGGAATTCACCGCCGCAGCCCAGGAGTTGCGGGAACGTTGCCGGGCCGCTGCCGATGCGACCCGGAAGCCAGGCGGCCCTGCCTGGGTGTGGGCGGGGCCGCGTGACGAGGCAGAAGTAGCCCGGGAGCCTCGCGGGCTCCAAAACGAAGTCCCGGTCCCGAGGAGGGGGACCGGGTGAAGCAAGGCTCAAGGGCGGCGCAGGGCTCCCATACGTACAGAGAGCCCCGCGTGTGGCCGACGTCAGAGAGGAGGCCAGGCGGGAGCCTACCCCGCACTGGCGAGCCGTTCGGAGGAGCTCCATTGAGTGGAGCTCACGCCTGCCAGAAGCGGCACCGGAAGAAGCGAGGACACCGGAGGAGACCAGAAGCCCCGGTGAGTAGGGCCTGCGGAAGCACTGTTGCTGTGAGGCAAGGAGAGCCGGGTGTCGGCTTTCTCCCCCCCCCCCGATTGACAACCGAGACCGGGAGAGGTCTCGGGCACAAGGGGGCACTTTGGTTAGGAGTTCCAGGGGGGCTCTACTTTGCACAGTTAGTGCCAGGGCTAATTCATTGTTCACAGTTGCGCCGCCGTAGCGGGCAACTGCAACGTGGGGGCAGATTTTGCTGAGAAGCCCCAGTGGGGGCCCGAGAGGCACGAGGAGTGCCGGACTTTGTCTGCGCATTTTTTGCCAGCTGTCCTGCGAGAGCACAGGCATCTGCAACCGTTGGGGGACAGGTTCATTTTAAATTGCGAGTCCCAGAGAGGGGCTCAGGGGGGCACGCTGGTGCCCGTGTTCATTTTCACAGCTGCCCAGCAAGTAGTGGGCAGCTGCCACGTTTAGGCTCGTGCAATTGCGCACTCTTATTTCGCTGCATGCGCAGCCAGCCCTGACATTCTGGACGTTGGGCCTTTGAGCCCCTGTGAGAGGCCAGTTGGCCTGGGGCCAGTGTCAGTGCGGTGTGCCCCCGATTGGGGCACACAGTGTTTATGCTTACGAGGCCTATTGCCTCATGTGATTATTGCATAATGAGGTTGGTGCATAACGTGTGATGCTAACGAGATTTATGCCTAATGTGATTTAGGTGTCCCATCTTTTATGTTACAGGATCTCGTGCTAAGTTCCTAACTTTACCTGTAATTACTGGTTGTGGTTTACATTTTACTTACCTGTTCTGATGGTTCTGACCGTGGCCCGATTGGCCTGGTCCTGTATATAATTCCCCTGTGAATATTGCCTAGTGCCAGTTGGCACACTGTATATTATGTGATTATGTTTCTAAGGTATTTATGATAATACAAAGGCTATTTTTATATAACCTTGTGTGGAGTTCCTTTTGTGGTGTGCCTAGTGTGTTGCTGCTGTGTGAGTGTGTTGCGCAAACGCTTTACACATTGCCTCCGGGATAGGCCTGACTGCTCGTGCCAAGCTACCAAGGGGGTGAGCAGGGGTTATCTTGGGTGTGTAACTCCCTCGCCCTGACTAGAGTGGTGGTCTCTGCCTGGCTTTGGCGCAAGCCTTAGCCAACCAGAGATCCCATTTCTAACACCCCTTCACTGGGACCTACAACACCCTGCTTCTTAGACCTGGTAGGAGGCTCAACCCTCTTCCTTTTGACCATAGGACCCCTAGCTGATTCGCCGCTAGTCTTACTGCATGACTGCGACTGGGGTGATCCGACCACCACTGGACTTGGAGAGGACACTAGGAGATTGTTGTCGCGCTCTGCCACACTCAGGCTAGCCATGGTGGTGTTATTATCAGCAGGCAGTAAAAAAGATAAATCCGAAGGTTGGTCGGGCGCTGTGGGGACAATGGTGGTGGAGGTTGAGTGCAGTGACAAACGTCGCTCCGCCAGTTCAATTTCTTTGCCAATCACACTAACGGCTCTCTGCAGAAATCCCTAGATGGTGACAGTGGGGGTGTGTTTTGGAACAACCCCTAGGAGTTTCCGTTTCCCCATAAGGCCACTCCGGTAGGTAAACAGCAAGAATACGGGATGGAAAAGTCACAATACCTTATCTTGTGCCAGATGAAAGGGACAAGGCCCAGCCCAGCCTCTTTCGGGTTCTGACGGACGCAGACAGGCCCATCTTGGCCAAGCCTTCACCCGGGTGTGACCTGCGCTGCGGGATTGCTGAAGGTACATTTAGCATGTCTGCAGAAGGCCCCGCCCCCTCCTGGGCCAAAACTGCAAGCACGCCTCCTGGCACATGTAGATAGAGATGGGGGATGAAATCCCCTGGTACTGGAGGAGTGCATGGGGGCCAAAGACCGCTTCACCTGCCAGAGGTATGTTCTGCGCTGTGGGATTGCTGAAGGTACTTTTAGCACGTCTGCAGAAGGCCCCGCCCCCTCCTGGGCCAACACTGTAAGCGCGATCCCTGCCGCGTGTAGAGATGGGGGGTGAAGTCCCCTGGTACTGGAGGAGTCCGTGGGAGCCAAAGACTCCTCCACCTGCCACAGGTATGCCCCACAGTGCAGTTACTTTGCTAGTGATTACCTAGAGATGAAAGCCCAATGAAATAGTTATAGACTATTTTAAGATGTCTGTCTCTCCACATGGCCGTATCCACATATGTCCAATTCCAGAAGTGGAATGGGAGGCCAGGACAGCAGAAGCCCTCACTAAGAAAGCATCTGTTTCCTGTTTATAATCTACAGGAGCATGGATTTAAACAAAACAACAACAAAAATTAGCAGCAAGTCAGAGATCACGGTTTCCAAACAATGCCATTAAAATCCACTCAGCACAGGTTTCCCAAACGAGAAATCTTTAATCTCTCAAAGTAATTAGAATTAAAAGGCTGTGCCAGACAACAGACACAGGAATATGTTCAAGGAGTGAGAGCACCATTGGGAAGGCCGCACAGAAGATTTGTGTGCCGAAAAATATAGAAGTGAAGTAATAATCATAAAACATGTCTCACCGCGACTCCCCATGCCCTTACATCTTATTGTTGCCTAGTATGGTGCAAGACATGCTGCAGAGATCAGATTAACGCTGGGCAGAGTCTCTGTAGACTGAGAGCAGTGTGTGACTCACATGAAGACTGCTTCCCAGCTTGCTTTTTCTTGAGCTGTGAAGTGTCACTGCTTAAGTTCTTCGGCCGGGCTGGGGAGGGGGGCGCCGGACTGCAGCAGAAAGGGACAGTTCAAGACTGAGTGTGCTAATGGAATTTGGACGGAGAGCTACAAGCAGCTCTCTACTCCTCACGTAAGAGTGTTTCACCGGCAACAGTCACGCTAAGTATGGGAGTGATTCCAATGTTAACAAATCACATCGCAATTTGAACTTGCGATGTGATATGCTCACACAGGAATTATTAAAATATTTCGTGTCACTGCTTCTGGCCAGCCCGTTTCCGATGCTTACAGGACCCCCTGCATGTTGGAGGATGCTTGAAGGTGGAAATCTGCACCTGTGTTCGCTTTGCCGAGAGGCTGCCGGTGCCAGCTTGAAACCCCCACTTCCATGACCCAACTCTTAGCCACCCCGCTGGTGCCGGATGAGGCAGCATCCACATGCTTGTCTCAAAGAGAGCCCGGGGAGGGCCACCAGAGAAAGCACAATTTGTTCTGTGGTGAATGTAAAACAATGTATCCTACTGTGCTCGCCCACATCACCATAACATCGAGTCAGAGTACCCAAGGCCAGCCTGCAGGGTAAATTGCTGAGTGCATATGATAAGAGCTGCGCAGGAGTCTGTTTTTGTGAGTGCCACATGATACCCAAAGCATGTAAGGGTGCTTTCTATGCGTTACTAATGCATTTTAATGCGATGTTGCAGACGCCATCATTCAAATGCGTTAGTTTAACCCCTGATGCGTGGTACTTGGCAGGGCTGTGGAAACACTGCAGCCTTCTTTCTCCTGGACCTCTCCGAGGCATTCAACAGCATCTTCCATCCCATTCTCATTCGATGACTACATCAATCCAGCATCCAAGGACCCACACTTTGCTGGGTATTCTCCTTCCTGACAAGCCTCAGTCTGTCACCCTAGACCCAGTCTGCTTCGACACCCTCAACCTCATCTACGTCCCTCAAGGATCATCGCTCACCCGTATCCTTTTCATTACCAACATAATCCTTATGCAGCATCAACCGCATCCATGGAATTAACATTTTATCATACACCGTTGACACTCAGCTCATATTGTCCCTCTCGACAAAACTCCGAACACCTGGGCCAATTTCTCCACCTGCAACTACCTCAAGCTAAACATAAACAAAATGGAAGTAGTAATCTTCAGCAGAAACACATTGCCATGGGTTTCCACATGCTGGCCAGTGAAACTCAGAATCAACCTTGCTCTCTACAAAGTACACCAAGACCATTGGGATAGTCTTCAACAACCAACTTGCCATGACCGGCCTAGTCAATGCAGTTGCTAATTCCTGCTTCGCCAAAGTAAAGATGCTAAATAAGATTTTTAAATGGATCCCGAACAACACCTGCAGAACCGTCACTTAGGCTCTCATCACCAGCAAACTGGACTACACAAACACCCTCAACTTCAGAATGAACTCTCAACTGACAAGATGAATCCAGACCATACATAACTCTGCAGCCAGGTTCACCCTCAACCTCCTACCAAGCACGCTCATCACTCCACACCACAAGATCTCCAAAGGCTCACCATCTGCACACGAACACTATTCAAACTCTTCATACACACATTCAAAGCCTTATACAACATGGGCCCACATACCATAACAACCACATCAGCTTCCACAGACCTACCAGACACCTCTGCTCAACCATACTCCTAAATGAAAGTGTCGCTTTTTAACTAGGCCAGGCCAAGACACGGCCAGACTGCTCGTGCTTTCAGTGCCAGGATACCTCCCGGGTGATGCACTCTACAAATACACAAGGTACTGGGTTTCAATGAGTAGTTTCTCAGTGCCTGTAGGAATAGCAACAGGCTCTGGAGTAAATCTTTCTCTACCTTTCACAGAGGACTAAACCAATGGCGGAGTCTTCTCCTCCAGTGGCCAAGACCACTGAATACAGATAAAGCTGGCTCTGCAGAAATAGAACTTGTCCAAGCAGCAAATTAGAAAATGGCAATATATGAGCGAACCAACACCTTGTTCTAAATGCTTGGCCTTACCAAAGCTACCCTTACTGCATCACAACCTCAATCACAGACATGAACGTCAAATTGTTAGAACTACAACTACAAACCCTGACTCTGTTAAGAGATTCATTAAAGTTAAAATACTGTGAGACTAGGGCTGCCATGATCTACAGTAGGGAAGACATGAAATGTCTTTTGCCTCTGGTGGTGAGAGAAGACTCTTACCGAGACATACTGGTTGACCTAATATAAATAGAAAATCAAAGTACCCTGCATCTGAATCAACATATTGATGTTTGCCTTTGTTTATTGAACATGTCATAACGTATATGAAAGCTTACCTGTGTACCGAAATGGGGAAGAGTATTATCAGCATAAGGACAGATATTTAACCAGCTCCTTCATATTTTCCTGTAGAACAAAAACAGAGATAACAATTTACAAAAAGAAACGGATTTATTTGCCATTAAAATATCACTTTCATATAATGTACAAAATACTGGTTTATATACTAGAGAGGAACAATACTGTTCCACCGCATGTGTATAATTTACAAACACCCGGGCCGTATATCAGAAGGGATGACCCTTATGAGAAAAATGGACTAAGTACTTTAAATGCAAAGGTGAGGGTAATCAATGTGTTTAAGTAAGAACGTGGAGCTCATTTTAAATATGGACATATTATCATCCATTTAGAACGACAATAATGTATAGTGCTTTAATTACAGTTCCTTGTTTGCTTCTCCTGGAAAGGATTTTGAACTAAATATGTCCGAAATACATAAACATAATGAGGAGGAACTTAATAAATAAACCAAGAAAAATGTTACTGTATTTTCTAGAATAAATTGAGAAAATTACGATTCTCAGATAATATATATATACGAATTTTGAATGGAATACACAATAAAGAAAATTAATTTTACTAGAACCCACACTGATGTGAAGAAAGACATGAATCATGAAAAACCTTGCCCTATTTCGAGTGACAGGAGACTGCATTTAAATTAATACAAAAAGGGACCCGATTGAAAGATGCTCCTTTAATGTAGCAAGGAGATATTTATTCCCAGTTAGGAAAGTGTTCCATGTATATAAGGGAGCACCTCAAATCATCTGTAGAGCTGCAAAAGTGCAGGTGGAAGACAGGATTTTACCTGTCATTCAATGGAATTGCGTGCGACCAAGTGAAAGTGGGACACAGTCTCTTTATTACACAATGCTGTGAGTTTCTCCAGATAGTACCCACTCTTGGATTTGGCACGTCATCAGAAAGTCACCCATGGAAATATTTTTGTTTCAAAAGTGGCTTTCATTTTTGGAATAGAAATCAGCTAAATACCTTTTAAACTTCAGCAGAGAGCCCTCTAAGAAATCTGAGGCGCCCATTGGTTCAAAGGGTTTCCAAATAAAAAACACAAAAATAAACTTTGTGCGTCCCTCATTACATTTGCCCACAATCAATGAGCATTGGAAAATAATGTCACGCCTCTAGCTCCTTTTTATCTTTATTTATTACCTTTTTAGCCAAGCCAATAGATTGCTTTTGTAAAAAGAACAAGTTACTTTTTTTTTTTAAATCCTCTAGATATGAGGAACTTTCATTCACACTCAAATCTAACCTTCTTGCCAAAATATAGGAAAAATACAAATAACCATCCGGGTTTAACAACAAACTATGCAAAACATTCACCCTGGTGACAGCCAAACGTATTTCCAACCACTCTGCATCACTCTAAGCGTACTAGATGAGCTACAATCCACTACCAATGCTGGTCAGGTGGTAACAGTGATCCTGCAGGCCGGTACCAATGAGTTTGAAACCAATGACCACCGATCCTGGACCCATCTGCAGGAAACTCCATGGCTCCAATCAGTCTCCACTGTACATGCTTCTACAGAAAAGAATAGCTGTGCAGTGTTAGGATGACTGGAGGCTTGCTTGCACATTTAACCACAATCTCTGATCTAGAAAGGGTGCCAAGAACAGGAGATGTTCCATTGTAAAGAATGTGGTCGACACCAACTCTTACTAATGTTCAGGGTTACGGAAAGCATACGCATGTCAACTGTCTAATTAACATCAAAAAGAAGCGGCACAGAACTGGTTTCTTCTGCATAATTTAAAGAGGGCATGCTGAATGGATCAAAGCCCCATACTAGCACAATCAATATCCAATTCAAGCAAGGTAACTTGCTCTCAAGCACCAGCCTCAAATGTCCAGACGCCGTCATTGACCCCGATCTTAGCTTACATTACATTTTCCAACTGTGCTTGCCTGATATGGTCTGCACAACTGCAGTAGCCATATCGAACTCTGGACAAGGTCCTTACAGCTCTTCTTCCATAACCACTGTTTGTGAGTTGCTATACAAACGCTAAATACAAATACCATACAATACAATGCAGTGCAATACCCAATGCCCCTAGTTAGCTTTTGGAGCCAGCAACAATCATCTCCTTTGACTCCGTCATACTCTGGTCCTGCTTTGATGATGTTTAGGAAGGTTTGGAATGCATCTACCTGTATGAAAATGTAATGCTACCCTTTGTGGTTAACAGTTTTTGATGGCTGCCATAAAGTGAACTGAATATGGAGTTTCCCGCCTTCATTAGAGCTGCCTTTATCGCCATCATCTTCAGATAATTTCCAAGCTAGAGACACAGATACTATTTTTATGGATTTGGGCCAAAAACACGCACAGCTGTAAGACAGAAGCGTAAGATGAACTCCCTTTTTCATGAAACTCCATTCCCAGATGGCTCCCAAATAGGCACCATTTCAGTGTATCCTGCTCCAAGACCAGCCTCTTCCTCACAGACAGTTTTAGTTCTGAGACCAGCAGGGTTACATCAGGTGGTTCATTGTCTACCAGTATGTACAGTATCTCTATCTGTGTACCAGTGCACTGTAACTCCTTCGGCGTGGTCCTGATGTTGGATTCTTTGCTCCAGTTGCAGCTCTCTAGCACCAGTCCAGCCAATTATCACTCTGCTTCAGTCCAGGCTGAAGTCCTGCCAGCTCCAGGTCTGCTCTAGTCCTGGTCTTACCTATGTCCAAAACTTCAGCCTTGCAAGAACTGTCCTGAAACTGGGATCAAGAACCTAGTAGATGTTTTGTGTCTGATCTTTTTCCTCCTGGTGCTGCAGGCACTACTTTTCAGTGGTCTTTCTGTTACTGTGTGGCTCCGGAAAGAGGTCACCCTTTCCTTAGTGCCTCTAATAAAAGAGGAAAAGGACCAATCCCTACATCCAGTCCTTAAAACTGCTGGGACAGCTACACTGCATGCTTGTACTGGAGGGGGAACACAAAGACTAAACAAGCACAGTACAAGCTCAGCACCTTTGATCTATCCCTGGACTGGAGTTACAATCACCTTGCAGGCCAAGGTTGGGGACTGTTTCCTGACCTTTAAACAAGAGAAGCACCCTTTAAGGCCTCGGGAACGGCTACAAGATGAAAGGGATCATGAAACAGAAACACGAGCGAGACTCAGAGGACTGTTACCGGCGAGGGGGGCGGTGGGGGGGGGCCACACAGAGCCACTGCAATGTAGTGGACAGTTAAAAAGAGAAATAACCTTTGGGACTGCCTTTAAAAATCACCTACATGACTCATTGTCAGTGAAATTGCTCTCCCACCCTCGCAGCTCCACCATTAAGTGAGGTGCCCCTGCCCCTGCACTCTTGAGTGTTGGTGATCGAGGCCCTCCTCCACCCGCAGGTTTCCCTGCGCCTCATCCCTGGTGGTCCAGTGGACCTCTGTCTCCTTCCTTTCACTCTGCTCCTTCACTCGTTTTCACTCGTTTTTCTACCGTTCCTATCTTTCACCTTTCTGCACTTTTCTGCATCTCTGCTCTTTTGTGCCTTATTTCTGCTCATTTTCCCTTTCTCTCGCTCTGCTCTTTCACTCGTTTTCACTCGTTTTTCTACCCTCTTTTATCTTTCACCTTTCTGCACTTTTCTGCATCTCTGCTCTTTTGTGCCTTATTTCTGCTTATTTTCCCTTTTTCTTTATCCCTTATTTCCTCCCTTTACCTTTCCCCGCCGCTGCTGCCCCGCGGCCCCTCCCCCAGCGCGACCGGCCCAAGCCAGCTCCCCTCCCCGCTCCCGCCTCCCAGCTGTCCAGCCCTCCCCGACCCCTACTTAATGGCGGCCACTGCGGGGACAGGCGAGCAAGACCACTGACTCATTGTCAGTGAAATTGCTCTCCCACCCTCGCAGCTCCACCATTAAGTGAGGTGCCCTGGCACTCTTGAGTGTTGGTGATCGAGGCCCTCCTCCACCCGCAGGTTTCCCTGCGCCTCATCCCTGGTGGTCCAGTGGACCTTTGTCTCCTTCCTCTCACTCTGCTCCTTCACTCGTTTTTCTACCCTTCCTATCTTTCACCTTTCTGCACTTTTCTGCATCTCTGCTCTTTTGTGCCTTATTTCTGCTCATTTTCCCTTTCTCTCGCTCTGCTCTTTCACTCGTTTTCACTCGTTTTTCTACCCTCTTTCTCTCGCTCTGCTCTTTCACTCGTTTTCACTCGTTTTTCTACCCTCTTTTATCTTTCACCTTTCAGCATCTCTGCTCTTTTGTGCCTTATTTCTGCTTATTTTCCCTTTTTTCTTTATCCCTTATTTCCTCCCTTTACCTTTCCCCGCCGCTGCTGCCCCCGCGGCCCCTCCCCCCCCAGCGCGACCGGCCCAATCCAGCTCCCCTCCCCGCTCCCGCCTCCCAGCTGTCCAGCCCTCCCCGACCCCTACTTAATGGCGGCCAGTGCGCGGCCGCTTTGCGGCCGCGGGCAGCGGGCGCACCGCTGGTGCACCGAAGGCGCGTCAAAGGCAAGCCCGTCTGCGCCCGTCTGCGACCAGCGTGAGGAACCCTGGACCTCCGCCCCGCCAACGCTAGGACCCAGCAGCACTCCACGCACTCAACCCAGGCTGCAACAACAACTGCAAGCTAGCATCACCAGCCGACACCCATGGACCCTTCAGCTGTCACCCCTGCCGGCACACCTGCAGCACCGCCAAGAACACGGATCCAGCACAACCCGCCCACAAGAACACAACTGAACCGAAGACCCTGCAATGCATCCTCCTCAACGTCCGATCCCTCCACAAACACGCCACAGAAATCTGGGACCTCCTCGACAGCACCACCCCGGACGTAGCGTTCTTCACCGAAACCTGGACCAACACCACCTCGGGACCGGACATCGCCATCGCCATCCCCCAAGGATACAAGATCTCCAGGAAGGACCGCCCCACCCGCCCAGGAGGAGGAATCGCCATCGTCCACAAATCCAGCCTCCGCCTGAGCACACTCCCTGACGAGCCCACAGAACTGATGGAACACCTTCACTTCAAGATACTGGCCAGCCCCACCGCCACCCTCCGAGGAACCCTCATCTACCGACCCCCTGGACCCCGCGGACCCTTCGCCAACTCCATCACGGACATTATCTCCCCGCAGGCCATCGCATCCACCAACTACACCCTGCTGGGAGACCTCAACTTCCACCTCGACAACCAACTGGACCCCAACACCACATCCCTCCTGGACAACCTCCACAACATTGGACTCCGCCAGATCGTGACCGAGCCCACGCACTCAGCAGGACACACCCTCGACCCCCTCTTCACTACAGGAAACTCCATCACCTTCAGCCACACCACCGAATTCCCATGGACCGACCATCGTTGCGTCCACTTCACCTTCAGAACACCCACCATCCACAGACACCAGCACCTGCTTCCACGAAGAAACTGGACCAAAATCACCGACGACCAGCTCACCTCCTCACTCAACAACTCCACCCCAACCATCGCGGAAAACGACGACCCCAACACCGCAGCCCGAACCCTGCATAGATGGATCTCGGACAGCACCAACACCATAGCCCCCTCAAGAAAAACAACAATACCCGCGCCAAGAAAGCCAGATGGTTTACCACCGAACTTCGAGAGTCCAGACGCACATGCCGCCGCCTCGAAAAGGCCTGGAGGAACACCAAATCCACAGAAGCCCACAACAACTTCAGAGCCGCCACCAACGCCCACCATCAACTCATCAGAGAAACGAGGAAAAAAGCGATTGAAGACAGAATCTCCACCCACGCGCACAACAGCAAGGAACTCTTCAGCATCATCAAGGAGTTCGCCCAACCCACCAGCGAGTCTACCGACATATCCCTCCCTCACAAGACCTCTGCGACAAACTCAGCACCTTTTTCCACCACAAAATCAAGAGCATCTACGACAACTTCGACGAAGACAACCAACACACTGAACCCTCACCAACCACCCCCGACACCCGGAAACCAGCGATTGAGGACTGGACAGCCCTCACCACCGAAGACACACTGAAGACAATGAAGTCAATCCACTCAGGGGCCCCCACGGACACCTGCCCCCACCATATCTTCAACAGAGCCGCCGACACATCGCACCCATGCTCCGCCACACCATCAACCGCTCCCTGGCGACCGCCTCGTTCCCCGACGACTGGAAACACGCCGAGGTCAACCCCCTCCTAAAGAAACCCTCAGAGGACCCCACCGACCTCAAAAACTACAGACCCATCTCCCTGCTCCCGTTCCCAGCGAAAGTCATCGAGAAAGCCATCAACAGCCAACTCGCCACATTCAATGAAGAACACAACATCCTCGACTCCTCCCAATCTGGCTTCAGAAAAAACCACAGTACGGACACCGCCCTCCTCGCCGCAACAGACGACATCCGCACCCTACTGGAAAAAGGAGAAACAGTAGCCCTCATCCTCCTCGACCTATCAGCGGCGTTCGACACAGTCTCCCACCGCACCCTAATACGCAGACTCTACGACGCAGGAATCCAGGACAAGGCCCTCGACTGGATCTGCTCCTTCCTCTCCGGCAGGACGCAGCGGGTCAGACTCCCCCTTTCCTCTCGGACCCCACACCTACCACCTGCGGAGTCCCCCAGGGCTCCTCCCTCAGCCCGACGCTCTTCAACGTCTACATGGCTCCACTTGCCCCCATCGTCAGAACCTACGGACTCAACATCGTGTCATACGCAGACGACACCCAGCTCATCCTCTCCCTATCCAACGAGCCCAACACCGCCAGACGCAACTTTCGAGAAGGCATGGAAGCCGTCGCCAAATGGATGAAAAACAGCTGCCTACAACTAAACACCAACAAAACAGAAGTACTCATCATGGGCCCAAACCCCGACGCCTGGAGCGACACCTGGTGGCCCCCGCCCTCGGAAACCCGCCAACCCCCACAGACCACGCAAGCAACCTGGGAATCATCCTGGACTCCGAGCTCAAAATGGACCGCCAGATCAACTCTGTCTCGTCTTCCTGCTTCCACACCCTCCGCCTCCTTCGTAAGACCTTCAAATGGATCCCCTCGAACACCGAAAGACAGTCACTCACGCCCTGGTCACCAGCAGACTCGACTACGGCAACGCACTCTACGCCGGAATAAACAAAAACCTCATCCGCAAGCTACAGAACATCCAGAACGCCGCAGCAAGACTGGTCCTCAACCTGCCAAAACACTGCCACATCTCCCAGCACCTGCGCACACTCCACTGGCTCCCCGTCGAGGCGAGAATCACCTTTAAGATGCTCACCCACGCACACAAGGCCCTCCACGGCACCGGACCAGCATACCTGAACAGCCGACTCAAATTCCACGCACCCCAAAGGACCCTACGATCAGCCCAGCTCTCCTACGCCGTGGTCCCCCGCACCAGAAAGACCAGATCGGGAGGCCGCTCCTTCTCCTTCCTCGCAGCCAAAGCATGGAACGCCCTTCCGCTCCACCTCAGACAGACATCGCTCCCCATCTTCGCAAGAAACCTCAAAACCTGGCTCTTCGACAGACCCCCTCCTTGATGGAATGGAATCTGCACCCCCTCCCCCCCACCCTTAGCGCCTTGAGACCCTTACAGGTGAGTAGTCGCGCTTTAACAAACTCCTGATTGATTGATTGACCTAGGATATTAAGTTAGAGGGTCTAACACCCTTCGTCAGCGTTTCGGAATGAAAGTAGTAAAATATATAAGACTGAACTCAATCTTCGGAAGCTACACTATCCAAATGCGAGATAACGGCAGAACAGTGGAATTGCACACACTGAAGCGGTAATCACCTTTCAGGTTGTAATAGTTTTATTTAAATAATTACATTATTTTTATCTGTACATTCTATAAATGCTTCGTATTCTCTAAACGAATTTCAGTGTTATGATGATGCATTTTATGTACCGACTCTATTTACTTTTAATTAAAAAAATAAACAAACTGATTTTGATTATCATGTCGGGAACCCTGACATCTAAAGCAGAAATTCGAGTGTACAGTCTACAGCACCGCCGATTTGCTACCACACTGCATATACTGCATAGAAGATAAAAATACTGGGAATATCACATTTCATCTCCATTTCACAAGAGCACATCCTTTGTCTGCTTCTTTTCCAGACTATAAATAGGATTTGTTGTCTAATGGGAGCTCGGCCAATCGAGCTTTTGTTGAAGTTTCCAGAGTTGAGGAAGTCACATTTCACATTTCATAAAACCTTCCGATCCTAAAACATTGCAAGGCTTTCTAAGAATTTCATCGTAAACCATCACAGATGCAAACACTGGACACATTGTAAAGTAAAATCCTTTCTATAACGCAATACACATTTGAAAAGGTGGATTTATGTTTGAAAACCAAACGTGTGAACAGTGTCGGCTCCTCCGCTATGGCAGAGGAGCGTCGCCCCACTGAAAAATAAAATGATGATAATACCATTTTATTATAGCTTCATTTTTCTTACCTTATTGCTAGCCGAGCCAAGATTAGGGCGGGGGCATGCTGACGAGCGTCATGTCAGCAGTAGGGAGGAGTGGTAGGCACTTATAAGTGCGCATGTCAGTTTGGTCAGACGCCTTAGGCCGTCCAAACAGACATGCACACTTAGGTTTCTCCAACCCAGCTGTGTTCTACAGCCGCGTTGGAGAAAAGCTGCAGGCTCCCTGTTCCTGAGCGAGCGTTAAACTAGCCAGCTTAGGCTAATCCAGGTGCTGCTCTCATGATAGGTATAGCATGAGAGCAGCGTCTGGATTGGGTGGGGAGCCTGTGCAGTGAAGCCCATCCACTTCCAAGACAAGAGGAGCAATGAGGCGGCCGGTGGCCGGAGCGCACCGGTATGTAAGTCTTTTTATTTTATTTCATTTTTAAATTAAACCCCAAGCCCCCACTCCCCCCGCCGTACCACCTTACTATAGAGGTAGCCATTACTGTGTGTGAATTATGTCAACTTTAGACCTGCCTTCGAGATTTTCACCTGTGAAGACAGACGTGCTTGTGTAAATTGAACTACGAAGCAGCATTTGTCACCGTATGAAGAGGAAACAGCATGCACCCATATAAGGTTGGCGCTATGTATAGGTTCTGTCTTTCTTTTACTTTTTAGGACTGGTGACTGCCAGAGTTTTTAAAAATAATGCAACAAAATAAATGTTGGGACGGAAATGTACTCTGCATGGTAAACAAGCATGTACCCCTGCCCTGAGTGACTTGAGTTGTGAAGGGGTGCACTGGTCGCGCTGAGTGATTCTTACTATATATAAACTGTGTCAAGACTTGTATGTGCCAAGGACCAGTGTGTCATTTGGCCTTCTGCTGTAAGACTGTGATGCTGCTATTGACCACAGAGTCTGAGCTCCCTCATCACTGCCCATGCAGAAGTCTTGGTGCGCCTGGTGGCTGTAACTGCCGAAGACACCCATCCACTGACAACCGGCCCAGAGGCCACCAGCGATGTCTAAAAGCCTGTCTGCACCCAGCCGGGTAGGCCCCTATTGCAGAAGATGAGAGCTGCCATGTGAGCCTGCCATGCTTGTCTGCACTATTCAGCGGCCGAGCTCCCAGTGAGGTTGCTGCTGCAGCCCTCGCAGTAATGAGGGCCGCTGCTGCAAGAATTCTGAACACACCCTCAGAAATGCACCTACAGCGACCACAGCGAGCAGGTAAAAACCATTACTTTTCACACAGGCTGTCTGGAGAACAGCCTGAAAATACCATTTGTAAGAGAACCAACCCAAACCTGTTCTGGTGCCTAAGACCAGTGGTTCTTAACCTGTGGTTCGGGGGTCTGCTCTTTAGGGGTCCCCAGAGATAAAATCCTTAACAGAGGAGCCCCTATAGGTAAAGGAGGATGTTAGACCTGGCACCATTGGCGTGGGTCTCCCTTCCATTTTTCGCTGTTGTCTCCTCCGTTTTGCTGGTGTTAGATGCTCTGGGCGCTGTGCCACTGCCCTTCAGTGCCACAGCGCGAATGCTCCCTGTGTAAATATGACATGTGAATTGGTATATCCATGATTGGCTTATTTGGTTTACCTGTTAGTCCCTAGTAGCGTGGCCTGTGTGTGCCCAGGGCTGGTAAATCAAATGCTGCTGGTGGGCCTGCAGCGCTGGTTTGCGCCACCCACAAAAGCAGCTTGTAAAGTGTGTCTCAGACCTGCCACTGCAGAGTCTGTGTGCAGTCCAGAACTGCCATCTTGGCTGTGAAGTGCACCCACTTCCCAGCCCCTGAACCTTCCCTTGGCATCATGTAAGTCACCCCTATGGTAGGGTGCATTGTGTGTGTAAGGTAGGACATGCCTTGGTGTGTGTAGCATGTCCTGGTAGTGAATTACACCCAATTTCGTTTTTCACTACTGTAAGGCTACCTGTTCCCCATAGGCTAGAATGGGCAGTTTGACTATTACATTCTATAGTCCTAACTGACCCCAGGAACATGGTAGAAAAACGAATTTAGTATGCCTGAGCTCAGAATATTAAAATACATCTTTTAGTGAAGTTTATTTTTATATTCTGTGTTTGAAAATACCACTTTTAGAAAGTAGGTATTTTCTTGCCTAAGCCTTCCAGTGTGCTCTGCTGTTATGTGTATTGGCTGTCTGGTTTTGGAGGGACAGGGCAGGCTGAGTCAGACCTGGGTTGAATAGAGAGATCTGCATTTAGAGTACGGGGAGGGGTAGCTCCTTGACCTGAATAGGGCTGTGCCTGGCAAGGTGAATGCTGGCTCCACCTCCTACTGTGTGTCTGATAGCAGACCCCTCTTTCTGAAAGGAAGGATGCAGCCTGGTAAACAAAGTGCTCCAGGACTGAACAGAACTGGTTCTGGCTAGGCTCAGTGACTTGTATCTTTTGAGAACAAAGACTTTTGGGGTATAAATATCTGTGCTGAAACCCCTACAAGGTGTATTGCTCCTGGACATCAAGACGAACCTCTGTCCGTGTAACTGAAGGAATCTGCAGGAGGTGACTATCCTTGTGCTTGTGTGCTGTTTCTTGGATTGGCCTGCAGTAGTTACCATTGGACCTGGAAGAAGAGGGAAAAGGACTTTGAGAGAACTTTTATTAATCTTGCTAAAGCAATCACCCAAAGGCTAGGAGAGAGCTAGCCTCCTGTTGAAGTCTCAGGCACATCAGACTTCACCACCAGCCTCCTGATTCCTCCCAGCGAGGATTTCTATCTGCAGGTGAGGCTCCTGTGAGTTCCAGGGCCTCTAGTTCTACTACAGAGAAGAGAGTGCTGACATCGTCGCTAACGCACGTTCGCGAGCCGCCGCAGCCGAAAGCGCCCGAAAAATCATCGCGCTGCTGCCGCCGAGTGCTCGCAACCAAAGATCGAGTCATCGCACCGAGATCATCGCTTCACGACATCGCAGCAGGGACGCCGAGCGTCCGCCATTTTCATCGCATCGCATCAGGATCGTCGCTCCCTCGCGGAGCGCCATTTCTTCGCATCGCAACCCGATCGCACACGCAACAGGATCGTCGCCTCGTCTCCTCCCTTGCGGCAAGGAGTCATCGCACCAGCGGTCTAGCGTGCAGAAGTTTGTCGCATCGTCTCCACCCGCATCAGCAGATCGGCGCATCATCCTCCCTCGCGGCAAGGATTTAACGCATCGCCGGCCTCGCGTGCAGAAAATCATCGCTACAGCTTCTTTGCGACAATTTGTTGGTTTTGCTACGAAATCCAGGTACTTTGTAAGTAAAAGGGTCGCAGAGACCACTGCTTTAAACTGAACTCCTCTTGGCACACTTTGAACTATTTTTGCAGCATTTCAAGAGTAATCCTATTTTTCAGTATTGTGGCTTTTTATCGTTATTGGTCTTGTGTTAAGTCTATATATATAAAGATACTTATTTTTGATAACTACTTGTGTGGTGTCCCTTTGTAGTGTTCCTCACTGTGTTACTGTGTATGGTCATAAATGCTTCACACACTGCCTCTGAGATAAGCCTAGCTGCTCGTGCTACGTTACCACAGGGTGGAGCAGGGGTTATCAAAGGGTGTAGCCCTCTCACTCTGACTTAGGAAGAAGGGTCCCTACTTGGACAGTGGCCAGCCATTGCCAACTAGAGACCCCCATTTCTAACAGAGGACACTTTGGGAAATGACTGGCTACAGCATAGAAAGAGGTGGTGCAACAGGGGCCATAATATTGGTGGGACTCTGGCGAACCCTGATTAAAGCCTTGCCCACTTCGTTCACAAAAAAGGGAACATGCACCTCCAGTTGTCCAAATGAAATGCCTGACACTAACGAGGCTATCTCTCACGAAGGTTCGGAGTCACTTTGATCAGTAGCCTTTTGCTTTTCTCATTTTGTTTTGTTTTGCGAAAGACATCGGGCCCAAAAATAGATTCCCCTACCTGTTACTTTCAGCAGAATGCTGTGCCAGCTCCTCGTGCGGGGGAGCACACCTTATTGTATATTTGTCTCCTACTGGACTGTGTTATTGACAGAGGGCCAGGGGAAAAGCTGAAGCCAGGCAGAAATATGTAAATCAGGTACAGAAATGTCTTGCTCCAGCAGTAAAGATGTAAAGAGAGAAGAGAGGCTGGAGTTTGGGGACGTGAGGCAGTTCCAGTCGCCATGAATGCTGCAAAGTACAAGATGTTTGTTTCTCAGCCTGGGGACAGACAAACAAGACCATTCCCCCAGCCTGCAGAGCAGGCCATTGTAGTACAGAGTTCCCTCTAGAGCTTAATGTGATAGCCAGTTGACATGGCTCCTGGTTGTACTCGAAATAGGAAGAAAAACAAAGCTAGGCACAGCATATTGAGGAATGAAGAAAATGTATATGTAGATATATATATATATATATATATATATATATATTCACTGAAAAAAACAGGAGGTTTCAGGGACGTTATAGTTAGGAATTAGCATTTAAAAAACCTTAGAAATGCACTGAAAAAAACCACAGGTTTCAGGGACGTTATAGTTAGGCTGACATTTCACTCGTACAAAACCAGAGAAATTCGTCCGTTATAGTTAGCTGAGCTAACTATAACTCGCGCCCCCGCAATGCACTGCTGATGACGTCACATATTACATCACTCATGACATGGTCAGTGACACCACTGATGACATCACTGATGACATCTCAAATGACATCACTGATGACATCATCCAGTGACTGAGTGTTTCTAAAAAGTTTAATAATGTTATATATATATACGCCAAGGTGTATTGAAGAATGAGTGGGTGTATGAGTGTCTGTTGGGATGATTTAGTGGGTGCGTGAGTGACTGTATAAGTGAGTGATTAAACGTGTCTTAGTGAATGCATGGGTGAATGACTAATCTGTGTGAATGTCTTTATCAGTCTGTCATTTGGTGTGTAAGTGGCTGCATGGGTATGTGAGTAGCTACATGAGTGTCTATATGGGTTAATGATTGGTTGTCTGAGTGCCTATATGGGTGCCTGAGTGTCTGTGTGGGTGGGTGGGGAGGGTGTGTGACTCTCTGCATGGATGTGTGAGTGGGTGATTCACTGGGTGCATGGGTTCATTAGTGGGTCTGCGAGGGGCTGTATGGGTGAGTGAGTATGCGTATGGGTGTGTTGAAGAGTGAATGGATGTCTCAGTGGTATATGTGTTAGTAACTACATATGTGAAAGGCAGTATATGTGAGTGTTGGAGTATATAAGTGACTATTTTTGAGAGTGAGTGATTGTGAGAGTGGCTGCATGGATGAGTGTGTGCTTGTGTCAGTGATTGTATAAGAGAGTAAGTATGTGTTAGCATCTGTTCGAATAAGTGAGGTGGTGTGTGTATAACTGTATAGCTAAGTAAATGGCAGTGTGATTGATTCTTTGGGTGACTGACTAGGTGTGTGAGTAACTCTAAGGGTAAGTGGCGGTGTGTGAGTGTCTGTATGGGTATATGAGTGCATATATCAGTGGCTGTATTGATGAGTGACTGTGTGAATGAGTGACTGTATGGGTGAGTGAGTGTGTAGACCTATGAATCAGTGAGTGTGTATTGGTGTGTCTTTGGTTTCGAGAATGGTAGTCTGTATTTTAGAGTGAGTGTATGAAAGGTTATATTAGGGTGTGAGGAGGTGCATCAGATATTAAGTGGATGATGTCATCAGTGATGTCATTTGAGATGTCATCAGTGATGTCCTCCGTGATGTCACTGACCATGTCATGAGTGATGTAATATGTGACATCATCAGCAGTGCATTGTGGGGGGCTAGTGTAATAGTTAGCTCAGCTAACTATAATGGCTGAATTTCTCTGGTTTTGTAAGAGTGAAATGTCAGCCTAACTATAACGTCCCTGAAAGCTGTGGTTTTTTCAGTGAAGTTCTAAGGTTTTTTAAATGCTAATTCCTAACTATAACGTCCCTGAAACCTCGGTTTTTTTCAGTGAATTTCTAAGGTTTTTTAAATGCTCATTTCTAAATATGCCTACATAGGTAGGACATGTGCAGAAAGAGGAAGAAAGGCGCAGAAAGAAGCAAGAGAAGTTCAGTAAGAGGCAACAGAAGTCCAGAAAAAGGAAGAAAGGTGCAGAAAGAAGCAAGAGAAGTGCAGAAAGAACCAACAGAGGTGCAGGAAGAGGCCTACTTTGACTGTACCTTACAACAGACTCATACAAAGTAGCGTAATCACTAATCCTTCTCCCAAGATGTCTTAAACCTCACTTTTCTCTTGAAGGTTCACTATTAATCGACTGCTCAGAATGTTAGGCCTACCAAATATAAAACAGCAATCCTAAGCTTATCACTGTTGTAAGTCTGACCAAGTTTGTGAAGGTATGCATACGTGTCTCTGCTTTTACCGAGTGACATGTTACATAAAAATAAACATACAAATACTTGAATACCTTTAATTCAAACAGCATACTCTGTAAATATGTGTACAAAAAGGTGTATGTATTTCTTTCTGCTCATAATACAGGGCACATGGGTATTCAATAGTATATTTGAGGGGCTCTATACTATATACATAAGACATGTCTGCCTGTGCAATTGAATGACAGAGCAGAACTGAGAACATTTAACCACCTATAGCAGAAGCTACCCACTTTTTTAAGCTACCATCTTCAGATGCATAACACATGTGAGAATACATATACAAGTAGACATATACCCCAGTCACAAGAGCACACAGACCTTTAAACTTGACAGCTTGCACTTCCCATTTGAGTACAGAAAGAGGCGAGAGAAGTACAGAAAGAAGCAGGAGATGTGCAGAAAGAAACAAAAGAAGTGCAGAAAGAAGGAACAGAGGTGCAGAAAGAGGCAACAGGGGTACAGAAAAAGGGAAGAGGGGTGGAGAAACAGGCAAGGCGGTGCAGAAAGAAGCAAGAGAACGGCAGAAAGAAGGAACAGAGGTGCAGAAAGAGGCAAGAGGGTGCAGGAAGAGGGGTGCAGAAACAGGCAAGGGGGTGCAGAAAGAAGCAAGAGAGGTGCAGAAAGAAGCAAGAGAGGTGCAGAAAGAAACAAAAGAAGTGCAGAAAGAAGAAACAGAGCTGCAGAAAGAGGCAAGAGGGGTGCAGAAAGAGGGAAGAGGGGTGCAGAAAGAAGAAAGAGGTGCAGAAAGAGGCAAGAGGGGTGCAGAAAGAGGCAAGAGAAGTGCAGAAAGAAGCAAAAGACATGCAGAAAGGGGGAAGAGGGGGTGAGAAAGAGGCAAGAGGGGTGCACAAAGAAGCAAGTGAGGTGCAGTAAGAGGCAAGAGAGGTGCAGAAAGTAGAAGAGATGTGCAGAAAGAGGCAAGAGAAGTGCAGAAAAAGAAAGTAAGGTGCAGAAAGAAGCAACAAAAATGCAGAAAGAGGCAAGAGAGGCGCAGAAAGATGCAAGAGTGGCTTGCACACCATTAGTACCAATTTAACAACCGCATTTAGCAATAAGTAACAGGTGACCATTCTAGGTTTGCAAAGGGCCTTCCACCACGCTGTAACACTTGTCGCTGCATTTTTGGTAACGTTTGAGCCGTTTGAGCTAGAAACAAGGCTTTTTTTGTTCAAATCTGCAGATTAGGCAGCAGATGATGGATTATGTGGCTAATGCGGAAAATGTATAATTGTGCGAAAGTCGGTGCAGCCAAACAGTCGCATAATTTCAGCGGCCCTGCTCATACCTCTGACTAGGTCCAGAAGTGCTCCTCAGTGATTCCTTCTTTTTTTTGTCTCATTGAGTTCATAGTTTAGCTTCTATGGAAAAGAGGAAGACTAAACCTGAGGTTACCACTTCACAACACAGACTACCATACCACATAATTACTCTCCATAACACATAATCCCACTCTACATAATTCCTATACACTAAATACCACATACTTTCTATCCACATAATTTCACTGCACAACATACCACATAATTCCACTACATACAACGTACATCCACTCCACTCCAAAAAACATTAGAAAAAACTTTTACATTTACAACGCCAATAGCTCTAACTCTCGCAAATGCAAAACCTATTATATTGCAAATGCTTCTTTAACTAGTAGTCACGTTGGCAGAGTGGTGGAGAAAGGGTGCTGAGCCTCCGACCAGCACTCAGGAATTCCGCTGTGTAGGACTTACAGGAGGTAGCAGGAGGGCTTCTTGGCCCCCAAAGTCCCTCAGGAGTAAAGTGGACTTCATCCCCCAACCCGTAGTGTGCCAGGATGCACGTTTGCAGAGTGGTGGAGAAAGGGGCGTGGCCTCCGAAGACCTCTTAGCAATCCCACTGTGTCGGCCCCCAAGGACATCTTTGGGGGCCAACAACCCCTCCTATTACCTCCAGTAAGTCCCACACAGCAGGACTGCTAAGTTCTCATAGCAGGCCACGCCCCCTTTGCCCACCACTCTACAAACGCGCCTCCTGCCGCGCTATTGGATGGGGATTGAAGTCGCCTTCGCTTGTGGGGGTCCTTAGGGGCCAACTAGCCTACCTTATACCTCCAGTAAGCCCCAGATAGTGGGATTGCTGAGAGGTGGACACAGGCCATGTCCCCTTTCTCCACCACTCTGCAAACGCGCCTCCTGGCACGCTCTTGGTTGGGGGAAGAAATCCCCTTGCCTCCTGAGGGTCCCTGGGGGCCAACTAGCCTTCCTGTTATCTCTAGTAAGCCCCACACAGTTGGATTGCTGAGAGGGGTCCGAGGCCAGGCCCCCTTTTTACACCACTCTGCAAACGCGCCCCCTGGCGTACTGCTGCTCGGGGGATGAAGTCCACATTAGTCCTGAGGTCCTCAGGACACAAGAGGACCTCATCTCTCCACCAGCAATGCACCAAGAGGCACGTTTGCAGAGTGGTGTAAAAAGGGGCTTGGCCCCGGACCACCTCTTAGCAATCCCACTGTGTGGGGCTTATTGGAGGTACCTGGTGGGCTAGTTGGCCCCTAAGCACCCTTAAGATTCAGAGGGACTTAATCCCCAACCCAGAACGCACCAGGAGGCGTGTTTGCAGAGTGGTGCAGGGAGGGGGCGGGGCCTCCGGCGAGATGCCGGCTTCTCCTTTCTTTTTTTTTTGAAGGGGGGCTGTGTGGCCCCCCTTCTCTTAATATTTTTTGGGCCCTGGGGACCCCATCCCCCAGGTCCTGAGCCATTTTAAAAATTATTTATTATAAAAAAAACGGGAAGGGGGCCCGCGGCCCCCCTCCCGAGGCCGATTTCGGTCCCGGGGACCCCATCCCCCGGGGCATGGCCACTTGTCTTTTTTTTTTTTAACCTACAATTAAACGAGGGGGGCCACGTGGCCCCTCTCCTGAGGCCTTTGTCGGCCCCGGGGACCCCATGCCCCAGGGCCTGGCCTTTTTGTTGGAGATCGCGGGGGAGCCCCAATGTCCCCGCGGTCCCTGCCTCCTGCGGGAGCCGGCATTGCTTTTGGACAAAGGGAGCTGCAAACATGCAGCTCCCTTTGCCCAAAAGCAAATCTGCTTCGCTTTATGGAAGCAGGAGCAGTTTTTCTGCTCTCGCTTCTATGAAGTGAAGCAGAGTTTGCTATGGCAGGGCGGGAGCAGTGCTCCCACCCTGCAAATAGCAAACTGCAATGTCCCGAGGGTGGGCACACCGGGGCATTGCTGGAGCCGGCCCTGGGGGGTGGCGGACCCCAGGGCCATGGAGGGCTCCTAGAGGGGGGCCGCGTGGCCCCCCTCCCAACTTATTTAAAGCCCCGGGGAGGTGGTGATCCCCGGGGGTCCGCAACGGACCCCCGTATTTGAATAATTAGTGCCCCGGGGTGGTGGTGGTCCCCGGGGCTTGGTGGGCCCGTGAGGCCCCCCGCCCCTAATAAAGTAAAGCCCGAGGAGGTGGTGGTCCCTGGGGTAGCGTGGGGGGGGAAGGAGCCCACCCCATGCATTGATTTTTTAACAAGCCCCGGGGAGGTGGCGGTCCCTGGGGCTGCGGGGGACCGCGTGCCCCCGCGCATTATCAGCAAAGCCCAGAGGAGGTGGCAGTCCCCGGGGCTACGGGGGCCCCGCAGGCCCCTGCACCATAATAATACATTGCCCCTGGGACCTGCCCACCCAGGGGCTTAACCTACTTCGCTGCTAGACCTTTCCCCCCATGCTAAGCCTTTTTTGGTTATTTGGGGTAGTTCGCGCTTCTGCCCCTGTAACTTTTTGACCACATGAGGTATCCACGCCAAATTTGCGTCCTTTTTTTCCAACATCATGGGGATTCTAAAGGTATCCAGGGTTTGTGGATTCCCCTGGAGGGACCCAGAAATTAGCCAAAATACAGCTACATTTTGGGTTTTTGGGGAAAAATGGGAAAAAGGGCTACAGATGAAAGCGTCTGGTTTTTCCCTGCAAATGGTATCAAAAAGGGGTTGTGGTGCTGAAATCACCATCTTCCCAGCTTTCAGGGACAAGCAGACTTTTGTCAGAAAACCAACATTTTTTACACAGTTTTGGCATTTTTCTGGGACATAGCCTATTTTTGCTATTTTGGTGCTTTTAACCTCCTTCCAATTAATGGTAGAAATGGGTATGAAAGCAATAATGGATCCTGGAGAGCTATACATTTTAAAAAAGTAGACAAAATTCTGAATTCAGCAAGAGGTCATTTGTGTAGATCCTTCAAGGTTTCTTCATAGAAACTATCAGTTAAATATAGGAAAAATTGAAAATTAGTTGAAAAAAACAGCCATTTGTGTCAACGTTTTCACCTGTAACTTCTTCTAATTATGACAGCTGTATGAAAGCAATATACTGTTACATTTGCTGGACCTTTCTGGTTGTGGGGATATATAGGACTTGTAGTTTCACCAAGAACCCGACGAACCCAGAGCCAATAACTGAGCAGCGTCTTGCAATGGTTTTTTATTATGTACCGGGTATATAGCAATTATTTTGGAAAAATTTATACATGGAAAAATTGGTATGAAAGACACCTATGTATTTCTGAAATGGGAACAAAATATAGAGTTTAGAAACAGTAGATATTTGCACATTTCCGAAATAGGGAGTACCCATACTAGCATGAGAATTATAGGTCATTTTTCAAAATGACTTCTTTTTTACACATTGTCTTTCATTTGGAAGGCAGAAATGCATCGAAAGTCAATAGGTAATAACAGTTGCTCTACAATTCTGAGTTCGCCTAAGTCTCCCGATAAAAATGGTACCTCACTTGTGTGGGTAGGCCAAGTGCCCGTGACAGGAAACGGCCCAAAACGCAAGGTGGACACACCACATTTTCACAGCGAAAAATGACCCTTTTTTTGCAAAGTGCCTAGCTGTAGTTTTTGAACCCTAGCTCTGCCAGCACCTAGGGAAACCTAGCAAACCTATACATTTTTGAAAACTAGACACCCAGGGGAATCCAGGATGGGGTGACTTGACTGGCTCTCACCAGGTTCTGTTACCCAGAATCCCTAAACCTGAAAAATTGTCAAAAAAAACACATTCTCCTCACATTTCTGTGGTGGAAAGTTCTGGAATCTGCGTGGGTCCACAAAATTCTACCCACCCCGCGTTCCCCAAAGTCTTCCGAGAAAAATGGTACCTCACTTGTGTGGGTAGGCCTAGTGCCCGCGACAGGAAACGGCCCAAAACGCAAGGTGGACACACCACATTTTCACAGTGAAAAATGACCCTTTTTTGCAAAGTGCCTAGCTGTAGTTTTTGAACCCTAGCTCTGCCGGCACCTAGGGAAACCTAGCAAACCTATACATTTTTTAAAACTAGACACCCGGGGGATGCTAGGGAGGTATGGCTTGCGTCGATCCCCCAACGTTTTCTTACGCAGAATCCCCTGCAAACCTCAAATTTAGCTGAAAAAACCACTTTTTCCACACATTTTTGTGTGGAAAAGTTGTGGCATCACTGGTTTGACACAAATTTCCTACCACCCAGCGTTCCCCCGGGTCTCCCGATAAAAATGGTGCATCACTCATGTGGGAGGCCCAAGTACCCGCGACAGGCAAGGGTCCAAAACGTATTGAGGCGACATCAAAATTGCCTATCACAAAACGACCTGGTTTTGCAAGGGGGGTCACCTGGGTTTTTGGCCCCGTGCTCGGCGGCCAGCTAGAGAAACCTACCAAACCCACACTTTTCTGAAAACTAGACACCCGGGGGATTCCAGGGAGGTATGGCTTGCGTGGATCCCCCAACGTTTTCTTACCCAGAATCCCCTGCAAACCTCAAATTTAGCTGAAAAAATCACTTTTTCCACACATTTTTGTGTGGGAAAGTTGTAGCATCACCGGGCTGACACAAATTTCCTACCACCCAGCGTTCCCCCAGGTCTCCCGATAAAAATGGTGCCTCACTCGTGTGGGAGGCCCAAGTACCCGCGACAGGCAAGGGCCCGAAACGTATAGAGGCGACATCAAAATTGCCTATCACAAAACGACCTGGTTTTGCAAGGGGGGTCATCTGGGTTTTTGGCCCCGTGCTCGGCGGCCACCTAGGGAAACCTACCAAACCCACACATTTCTAAAAACTAGACACCCCGGGGATTCCAGGGAGGTATGGCTTGGGTGGATCCCACAACGTTTTCTTACCCAGAATCCCCTGCAAACCTCAAATTTAGCTGAAAAAAATCACTTTTTCCATACATTTTTGTGTGGGAAAGTTGTGTAATCACCAGGCTGACACAAATTTCCTACCACCCAGCGTTCCCCCGGGTCTCCCGATAACAATGGTGCCTCACTCGTGTGGGAGGGCCAAGTACCCACGACAGGCAAGGGCCCGAAACGTATTGAGGCGACATCAAAATTGCCTATCACAAAACGACCTGGTTTTGCAAGGGGGGTCACCTGGGTTTTTGGCCCCGTGCTCGGCGGCCACCTAGGGAAACCTACCAAACCCACACATTTCTGAAAACTAGACACCCGGGGGATTCCAGGGAGGTATGGCTTGGGTGGATCCCCCAACGTTTTCTTACCCAGAATCCCCTGCAAACCTCAAATTTAGCTGAAACAAAATCACTTTTTCCACACATTTTTGTGTGGGAAAGTTGTGGCATCACCGGGCTAACACAAATTTCCTACCACCAATCGTTCCCCCGGGTCTCCCGATAAAAATGGTGCCTCACTCGTGTGGGAGGCCCAAGTACCCGCGACAGGCAAGGGCCCAAAACGTATTGAGGCGACATCAAAATTGCCTATCACAAAACGACCTGGTTTTGCAAGGGGGGTCACCTGGGTTTTTGGCCCCGTGCTTGGCGACCACCTAGGGAAACCTACCAAACCCACACATTTCTGAAAACTAGACACCCGGGGGTTTCCAGGTAGGTATGGCTTGCATGGATCCCCCAACGTTTTCTTACCCAGAATCCCCTGCAAACCTCAAATTTAGCTGAAACAAAATCACTTTTTCCACACATTTTTGTGTGGGAAAGTTGTGGCATCACCGGGCTGACACAAATTTCCTACACCCAGCGTTCCCCCGGGTCTCCCAATAAAAATGGTGCCTCACTCTTGTGGGAGGCCCAAGTACCTGCGACAGGCAAAGGCCCAAAACGTATTGAGGCGACATTTTTTTTTACAAAGTTTGAGGTTTGCAAGGGATTTTGGGTAACAGAACCTGGTGAGAGCCCGACAAGTCACCCCATCCTGGATTCCTCTTGGTGTCTAGTTTTCAAAAATGTACCGGTTTGCTAGGTTTCCCTATGTGCCAGCTGCGCAAGGGCTCAAAATCGACAGGTAGGCACATTGCTAAAATAAAGTTGGTGCCTAGTGGGTTTTCTGCCTTCCTGGGGGGAATTGGGGGAGGGGGAGTTTGCCCTGGTATGCCCCCAAGGGGGGCAGAAAGACTGTGGCTATTCTTTTGGGGGGTGGGGGCATTGGGATGCCCATTCTGGGAAGCCCCCACCCCTACTAATGGAAAAGCCAGCATAATCGCTGGCGCCTAGTGGACTTTCTGCCCCCCCGGGGGGCAGATCAGGGGCTACTGCCCCATCTGCCTCCGGGGGGGGGCAGAAAGGCTGTGTCAACATATTTGGAGGGGTGGGGGCATTGGTATGCCCATTCTGGGCAACCCCCACCCCGAACTTTGGAGGAAAAAAATCCCTGGTGGCTAGTGGGCTTTCTGTCCCACCCCGGGGGGGCAGGTAAGGGGCTATTGCCCCATCTGCCTCCGGGGGGGGCAGAAAGACTATAATTTTTTGGGTGGTGGGGGCCTTGACATGCCCATTCTGGGCAACCCCCACCCCTACCTATATAAAAAAAAAATCCCTGGCGCTTAGTGGGCTTTCTGCCCCCCCGGGGGCAGATCAGGGGCTATTGCCCCCATCTTCCCCCTGGAGGGGCAGCAAGTCTTTCATTTTCTTTGGGGGGTAGGGTGGGGGCATTTGCATGCCCATTCTGGGCAGCCCCCACCCCGGGCCTATAAAAAAAATAATCCCTGGTGTCTAGGGTGCTTTCTGCCCCCACGGGGGGCAGATTTGGGGCTACTTCCCCCATCTGCCCGCCAGGGGGGCAGAAAGACTGGAATTTTGTGGGGGGGGGGGCATAGGCATGCCCATCTTTGGCATCCCCCACCCCTAAATTAATCGTAAAAAAGAAAAACTGGTGTCTAGTGGGCTTTCCCCCAGGGGGGGCAGAAAGACTGTTATTGTGCAGGGGGGGGGGTTGGGGGCTTTGGCGTGCCCATAATGGGCAGCCCCCACCCCTAATTTACACAATAAAATTAATCCCTGATTTCTAGTGGGCTTTCTGCCCCCCGGGGGGGGGCAGAATGACTGGAATTTTGTGGGGGGGAGGGGTGGGGGCATTGGCATGCCCATATTGGGCAGCCCCCACCCTAATAACATAAGGAAACAAAAAGATCCCTGGCGTCAAGTGGGCTTTCTGCCCTCCCGGGGGTGCAGAAAGGCTGTAATGGTGGCGGGGGGTGGGGGCATTGGCGTGCCCGTTTTGGGCAGCCCCCACCCTAATTATATGTGCTAATGAAAAAATCCCTGGTGTCAAGTGGGCTTTCTGCCCCCCCCTGGGGGGCAGATTGGGGGCTACTGCCCCCATCTGCCCCCCAGGGGGGGCAAAAAGACTGAATATGCCCAATTTTAGCTGGGGGGAGCAAAGGCCCTAGCCCAGGGGGCCGCTCCCCCCTCCCTCGTGTCTAGGGGGTGGATCCCTGCTTGGGGATCGCCCTGCTGGGGCGATCCCCAAGCAGAGATCCACTGGGAAGGAGTACCATTGGAAAGGGAGATTCTCCCTTTCCAGTGATACCTCTCCCGTCTTTCTACATGCTCATGGGGCTGAGATAGCCCCCTGAGCACGTAGAAAGTGAAACTGAAATGAGCCTAAAGGCTCATTTCAGTTTCGGTTTCTGTGAAATGACGTCAGCGCGATGTGCGCGCTGATCGTCAGTTCACAGAAACGGCTGGGGCGGCCTCGGGAGCTGGGGAAGCTCTTCCCCAGCTCCCGAGGCTCTGGGGGAGAAAAAAAAATCCCTCTGCTGTCTGCAGCAGAGGGATTTTGTGCCCCTGTCCTCATGACGGAATGGTTCCGTCATGAGCACAGGAGCACCGATGCTCATGACGGAACCATTCCGTCATGAGCATCGAAGGGGTTAAAAAAACAAAGGGCGGGAGACCGCGCTTCGTTTTTTAAAATTTATTTTCTGCCAGATTCGCGCACCCGACGCGACTCCGGCCGATTTTTTTTAAAAAAAATGCTTTTTTTGGCCCAGGCCTAGGGGGTCAGGGTGTTTTTACCCTGCCCTCTTTTCTTGTTTTTTTATGTTTTGCTCACCTTTTTGCTTGTGACAAGATGGCTGCCAACACTTCCTGGTTTGAAGTGTTGGCAGCCAATCAGAAACAAGCTTGTGATCGGGAGGGTTCAGCCAATCATCTCTCACAATTCTCAAATATAGATATCTGTAAATGTTTAAATTTCTATAAAAACTACTGAACGGATTTACACCATTTAAAGAAAAGCGTGATTTCTGGACCAAAAGCTACCTTTTTGCCAAATTTGGTGTAATTCCGTTCAGCAGTTCGGGCTGTAGCTGTGTCTAAAGTTTTCTATGGAAATTAACGTGGAGTAAACACGTTTTGGGACCCCTCTTTTTTCTCGGACTCTGCTTGACGAATCACCCCGAAACTTTCAAGACAGGAACTGACCTGAGCGGCCCATTAGTTTTGAAAATTTCACGAACATTCGTCAACTGGTGCCAAAGATGTTGGCAAAAGAAAAAATGCTTTTTGAATAGAAACAAGGTTCTAACTATAACTACCTACTGGCGACCACCAGTAGGTTATATATATATATCTATATATATTTTTTTTAACAAATTTGCTGCTGAGTGGGTAAGCATCTAGCACAGTCATACAGGGCATTATGTATCCACTACTCAGCAAGTTATGCTTTGAGAAATCCTGACCTCTGAGGACAGGTCTGGCCCCAACAAAGGGTGTATGCAGCCCTAGACTATATTCACGCTTGTGTAGACTATCAGACCCTCTCAAATGCTTTAGCGTGGAGGGGCACACTGACATCACACAGGGGCTGCTCCTCTGTTAATGCAGAGGAGAGTCGACCCACTGAAGTGCCCCCAGAGACGAATAAAATGTTATTGAAGCTAATTCATTACTATTTTATTTTTCATCACCCCGTCCCGAACAAAGTGTCAGGACAGGGCGTGTCTGCTGCTGAGTGGCAGCAGCGAGGAGGGTGGACTGCCTTGTGCCCTTTTGTAAAGTGCGCATGTCTCTTTGGCTGGCCGTCTTGCGATGGCCAGCCACACAAGCGCTCTTTAAACCTTTCAACCCAGTTGTCTTAAGATAGCTAGGTTGAGAGTAAGTGCAGGCATCCAGTGACCTCGGGAGCACCGAGAGAGGTTGCTCCCTTCAATCAGGGCACTGCTCTCATGAGCATGAGTCTACAAAACGTTTCGCTGGGTGAAAACAATTCCTTTTATACCATAACTATTAAATGAAAAGACATGTCTTTTTTGGTCTAAATATAGAACTGAACACACCCAAAATGATATTTGATGTCTTATATATATTTCACTCAGAAAATATGGCTGTCAACATGAACAAAAACAAACTATTTAATGGTGACTGGTGTGACATATAGTGATCTATGATGTGACAATAGCAGACTGACGAACATTACATAAACGCATAAAAAACAGTGCAAGATCTCTGTCCAATTATGAAGTTCAAAAGTAACCCTCCATATCAATTATTTGTGGTTACAGTGACTAATGGACATGGGTAGATCTTGCATTGTTTTTTATGCATTTATGTAGTGTTCGTCAGTCTGCTATTGTCACTTCATATATCACTATGTCACACCAGTCACAGTTAAATCGTTTATTTTTGTTCATGTTGTATATGACAGCCATATTTTCTGAATGAAATATATATAAGACTTCAAATATCATTTTGGGTGTGTTCAGTTCTATATTTAGACCCAAAAAGAAATGTCTTTTCATTTAATGGTTATGGTATAAAAGGAATAGTTTTTCCCCAACTGAACTTTTTGTTGACTAGATCTACCATACCCAGGTTCCGAGGGACACAGGGTTTCTCCATTGACTTTAATAGTATCGCATGAGAACAGCACCAGGATTGGCTTGGGAGCCTGCCTCGAGGAGAGAAGATGATGGAGGACTTCGCCTCGTTGCAGAAAGGTACGTTTATTTAATATTATTTTATTTTCTTGCCACCCACCACCCTGGGACATGCCAGCCGCCACAGAAATCACGTCTGCAATGCTCCTGATGCATTTAAGTGTGTGAGCATGCGCACTCCAAGCTAAGCTATGGAAAAATGAGACCCCATCCCCGATTGCACCTCCCTCCTCAGGGGCCCACGGAGGTTCCAGGCACCACCTATGACTCCCTGTGATATCTTCGTTCCCACTCATGCTTCTGTATTAGGATCATGAGTAGGGGTAAGGGCACTTTAACTGTAAATATGGAAACAATCTACTTGGAAAGAATGAGCAGTAGTCAGTGGTGTACATTCAATATTACAGAAGGGCTGGGCACCTGCTGACAGCGCTCAATGTGATATTCAGCCCCTGATCTACATGTCCCCCCTTCATGCATACACGAAAGAAGGCAGATTGTGTCGTCCAAGCTGTTTTTTACACCTCTGACTTCCAAATAAACAGTTGGAACTTGAGTGGAGAGTTCTGCTAATCCTCTTTCGTGAAATGTTGTGAAATGTTTTCAAACAATAAATACAGCTGAGTAGGTGCCAGTTGCTGACCCTGCCACGGGGTTGCCTGATCACTACATGTCAGTGTGTCACTGATCATCTATTCCTGGACTACAGATGATAACCGAAGGCTTTCTGGAAGTTGTAGGTTTACTTTAACTGGACTAGTACACATGGTGAAGAGGAGTTAAAAGGACCAAGGTTTGCGGATTACATAGCGTTGATTTTGTTACTCCAGTCAACACATAGGCTACCAGGGAATGGGGTAGGTGTTTCTGTAAAATTCCAAAAGCATCAGTGCATACAAGATTTCATGAAACAACTGAATGCAGATAATGGTTCAAGTCTGTTTAGCCTCCAGCCTCTAATCAGTTTTTTTCCGGTAACTTAATTATCATGCACATGGTGAAGGTACTCTGCCTGTGGGTCATTGAAGCTTAGCTGGTTTCGAAAGAGTGCTTTTGCTGTTCATGCTGCAGGGTTGTAGAAGAGTGTACAGAGATAAATTAACAAGGAATTAAGGTTAACGGAAGATGTAAGCAATGGAAGATATATCACACAGGGCAGAGAAGAACGTGCTTCAAGTGCCTCACACTTAGTCGAATGCACTTTCACACTCTGGTGATGTTGCTCTTCATGTTTTTAGAACTTAATGAAACACGTTTGACAAAAGAAAATAATAAAGGGATGTGAACTTCACCAACTTTGGCGCACCCCAAGGGCCTGCGCTTTTGCTATGTAACACATTTGTGGTTAAATGTGTCTAATCTTTGGTGTGAATCTTAGTTGGGTACCGTAGAGATTATGAGCATGGTTTTGGGAGCGGGATCTGGGAGGATCGTGTAAGTGTACAAGGACTGACTTCTGTCCACTTACTGCAAAGGTAACACCATGCAGGCATTCTCCTAAGGGGCATGAAAGAGATTTGGTTCACACATTTGCAGCAGCTCAAAGGTGGTGACATGGGCCTTGTGCAGATTTTCCTCAGACTCCAGCCACACAATCTTTAAAGAAGGTTTGGTGAGTTCTCTCACACCTATTCAAACGGTTCAGGAAACACAGATGGCTCGATGCACTCTAATGTGAACAAAAATGCATGAAAAAGGTGGTGGGAGAATGAGAACGACCTGATCACCAAAATATGTTATCAGAATGCAGATATGGCTTGGAAAGATTGGATCTGTTTTCATTTTGAGGATTTCCTTTTTGACTAAACGCCTAATTTCACAGGTTAGTGGAGGGATACTCTGTCACAAACATGATGGATATCTTGCCTTTCTTATTAGAAGTGCATTAAGATGCAATGCACTTGAAATAAGGCAAAGTATAACCAAAATCTAAATGAGGCCCTAGGCAACACAGTTTACTCTGACACAAAAGCATGCTTTTTTGCAAGCTAAGTGAGTCCTTTGCTTCTGCTGTACTGAGACCTGAGGGTGCAGCAGTATGAGCGTCAACTCACCAAAATGCTATGGGAAGTGGAAATAACATCTCATAACCTTTGACTTTAATGACATCACAAGAAGCAACATCATATGACCTTTGACCGTAAATCCCAGGAAGTGATGCAGCAAGACCTGGATTCTGATGGCAATACAAGTTACATCCTCGAAGCACAGTGTATACCTCAAAGGAAACATTTATTGCTAAATCACAGGAAGAGGCACACAAAAGAGATTTGAAAAATAAGAGTGGTCAGACCCACTTGTACTAATCTGTATTTGCTAAATATTGAATATGTACTATGTTATTGGCTTGATTTACTCCTCATCATTAAGATTTTGATCTATGATCGCTTGTAAGGAACTGTAGGAAATTGGGTATTAACTGTGCAGGGTGTGAGGCCTGTGCAAGTAATAGGTCCGCAATTTCCCCTTCTAGGAACCAAGCACCTCATTGTTGCACTTCAGGGTAGGGAAGCAGAACAGTCCGATGCCTAAGCAGGAGAGGAGATGTGGGCTAGTAATCACCATTCGCTGTGCTGGCGCCCAATATTAACACTCAATAAATAATTGCCCAGTCAGTGCTTTCTCTTTAGAAAAGGAAACATACATTTATTACACACACACTACTAAATACTACGCATTAATTTACAAATATACACATACGGCAGATAGAAAATACCTTAGGTTACATTAAGAAATCACATTTGACCCCAAAAGGGTCATGACCCCCGAAATCGCAATACCCTCCCACCCCACCTATACCAGATAGGGCATCACAATTTACTGAGGTATCACTTTAAATAAAACAAGCCTATTGGCTTTATTAAAGATGCACCACTTTAAAAGACAAACAAACCACATGTTAAACATCATCAATCTTTCACTAAAGTCATTAATCATGTCTAAATGAAATCCTTCCTGTCACTAAACGAGTGTCAATAAAGCATTTTGACATTGATCAAAATCACTGTCAACATAAAGGGTAAATAAAGCATTGAAAATAAATATAACACGTGTCTCTTTTTTTTTTTTAAACACCTTCAGGCCACATAACATGCAGCTATAGAACAAACTCTTGGAGGGAGCAGGACTCCCATCTGTAGAGCAAAAGCTCCAGCCTTGGGAGTTCTTGAAAATTCAATGAGAACACCAGGGGACAGGGAAATGCTTTTGTGGACTCAGCAAACTTAGGGTCACTACTTTTTTGAGAAATCAATGGGCGGGGGCTGCCGTGCTTCCTGCAGCCCGTCGAAACATTGTTGTCGGTGCCCCTGGCTAGTTTCGTGCCACCATAAAACATCCTTTTACATAAAAAACAAGCCCTGCAGGGCATTATGTGGGGGCTCCCTCGAGGGAGGTTAAATGACTAAAGAGCATCTCTGGCTGCTTTCTTGGCTACTGTGCAGCCTCGCGCTGCACGGCTTATCTTCTTTTTATGTGGTGGGGCCTGGTCCAACCCAGACACCCCAGTCCTCAAATTAGTTCCCACGCGGTCTGCCAGCTCCCCGCACGACCAACACTGTCCTTGCGGAGCAGGAGCCAGTAGTCTTCTTCTCCCTGCCGGCTCCATGTGGGCAGGGTGCTGCTTCGGTGGAGGCTGCCCCGCTCCCTTCAGTCACAGGCAAGGGGAGCAAAGCCACCACCAGATGCAGATTTTTTCCCCATCCCTACCTCCTCAGAAGCTAAGGGAAGCACTGTTAATTATTCATTTTGTGTGGGGGAGGCCCGTGTTCCCTCTGCTGGAGAGACGAGTAATTAACTTGGCCCAGCAGGGTGACAAAAGGCCTGGGCTCTGATCCTGAGCTGAGCCAGAAAAATATGAATGAACGACCTATAAAGTGCACATGCATGATCTTGAGACCTGCGTAGTCAGACAGGGCACATGTGTCACCACAGTTTTATACCTCACTGGATTTTGTAGGCCTAAGGGAAGCAAAACTGCACTCTCAGGCAGATTTTCCCCTAGATATATATAATACAGTGTCGCTGCAGACAGAACAGTAAACCATACAGACTTTACCTATGAGTGGCCACTAATATTATAAGGCCTATCCTAAGTCACCACCTAACCTTGCACAGTCCCCGCTGGACCAGGCTGTGTGCAGTTCCATAATAACCAGCCAAGTGCCCCTAACCCTAACTGTGTCACAGGGGCCTTTTCTCAAAAGGCAGATACTGGTGGTAAACACACACAGTCCATTTACCATGTGATTACCATGGGAACGACATATGTAGTGAGACTCACCCACACTAAAAAGTCCAAACCGGATAATCTAAAAAGTAAAAAATCTGGGCATAATAAATGGGCGAAACCCATTTTGCAAAATGAAATATCACACTTGCGAAGCTCAGAGGTCACGGTTCTTTTCAAACATGTATTCACGATAATGGAACTCGGCAACAAGTTTAAAAAGAAGTGCATGTGTTTTAATTTATTTACATTTCTTTTGTATTGCTAAAGCGTGAACACTTCACTTCTGAATTTATTTATTTTCCTGAACAGACAGTGAAATCTCCCCATAGGGACTGCACAAAGTGAACTGTGCTCTTCAGAACACCGCTTACCTTCTGTTGTCGGCACTGCTTTTGACACCTTTGAAGCCAGGGTTCAGAAAGGCAATGCAAGAGGCCGCAAGCCAGTGGCTACCTGGGGACCCCCAAATTACGTATATTTGCACCATTGTGGAAGGAGGTCTCAGCTAACATGGGATCACTGGGCATGAAACCTGCAGCAAGGATGCAGGAGGGGCACACAGGAGGAGAGGATGGATGGAGCTGGATGACCAGAGTACCTCCCAGTGAGGCAAGTACACAGAGGGTGGAGAGACCAGTTCTCTGTCAGTAACACTTGGACTCAAACATCCTCTTGCAATGATGTAGTAAACTTGTGTTCTTGAAATGCAGCGAAGATGAGTAAGGTTTCTTTTATATGATTTCCAATGTTTGTGGTTATGATAATCTTTCGGCAAGCTCCCTCCCTCGCTGAAAGATTAGGAGGCAGCCTCTACCACGTCAATAGGTCTGGCTTTAATGCGCTAACATGTGGAAACACAAACATACCTGCTATATGTAATGTAATGTAACTGGGTACTTGTAAAGCGCGCTGCTACTCCACAGAGTGTCCCGGCGCTAAAAGACCACATGACAGGCAGAATGTACTCGAAGCAGCTAGCATATACTACTGTTGGAATAGCCAGGTTTTTAATTTCCTCCTAAAAACAAGGAGGTCCGTTATCTGTCTAAGAGCAAGTGGCAGACTATTCCATAGTCGAGATGCCACCACTTGAAAAGAGCGGCCCCCCATGCGGGAGAACTTAGGGATGGTCGACAGGGACTGAGTAGAGGACCTTAGCATCCGTTGAGGGGCGTACTGCAGGATCCTTTTCCTAATATAAGGTGCCCCAGAGACGTTTAGGGCCTTAAATGCCAATACAAGAGCCTTAAACTGGATCCTCTAGCGTACCGGAAGCCAGTGCAGCGCTCTTAAATGGGGAGTCATATGTGCCCTGGGGCCAACCATAAGAATGGCTCTAGCTGTCGAATTCTGGATCACCTGCAGGCGACCTAGTAGAAAATCTGGTAGACCCAAGTATAGGACATTAGTATAGTCTAGTCTTGATATGATCAGGGCCTGGACTACCGTCTTCCTGAGGGAGACAGAGAGTAGGGGGAGGAAATTCTTGAGCATTTTTAGAAGCCCAAAGCAGGTGCCGGCCACAGTTTGGATTTGAGTCTTCATGGACAAGTCTGTATCCAGCTTAACGCCTAGGTTTTTTATGACAGTTACTGAGGCCGCTGGGGGGGACATGTCCTGTGGCCACCACTGATGTCATGCCTCGCAAGGATTGGAACCGAAGAAAATTATCTCCGACTTTTCGGGGTTACACTTTAATTGGTTTCCTCTAAGCCATCTATATCCGTCTTCTCTTTTTATGTTACTAGATGCCCTAGCTGAAAAAGCTGAACAAGCTTAGGGGAACAAATACAGGGCACAGACAAAGAGGCACAGAAAGGAGCCTTTTACACAAAAGTACGGCCCAAACAGTATTTGCAAAGTTGTACTTCAGGATGTTATTGGCACTTTAAAGACAGGCCTACTGGCTTTGCCAGTGTATGTTTAACTAGTCAGCACTATAGTTATAACGTGGAAGGTTTGGGTGAATATGTGTCCTTAATTCCAGTCATACAATGCATCCTACAAACTTTAGGGTTTGTTAGGTGAAAACTGGGTAACTGCAAAACAGTATATGTTATTTGCATCAGAGACTTTTCCTTTCACGGGTACTTCCGCCATACGTCCACTTCCCATAGGTCCACTTCGCTGTGGATTTAAGGAGTTTCCAATGTTGGTGCTTCTTTGTGTTTAACATAAGGTCATCCGTTCTCAGTTCTATTTTCCACAGTTAGTGGTAAGGTTAGGGAAATCACATCCTTTGTTCAGACATTTTTACAGCACTTTGAGGAAAGCCAGATATGAGCTGAAAACGGACAGTGAGACATGTTTTTACAGCTTTCCTTCGTGCTAAGTTTCCTACCTGCTCTTCGTCAAAGTGGCTTTTCATTCCCTGAAATGATGTATGGCAGTTGTTTTCTTCAGCTTTCTGGTTATGATGTAGATTAAAGCATGTGTGGAGTGAAATGGGCAAAAGCACGTGAGCGACTAAATCATGTTTTTAATTCTGAAATGGGTCTAGTTTACATGTGCTGTTTCCAGCCCTCTTCACAGATATAACGACGTAGTAGGCATTTGCATTGTTAATTTGGTAGGTGCCAGAGCCCAGCTTCGGTGAGCTCTTTAGACTTAGTAATGAAGGATTTCTAGCTAGGAGAACGTCTTCATCGAGTGAGCCCTTACTCTTGGGCTGAAGGAGTTGGCATTTGGAATGTCGGGCTGCTTTGCTAGCATGAAGTGTGGAGGCTGGCATCATTATGGTCCCTACTGTCAATTTAAGGCACAACCAAAAAAAGTCATTAAATATTCTCAATGCTCCTGTCTGTAAGCCCCAAGCCACCCGAATTAATGAAATAAAAAAGCCTTAAGCCCAAACAGCTTGAGGATAGAGCAGTGGCTCATTTCAGTCCAGGGGTGTAAGTTTCAGAGGATCTATTCAAAAGATAGTGTCATTTCACCCCCTCCCCCCATGCAGTATGATGGGCGGACATTGATTCACATGGTCTTACACTCTAAGGGAAGGTATACTTTCCTCAACAGAACTGTGCATTTCTAACACATCTGCTAAAGGCACAATGAAACCTCATTGTGATGCATGTGAAGATTCATGCATTTAGTTGCCATGTTTTGCAAGAAGTCATTTTTATGGACTGACTGAACATTGCAGCTGTTGCCAGACATTTATGTGAGTTTCACCAGCAGAGTGGCTTTAGCTCCGCCCACACGTTGGGAGCCTGGAGTACATGTTTTGATTAAGCAGAGGTTGTGTGCGTCCACAAAAAAAGTGCTTGCCCTCCACACAGCTGTGATCATTTTGTTTATTTATCCAGCTGCCTGAGCTTGACCTTTTAAGGGCACACACAAGCCATTGTAATGCTAGTAGTGTCTTAGATAACTAGAACATTTATGGCATTTGTCTCTAGTAGCAGGAGCACACATGGGAGGAGGGTTATCATTAACGTACATGGATTTTTAGGTCTGTCTTGATAGTTCACTCATAAGCAACACCTTTTGACATTGCCAATGCTTGTTGAACTGGAGTCACAACAAAAATGTTGAGTGCATCAGAATCATCAGGCTGTCAGGAGGCCATATGTCATTAAATAAGGGTCAAATCCTTAATATTTTCTTAAACCTGATTTAAAAATCTACACCAATCCAGCAGTAACCAGGCTGGAAGCCTTGCCAGGCTTTGAAATTAAAGCAGCTGTACCAATTTGTATAGTGGCAGAAAAGCCATAGGAGTTCATTAAAGGATGTACAGCAAATCCGCGATAACAAACCAGAGAATTCACTTTAAAAAAAAGTGTGACGTGTAACCATCCTGACCTAGATCTATTCCTATATTTAGCTGAGGCTCTATCTTCTCTGCCTCCTCCTCAAAAAGTTTAGGAGCGTGAAATCTCTCAAAAAATGAATCTAGTTTCAGATGCCAATGTTTCGGTCATACAATTTCCTACAGACAGTAATCAGTGCCCCTATTCATTTATTAACACATTGCCACTTTCATCTGCAATAGATTGCAACTTCTCAAAGTCGTTTTTTCAGTCTTGTCAAGCAAAAGATGCAGAGGACACAACAAATGCTGCTGTTCATCAGCCTGTCTGAGGTAATATGTAGTTGTCATCTTGGAATGGGCAGTATAAACCCAAAGGAGGATTGTCCACGTCCCCCATAAAGGGCTGCAGCTGGCGCCCTGTCATGGTTGCCCCTTGACCACGCTGCACCCCTAAAGCCCAAGACCCGACCATCGTCTTGTGCTGCCATCCCACGCAGAACCAAAGCAAGCATTGTATCCACACCAGGACATTGCTGATGTAGGACTCTCCGGCAATGGGGAGAGCAGCGCCTGTGACCGCTGCGCAAGTGGAAACTGTGATCCAGTAGAAAACCCCACTTATCCCAACGGTTGTGCACAGGCCCCAAAATCACCAGGTGAAAGAGAATACCATGCAGTCCGGCAGTGCCACTGGTGCACCAAAGCCTGCTATTACCATACCTTTGCATCTAGGTATCTTGGCATGTAAAAATATGTTCCAGTAGTTCTGCACTTCCAACAATGAATGAATTCTAATTTAACATCTGTAAGTAGTGACAAGGTGGAAAGCTCTTCTGGCTGTGAATACTCCTTCAGCGATGGTTCCAATTTTAGAATTTGAGCCCATCACAATATGCTTTAGGAGGTGAACAGCGAATAATAAAACTCCTGAGTCCGCTTTTTCAAAATATGTCATAGAACACCCACCAAATCAGCAGTGAGTATCCATAAAGTGGAATTCTTGAGTATAAAACATGAAAAGAGGAACGAAGGGTTTAATTACACAGAGTGGGATAGCTAGTTTGCCAAATATAGCCAGTTTGAGTGCACTCGCCCATCTCCTAAGTGCTGTCAACCGTAGACACACAAGAACCAAGCTGGAATTACATGAGAACGAGATATCACTCTGGCAGCGTCAGCATGTTTCAAAGCTTGTGTTGGTGCATGGTTTTTAGAAGGTCAAAACGTTGATATGAATGCTTGCTAATTTGTACGTCGCACGCTGTTATTCTTATTCCAGGACTGTTACCTCATGTTCACCTTGTGAAACTTGTTGTACATGTTGAGATCCGTTTCATTCTGATTGTGTTTTTTCTTTATTTGCTGTTTCCTTTCCTAGTTAGTTATCACTATCTTTACTGCCCATCGCTGCCTTATCATTTCCTTTTTCTTATTTTAAGCAATGCAAGATAAAACTGTGTTTAAGCAGGAAGAGACAGACACAGCCATGAGAGAAAGCAAAAATAAACTTTGATCATCATAACAGCTGGAAGAGAACTAACATGAATATTTTTGATAAACATTTTTTTATTGAATTTTTCCCAACATTGCGCAGCATGACACTCAGATAATACAACAACAGTAGTCTTAACAGGTGAGCAGGATTAAGGCCAAATGGATACAGTGACAATTTCGCCCGGCGGACAAACAGTGTTGGAAATACGGTGGAGTGCAGACTATTCCAACTGACCCAGCCATTTCCCCCAGATTCCACCATGTTTCAGGGGGCAGCCCCAGGCTTCGTATACAGGCCGCTTTTGCTGTGCACACCAGTTCACGCCCTGTCTCCATTGCAATAGGGTGGGGATGGCAGGATTCGACCGGGAGGCTATGTCACGTTAACCACCATGAGAGCAATACCCAGGAACACCCGGTCTGCACTAGAGCCCTCGGAGCCCTCCAAGACCCCCAGCAAGAGCATCACCGGTGAAAGGTTCACCTTCCATCCCAACACGTCAGTTAATTCTGTTACCACAGCAGTGGAAAATTCTTGGATCTTGGGCGCATCCACACAATATGAAAGAAATCGGCGGGGACATAAGTGCAACGGGGCAGGCTGGCTCAGAGAGAAGCCCCGCCCAATGCAGCTTGGCCGGAGTGAAACAGGCACAATAAAGGTAATGGGTCTAAATAAGACCCAGCCTGGAGGAAGTGGTGATAACCCTAGGCGCCATCAGTGGATCACGCCAGTCAGCATCATCAAGGGGACGTAGCCAACGCTCCCAACGAGTCTGAAGGTGGTTCAATGTGCCCGGGAATTAATTATTATTGTGCGCTATGTTGGGGGGATACCACCCTTGCCTAGCCTACCGATGAGCAGTTTAGCCTTCACCGGCTGAACTCGAGGAGAGGGGCGTCCCAAGGCAAGTGGTTGTGAGGTGCATGCCGGAGCTGGAGGTATTTATCAAATTATGTGGACATAAGAGTAAGTAGTTTGAAGGTCTTTGAAAGAACCGTATGTGGGTCCTAGGCCACACATCTCCTAGCAACGTTATACCTATAAGATCTCACCTCCCAAAGCCACTCAGTGCTGTCCCCTCTCGCAACCAGGTGCCGTGCCAGAGGGGAGTCTGCTGAGTGAGTCCAGTGTCCCAGTGAGAGTGGCAGAGTGCAGCCCTCCAGGCAAGGAAGACCACCCTGGTCACAGCAAGAATGGCATTGGGGGATCGGGCCCCATAAACCAGCGCCATGACTTGAGGAAACCCTTAGGCCGTCACCTCTAGCTGATAGGTGGAATCTGACAATCCCCCGTTAAACTAATAATTAACCACATACAGTTGGGAGGCAAGATAATACAGGAAAAGATTGTACATCCCCAGACCTCCGTCATATGGGGCGCACTGACAATGAGCCAAGGCCAAGTGGGGCCTGGACCTATGCCAGAGGAAGGAGGTCGCAACTTTATCTAGGGCACGGAACCAAGTCCTCTGTATGGGGATGGGGAGATTCTAAAAGATGTAGAGGAATCTCAGCAGGATCATCATTTTGTACAGGGCTATACGGACCATCATGGTTAGCGGAAGAGACTGATATTCCTCTTTGTCCCTCTGTGTCAAGGGCCCAAGGTTGAAGGAACAAGTGAGCTCTGGGTGAAGTGACACCCAGATACCCAAATAGCGAAAGCTACGATGGCGTAAGGGTATATTACTTTGCCAATCAAAGCAGTCTCACCCGGAGCCAGAGGCACCAACATAGACTTAGTGGGTTCACTTCGAGACCGGTAACAGTCTCAAAAAGTTGGAGGATTTGAAGGCAGCGTGGTCCACTCGCCTCGGGGTCTGCAAAGTAAAGGAGGATGTCATCTGCATATAGCGCTATGCGGTCTTCATGTCCCTAGGACCATCTTCATCCACACACTTGGGTGTCGCATCGGAGAAGATGCGCCAGTGGTTCGATCACCTGCACGAAAAGGAGAGGAGACAGGGAACAGCCCTGCCAAGTCCCCCTCCTAATAGGAAATATTTCGAGAGTACATAGTTCACCTGGACCCACGCGGTAGAGTTGGTGTAAAGTGCCCGAGCGAGCCCATGAAAACGGAGCCCAATCCCTGCTTGCTGCAGTACACATGCCAGATAGTCCCAATCCAATTTATCAAATGCCTTTTCAAAATCGATAAGGAGCAAGGCCAAGATAGGTGGGAGCTGATGGTGATACGCCAGAGGCGCCGGAGGCAGTGCCGTGTAATGTGAACTGGCATGAAACCACATTGATCTGGATGAATCAGTGTATAAAGGACTCACTTGAGACGGGCAGCCAGGAGTGTGGCATATATCTTAACCTCACTGTTGATGAGGGAGATTGGTAATAAGCGCAGGAGGTCAAGGGGGCTGCTTCTTTGTGATCACTGCAATAGTGACTGGGTCTAATTCCAACAGTAAGGCACCCCTCTGTGCCACCTCATTATAAAGGCCAAGGACCCGAGGGGTCAGGGTTTCACTAAATGTCTTATAGTACTCTGTGGAGAAACAGTCGGGACGGGGATCTTTCCAGAGGCCACCACAGAGATAGCCACCCCAACCACCTTGGCTGCGAGTGGTTCATCAAGCATCTGAATCCCGGAGAGGGACAACCGAGCATGAGGCACTTCAGCAAGAAACTGGGAGGCAGGACCAGGATCTACTCTCGGGGTTGCCGCGTATAGGCGGCAGTAGTAGTGGGCGAATGAGCGAGCTACGTCAGGGAGACTGTGATGGGTTAATGTTAATGTTAATGACATTTATAAAGCGCAGCTGTTACCCGAAGGTGTCCTGGCGCTATGTGAAATCCTACTGAGGCCTAAAGAGGAGGAAGTAAAAAAGGGGTTAAACAGTGAAAAGCCAGGTTTTCAAGGCTTTCCTAAAGGCCAGTAAGTTTGTCATGCATCTAAGATGAAAAGGCAGACTATTCCATGCCTTGGCTGCGCCGACCACAAAACTTCTGCCACCCCAACTGGCTTTTTTTACAAAAGGCACTGATACCAATTTTGCTTCTGAGGAGCGCAGTGGTCTTTTTGGTACATACCAATGGAATTGCTGTTTTAGGTAGTCGAGCCCAGTTCCTTGAAGGGCTTTGAAAACCATGCATAGAAATTTGAACTGAACACGCTTCTTAACAGGCAACCAGTGGAGCCTTCTAATCTCAGCAGAGACTGAGGCATATTTTGGTATGCCGGTAAGCAGTCTGGCAGCTGCATTCTGCAAATGTTGGATGGAGTTTGTTCAGAAGCCCTTCCTGAATATTAATGTAAAGGCTATTGCAGTAATCTAGCCTGGACATAGTTAAAGCAGTGATAACTGTTTGTTGACTGTCTTTGGGCAGGAATGGCATTTTTTTCTTACAGGATCTAAGAATATTCGATGTGGATGAGGCCATCGTATTCACTAGATCCCTGAAGCTAAGTTTATTGTCTATCCAGACTCCCAGTTTTTTTACCTCCCTGATGGGAATGGGAAGAGGATCTAATGTAACTGGCCACCAGGCCGAGGTCCAGAAATTAGGGTCATTTCCAAATAACACAACCTCCGTTTTACCGGAGTTGAGTTTGAGACAATTTTGGGCCATCCAGTTTCCCACTGCCGTCATACAATCATGGAGCCGGGATGCCGTTCCCAGCATCCTCCCTGGCAGCAGCGACACCACAATTTGGGTGTCGTCCGCATAAGATGTTAGACTAAAGCCAAAAGATTCAATCAGGGGAGCCAACGACGACACATAAACGTTAAAAAGTGTGGGGCTCATAGAAGACCCCTGAGAGACTCCACAAGGCAGAGAAAATGGTTTGCCAGAGAATTCGCCGAGAGAGACAGTTTGTATTCTATTGGATAGAAAGGATTTAATTAATTTCCAGGCGGTGCCCTGTACTCCAATCTCTCGCAGCCAGGCCATCAATAAAACGTGATGGACAGTATCAAAGGCCGCTGAGAGGTCCAACATAATCATTACAGCTTTTCCTCCCAAATCAAGAATTGCCCCGATCTCTTCTGTGGATTTAAGAAGAGCAGTCTCCGTGCTGTGCCCCCCTCTGAAACCATATTGGGTGGGGTCCAGCACCTGAGCTTCCTGTAGAAACAAACTAAGTTGTATGTTCATATTTTTCTCAGCGATTTTCGCAGGAAGTGGGAGTCTTGAGATCGGTCTAAAGTTATTAGTGTCTTTAGGATCTAGACTCGGTTTTTTGAGCAGTGGCAATATAGATGCATTTTTCCAGGCTTTGGGGAAGTAACCTTCAGCAATCATGGCATTCATGATGGAGGTCAGTACTAGTGTGACCGGCTCAGGGGCTAATTTTATTATTGAAACTGGGCAAGGATCGTGCGGGGAGCCAGATTTAGCCGTCATGAGAAGATTATAAGTATCTGTGGTAGTTAATGGGGCGAATTTATCAAGCGTCAACGCCGAGCTCTTTCCTGACTTAAGACCTACTGTATGGTCCGATGTCGTTTTAGTCGTTGAGTCAGTGAACGTGGAAAAGATGGCCTCAACTTTATCGAAAAAGAAATTAGCTATTTTATCACATAGTTCCTGGCTGGCCGGGATAGTGGGAGAGGCTGGGTGTGCCAGGGTAGTTACCGTTTTAAACAGCTCTTTGGTCGAGTTTTTTGCTGAGTTAATTCTTTTGGCAAAAACTCTTGTTTCAGTTATTTGAAGTAGCTGTTTATACTGTGATAAACTATGTTTGTACTCATTCTTTTCCCTATCGTTATACTCCTTCCTCCATTTTCTTTCTAGGTGCTTACAGACCAATTTTTGGTCTCTAAGTTCTTGGGAATACCAGGGAGAGGATGGTCGTGCCCTATTGGGGCGGAGGAGTTTTTTGGGAGCTAGCTTGTTACCTGCTGCTTCTAACCAATTAGTGTATGATAAGGTGGCCTCATCAAGGTCTGTCGGTAGACTGTATGATGTAGAGATTAGCAATTCCTGTAGTTCCTCAGCTTCTACCTTGTTCCACGCTCTGCTAACCAGCTGTTTATTTGCTGGTTTCATAGTCTGACGGTCTGGCAAGATGAGCTTGAATAACACTGCCTTGTGATCTGACCATACTAAAGGAAGAAGGCCGGTAAATAGCAGCTGTGAGTTATTGGAAAAAATGCCGTCCAGTGTGTGTCCTGCCTGGTGAGTGGCACCAATAACAAGTTGCTATGTGCTTCCAGATGGAAGTTAAAGTCTCCCAGTATCGTGTGTGAGCTGGCGCAGAGCCCATTTTCCAGCATTCTACCAACTAGTGTTAGGAATGGGCTTCTAAGGCCAGGTGGCCTGTAAATGAGGGTGCCTCTGAAGGTATGATGGTGTGAAAGATAAAGGCAAAAATCCAAAGCTTCGCATTCCGCATTAGACGATGTTTTAAACGTTACTGTTATCGAATTATGGTAAATGACCGCTAAGCCTCCTCCTTTCTTGATTGGCCTATTTAAAGTGTGGCAGGAGTAATCGGGAGGTGTGGCTTTAACCGAATCAGGACCTGAGGCGTCATCCGTCCAAGATTCAGTAATAAATGCAATGCTTATTTTCTCTTCTTCTATTAGGGAAGCACATTCAATACTGTGCTTCACCAAGGACCTCGCGTTAAAAAGAACACACTTCAATTCATTATTTAACACGCATCCTTTTCTGTCCTTGCCGGGTTTTTGTAAGGCGTCGACCGGCCGGAACATTAGTTGCGGTAACTTAGTGCCGCAGCCAGGGCAAGCCATTTGGGCATGTGAAGGCCAGGTGCAGGGTCGGATACATAGGCATCTGGTGTCTGAATTAATAGCATTCAAACTATGCAGAGTGCTGCCAGAATAATGTATTAAAATGGGGTTGCCTGATTTAAAAAGGGCAGGGGGGCTGGTGCTGTGCGCTGGCCGTGCGCGGACGGGCGCAGACGGGCTTGCCTTTGGCGCGCCAGCGGCGCGTTTGCGCCATCCTCTGCTTAAATGTAGTCAGGGGCAAATAGACTAGCCCACTGACCCGACTTCTCCCAAAATAGCGGTCCCGCGCTTCCAAATGCGGACCCCGGGAGTAAAGAACTATCTATAAGATTGTGCAAAGTACGCAATGGTATTAAAAAACAGTGCAAAGCGATATAAAATTTAGGCAAAGTAAAATCACACAACAGGTATTAGTACCGCTTCGTTGGTCACTCCCGGCTCAAGCCTCAGGAGGACTTCACTGAGCGCGCTCGCGCCAGCCTCTGCTTAAATGTAGTCAGGGGCGAAAAGACTAGCCCACTGACCCGACTTCTCCCAAAATGGCGGTCCCGCGCTTCCAAATGTGGACCCCGAGAGTAAAGAACTATCTATTAGATTGTGCAAAGTACGCAATAATATTAAAAAAGAGTGCAAAGCGATATAAAATTTAGGCAAAGTAAAATCACACAACAGGTATTAGTACCGTTTCGTTGGTCACTCCCGGCTCAAGCCTCAGGAGGACTTCAAAGGTGACACCAAAGCCATCCATTATTTCAGGCACTATCCTGTTCGCCAGTGGATGGGAGGCCAAACAATACAATAGCTTCCTATTTTTATTCCCCCATCCATAGACTCTAGCTGTTGTGTCGCACCACAAATATTTTGCAGCTTCTGGGGATTGGAGGCGGATCTCCTCGCGGACATGGCTTAACTGCTGGGGCACCTCACCATGGAGGTCAGTCGTGAGACCTCTTTCCAGGCGGAGCACATGAGCCTCCAGCTGAGTGATATGGAGGGAGCAAGCTCACTCTTGTGGCCGGACACGGCCCTTGGCATGCCCCCTGATGGTCGCTTTACCGGCGGCCCAAAGGGTGCCAGCTGAGCTAACAGAGCCCTCATCACTTTGAAAATAGACCTGCAGTTCATCACCAAGGGCCTCAGTGAAGGAGTCGTCTTGGAGGTACCACGCGTAGAGACGCCACACGGGGAAGAGGCTGCTCCTGGGGGAGCCAAGGTGAAGGAGAAGAGGGGCATGATCTGATATGCCACGAGGAAGGATCTGAGTGCTCGAGATCATTCAGCAATCTGGGGCAGGCATGAAAATAAGATAGATACGAGAATGGGTGTGGTGCGCTGCCGAAGTGTGTGTTGTGTGTTCCACACCCTCCAGACATCACATAGACCAAGAGCAATCAGTAGCCCATCAGAGAGATGATGCGCCCCGGCACGACGGGTGGTCGAGGGAGGGCCAGTGGCGCCCAAGTCTGGGGTCAGGACTGTGTTGAAGTCGCCTCCAATCAGTGCCAGCCCTTGTGGGAGGTTCAGAAGGACCCTGGATAAGTCTTGTGGGAAGGTATAGAGGGCCACTGGGGGCACATAAACACACACAAGGTTAACAGTTTGGCCTTCAACTGTGCGAGCGAGGGCTTTGTATTGTCCTCGAGGGTCTTTGAATTGGTGGGAGGTGGCCATAGAGAAGGAGCGACGGAATAGAATAGCCACCACCGGAAGCCCCGAACAAAGCCCGAATGAAAGACCTTGTCATACCCTTTGCGTGTCAGGAAGGGACAATGATTCCCCTGGAGGTGAGTTTCTTGGAGCATCAGACCTCTGGGAAGAAGCGATGAGCATACCCCAGGACTGCAGTGCGCTTTTACGCAATCTAGCAGTCCGTTAACGTTCCAGGACAAGACTCTGAAGTATGCCATCACAGTGGAGGGAAAGGCAGGCGGCGTCCTGCTCCCCCAAGGAAGTCAGCCGGGGTGTGCGCCAGCGGTGCATGCTAATTGACCATGTACCTGAGCTATACTGCAAAAGATAAGACGTGTGTCTGAGTGCAGTAGACAGCAAAAATATAAGCAAAACTGACATTAAAAACATAACAATACTCAGTCCCCTCCTCCCAACAACCCCCACCCCATACTTCCACCCCAGAAGCATCTCTCACCCTTTTAAATCAATAACTGATACCCAATATAACTTGAAATCAGGAACAGAGTGGTGGACCCCTCCATGTTACAGGATCAATGATAGCCATCAGGAAGTCACATAGGGAAATTTGCCAGGGAATATTGTTGTGGAACACATCACAGGGAGCAATTAACACAGGGTATTTCCCCTTGAAAGCGAAGCGCCCATAACTGGAGACTTTCATCTTGGGGCACTGAGAAAGGTCGGTATGCACCAGCAAATCAACAGGAGGCATAGAAGTTGCAGCTTGAAAGGTCCTCCCGGTTCAATGAGAGTTCCACCACGTTGGTGGGTACAGTGGAGTGTGCCGGGGACGTGGACTGATCTCATTGACAAGATCACAAGGGTGATTTAGACCTTTATGTGCTGCGCCCTCGTCTTGAACAAATGACATTTCTCTTTGGCTTCAGACCCGCAGCTGTACTGGTCGATCCGGAGGGCCCCTCACCAGATGGGGGGATTCGCCCGGTCTGGCTAGTGGGCATTCCTTGGTGAGCTATGTCCAGGCCGATTCGGGGGTCTCAAAGAAGTGGGATTTTTTTGGCACAGACAACTCAAAGCTAGGCAGGGAACAAGAGCCGGTAAGGGAGGCCAAGCCCCCGGAGCTGGTTCTTGACTGCCAAGTATGATCGGCGTTGCTGTTTCACCTCCCTGGTGTAATCGGGAACAATGAGCACCCTGGCGTTGCCATGTAAGAGGTCTGAGCAGGTTCGCGCCTCTCTCAGGATCGCGTCCCTGTCTTTAAAACTAAGGATGCATGCAATCATGGGCCTATGTGGTGCCCTAGGAGGTGGTTTGGGAGCCAAGGCTCTGTGCGCTCGCTCGATCGCGAACTAGGGGGACAGCTGGTCTGACGGCATCCAGGACCTGATCCATGTTTCAAAGAAGTCTACAACTTGTGACAGCTTGCTGCCCTCCGGGATCCCAACAAGCCAGACAGTATTGCGTCAAGATGGAGTTCTGCCGTGCGCACTAGGAGGCCAAAGACCTGAGATTTCAGAGTGCTCACATCATCCTCCACTGTGGACTTCAGGTTTTGGCCTCTGTGATCCTGGCCGTGGCGTTGCTCAAGTCCTGGCGCAAAAGGGCGACGTCTACTCGTACCTCACCAATCTTGGTCTCCACAGCAGTGTGTGAGATCTGGATCACTTGGAGGATCGTGGCCTGGTACCCCTCCAAGGAGGACAGTTTCTACGTGCCACCACCTGTCCCGAGCCCTGCCCCTTAGTATACTGGTCCATGCGTGTCTGGGACGCAGGCGGGTGGAGGGATCTGTCTTTGCCCATTGCACCAAAGGGTTCCAATGTCTCGTCACTCCTTCAAAAGGGAGAACGCAGCCCACTTGACATTGATCAGGGGCAACACGAGCAGCCGGGTTCCGCAGAAGGCTCACCCCAACGACACCGGGGGCACGCTTGGAGGGCCCTTCTGGGTCAGGAACAGGTCCTGCGCATCACAATGTTGGGTACAGACCTAGACCTCTCCATACAAGATAAATCAGCATGACAACATGGCCAAAATAAAAGTCAGAATACCAATTTAACTTGCATTCAGGCATTTAGGGCAGTGATACCCACCAATTTACCATGCAGGGGACATTCCAAACCCAAAAACTGAAAACAAAGTCAGCAAGGCCATAAGGCAAGCAACTCAGGAACAAACTCATTTAAAGAATCAGAGCTCAACCTCTGGAATTAAGGAAAAAGTTAAAAAAACCTTTTTTCAGAAAATCCTATAATGAAGAATACTGTTTTTTTAGAAAACCCACCCATCTATTTCTTAAGGTGTCAAGTCTTACCAAGCGTAGTAAAGGGAAGGCCAGTCAAGTGGATGCACCATACCAGGCTGACCTGCAGTCATTGTCCAGTGGCTCATTATAACGTGTCCTGATGCACTAGCTCAACACCGCAATTGATCAAAAACAATGACATTGATTATATGGATAAACATACCACTCTCTGGACCAATGAACTAAACTAAGTGAGATTTATTATTCAGTATAAAAACAAACTGAAAATTCAAATTATATATGGAGATACAAACTAAGACACACTGTATGTAAAAAGAGCAAAAAACTGTGGGTTCTGTGCATACTTGAAAAAAAGAGTAAGTGTAGAATATTTGGACAAACATACATGTTGAGAATATGGCTGAAAAAAAGGAATAAGTGGACTGAAAATATAGGGTTGTAATTAGTACTTAAATGTGGATGAAAATATAAAAAAGGGTACTAAATTTAAACTTTATTTTAGATTAAAATATACACAATAGAACTTTCTTTTTAGGCTCCACAGGCCACCCATAAAAATGGTAATGCCAGGTCTATTAGATTCTGTCACTTACTGGTACTGCAATTTCACTTTTATTGCTTTCACAAACGTTTTAGCATTGTCAGAAAATAGCCACAATTTGAAATGCAGCTTTAGAAGGTATAGAGTTGCTTCGTGATATAAGATTAGATAGATACTGTTTATTGATCTTGCTGCATTACTTTGGTGCTAAAAGTAATGTTATATGTGATCAAATTATATGGAGCATTTGTAGTAAAACAATAAAATAAAAACTGAGGGTTTGGCAGCGAGATGTAGTTACTATTGTTGAAACAAAGTCTTGGGGATATCTAACTTTTCCAAAGGGGGGGGGGGGGGGTGGTCTCGTCAGCAGCAAGATGGCTGCGCATTGAGCGAGTTCTGCCGGCCGAGCCCGTATCATCCATCATCATCCACCTCAGAGGGAAGTTACTGGCCCTGAAATTGCAGTATTTTGCCCCTGATAACTTCTGCGGGGCTCCGCTGGGCCCAAATCCCTGTGGCATGGCCGTTTCAGGGTGGGGTGCGGGCCGGCCTTGCACGCGCCCTCCGGGGCTCCGGCGGTCGCATTGACCCGTGTCGGATTTCCTGGCTCCCGCTTGTGGCGAATACGTTCCATGATTCCCAGCGGCCCTCCCACACCTGACCGGGTGGCCTCAGACCTTCCAGTGGCACCGGCCACCCCTGCATGCTTCGTGGGGGCCGCGACCGCCGGGTGGAGCGCGGGGCCTGGCCCCCCGGCGGTGCAGCCGAACCCTGAGCCTTAGCCTGTTGGATACTTCACCTGCGACGGGGCTCCCACCGACGGCTGCCTGTCTGACTCTGGGCAGCAGCGGGACCCCAGAGACTCATCGCCTCACAAGTAAGAGCTGCGGCGGGTGGCTTTTGCGGCGCTCTTTCTGAAGTCTGCTGGGACTCTGGCTCCCTTTCCGCTTTGTGAGCGGACCGGTGCAGCCGCGGCGCCCCTGCCTGCAGAGGCTCGCCCCTGAGCTCTGCGACCTAGGCTGGCGCGGCGCACTGCTGGGCCCAGTGGCCACGCTCACACCTCACCGGTCTGCCGCGATCGGGGGCTGGACACCCCTGGCCACATCCCTGTCTGCCCGCGCCTGCCCCCCCCTGCATGCCCACCTGAGGTCTGCCTGGGCGTGTCCTGGGGCCCTGCCTTCCCTTCAGCTTCCACCGCTGGGGTTGCCCTGCCTACTCCGCTCCGCCTGGACTCCTGTTTGTGCCTGCACACCGGATCAATCCCTCCTTGGCCCAATAACCGCTACCTAGTTTGCTCTGGCGTGGGCCTCCGCATCTCTCCCCGGGTCGATGTAATTCTTCTGCGCGCCCCTGGTGGTGCCCGCGGCTCCCCGTTGCTGCTTTGGCTGGTCTGGGGGCCCATCGCCTACTGAGCTTTATCGCGGGCCCGCCTCTACTGCCCTTCTGCGGCCTGCCCGCGCCCCTCCCGGGCCCGCTTGGGGAGACTGTGCCGGCCCTACAGTCACGCACTGGGCCTGACCTGTCCTGACGTCCCTGGACCCCCCCAGGGCGCTGCTGGCATATTGACTGCTCACTTGAGTGCCATACCGGATTGCGATGGGGAAAATGGACACCAGGCAGCCCAAGCTTACATTCACCGGCCGAGGGGCGGGCAGAGGCGGTGATCAGCCCTCTGATGCTGGCGAGCAATCCACTCAGACAGATCCCCCAGGCGAGCATGAGGACAGCCTCCGCGCCATACTACTTGATGTCAAATCCAGCCTGAGTTCCATAGATACCAAAATTGACCATCTCACATCACGCCTCGACCAGGTCAAGCAGCGGGTCAACTCCCACGACACCCGCATCGTTCAGCTCGAAGCCAGGGTCTCTGAGGCTGACGATGTAGGTGCTGAAAACAAACAAAAACTCCTCAAAATGGAAAAAGTCCTTGAAATTATACGCGCAAAGAATGAAGACCTCGAGGCGCGCTCCCGGAGAAACAACATACGCGTCCTTGGCCTACCGGTATCTACCGCGACCGGGAGAATGGAAGACTACCTCGAATCCCTGCTCCGTGAACTATTTGGCCCGGTCTTGTTCGAACACTTCATCATTGAACGGGCACACAGGTCTCTTGGTCCCCGCCCTCCTCCTGGGGCCCCAACGAGACCCATAATCGCCCGCTTATTGAACTACCGGGACCGTGACTCCATACTGCGAAGGGCCAGGGAGTTGGGGGAGGTCGGCCACCAGGGAAATGCTCTGTACCTTTATCTTGATTTCACCCTATCCGTCCAGGCGGCTCGCAGGGACTTTCTTCCCGTCAAACGCATTTTACAGCAACTCCACGTCACCTACGCCCTGATGTACCCTGCTAAGCTCCGCATTGACTCTGGTGACAAACCCAAATTTTTCACAGATCCGAAGGCCGCCCTCACTTTTGCCAAACAGCTGCAGAAATCCCTCCCGCGGAGTCTCTGCACCGTATCCGAAGACAGCCGGACAAGTGACAATGACCGATTTCTTCTCGCCCAGTCTCATTTCATAGGTCACTTGGTTCTCAACTTTAATCCTGCCCAACTGCCTCGATGTCTCTTGTTTATGCATACTGCTATTATGTGTTTATTTACCTTTGCCTCCTCCTGTGATTTACAATGCTCGGCCACCATGCCATGACGGCATGGAGGTAACTTGCTGAGCCCTCGCACCCCGAAGGGATAATTCCCACACCAGTTCTACTCTCTCCAAGTTTGGGTTCCTTGGGTGGGGGGGGGGTTACATAGCTCAACCTAATTGGGGGGTTGGAGTGGGAGGGGTGGTACGAGGGATTTTGTCTCTGGGGTCCGTATTTGGCACCTTGCCTCAGAGGCTAGGTTTCATTGTTACCTTTTTATTGTTAAAGGCATGACACCAACCATCTCTATTGAACAACATCTCGCCCCTTGCGATACAGGGCATCCCAACTTGACTATCGATCCCAAACGCCACATCATTATTTCCTATTTGTCCGCTACATGACTGACACCACCTTTCTGACATGGAATATTAGAGGCATGAATGACTACCGCAAGGCATGTCTCACGCACACACACCTCATTAGACATAAAGTAGACGTGTGTTTCCTCCAAGAGACGCACCTTCTTCCTGCTACTGCTTCCAGACTGCTTCCAGACTGCTCTCCCGGTACTAGGGGGAAACTTACTCTGCATTCTATTCTAACTACGCGAGCGGTGTTACTATTTTATTCAGGAAGAACCTCCCTTGGCATGGTACACAATCATTCATTGATACCGAGGGCCGATACGTGATTCTTGTTGGTACTCTTTACAACCAGCCAGTGATTCTTGGGGCGCTTTATGGCCCAAATACCGATTATCCTAGCTTCTTTACCCAGGTATGGAACATTATTTCCTCCCTTGGTCCCCTCCCTTTGATATGGGGAGGTGATTTCAATATCGCACCCTCAATGTCACTGGATCGCTCAGGGGCATGCCTGCACCATCCACAGGCCACAGCCACCCTACGAACCATATCTGATGACAACTCCCTGCTCGATGCCTGGCGCCACTCTCACCCAGACTTGCGCAAGGGCACCTGCGTGTCCAATACGCACGGTTCCTGGTCGCGCATTGACCTATGGCTCATAACCCGCGACGTTGCATCGTGGACCTCTTCCATAGACCACCTAGCCGCACCTTGTCAGATCATGCCCCAGTGCGCTTGCGCCTGCGTTTCCCACTTACCCTCCAGCGCATGTTTTCATGGCGCCTACCTCCTAATGCGCTGCGCAACGCAGCTTTTCGCGAAGAAATCTGGGGCGCCATCACTGAATATTTCGAACATAATACCGGCTCCCTAGAGTCACCCTCGACGCTTTGGGAGGCCTTTAAGGTCATAATTCGGGAGAATGTATTGCCAGACAATCTGGGGTGCTCAAATCCATTAGAGGAACTCTCGAACGCTTGGAGAAAGACATAAAAGCACTAGATCAACATCAAGCCCTGGACCCCAGTCCCGCCACCCTTGCCACCATCAGAACTAAACTTTCTGAATATCATGCAGAAGCCGACCGGGAGGTTGCATTCTTGGGTAGGGAGTCCTGTGCCCGGCGATATGGGGAAGGCGACTGCCCTGGTAAAACCCTTGCAAATATATTAAGGAAACCTCATTCTTCCTCTTACATTACGGCACTCAGCGATGAGACTGACGGAAGGACCACTTCCCCCGGCGACATCATTTCTAGGGTCTCTGCTTTTTATGCCCAACTCTACACTGCCAGCGAGGCGACTCCTCGCGAAATTCTAGACTAATACTTCGACTTTATGGCTCGGCAATGGGCACCGTGAGTACCTGGATGAGCCATTCACCTCCGAAGAGATACTCAAAGTAATTGCAAGGTTCCCGGGCGATAAAGCCCCTGGCTCCGAAGGGCTTACACCCGCTTTCTATAAAGAATATGAACCCCTTCTCGTCCCACATCTTGCCGAGATGTATAATGAGTCCCTCACCCTCAGCAGATTTCCCCATCACTTCGCGAGGCAATGATCACGCTCCTCCTCAAACCTGACAAATCACTCGAGAGTTGTGACTCCTATCGCCCACTATCTCTGATCAATACAGACAATAAGATATATGCTAAATTACTGGCCAACCGCCTTCTTCCCCTCATGCACCTGATAGCCCGCCCTGATCAATCAGGGTTCATTACGTTTCGTGCCACATCGCACAACCTGTGCACCATTTTTTCCGTGCTGCATCAAATCAACCCTGCGTTATCTGCGGTGGCTGCCCTGCTGGACGCCACCAAGGCCTTTGATACGCTGGAGTGGCCCTTCCTTTTTTATCTTTTGAACCTGCTCGGCTTCAGCCAGGGCTTCATTCAGAAGATCCAACTCCTATACTCACTCCCGTCTATGCGCATCAGAAATAATGGACAGGTCACCGACCCCATCAACATCACCGGGGTACTGGGCAGGGCTGCCCTCTGTCTCCCATGCTCTTCACCATCGCTATGGAGCCCCTTCCAGCACGCATACGTCAACATCACACTCTACGGGGTATCGGCTTTTCATCTCATGCCCTAGTGACCTCCATGTACGCAGATGATGTCACGCTATACATTCGGAAACCGCAGGAGAATCTAGCCCCTATGACTAGGGAGGTAATCCGTTTTGGTTGCTACTCCGGGGTGCAGGTCAACTGGAGCAAATCCTCCTTTTTCCCCTGACTGAGGCGACTAAACCCTTTCCCACGGAATACCCGTTCATCTGGGCTACGGGTCCTACCAGATACCTTGGCATCTGGCTAAGCAGAGACCTAGACGAGCTGTGGAAATCAAATTTCGGAAAAGCTACTGAATGGCTCGAAACTAAAATACTTACCTGGCACAAGCTTCCCCTCTCGGCTGGTCGAATCACTATCGCCAAAATGGTTGTGCTCCCCAAATTTTTATATCTATTCCTAAATATCCCCATCCCACTCACCTCGCAATTTTTTAAAAGATTACGTTCCAACGTCATTAAATTGATTTGGGCCTGGCGCCAGTCTCGTACCGCCTATATCATGACACTTCCTTTGGCCTGTGGTGGCATGGGGGACCCTGATCTTAAGCTATACGCTCTCTGCGCCCAAGCTAGTTTCCTCCACTTCTGGTTGCACCCAACGACCTTTCAGCCTCATGTGGCAGTTGAAACGGACCTAGCTCTCCACTGGCGGCTACAAACGGCACTGTTCATTCCACACAAGGCCACCCGGGGCAAAATAGACACGGTGGAGTGCGTGCGCTGGGCGTGGGATGGGCTCCGCAGATACACTTGGGACAGGGGTTTATTGGCACCTTCAATGCAACTTACTAACAACCTCTCCTTTCCCCCGCTGCAGTCCACCGGCATGGCTCGCCGCGCTGCCAGTTTGGGTATCCACACCAACGCTGACCTCTACCCCAGCAATAGCTTTCTTCCTCTCCCCGAGAACGCTACACCACTTGACAAATTGCTTTACTACCAGATAAGAGCTACTTGTAAAAATTCCAACCCTACATTCCCAATTGCTCCCCAGCCTAATGCCGCTTTGGAGTATGTCCATTCTGCCACATCCCCACGTAAGCTGGTCACTCGATTATATGCACTTGCAATGGCGGCCTCCCCCTTTAACACCGAACGCGCCCGCAGTGCATGGGGGTCTGACCTAGCGGATGTCCTCTCAATAGCGCAGTGACAGTACTGTTGCAATCAAACTAAACGACTTTCCCCTAATTAGCGGCTGCGTCTCATTCACTTTAAATTCCTACATCGGCTCTACCGTACTTCAACTGGACTACACAAGATGGGACGGACTGACTGACAGCAATAGATGTACGCGCTGCGTGGCCCCTAACGCGACTTTCACGCATCTGGCCTGGTCGTGCCCCAAGGTTTCGGAATTTTTGTAGAAGTTGTGCGCAATTATCAGCGATATCACGTTGGAGCGCATCACCCCCGATCCACTCCTCTGCCTGCTAGGCCACGTCAAGGATGTTACTGACGCTAACACTGACAGCGATGCTATTAGTCTTGGACAGGCGACGCGTGGTAATACACTGGGGCCGCAGGCCGGCGCCTCAATCCAAACACTGGCTGGCAGACGCTGCCCACTGTCAGACACATTAAGGGTAATATTGCGACTTAATGCCTGCGGCTAATAGACCGCTCGACATATGGGGCCCCCTCATCGCTTATCTACACCGAACAGCTAGCTCTGAGGAGACCCCTGAAGAGATACCCATACCTGAACTCCATATTATTACAGCCGACCCGACAGAATAGACTCTTAATACCCTACATACCACTTTCGTACAGTCCTTCAATTTAGTCATACCTCTTTCCATGACAATATGATGTTGTGCAAACTGCTCATTATTCCTTGGATGTAGTCAACTACGCATGTTTTGTATGGATGTCATGCTATTCAATTCAATTACACCAGTGTATCATACCTTAATGTTCAATAAAGGTTTTTTGGGGGGGGGGAAAAACTTTTCCAAAGAGAGAAGGTGTATTGAAAAGAAAATGGACAAACAATATCATTATGAAGGATTCTGTGGTTATTTTAACAAAACACATCATTGGATTTGATAGAGGAAATCTTTTTTTTTCTTTTTTTTTTCTTTCCATCATTTTTTCATTGCCTGCTGTTTGTGTTGTCCAATGTTTTGTTTAATTGAGTGCAATATGTTTCTTTACATATATTATTGTTGACAAATAAAGATCAATATATAGGAAATACTGTTGAATAGATTAAGGATGTACTTTATGGTTCTGTGAAACTGAGGTTCTGTCATTCTTCTTATGTTTATTGGAAATATATGTGTGTGGTTATTTTAAATGTCTTGCCACATCAAATTTTACATACATATGTGTAATGAATGTATTAACTTTCATTAATAAATTGTTATGGATAATCCTGGTACAAGTTAATCCAAGGTTTTATAACCACTTCACACTTGGGGTTCTACTTCAACTGTATTCTTAGAAAGCTAAAACTGTTTATTGCTTTTTTATTTTGAACTTAAACAAAGAAACAGACACAAGTATCCTAGGAATTTTCTTCACACCAAATATATATAATATAGCAAAAACATAGGCTAATTGGTCCTATATTTACTCACATGCTTTCATCAAAATGGATTTTCTTTTCCTTTTCCTATGATCATTTGTTGCATAACATTGGTCTTTTCCAGCCCAACCACTCAGTTGACCTGATTTCTGCAGAGTTCACCGGCTAATTACAACATTCATCTGTACCCATTACAACTGACTCAGCACGGTCAACATTTTATGTTGTAAACTGCCAAATTTTCCTTTCCATTTACATATTATCTATTATAATAAACACAATTAGGTATGCTAACTCCAGCAGTCAAGAATCTGACAGGTACAATAAGTCTTGTAAGAAACCACCCCCTATTTTTTCAGGTACAGCTCCTCTGCCAACACCCATTCTTGAATATCTTTCAGCCACCTTGCCACCATGGGCCTAAGTTGTTGAAGCAATGTATGGCTATTCTATGTCAGGACCGGAGGCTCAGATTAGGCTTTTCTTTCTCCACCAGCAGCCATTAGGAATTCAAAACCATAACAAACTACATGTCCCATGAGTCCTCAGGAAATGAAAGAAAAGTTCAACAATACAGTGTCCAATCAGGATGCAAGCCCTCCAACAACTTCCCCAGAGGACACTCTATCCTCCTCTTTCTTCGCTGCTCCAGCAGCTTAAGATAAGTGTTTTTTGATCTCCTTCATGTTGCGCTATATTGTGTGTATTTTTGGCTTGTTTATAGCTTAATACGGTGCATTCATGTCTTAATGACGCTCGCTGAGGTCACAGGTTGTTTGCAGACTAATTAACATTGTTTCCTTGCAGCATGGCTGCAGGAACATTCTTGTTTCATTCGCGGCCGCTCACATTAATGACGGGCTCTTATCGCGGTGCGGTCTTACGACTGCTAGGGATACGGTGTGTGGTTGAATACATGCTCGTCGCGTCTTTAACCCCCAGGCAGCCGACGTGTCTGTCATCCGCTTCCTGAAGCGCGGTGAGACACGCACGGTCGTCGGAGTATATCGGGGGAAGAAAAGATACTTTTAATTTCAGTTGGCCCATACTTTGTGAAGAGCCTTTGCCTAGAGCAAAACACCTGCGTGGCGGGGCAGGTAAGATCGGAGCTATTTGGGGACCGGCCCAGGCAATCTTACATCCTCAGAATTAGCAGGGAGCAGTGGTCCAAGGCCTTGAGCCTTTGAAATATTAACCCTTGGGTTGTCTATAACAGGGGATTCCCCCTCATTTACTATTCCCCTAGCATCAGCAGTCCTCTGGGCTAAACTGCAATGTATGAAAGAGTTTGATGATTACTACTAGGAGGAGGAGGAGATAGCTTACCTCCCTATTGATGATAATTTATGCCAGGTGATGGATGCCTCCATCTTCAAGGCAGTTTCTCAGGTGGTGGCGCTCTTGGAGAAGAAAATCCTCCAACTCCAGGCACAATGCCAGAAACCCTCGAACCGAGGAAAGAACGCTCAGGGGCTCAAAACCCTTTACCTCCAGGGCAGCCTTCCACCTACGGCTCAGAACCCAAGCGCAAACACGTAGAGGAGGCAGGGGTCGATGTTGACGCGTTCGCACAACTAAAGAAAGCTTTTATGGACTCTCAGACTCCCTCTAATTCTGCCCACCCCTTGGGGGATCTGGGGGGGCCCTCCAGGGGTCCCAACACCTCTCCCATGGGGACCCGGATGACTCTCCCCAGACCTCGGACGTGGATGAGGATTCAGGCAGACCCTGGCATCCTGCGGCGTATGGTCCTGCTATAGAACCCCTAGACCCGGGGCCTGATATGCTGAATCCGGACGACCTACTTTACCCCAGGTCAGCTGAATGAACCCCTGCCCCTAAGGTGGCGTCCTACATTGCTGCTAGGCTGCGGAAACCGCTGAACAAGGAGGAGAGAAGCTGCCTCCGTGCTGAATGCCCTAGACCGGCGTTGGAGGGGAAGGTATCCCTCACGCCGGAAGTAGAAGCAAAGATAGCTACTTTCCTGGCTAAGTTTGTACGCGATCTACAGAAGGGAATCAATTTCTATTGGCGCTCTTGCCAAGATAAGCTCCTAGACGTTGCTGGTCCACTAGCAAAGATTCTAGATATGGCAGAGGATGCCAAAGCTTCTGGCACCCTTCTTTCCCTGAGGCACTGTCCAGTTGGGCCAGAGGGCGATCATCTTCTTGGGGAAAGCGAATTCTGCAATTTCCACAGAGAGGCACCGATCCCTCTTAATAAAGATAGACCCGAAGCTGAGCGAGCTTGCCACCTCAGAAGCTGGCCCCATCACGGAGGGTAACCTTTTCAGGGACCCCTTCGTGAAAGAATTAGGGAAGTTCGTAAATACTTTGAACTCCGTGGACAAGGCTCAAACCTTAATTAAACGTATCTTTACTCCTCGTGTTTTTGGTGGAGCTGGTTGTGGCAGGGGGTGCTCGACCGGCCGTGCTTACCAACAAGCTCCCTACAGGGGTGCGGAATCCCGCAGAGGACAGTGGCAGGACCTGGCCAAATTTGGGAGCGTCTATCCCACAAGATAATACCCAAGGCGACGAGGCGGTAAAGAAAGGGGCAATGGCTCCTACAACACCCAACAAGGTGAGCGTTCAAAACTCAGTGGGTATCAGAATTGATTCCTCAGCAACCTGTTCCTAGTAGAAAAGCGGGATGGGGCCACCGGCCAGTAATAACTCTCAGAGAGTTCAGCGAGTGGCTAATCTAACCCCACTTCAAAATGGAGGGAGTACATCTCCTCAGGGACCTTCTACAGGGTCACGATTGGATGGCCCGTCTAGACCTCAGGGACGCTTATCTCACGATCCCGATATTCCCCCATCACAGATGGTTTCTTCAGTTTCAGTGGAGGTCTCAGGCATTAGAATTTACCTCCCTCCCTTTCGGTCTATCTTCCACTCTGTGGTGTTTCACCAAGTTAATGAAACCGGTGGTGCAGCACCTGAGATCGGTGGGTGTCAGACTAACAGTCTATCTAGACGACATTCTCCTTATGAATCAGTGCCCTCAGCGTTTGATGTCTCATCTTCAGTTGGCGATTGGCCTACTGGAATCCCTGGGTTTCGTGATCAACAATTCAAATTCAATGCTCGTTTCCTCTCAGAAGGTCCAGTTTCTGGGGTTCATGGTGGACTCAGTCGAGGCTACCTTAAGTCTTCCCTCTCGCAAGCTTTCCAAGATCAGACACGAACTCAAGCGAAATGTAGCCAAGACCACAATTTCCCTGCCACTTTATCTGACAACCCTTCTTATTTTCCCTCCACATCAGTCACTACTTTCTCAATGCTCCTTTTTCTGCTCTTTCAAGTCAGATCATAAGTCTCTATAGATTGTGGAAGAGGCTTGAACCCCTCTGTAAGCTCTGCTTCAAGTGCAAAACCTGTAGGCTGTCCGCCATTGCACTAGAACTACAACTGAAGATAAGCAGCTCAATAGCACAACTTACTTTCACCAACCTTCAGTGTGTGTGCATTCTCCTGCTGCACACCTTTTCAGAATCTTAGCATCCATGGGTGCTGGGTGGAAACTGGGGGAATGGGGATTACAAACTTCACAACAGCACTTGATGGCTCCATGACCCTGGAGAGAGAAACCATCTTCTCCCACGGTGGGATCTCTCACCCGCTAGCTTCCCCAAGAGCAATCTTGGAACCGAGGCACCAGTTTAGATGCAGTATTTTGGACTCTGACCCTCTCCTTCATGCTGCCTATACAGCCACAGAGTGGGTTGGTGCTTCCGAGGCTGCCATGTGTTCTCACCCCAAGTGGTGGCCCGTTCATGGCCTCCCCATATCCGTTCCTAGGCTACAGCTGTGGCATTTGGTACATGCCCCCCCTCATCCGTTCCAGCGCTTAAGACGAGGGAGATCTATGGCATCACTGTCTGCAGAGCAACTCCAAATTGCCTCTGCTCCAGAGGTCACTGACTAGCCCTGGGTGAAGCAATGGAATAAAGATCAGGCCCTCCCCACAGCTCCAAAATACAAATCCATTGTGAGCTGTGCTTGGCCCTGCCCGGCACATCCAATTTGGAAAATCAAATGTGCTATTTGTGAACGATAAAAAACATCTTATATTCTCTTGACTATATTATTAGAAAGCAGTGGTTTAATATGGAAGTTCATCAGATAATAAATGCTTAGCTCAGCATCATCTTGATCGGAAACACCACATGGCATAACCGTATTCGTATGTTTGCACTCAATGTTCTTTTAACTCATCAGATTCTTCCAAAATCAATATAAAGAGAATTACTAAGCAATGTGTGTGTTTCTTTACAGGAATGTATACAGTACTGCCAGTAGAAGAACTAATAAGAGCAAAGGTTTATCTTTATTGAAATAAAATTCCTGCAGCTTTTAACATCATACAACGAACAGGAAAAAGGGTTTTGATCATCCTGTACTTCGAAAACAATACTGAACTAAATTCCTTTTTTATTGCTTGATCCACAATATTTCATTTTGGTTTTCCATGTGTGGATAACTGCCAAGCAAGCAATGGATTTTACTTTAACAAAAGCAGTCAACAGCGAGTGGACACACTCCTTAATTTTAACAAATCCATGTGTAAGGAAATTGTGAGCCATCAAACTAGCATGCAGGCTCCTGCGCTTAAATCTGCTTACTCAAATGTATATTTTAAATGCCACCTTGTTCTGTCATTTTATGGCAAGACTGAAAGTTCCAGTTATGCACAACTTTCTAACAAGCAAAAGCAACAAAATTCCCCCTACATAATAGTTCCCAATTAAAATAACATGTTCACCAATTACATCTCCCTACATGATATGTGACACTCCTCTCTTCCTGTTGAGCCTCCTTCACCTGTCCTCGCAGGTTTCCTCACACAATCTTTTTAGGTCTCACCTGAGACAGTTCATGTGATCTGTTGTATCTTAAAAAAAAACAAAAAGTCCACTGATTTCAAGCACAGTGTGCTTCCGTGTGCTTCTGTGCAAACGCCACTCTTCAGGTACCGTCTAGCCCGTACTTCTGTGCCCCGAACCACGCCCATATTGCTCTCTCTCATGGTTTTTTAAAATATATATATAGCGCAAACTCTGCCCAAGGGCATTGAAGCACTTTCTGTGAGCACTGGTTATATTACACACGGTCAGATCCATTTATAGGCACAGGGAGATAAAGTTATGTGCCCAGGATCATAGGATGTTGAGCCAACGCCGGGACTCAAACCTGGTTCCCCAGTTCCAAAGTCAGCAGCCCCGGCCATAACCCCATGTCCTTCAGTCACTCCTCTGCTTTTACGGCTTAGCCAGATCAATGGAATATATCTTTAATTGGCATGCGAGACTCGCGCCTTACTCACATCCAATGCACGAGTGTCTTTATGTGACAAAAAAGGGCGAAATGGCACATCATTTACCTACATTAGGTTGGTGCATTATGTCAACCAGATCCCTCCATTATCCTGCTTTATGTGTTTTAGAGAGCCTTCTGCTGCAATAAAAAATATTTTCTGTGAAGGCGTTCCTCTGCATCTTGGCGCTAGGTGTGTGTCGCATCTATCAAATCTATTACAGCCCTGCCAAGTACCACGCATCAGGGGTTAGACTAACGTATTTTAATGCAGATGACAGCATCACCGCATTAAAATGTATTAGTCACGCTTATTTAGAACTCCTCCGACTTTATGAAATCATGAGACACTGCATTTATTTGAACATAACAACGCCAGAACGCTTGTGGGCTGGGCCTGGGGCTCAATTGTTTTGCTATGGTCACAATTAACTAGTTGACATAGTAAATAAAAATTAAGTAAACCCGAGGCGACCGCCAGCTCGGATGTCATCTAACCCTTAAAACATAGATATGGTTTCATCCATGGCTGGGTTCCCATGCCCCTTCACCCTCTCTAAGAATCAGAGAACTATTTACTTGTGTGTGTGCACAAATGAATGAGTGTGTAATAGGAAGTGGGGGAGGGGAAGGCAGAGGGCCCCGCAGCTTGATTCTGCAGAAAGAAGACTGAATGGATTGATGCAGCCAGTAAGAGGGACTTTGACACAGCTGCTCTTGCAAATGTAAATGAAGCGCTTCGTCTGCACATGGATATAGTGATCCATTTGGATCTGCAGGCATTTACAGCTCAAAATAGTGACAGCTTTTATGTTAATTCAGATTTCGAATCTAATGACTCGTTTGCTTGATTTGTAGTCTATTATTAAGCCTAACACGTGAGGAATTAAGTATTGCACGATGTCTACTGGCTACGTAAGGGATACACAGCAAAGGGTGGTCATTTACCTTTAATGCCCCTGGAGCTGCCCTGCTGCCCCTGGTCTCGAGGGGCCAATAATAATGTTTTAGAAATATAAAAGTAACATGGCTTTTACCATATGATATTATACAATAACAGGCAACACCATACCATACAATACAATGACAGGCCATACGTTACTATACAATGACAGTCCCTACCATACCATACTATACTGACAGGCCATTCCATACCATACTATACAATGACAGACAATACCATACCAAATTACACAATACTATGCAATGACGGGCCATAATACCATATTGTACAATGACTGCTCATACCATACTATACGACAGACCATACCATACCAAACTATACAATGACATGCCATACCATATCATACCATACTATACAATGACATGCCATACCATACATTCAATCACAGGCCATACCATACTGTACGGTAGACCATACCATACAACAGGCCACACCATATCATACCATACTATACAATGACAAACCATACCTTACCACACTACACAATGACAGACCATATTATACCACAACATACCATAATATACAACGACAGGATAGACCATACCATAATATACAATGACAGGCTGAACCATACCATACCATACCACACAATGACAGATCAAACCATACCATGCAATGACAGACTAAATCATACTATACGACAGGCCATACCATACGACAGGAACACCATACCATATCATACTATATAACAACAGGCCTTACCATACTTTACCGTACCATATTATACAACATAACTAAAACAAACATTGACAAAGCCAATAGGTCTGGCATAAGAGAGAGCTAATGGCTTTGCCAATGCTTGTTTGCTCTGGGTGCTCTATTACTACCCAGCAACCTCCTCCTCCAAGTCCTTCACACCTGTTGCCCCTGCCAACTTCATTAACTATAGAGTCGACAGATACCAGAAACATGCACAAAGGAGGCCTGCGTGCCTGACGCAAGGATGTGTACAGTAAGCGCTGTGCATCACGATGCAGTCATTTCAGAACCATCTAGATGCAGAAATCAGCCTGGCTGCTTCTGCTTTGGGATATGAATATAAAGAAAGCAGAAAAGAAGGAATTGGGTCAATGCAAAACGTACTTAATTTATAAAAGAATGAGTGCCCGTGCCCAAACGCTGCACCGGCTCTGCCAATAAATTGTCGCTCCGAATACCAAAGTAGTCTTGAATCCACCTCAGGCCTCTTTATTCTACTAACAGGCACTGCTGCCCTTTTATGTCATTCTTGCCGGGCTCTGATTTCTCCCTTTATGCTATTTTTTTCCGTTTGTCTCTTTCTCTACCTTTCCCGTCTATATGTTTTTCTCTCTCATCGTCCGTTTAATGTCTGATGGAAAAAATAAGCGCCGGTCCCCAAAAATGAGTGCTGGTGGGCCCCACCGGAAACAACCGGCTCAAATTAAGCACTGGTAGAACTTTTGGTAGCCCGCTTTTCTAAATTGCTGAACTGTGAAAGGTAGCCGGCCCTATAAAGGCTCAATAAATCAGTTAAATGTTTGTCCTACAAGCCTTATATGACAAACATATTGTGGCATGTAGACACAACTTAGATCACTGCATCAGGTGAGCCACCTCCTGAAAACTATTCCCTTGGCACAACTTCAAGATAATATCCGTTGCTTCGGCTAAAGAGGAAAGTTTCCTCAGATATAACCTCGATGATCAGTTTTGTGGGAATGGACGATTATCAACCCTCAAGGGGTCACGCTCTCAGAAAGAAAGATTCTCTGGAGTCAGACTCCCAGGACATAGACTCTTGGCAAGAAGATCTCAATGCCGTCGCTTGTGGGCTGTCACCCACTCCTTTGCAACCCCTCAACACCAACCAGCTGGGGAGTTGTGCTAGATTCTGCTATTGGTAGTAAGTCTGTTCCTCAGGGGTCTGTGTTCTTTGCAGGCCTGTTAGCTTTTCCCCCTCTTCCCACACAAGCAGACTCGCAGGGGCACTCTCACAACACTATCTATGCAGAAAGGAGAGAGAGGGGGGTTGTAAAGAAAGGAAGGGGCAAAGGAGAGACACGCCCCACTGTCCATCCTTTTAGTTCTCACTTCCTAAAACTCAAATCAGTGCAGTGAAGCTGAGCATGAGGGCAGGTGAGTGACCAAGGCTATTTCTAAGGCAAAGCCTATTAGCCAACCAACTAAAGCACTACTAGAGGAGCCACAAGATTGCAACACTATGTAGCAAAGATTGTCCCATGATGGAGGAGGGGAGAAAATACTCCCTTGATTATGGTGGCATGAACCCTTGCACCTGATCTGTGGGTGACACCATATGAATAGGATAGGAGGAGATGGGGAGCCTGGCTTAACGGCTTGCAGTTGCACAAGGTCGGTTTAACTCTGCTCAACTAGGATCACATTGATTCCAAAATAAAGAATCTTAATGGAACACACAGCATTGCGATTATAAAAATAATGGATGCAAATGATGTACATTTATTACAGGATACAATTATTATTAAATAGTGTTGCTTACATAACCAGTTACAAGAAGGCTAACGTCCCATAAGCAGTGACTAACCATTTGTTTAAAGTTGAGTTTAGATGATACAACCGTGGATATCAACAGTTCAGGTGTGTTTTGGATTCATCCGGAGAAACAGTAAAGTTCTACCAGCCCTGCAAAGAGAAAACAAGATCATATGTTTTAAACAGGAAGAACAGACAATGTCCAATCTCCTGAGTTCAAACAATCTAAATAATACTTTGCAAGACCAGATAGCTCCAATCTTCACACTGTAAAACAGACAGTTATGCCAAATCGAAATGTGGATTTTAATTGGCTCACTACATGTCATTGTGAGAAGTTGGCCTGGTATATGCTGTCCACTAATTAAAGTGGGCACCTTGCACCAGTGCAAACGACCCTTATTGATGATTAGGTTAAAGACAACCTTTATTGAAAGCTATCCTAGTGGTAGCTATGGAGAGCAGCCTTCAGGCTAAGTCTCGAAGGAATGTAAAGCAGCCTGTTTTACCAGTATATAACCTCCTGAATGACCAAATGAAAGGAGAACCACACCAGGTGTATATAAAATATATGTATTTATTACTAAACACTCTCTACTAACCTCTTTATGAGATTAGAGAACAAGACACACAATATTAAATCACTAGAACGACAGTAAATAGCACAATACACAGCGGGCTCCAGGGGGAGACCGAACCATATACTAAGAAAGTGGTATAAGAACAACGACTTGACTAGACACAGAGCCTAGAGCACGTAGAATCGCTGGGACCCCAAGGAACCACCCAAGGTAGTGACACAGGGGACCCACGGAGGAAAGGGTGCAGTGTGGGAACACAGACGCGAGCTCCGTACAACTCTAAGGGAAAGTCGCGGTTGGAAATTTAAAGATTAAGGACACTTAGGAGAGGACTTCAAGCAAACCCAGCTAAACATAGAAGTTTCTAAGGCCAGCACCCTTGAGAGTACCGAGGTACCCGTGTTACCTATCCCAGAGGAGCCGGGTGCATAGGGGTCAAGTGGTGTCGGAAACCCTCGTCGTTTTTAATGGCGTGATGCGAGAAAGTACTGCTGCCGTGGAGAAGAAAAGTGTCCGGTGTGATCCAAGCCTGGATCGGAGATGAGAAGAACCTGAAAGCAGAGGGGACAAAGTCTGGGTCACTTCACGTGACCAGGAGCGGAGCAATCGAATGCCCACCGATGTCGGGAGCTTCAGGTGCGTAGAGGTGAAGCTTGACTCTGCAGCCACGGGGACCAGGAGACGTCGACGACGACCACAGTCCGGATCCGAGCTGTCCCACGAAGGATGTCGAGTGCTGGGGGGCCAGTGTCCGGATTGAACACCAACAAGCCTTGGCAGCTGCAACCCACGCGGTCAGAGGAAAGAGCAAGGTCCTGGGGACTCCCCAAGCGATGGAGAGTCAGGGCACGTCTGGAGCAACCAGGGAAGCCCACTGAAAGTTAAAGTTGCCTTCTCAGGGACCCACAGGCCAACGGACCAGGGATCGCGAAGGGACCTCGAGCTGAATCACTAAATACCAGCCCACGGAACACTCGCGGAGTGTAGGCCGGAAATCTTCGGTGGAATTACTGCTCGGGGTCAGAACTACAAGTAGCCCAAAGCACAGCTTCAGGGATCGCCGAAAAGCATATGCTGCTTCAAATGTACACGGTGCCCAGGGGTACCGGTTTCACGGTCCCCACGAGGGATACGGGCCTCAGAATTGCTGAGAGCGCAGATCGACCTCGGAGACCTCGGGTACCCACCTCCTGTGTTGCAGAAATCTTTGGAGCCCTTCAGGAGCTTCGTAGATGCAAACCGGTCAGATGCGTTTTGGTGCCTGCTCAGCAGGGGAGTAACTCCTTTACTCCAAGGGAGATTCTTCAGTTGTCTAGCAAAGCGTAGATCGTCGAAGGATACTTGGTTTCTGTAACAGAGTTTAGTCCAGGTAATATCTAAAATCCTGTAGTCAGGGGTTCCTACTTTATACCCAAGGAAGGAGTGGGACAAACTCTGGGGACCCACCTATGGGAGGGTCAGGACAGAGGGGTGGCTACACCCATGTCCTTTGTCCAGTTTCGCGCCAGAGCAGGAGCAAATGGCTCCTGCAACCGGTTTGAGCTGGACTATGCACAGGGACACCATATGTGCCCCCAGTGCAGACATCAAAGCACTCTGAGAGTGCACCCACCCAGCCCCAATACACTAGAGCCTGTCTGGGAGGTGGTCACACCTCCCTGTGACAGGAAACCTATTGTCAAGCCTTCCCCTGCCGGAGTTTCGTCCAGCAGCAGGAGGGCAGACTCATGTCTGTGGCTGGCAGCATCCATTTTGTGATGCCAGGGTTCTGTGAAGCTGGTACCGGGTGTACCGGTGTTGTCATATTTCTCCCTCTAAGAGGGTGGAATCATACCTCCCACACCAGTTACTGGTGTGGAGGTATGATTCCAAGGTGTTTGACACCAAACACGACATGTTTCCATGCAGCCGTTTTAAAGTTAGCATTTACCGCGAGGTTATAATGCACTTAAGTATATTTGGTTGGCTGCATCACAAACAACCCCGGAGAATAGGTTCCGAAGGCTGCAGAGGGGCTCTGCTCATGCATGGGCACCCTCTCACATAAAACCCAGCACCCTGCCTTCAGGATTGATAAGGCCTGCCAAAGGGGTGACTGATAGGTTTATATGTGCAGTGATTAGGATAGATATAGTGAACCTATATCTAAGTAAGGGGTGCATGCACCACCTTACACAGGCTGCTGTAGCAGACCTGTTGTGTCATTTTAAATGGTCTCTCAGGGGTGGCATAATACATGCTGCAGCCCCTGGGAGGCCTCTGGGGTACATATGCCCTGGGTAAATAGTATACCATATACTAGGGACTTATAAGGGTACCCCAGAATCCAATCTGGAGTGTACCTAAAGTACATGAACAACCAATTTAGGGAGAAAACAGATAGTCTGACTGGGATCCTGCTAATCAGGACCCCAGTCTAAGTCGAAAACCAGCAAAACACCAGGAAAAAAGTGGGGGTAACCATGCAGTCAGATTCCACCTTCCTACAGTCATTAAGTCATGTTTACATAAGAGCTGGCCATGTGACTCGCAGAGTTCTACAAAAGAACTAGACTGCTAACCTCTTACAGAGTAAACCAGTACTTGTAGAGAAACACAGTTGCCAAAACAGTTTCATATGCAGCAAGATGACCATGTATATATAAGCTGCTCTTGACTGTGCTGCTACAATTTCCAGGAGGAAAGTGGACCTGAAACATGTCCCTTAACTTAAAATAATGTATTCATGTACATTATGGTGGGAGTTTTTAGTCGGAAAAATTGTTCAACACTGCAATCTATTAAAGTTTTCATTGTGTTTTAATGAGGATGTCAATATTAACAATGGTAAAGGAGATGTCCCAGTAAGCATAGATATAGCAAGAAAATTTGTTTTTAATAACTTATTTATAATTGTTCTTAATAATACTGCTAGTGAGAACGTTGTGTAGGATCAAACACTCTTGAAACAACAGTAATGTAACTACAGTTATACTTAACTCTAAATGCCACTGGCGGTTGAACTATTGGAAATTAGTCTGTAGTCTTTAATGCAAGAATAGAGGATTGCAATAGGAGCAGGTACTCACTTAACTTTAATGTTTGTAGATGAACAATTAGCAGACTCAAAACCTCTGATGGGAAGAGAGTAGGAGAGCGTTGCTGTGCTCTGAGGCCCCCAGATAAACAAGGAAAAAGGTAAGCTATTCCCATCGTGATGGCCAGCTTGGAGTGCGCTAGACATGCTGCCAGATGTGTGCGCAACGGGAACAGGATCACTTTAGATATTTGGGCATACAGGTGAAGTACACACCTGAGAAGAAACAAGCATACATTATAGGCAAAGACATGGATGGGTTAAAGTGATCAGTGGGTTTCTTGAACACTCTGCCACTGTTGGTTATGTCGCGGGTCTCAATTGCATTATGGCATGCTCACCAAGATGTCTTTATGTACTGCAGAATTCGATATGCCCACTGAAGCCGGAACTATTCAAGGAGTTTGAAGATCTTGCTGATATTGGCAGGGAAAAGCAGAGAAGTGCAACTCGTAATGCTGAAATTAGGAAAGAGGGGCCTGGGACTGCCAGACCTTGAGCTCTGCTATATGCCGTCTCAGCTGCAGCATGCGGTGAACGGTGGAAGGAAGAGGGAAAACTGGGAGAAACTACTGCTAGCAGATGCACATAAGGGGACACCATAGCGAGTACTGCTCAGGATTGAAGGCTAGGGGAGTGAGTATGAGAGGTACTGAGAAGACCTCCAAATGCACCTGATATGGACATATGACATCTACAGCCATTTTGGAGTGTGAGTCGTAATGTGTCAATTGCACAATAGAGAGAAGGTGTATGCAAGACATTGGGGGATCTATATTCTGGGGGGAATGTAATCCCTATGCGGAAACACAGCAGGTCTTTGGAGGGTGCCAGGACCAATACTGACAATACACAAGGTTAGCACAAACAGTGATATAGATTTGGATGGAGTTCCCAGATGCTTCACAGCCAACAATCACACTGGTCATGATGCTGAATCTCTCACAAGGGTAGGCTTGTATCCAGCATATACAGAGCACGGAGGGAACAAAGACCCATCAGAGCAGCTTTGGCAGAAGACAAATGCAAAATAAACAATTGATGGACGGAATGCTGGACAATGCAAACATTCACCCCCTGTCACAAGGATCTGGGTTAAATCCATCATTCTTTTGCTCACCACACCACCCCAGTTTAGACCCAGCCATATGCAAATCAGTCTTGACCCTGTTCCTTGTGGGAACAGTCCAGCCCGAACTGCCAAGCCAGGTCCTCCCTGGACCGGAAACAAGCATCCTAGGACCGGTTTCAGGGCATCACCCTTCTTCAGCCAGGCTAGCTTGAATCCAGTGGTGTAGTGAGCACGGGACCCACGTCTGGGCATACCCTTCCCACTTAGGGCGACAAATGCAAAAGAAACAATTGATGGACGGAATGCTGGACAATGCAAACATTCACCCCCAGTCACAAGGATCTGGGTTAAAACCATCATTCTTTTGCTCACCACACCACCCCAGTTTGGACCCAGCCATATGCAAATCAGTCTTGACCCTGTTCCTTGTGGGAACAGTCCAGCCCGAACTGCCAAGCCAGGTCCTCCCTGGACCGGAAACAAGCATCCTAGGACCGGTTTCAGGGCATCACCCTTCTTCAGTCAGGCTAGCTTGAATCCAGTGGTGTAGTGAGCACGGGACCCACGTCTGGGCATACCCTTCCCACTTAGGGCGACAAATGCAAAAGAAACAATTGATGGACAGAATGCTGGACAATGCAAACATTCACCCCCAGTCACAAGGATCTGGGTTAAATCCATCATTCTTTTGCTCACCACACCACCCCAGTTTGGACCCAGCCATATGCAAATCAGTCTTGACCCTGTTCCTTGTGGGGACAGTCCAGCCCGAACTGCCAAGCCAGGTCCTCCCTGGACCGGAAACAAGCATCCTAGGACCGGTTTCAGGAATCACCCTTCTTCAGCCAGGCTAGCTTGAATCCAGTGGTGTAGTGAGCACGGGACCCACGTCTGGGCATACCCTTCCCACTTAGGGCGACAAATGCAAAAGAAACAATTGATGGACGGAATGCTGGACAATGCAAACATTCACCCCCAGTCACAAGGATCTGGGTTAAATCCATCATTCTTTTGCTCACCACACCACCCCAGTTTGGACCCAGCCATATGCAAATCAGTCTTGACCCTGTTCCTTATGGGAACAGTCCAGCCCGAACTGCCAAGCCAGGTCCTCCCTGGACAGGAAACAAGCATCCTAGGACCGGTTTCAGGGCATCACCCTTCTTCAGCCAGGCTAGCTTGAATCCAGTGGTGTAGTGAGCACGGGACCCACGTCTGGGCATACCCTTCCCACTTAGGCGACAAATGCAAAGAAACAATTGATGGACGGAATGCTGGACAATGCAAACATTCACCCCCAGTCACAAGGATCTGGGTTAAATCCATCATTCTTTGCTCACCACACCACCCCAGTTTGGACTCCAGCCATATGCAAATCAGTCTTGACCCTGTTCCTTGTGGGAACAGTCCAGCCCGAACTGCCAAGCCAGGTCCTCCCTGGACCGGAAACAAGCATCCTAGGACCGGTTTCAGGGCATCACCCTTCTTCAGCCAGGCTAGCTTGAATCCAGTGGTGTAGTGAGCACGGGACCCACGTCTGGGCATACCCTTCCCACTTAGGGCGACAAATGCAAAAGAAACAATTGATGGACGGAATGCTGGACAATGCAAACATTCACCCCCAGTCACAAGGATCTGGGTTAAATCCATCATTCTTTTGCTCACCACACCAACCCTGAAACCGGTCCTAGGATGCTTGGTTCCAGTCCAGGGAGGACCTGGCTTGGCAGTTCGGGCTGGACTGTTCCCATGAGGCACAGGGTCAAGACTGATTTGCATATGGCTGGGTTCAAACTGGAATGGCATGGTGAGCAAAAAAACGATGGATTTAGGCCCAGATCTCTGTACTGGGGTGAATGTATGAGATTGTTCTGCATTCTGTCCATCAACTGTGTTTTTTTGCATTTGTCACCCCGAGTGGGACGGGTATGCCCAGACGTGGGTCCCGTGCTCTCCATGCCACTGGAATCAAGCTATCCTGGCTGAAGAGGGGTGAAACCCCGAAACCGGTCCTAGGATGCTTGGTTCCAGTCCAGCGAGGACCTGGCTTGGCAGTTCGGGCTGGACTGTTCCCATGAGGCACAGGGTCAAGACTGATTTGCATATGGCTGGGTTCAAACTGGAATGGCATGGTGAGCAAAAACGATGGATTTAGGCCCAGATCTCTGTACTGGGGTGAATGTATGACATTGTTCTGCATTCTGTCCATCAACTGTGTTTTTTGCATTTGTCACCCCGAGTGGGACGGGTATGCCCAGACGTGGGTCCCGTGCTCTCCATGCCACTGGAATCAAGCTATCCTGGCTGAAGAGGGTGAAACCCCGAAACCGGTCCTAGGATGCTTGGTTCCAGTCCAGGGAGGACCTGGCTTGGCAGTTCGGGCTGGACTGTTCCCATGAGGCACAGGGTCAAGACTGATTTGCATATGGCTGGATTCAAACTGGAATGGCATGGTGAGCAAAAAAACGATGGATTTAGGCCCAGATCTCTGTACTGGGGTGAATGTAGGACATTGTTCTGCATTCTGTCCATCAACTGTGTTTTTTTGCATTTGTCACCCCGAGTGGGACGGGTATGCCCAGATGTGGGTCCCGTGCTCTCCATGCCACTGGAATCAAGCTATCCTAGCTGAAGAGGGGTGAAACCCCGAAACCGGTCCTAGGATGCTTGGTTCCAGTCCAGGGAGGACCTGGCTTGGCAGTTCGGGCTGGACTGTTCCCATGAGGCACAGGGTCAAGACTGATTTGCATATGGCTGGGTTCAAACTGGAATGGCATGGTGAGCAAAAAAACGATGGATTTAGGCCCAGATCTCTGTACTGGGGTGAATGTAGGACATTGTTCTGCATTCTGTCCATCAACTGTGTTTTTTGCATTTGTCACCCCGAGTGGGACGGGTATGCCCAGATGTGGGTCCCGTGCTCTCCATGCCACTGGAATCAAGCTATCCTAGCTGAAGAGGGGTGAAACCCCGAAACCGGTCCTAGGATGCTTGGTTCCAGTCCAGGGAGGACCTGGCTTGGCAGTTCGGGCTGGACTGTTCCCATGAGGCACAGGGTCAAGACTGATTTGCATATGGCTGGGTTCAAACTGGAATGGCATGGTGAGCAAAAAAACGATGGATTTAGGCCCAGATCTCTGTACTGGGGTGAATGTATGACATTGTTCTGCATTCTGTCCATCAACTGTGTTTTTTTGCATTTGGCAGAAGACAATGCAGAACCATACAGAGTTTAACTCCAGCTAAGTCGTAGTTTAACACCCTACAATGGGTTTACCTTACTCCTTTCAAATTGGGAAGGATATACCCAGTGAGGGAAACTACATACCCCTGTGGTGAGGCACCAGAAGTAATTTTTCCTTCACATTCTATGGTCCTGTAAAATTCTAGCTATTTTTGGGAAAATGCAGTGAACGTTTTGCACCTAACATACCCAAACTCACAGAGAAGTGGCTACTTGGAGTGGTCCCAGCCCCTAAGGAGCGTAAAATAGGGTATAAATGTGCAGCTTTGGGTGCAATAGTAGCAAATACGACCTTGCTATACACTGAATGCATCCCCATGGGCCACAGATGAAGTATGGTAAACAGTCTTGATTGAGTGTGTGATAGCAGAAGAGGAGCAAAGGAAGCTCTAGAGACATGGGAAGAAATTATTAAGAAGCTGACAGCACTGGGGCGTCATACAACAAACCTAGGCATGAAGTGTGAAGACATACACAGATGTGGGAAGGAATGCGAACACCCTAAGGGGAAATGTTGGTATATATGCAGAGTGAACAGGGTATGAATGGGTGTTGCCACTGACCAGCTTATACTGTCAATGTTCAAAGTTTTAGAAGCGGTAGTGACCATTATTATTCTGATGGATAGTAATTGCAAATATGTGTACTTGATCCATGTTTGTACTGGAAATATAGCAATTGGTTGTGTATCTCTTTAAAATTTTAAATAAAGTTTACTTAAAAAAAAGAAATTATGTAGTTAGTGAAAAGGTATGTTTACAGGGTATGTTTCCTCATAGCCGCCGTATATTTTTTTAGATCTGTCAATAGGCATTTTCTTACATATTGGTCAAACGTACAGCTTACAAATTATGCACAAGAGAAGGCTGATACAACGCACTGAATATATAGGCGTGGTGATCTAAATGGAGGGGACTGAAAATATCTCCACACTCCATCTCTTCTGGAATGTCTGCCCACCCAATTTGGGCACAAAACCTGCTATTGTAGTCATTACATATTTGCAAATGCTTCCTGGTCCTCTAAAGAAGATCTGCGCCAATGTACTGTAATAGAAGACACATTGAAAAGTCATCATTTGTCTTCCCAAATGTTTCTATTTTCAGAATTTAAAATCTAGGTCGCATGAAGCTACTGAGAGTTTACATAATCTGAGGCAACATATGTGGAAATGGCATGGGCATAGGCCGAGAAATCTCTCATTATCTATTTATGTGAGTCCATAAATAATGAAAACATACACTTCCCTTCTCAGCAGGTAATAAACCTTCATTACAAAACAGTACAATTAAACTTTTCTCTTTTGCTGCATAGGAAATAGTGCCATTAACAGCTCTCATTCCAGCAACCTGGTGCCCAGTGGTGCCTCACTTCTACCCGATTATCGATACAGAATTGAAGTACACCCTTTAATAGAACTGTGCGAACAAGATACAGGAGGACACTGTGAAATAAACTACTCCTGTGGCTTTTACTATGGGACGGCCGGGGTGGGGGTTACTGGGAAGGCAGCCAAGTTGAAACGTGTTGCTATTCACATGCATTCCGATGACTGCTTGTTTCTCCCAGAAAAGTTGGAAATCTGGGCAAATGATGGCCATGAGTCTTTCATTTGTACATTTTCAAAGTATTTGCGAATTTACCCCTATAATTGTCTATAAAAGTCTTTAAAAGCATTAAACAAATGTTCAAACAAGGCATGTGGACCTATCCTCAGATCATCTACAATTATCTCGTTCGTATTAAACATGGTTAATTGCGCTTCCTGAAACTCTAAGTAGAGTTTATACATTTAAGGGGTGTGGTAACGGACAAGACCCTCCCCGTAGAGCATGAATGTCTACTAATGTTTTGGTTTACATTTAATGGATAGAGACAAAATTTTGCTTTTGAGTCACTTGTAAATGGATTTACAGTTTTAATTTTAGCTGCCAATGAATAGCTTACTAGCTGGATTTTTTTATTTTTTGCATCGATAAAAAAAAATCAAGTTTCCTAGCTTGAAGAGGCTACAACGTACGTACCACATGCAACAGTTGATACTTTCTTAAACAATTAACACGAAATTTCAACAAAACCCTAAAAAGGTTCCCTACAGCTGAGGGTTATAAAAGGCAACTCAACCTTTTAATTAAAAACTAGTCCAGTGGAAAGACAGCAATTGACATAAAAAGAGATGCAGCCTAAACCCACCCTTAGCTAGCTCAGAATTTGTAGCTGCACTGAAGGCGGTGTCAAAGGTGACAATCCAAGAGAATAAGAAACCAGAGTAACCACAAAGGGTTTAGGAGAGAATAAGTTTGAGTAGACAAACTAAATTTGATGTTAGTTGATCGAAAGGTGAACCCTAGTCACTTGATCTTTATGATACTCATGTCTATGCCTCCATTTTCCCTAGGGTAAACACAGAGAAATAAGGCCACCCTTTAGGTAGCAAGGTGTAACGAATATATTTATTAAATAGCAGCATTTGGATATTCTTTCGTCTAGATTTACTGGAGACAAAGAGAAGACAAATAAGGGGAAATCTCACCCTGTGGAGGTGTGTTGATGAGCAAGCTTTGAATGTGACTCATTTATTTAGCTTACATTAGCAGCACAGACAGTAGAGTGCAGGCAACTGGATGCATATTGGAAACAACTGGGAAGCAGTTTGTGGATCGCCATGAAAATGTCCATTTCCAAGATGAATATGTCTCCTAACGCACTTCTGAAATGGCCACACAAAATCACAGTTTTACAGAATCCTGCAATTATTTCACAGATTCTACATTCGCTTTGGTTTTAATACATATAGCATACTCCAATTTGCCTATCATTGTGCAGTGTTAAAGTAAACCTTTGATACCAACATAATACTAAAATTGTGGCACGAGAAAGAGAGAACAACTCAAGAATATATGAACATATGATAACATTTATGAATATACCAGCCAGTGTTCCTCACTTCTCTGCTCACTCGCATGGCTTCCGTACCAGTATGTAGCATGCTGACTAGTCTCCTTCCATGCCCATGCTAGTTCCCCAGTATACAGCTCCTACGTACCCTTTTTAGTCAATCACTTCAATGGACCTATCTCTTAGAAGCCGGACTAACCGACTTCCATGCTTGTTCACAAAGCCCCTGTAGATAAAGGTCGTACTTCCCTGCTTCACTGCTTTAAAGATTTACACACAAAAAACAAATACAATTAATTTATGTGGTCCCATTGTATAGACAACAGCTGCTAGACTGCGTTCAGGGGCATGCAACTGTACGTATGTGTGGCTAGAAAGGATGTTGGTTGATGTGGCCTATACGTAGAGTGGGGCATGATATTTGGGTGACCTTCAGAGGCATGCGCCAGTTCCACTACACGGAAAATGTAGCATCACAGAGAGGGAGATGCATGAGGTGGAAATGGCTCGGATGCAGTCTTAGCAATGGGGGGCGAGGACCGGGTGGATGGAGGCTGCTGGTAGTGTGAGATTCGGTTTAGGGGGTGGGCTATAAGGGCATCACATGCATTGGACCCAGAGATGTGCTCTGTTCTTAACGCAGCAAGCGGCATGTACAGATAGGTTGAGGAGTAGCGGGTCACAATTTCAGGAGATGTGGAGAGGCTGGAAGCATCTATGCGAAGCACTGCAGAGAAGGGGCTATATGTATGTGTGGGTGCTGACTGCGAATGTAAGAGATGTGCTCTGCTTGTGGCAGGATGAGCACCTGTAACAAGGAGATAGGCGTATTCCGGTAAATACCCATTAACTGCTCAGATGTCAAATTTGCTCGACCAAGGTGTCATGGTTGGTGTATCAGGAACATCCTTTCCGGATAACGAAGTTAACCTAAATATATCACTATACAGTGAACGCCAGATAGCAAAAGGAGCAGGTGGAGACTAGAAAGCAGGTAGAAGCAAAGAAGCAGACAATCACAGATTGCATTTTATCGATAGCCAGGGGAGGAGGCAGGTTGTTCATTCAATGTAACGAGGTGCAATCAATCTAAGATGGTAAAAAGAATGGGAGCACCTTCACAGTGCTCTACGCCTAAGGCCCCTTCCGCCCTCACCCACCACCATCGGACATCTGAGAAGTCAGAGTTGTGATGGAGAGTCATGCCTCACCTATCTGGACTAAGGATCGCTGATTTGGGGTTGCAGTGGAAGGCAGGTAAGTTCTGCTGTGGTAATGCTACCGAAACCCACATGCAGGCTCTGCCCTATCCGAGCCTCTATTGGAGAGTTGCGCCTCACATCTCTGGACTTGGAATCGCTGCCGGCTTGGGGATGTGGTTGAGTGCAATTGCTGTAGCCTCTGCTACTGCTACCAGTGCTCACATACACACCCCACCTCACCTGTACCTGAGGATGAGATTTTTTGGCTGGCAATGGAGATATTGGGGAGGGCCCCCGCCTGATACCCTAGAGAGAGATGTGTTACCTGTGCCTCTCCCACTCAAGGGTTGGTTTTTGTAGCTCTTGACGCCCTTCTCATCCTGCTCTGGACCAGCCCCTGGCTCCGTAAATTTTATGGAGCAACAGAGGTTGGAGGATGGGACTCTTTCTGGCCCTGCTGATGCCGTCTCAAAGTCTGCGGGCTGTGAGTACGTTCTGGTGGGATGGGAGTGTCTCTCAAGTGATGGGGACTGCTGCCTAGCCAATAGGACACACTCTGGGGCCGATTCCGATCTCGGCCGGTAGCGCACCGAATCGGATTCGGCTTAACCGGATCCGATTCGGAGCCCTCTTTTCCGACCGATTCGAACGCGCGTCCGGCCGAGCGAGTACGATGCGAGCGCGAAATCGCCGACCGACTCGTTCACGGGTCCGAACCACACCCAACCGACTCGCTCGGACTCGACACGCACCGTGCGATGGAGACGTTCCCCGGCCGGGCAAGTACGATGCGTGCCTTGAGCAGTCCGACCGACCCGCACCGTCCGGTTCGAAACAGCTGTCGGAACTGGACTTTGGGGGTCCGTGTCGGACCCCCCTGTACGCGTAGCCACGCGAGTCGCACACAGGGGGTCCCCCCTACCTGTGCATGTGCGGCGCGAACCGCATCAACGCGAACCCGCAGTAGGGGGCGCCCTCGTTCGCCTCGCACCCATTGAGTCAATGGGAGCCCGCGTACACGTTGTACGACCGGCTCCCATTGACTTCAATGGGAGTCCGACCGAATCGAGTCCGATAGCATGCGTGCGCATCGTACTCGTTCGGTCGGACTGCCAGAGTCCGATTCGGTCGGAAATCTCTCCGGGTCCGGCTCGGTCGGAGAGTTTTCCGGTCCGAATCGGAATCGGCCCCTATATGTCAAAACGGGCCGCTCGCTTCCTTCTCCCTCGCAATGACTTCCACTTCTCTACTATACATATGGAAGATTTGGGAGAAATACTGCAGTCATTATGAAGGGTATTTACGTTCCACAGCTACTGCTTTGGAGCATGTCTGGGATGAGGGCCCTGTTGGGAGTGCACAATTTGGCACCATGGCAAGAGGCAAAGGTGTCCTGCATAGGTGACCTATACAATGATGGTGACCTGTGCTCCTTTCAGGAACTGCAGGATGTATGTGGTCTGGGAGCTGGCCAGTTTTTGGCATACAATGCACTCATCCTGGAGATCAGGAATACTTGGGCAGTGGCACAAGAGGTAGCAACTCTGCATCACCAGTTACAGCGCATTCTGACACGTGACTTGGGTCGTACGGCAATCACAGTGCTATACATGGCTCTACAGGCTGCAGATGCAGGTCACGCAACATGTAGTAAGCCACACTGGGAAGCATGCTTAGGGGCAGTGCTGACAATCAAGCAATGGGGGTTGGCCCTTGAAAAGGTGAAGAGTGTCTCCTGCAATGCTCGCCTGAAGTTCACCCAGTTCAATTATCTGCACCACACTCATCTCACACCACATCGGCTCCATAAGATATTCCCTGGTGTGTCCCCGATGTGGCCACCAAGATGCAATCTTTTTTGCCATATGGTGTGGGAGTGCCCCACATTGGCACAGGTATGGGTGCAAGTGATGGAATATATCACAGCAGTTGTTGATGTGCAGCTACTGCATGACCCCCTGCTCTGCTTGCTGGGAGCCACCAAACGAACAAAACACTACATCAAACTGGTGGACCTAACTATGGCTCTCTTTAAGCGATTGATAGCAATGTCCTGGAAGGCAGCAAAACCGCCAACAGTCAGTTGCAGGCTCTGGGTTGTACAGAAATGGGCGACTGCTGAGGCTGACGTCATGGCTCATGATCTGCAGATACGGGGGTGGGTGGGGGATGTTGCTACAGACTGGGACTTAAATTGCAGGACAAGCTGGACACCCCCGCAAAGCCGCTGATCTAGTTTAAGGCTCCAAAATTATCATGGGCCACGAGGGTGGCCTCCTGGGAGGATTACCAAAGGAGCCCCAGGAGCGCAAACTCGGTGTCCTTACATGCAGCTGGCACCCTTCTGGCCGGCTGGTAGAGGGGCGCTAAACCTTCAGCCTGATATTCGCCGCTACCCCTCCTGTTTCCTTTTTATCTCCTATTTTTATACTGACCTCTGTTTTACCATGCCTCTGATACTGCCCCTGAGGTCCCAAATGATTTATTTACAGTTTAGGTTGCAACTTTTACATATGGGTTTCTCTGTTTCTATATACATGGCTGTAGTGTCCTGCAGGACACGTTCTAGTGTTTAGCAGGTATCTGTATTCCCAGCCACTCCCTTGAGGGCTGGATACACTTGTACCCCCACCCATCCATCACGGGTGTCACGAGTGACGTGGCCCTGCCAATAAAAGGGCCCGGGTGCACGTGCTCGTGGCCAGTTACTGTAATATACCACCTGGTGTCTGTGTCCGTTATTCACATCATGTGGGCCTGAGGCCCGACACCACATTGGCGATGAGGCGGGTAGCTAACCCCGCATGCCTGCTGCTCGGCGCTTCATCGTCCCTCGTGGGGAGAATGAGCCGCCGCCCGTGACTGCGGTGAGGGTCGAGCTCAGCATCGAGACGCGGCCCTCTGCCTTTAAGGAAGGAGGCACGGAGACTGACTGTCTCCTACCCACATCGGCTCCGGCGAACGGAGGAGTGGACGGGCACCCCCCGCAGCAGCCGCCTGAACGCCAGGGAAAGCGTGAGTCTCCCCACCATGCTTGCGGTATGCCCGCCGCCACACTCAGGCAATCACCGCTGCACTTAGAGAGCCCTGCGATCCTCACCGTGCAGCGCCCTTGAGCGACCGTGCCACCCCTGAGCAAAGCACCGCTCTGCCGGCTGCGCTCCCTGCGTCTGCAGCACCAAAAGGGAGGCGCCGCGACGACATCAGCCCCGCATGGCACGCCGCACCCTGCACCGCCCGTCATTGCCCGGCACTGCGGGGACTCACCAAAACTGATGAAACCGCCCTCCATCAGTGCTGCCTGCGGGACAAGGAGAATGTCCGGCGCCGCTGCGCTGCTGGAGCTGTGAGGCCCAAAGACTCCTGAAGAACAGCGAGAGCACGCAGCCCTGCCACCTCTTGCCGACCGCAGTACCGCCTGACACAATCCCCGCCTGCCCGCAGGGGAGAGGGGAAGAGCATCAGCGAGACGATGCTGACCGCACCACAGCCGTAAAAGAGACCGCCTTCAGCAGCCCAGCATGCGGTAAGCCGCAGATCTGTGCGCAAGAGTAGAAGCCACCCCCACCACGAATACGTGCCTCTGCCGTCATCCCATGCATTAATGACACTTACCCTGTAGCGGGCGGTGAGCGGGAAGCCGTGCCTGGCAAGCCTTCGTTTCCCCTCTGCATCTGCTCCCGTGAGGCTCATGGGGGCCGGACAACCTGCGGCATCTGGGCAGCCGCCGGAACTCTAAAGGAGAGGGCCCAGCAAACTCAGTGCCCACAGTGCGAGGCCCGTGGCGTCAGGAACGCTGCTGAGGCCTACGTTCAACGGGACAGTGCCACCTAGCGGTCAACTGTGGGTACCGCACCCCCACTGTTGCATCAAAGTCCAGCTGCCCAGCCTGCCTGCTGTGCACCTCACGGTGCATTAAGGATACGTGGCAGTGACCTGCCAAACGGCGCCGCACCTGCTGTGTTAGCCGTCTGCTGAAAGCCCAGCCTGCAGAAACGCAGAGGCTGTCCTGCACCCGCATGATCTGGAGGCCGCACAGGAGGAGAAATGTTGCTGAGGCCTGCGTGCAGCGCCCCCAGTGGCCGCATGCCTGCACCGCCGCACAGCCCACAGCATCAGTGAGACTGACTGTCGTGGACTCACAACACAGGTGGATGCAGCGCCACCTAACGACTGCTCAGAATCTGCACCCAAGCATCTCCAGAATCCATGCCCAGGCGCTGCTGCCGACAGGAGGAAGAGCCCTAATACCCACACACACGGGAAACAGGATAGTGCCTCCCGTCACGTGCACCCATCCACACAGAGCCCATGACAGCGGCTGTTGTCTTCCGGGGCAACCATACAGCACTGCAGTCACCCACAAGAGAAAGGAAAAATAGAGACAGATGCAAGTGCATAGTGCATCCTCTGGTAGCCACCTGCAGCCCCAGCCGGAAGAAAAGTTACACACTGCAAGAATCCAGCCACAGACTGAGTGAGATTGTACCCGCATCCAGGAGAGGAGACCACAACCCCCATTCCCAGGCAAGACAAGCTGAAGAGACGGAGCACCGTTCCCAGCGCAGCAGAGGGCGCTGCCGACAGTTTGAAGGGGAGAAACTCCAAACCCACACAGAGCAAAGAGCTACCAGGGGCCCAGAGCTGCCCCACAGGAAGCACAAGAAGACGGGGTGCATTGCGCGCCACCCCAATGGGCTGCCTAGACTTTCAAAGGAGAAAGACTGTTGCACGTCACCAAGGGCCCCAAGAAGCCCGAAGCTTCTCCAGCCCCGGCAAGCGCCGACCAAACACAAGCAGCAACACCAAAGACAGCCACCACTAGCAAGGGTGGAACACCAGCCAGACAGCAACGTCTCAAGGTAGCCATCCCCACCAAAAGCACAAGAAAGACTGGCGCAGAGCGCGCACCACAAGTGGCTGCCCAACGCCACCGCCAGAGAGGACATCGCATCACTCGCTCCTACTGGTGAACAAACACAACCGCAAGCTACACCACAGGCACACCAATTGCCAGAAGAAAGCGCCCAAGCAGAAGACGGAGTGCACTAAGTCAAAGGTGCGCCGAAGGCCGCGCCAGTGAACCTGACAGGACGGGCAGGCGCCCGGGAGATAGAGACATCTCCATAAAGAAACACTGCTGAACGCAGCACGGAGAGCACCTACATCTCTTCTACACCAGCGAAGCCCCGCAGTGGCCGAAGACAACACAGAGTGTCCTCCCTCGCGCTGCCTCAAGACGGAGTCGTCGGTGACCCAAGACAGGCAAGAGAGGAGTCGCACACTCTACGTGGCAGGCCGCCACAGCAACATGTGATCTAACAACTGGCGACACGTGGCCGGACGTCACTTCGCACAGCAGGCAAGGAGCACGTCACACGAAGTGGCCGATCCCGCCAAGCATGCCGGAACGAAGGCAGAAGCAGGCGCCATGACGGCGCCGCCTCGAAGTCCAAGCGCAACGCCCTCGAGAGAAGAAGAGTGACGGCCCTGTCACCCCGAACAACCGGATGAACACAGGTGCGCTGAAAAGACCAACAAGGGGAGAAGACCGAGGACTTGCACAGCAAGCCAAGAGCACACCCAGACACACCAGACAGCCACCAAGGTGGACCGACGTCCCTGGACACAGCCTCACGGGAGAACCGAACATAAGCCGCATCAAGCGCAAACCGCGTCTCTCCCCAACGCTTCCCCAGGCGACCGTCCATCCCCGAGCGTCGGCAGTCTAAGTCAAACGGCATCCCTGCTCCTGACCGCAGATGCCACGGGTGAAGATCAGCACCGAGTGTCCTTCCTCACATCGCCTCAAGATGTAGTCGCCAGTGGCCCCAAGACAGGCGAGAGGAGAGTCGCGCACTCCACGTGGCGTTCCGCCACCGAAGATCAACCTCAGCAAGGTGAAGACACATGGCTGCTAAGTCCCTCCAGACAACCAACTCTCCCAGCAAGTCACCACCACCTGTTATTCCGACTCACCATATGGCTGGCAACTGCCATCACGCCAGCCCTCATCACATGCGTCAAGCAACACCATTCCCCGAGTACCGATGGACTGGAGTCCTACACCGTTGCCACACCAGCCGACAAAAGAAACCAGAGGCTACCTGCAAACCTGGCCTACACCTGAACTGCGGCAGCGAGAGCATGTCTTGGCCAAGACTCATCCACCCTTGAAGGTTGTGCGTGCGACTATGTAACGGCTCCTCGGTGGTCTTGCAGCTGCCCCCAGTCGGCACACAAGCGGCCCCAGCGCAGCCCTCCTGCAGTCCCGTAGCAACCCCGACAACGGGCCTCCCCAGGCGGGAGAGTGAGAAAAGACATTGCCCCACCGACAGGTTATCGGTTACAGCCAAGCAGTTCAACAGAGACAGTCGATCAGGCAACACCTCCGTGAACTCTCACCATGGACTCCATCCATGCTCATGACGCATCCCCATTGTATGAACTGTTGGAGTTCACCACAGACCATCCTCGACGTCAGCAGAGTGGAGCCAAGGAGGACTGTAAGACATATCCTCATCAGTGAGCTGATGGTATGCAGCGGACGTCTCCAAGCCAGTGGTCATGTCCTGAACCCCTCAGGTTTAACTAAGAGTGCCCGCCGAGATGGTCCTCCTGCAGGCAGAGTCACCAGCCCATGTCTGACGTCTTCCCCCCCACCTGACTCGTAAGGCTGATGGACCCTGTGGTGTTTAGTTGACTGTTACTTGTCCCCACAGGTTGGACTAATGTTTTGTTTTTGTTCTTCAATAAAATTTGGGAGGAATGTAGTGTCCTGCAGGACACGTTCTAGTGTTTAGCAGGTATCTGTATTCCCAGCCACTCCCTTGAGGGCTGGACACACTTGCAGCCCCACCCATCCATCACGGGGGTCACGAGTGACGTGGCCCTGCCAATAAAAGGGCCCGGGTGCAGGTGCTAGTGGCCAGTTACTGTAATATACCACCTGGTGTCTGTGTCCGTTATTCACATCATGTGGGCCTGTGGCCCGACACCACAATGGCATCACCCTGGGGAATGCATTGACCTTGCCTACCTCATCTGCTATGAGGCTGCAACAACAGGTCTATATATGCATCACTTGTTCTTCATATTAATCAATGTTGCACAAATGTATCCACTGTTACCCTATGTGCTATTATGGGTACTATAAACTAAACTGCTATGTTTATTGCTGTAATAAAACGAAAATGCCAATAAAGAAATATATATATATTTTTTTTAATGAAGGGCATTTATGACCTCACAGGAGGCGGCCATTTTATCCTGAAGGTGCAACTCATTAGCCTTATCCTTAATTTACAATCCTAACAACCCTATTTAGTGTGTTTTTAGGTCTGACGTTAGCCAAGGCCTTTTGATTTTACTAAAATAACATGTATAATACACTTACTTAAAGGGCCTTTCAGCCACCTCTCTTCAGTTATTGGTCTGCTGTTGTGTCATTCACATTTTGCTTTCACCTACTACAGCATGGAGCAATGTGTCAACCTACTTAAGTCACTGGTTAATTTCACCTGAGTGACTGCATTTGGCTCTTTCATAAGGAGCACAGTCACACACAAGGAAGTTCTCTTCAGTGCCAGTATTTTTGTTTTTACTTTGTCATTTCTTTAGTATTGCCTGATATGATAGCAGGCCGCCTTTGAAGTGAGCACAGGGCGCATTCCAGCTTTATCAGTTCCTGTATCCTAACAATGCTCTTCTGAATTCCTTTTGGAATGGCCTTTGTTTATCTGACTACTGCCATTTCACAGCAAACCATATCGTGATCCTGGACTCAGTATAACGAATATTTATTAAATACATTTTGCCCAGGAAGAAAACCAAACTTTATTGTGTTCAATTTGCAAAATCCTTGTAACACTTTTATTTAAACATAGATGGGGTGTTGTTTGGGTTTTAGTACCCAATATGTTATACTGTGAACGGTTTCTCTTTCTTTCCATCTTCTTTCTTTACTTTTCCTTTCTTTCATTTTCCTTTTCTTGCTCCTTACTTCTTTCCTTCTTTTTCTCAATTGCCTTCTTTTCTTCTTTCTTTTTTGCCTTCTTTCCTTCTTTCTTTTTTGCCCTCTTTCCTCGTTCTTCCTTTCTTTCTTTACTTCTCCGCTTCTTCCGTTCTCTCCTTTTTTGCCTTTCATTTTTTCTTTCCTTCCTTCCGCCTTTCTTTCCTCTTTCATTTTTGCCTTCTTTTGTTCATTTCTTTCCTTCTTTCTTTTTCCTTCTTTCTTTCTTTGTTTTTTGCTGTCTTTCCATATTTTCACCTTTATGTCTTGGCCTTCTTTCCTTTTTCTTTCCTTCTTTTGTTTCTTTTTTCTTTCTAGCTTTCCTTTTGCGTTCTTTCCTGTTTTACTTTCTTCTTTTTTGCCTGCTTTCCTTCTTTTCTTTCTTCTTTCGTTCCTTTCTTTCTTGCATGCTTTCATTTTTTATTTCCTTCTTTCTTTGCTTTCCTTCTTTATTTTTTCAGTCCTTTTTTTAAAGCTTTTTAAAAACTTTTTTTTCCATTTTTCTTTTTTTTGCCTTCTTTCTTTCCTTTATCTCTTGTTTCTTTCTTTCTTTCTTGTCTTCTATTCTTTTTCTTTAGTTCCTGCTTTCCATATTCCTTCCTTTTCTGCTTGCTTTCTTTCTTTTTTCCTTCATCCTTTTTTGCCTTCTTCCTTTGCCTTCCATCCTTCCCTTTCTGTCTGCCTTCCTTCCCTTCTTTCTTGACTTTTTCTTTCATACCTTCTTTCTCAAAGGCAAGTGGCTGACAGACCAATTGGTATTTATAGCATATTTACTTAGAGGGGTTTTCAGCCAGACTTCATCCATTAGTCTGTGATTGTGTCATTCACATTTTTCTTCCACCCACTCCAGCATACATCAAGGGGCAATGTGTCAGTCCACTTCAGCCACTGACTGACTTCACTGTGCGTTGAGGCATAGTGCCCTTTCAAAAGGGCACATCCACACAAAAAGTAGTTCCCTTCAGTGACAGGGAATACTATGGCAATGTGTACTTTTTGAGACCCCAAAAATATTTTTGACTTTAGCCAATATCTTTAAATTTTTTTTAGAGATTTGACGAGAGCCCAGCTGCCTCCCGAACAATAAAGTTTTGTAAAATGTAAAAACCATGACAAAACAAGAATTGCCAAAAGGCTGGCGGCCAACACTAGACCTATTGGCTTTGCCAATGGTTGTTTAACTTGTGCTTTTTATAACCTACCTTTGATGTACCTTGAAACTGCAATTGCATAACTTTCTTGCATGCAGTAAAATTGTTCTCATGTAAAGTGTTGTGATACACATGGGTCTTTGCGATACTTAAAACTGCAAATAAAGTGCTGGAACAGAATCTAGTATGTGCTAAGGACATCAATTATCAATATGCATGTTGTACCCAAGAGCAGACTGCGGCAGAGCTCTGGATACATCCAGATGCAGTAGCAATTCACAAAGCAGAAGGTTGTACCCCACTATGAAGTACAAACAGTCACCAAAGTTCAACGAATGCAAAGGAAGGTGGTGGCATATCATAGTAATATACAGACTGTATCTTGGTGTGGAGTATAATCGTTCACTGGTCAACATGGTGCAAGGGAGCTGGTGGTAAAACAAACAGTACATTGGTGCAGTGTGGTAGATCACCAAAGAATCCAGGCACATAAGTAAGGTGTCCTGGCAGATATCAGGGATCTAAGGTAGTTGGGGAAGAGGCGACAATCCACAGGGTTGAGAGTGGCTATTATGCAACTAGGTGCTTGGGGATATAGGGGGCAAGGCTAAGGTGTAGAACTGGGAACTTTTGCTAGAGTTCTTGACGTGATTAGGTGCAGTGTAAGAGATTAACTATATTACCATCCAAACTATGTAGGGGCCTGCCTACCCTGCTTCACGCCTCAGGTGGTGGACCCAGTATATAGCAGCCGGACTATACTGCTTCACAGCTCACCTGCTGGGTCACATAAAAAGCAGCCCAACTACCCTGCTTCACAACTCACATGTAGGGCCAGAATGAACTTCTTGCTAGCTCATATGCAAAGCCAGTGTAGAGAGGCCTGACAGTGCTGCTTGACAGCTCACAAGTAGGGTGCAGCATATAGCAGCCTGACGACAGTGCTTGACGGCTCACATACAGGACTTGGTATATACCAGCCTGCTTGGCAGATCACATGTAGGGCCCAGCATATAGCAAGCAGAATGCACTGCTTGACAGCTCATATGCAGCAAACAGTATATAGCAGCCTGACTACCCCACTTTACAGCTCACATGTAGGGCCCAGCGTATAGCAGTCAGACAGCACTGCTTGACAGCTCACGTACATGCAACAGTATTATAGAAGCCCGACTATCCCGTTTCACAGCTCACATGTAGGGCCCAGTATATAGCAGCCCAATTACATTACTTGAAAGTTTACACGTAGGGTTGAATATATACCAGTCAGACTACATTGCTTGACAGCACAAATGTAGGGCCCAGCATATACCAATCAGACTGCACTGCTTGGCAGCTCCCGCGCAGGCAACAGTATAGAGCAGCCTGACTACCCCGCTTCACAGCTCACGTGTAAGGCCCACCATACAGCAGCCGGATTAGACTGCTTGACATCTTACAGGTAGGGCATGACTGCACTGCTAGACAGCTCACAATAGCCAAATGAACAACCAAAGTATATAGCAGCCTAATTACTACACATCACAGCTCACATGTATGGCCTAGAATCTAGCAATCAGACAGCACTGCTTCACAGCTCATGTGCAGGCAACAGTAGTAGAGCAGCCTGACTACCCCGTTTCGGCGGGAACCTGGCGGGCCCCTCCATCTAGCCACCGCATGTCGGGAATCGAGGGAGACGATCGCTCGATCCCCCATGGCAGACAGTGGAGCCCAGGATCGTTGAACGGGGTGACAAGACGGAGACCACACAGCAATGACGGGGAGGGGAGATGCGGGAAACCACCTTCTTGGCGGTGGGGCCCACTCCAGCGGGAGGGTGGTGTGCTTTGTGGCCCTACGCAGGCACGCGCAACGTGTGGTCCCAGTTCCGCTGCGGGTGATGATCAGCTATGCACAGCTGTCTGGTGTTCGGAAGACTACCGCTTATCTTATGCCGTGCGGCCTGGGTCGCTGCCGGTGCCCCGCTGTGCCCAGCCGACTGGTAGCAGGGAGACTACTGCGGCATGGAGGCACCAACTTGGCACTAAAGGTGAGCCTGTGGCCCGCTCTGACTTGAACATCCCAGCAGATCATCCCACACAGCCGCCCCCTACTTCCATTTCGACCCCCAGTCCTTGTGCTGGGTTGAGCAACAAAAAAGCAAACTCTCGTACCCCCATCAACACCCTTCAGGCCCCAGGGTATCTCTGCTGCTGCTTTGGAGATGTTGAGGCAACCGGGACAACAAGCGTGGAGGACATCTGCTATCACCAGCTCGGGGATCCCTCCAGGTCCAAGATCATTGCCCCGGAGTGCAACAACACCCTGAAAGCCTGGCTGAATGAGCACCGCAAGAACCCGAGCAATTGCGAGATCACGCTATGTAAATATTTAATATATTTTCGTCCAACCATAATCACTTAAACCTTTCTTAAAATGTAATCTTGTGAAAGTTTGCAACTTGTATATATGCAACTCTAACCGCTAGTATCTGGTGTAGACATATGTACTTACTACCATTCTTATGCGAGTTTAGAGTTGATCTGTTTCACATCTTTTATGTAATTCATGTACTCTGAAGTCCTTATGTAATGTAACTGGTAAAGCGCTCTGACACCTTTGGGTAAAGTTCGCGCTACATAAAAACGCATAAATAAATAAATACCCCGCTTCGCAGCTCACATGTAAGGCCCACCATACAGCAGCCTGGTTACACTGCTTGACATCTTACAGGTAGGGTATGACTGCACTGCTAGACAGCTCACAAAGGCTATGTGAAGGACCAATGTATGTAGCAGCCAAACTACCCCCCATCACAGCTCACATGTAGGGTCTAGAATACAGCAATCAGACAGCACTGCCTGACAGCTCATGTGCAGGCAACAGTATAGAGAAGCCTGACTACCCCGCTTCACAGCTCACATATAGGAAGGAGGACCCAAGATATAACAAGCTTTGGCATATCCAATAGGTCTCACCTTTTGGACCTTATAAGTGTTTAGCCAGAGATATTGACTTGCCTATGTCTTTAAGCTGTGCTGTACAGAAGTCTGCAGCATACTGAAAAGTTATAATAAAGAAGTGTCAGAAGCATTTTTGTTACCTTATATATGACCAAGAAAGCATTATGTACAACTGAACGACCATATTAAAAAAGTATTAACAATAAATAATGTCTTGAGTTTTTTTTGTCCTTTTAATGCTGGCAACTTCTATCTGCCTGTCCCAATGGTTGCTTGTTATGGTTTTTTTTGTTATGGGGGGGGCATAAATAACAGGAGGGTGAAGGTTGGGAAATAGTACCTGTATAACAGTCAGTGAGAGAGTCAGTCAGTCAGTCAGTCAGTGAGAGAGTCAGTTAGTTAGTCAGTGAGAGAGAGAGAGTGAGAGTCAGTCAGTCAGAGAGTCAGTGAGAGGGTCAGTCAGTGAAAGAGTCAGTCAGTCAGTGAGAGAGAGAGTGAGCCAGTCAGTCAGTGAGAGAGTCAGTCAGTCAGTGAGAGAGAGAGAGAGAGAGAGTCAGTCAGTGAGAGAGAGTCAGTCAGTGAGAGAGAGAGAGAGAGAGAGAGTCAGTCAGTGAGAGAGAGAGTCAGTCAGTGAGAGAGAGAGAGTCAGTCAGTGAGAGAGTCAGTCAGTGAGAGTCAGTCAGTCAGTGAGTCAGAGAGTCAGTGAGAGTCAGTCAGTCAGCGAGAGAGAGATTGAGAGTCAGGCAGTCAGTCAGTGAGAGAGAGAGTCAATCAGTCAGTGAGAGAGAGAGTCAGAGTCAGTCAGTGAGAAAGAGAGAGTCAGAGAGTCAGTCAGTGAGAGAGAGAGAGTCAGTCAGTGAGAGAGTCAGTCAGTGAGAGTCAGTCAGTGAGAGTCAGTCAGTGAGAGAGTCAGTCAGTCAGTGAGAGAGTCAGTCAGTGAGAGTCAGTCAGTCAGTGAGAGAGAGAGTGAGAGAGTCAGTTAGTTAGTCAGTCAGTTAGTGAGAGAGTGAGAGTCAGTCAGTCAGTGAGAGAGTCAGTGAGAAAGTGAGAGAGTGAGTTAGTCAGTCAGTGAGAGAGAGTCAGTCAGTCAGTGAGACAGAGTGAGAGAGTCAGTGAGAGAGTCAGAGTCAGTCAGTTAGGTAGTCAGTCAGAGAGAGAGAGAGAGAGAGTGAGAGAGTCAGTCAGTCAGTCAGTGAGAGTGTCAGTCAGTCAGTGAGACAGAGTGAGAGAGTCAGTCAGTCAGTTAGTGAGAGTCAGTCAGTGAGAGAGTGAGAGTCAGTCAGTGAGAGATATTGAGAGAGTCAGTCAGTGAGAGAGAGTGAGAGAGTGAGTCAGTCAGTGAGAGAGTGAGTCAGTCAGTCAGTGAGTCAGAGAGTCAGTGAGAGTCAGTCAGTCAGTGAGAGAGAGATTGAGAGTCAGGCAGTCAGTCAGTGAGAGAGAGTGAGAGAGTCAGTCAGTGAGAGAGTCAGTCAGTCAGTGAGAGAGAGAGAGAGTCAGTCAGTGAGAGAGAGTCAGTCAGTGAGAGAGAGTCAGTCAGTGAGAGAGAGTCAGTCAGTGAGAGAGTGAGTGAGAGAGAGAGAGAGAGTGAGTGAGAGAGAGAGTCAGTCAGTGAGAGAGTCAGTCAGTGAGAGAGAGAGAGTCAATCAGTGAGAGAGTCAGAGTCAGTCAGTGAGAAAGAGAGTCAGAGAGTCAGTCAGTGAGAGAGAGAGAGAGTCAGACAGTGAGAGAGTGAGAGAGTCAGTCAGTGAGAGAGAGTGAGAGAGTCAGTCAGTGAGAGAGTCAGTCAGTGAGAGTCAGTCAGTCAGTGAGAGAGAGAGAGAGTGAGAGAGTCAGTTAGTTAGTCAGTTAGTGAGAGAGTGAGAGTCAGTCAGTCAGTGAGAGAGTCAGTCAGTCAGTGAGAGAGTCAGTCAGTGAGAGAGACATTGAGAGAGTGAGTTAGTCAGTCAGTGAGAGAGAGTCAGTCAGTCAGTCAGTGAGACAGAGTGAGTCAGTCAGTGAGAGTCAGTCAGTGAGAGAGAGTGAGAGAGTCAGTGAGAGAGTCAGAGTCAGTCAGTTAGGGAGTCAGTCAGAGAGAGAGAGAGTGAGAGAGTCAGTCAGTTAGTGAGAGTCAGTCAGTCAGTGAGAGAGAGTGAGAGAGTGAGTCAGTCAGTGAGTCAGTCAGTCAGAGAGTCAGTGAGAGTCAGTCAGTCAGTGAGAGAGTCAGTCAGTGTGAGAGAGTCAGGCAGTCAGTCAGTGAGAGAGAGTGAGAGTCAGTCAGTGAGCGAATCAGTCAGTGAGTCAGTCAGTCAGTGAGAGAGTCACTCAGTCAGTCAGTGAGAGTCAGTCAGTTAGTGAGAGAGAGAGTGAGAGAGTCAGTCAGTCAGTGAGAGAGTCAGTCAGTCAGTGAGAGAGAGTCAGTCAGTCAGAGAGAGAGTGAGAGAGTCAGTCAGTGAGAGAGTGAGAGAGTCAGTCAGTGAGAGAGTGAGTGAGAGTCAGTCATTTAGTCAGTCAGTCAGAGAGAGAGTGAGAGAGAGTGAGAGTGAGAGAGTCAGTCAGTGAGAGTCAGTCAGTGAGTCAGTCAGTCAACGAGAGAGAGAGTGAGAGAGTCAGTCAGAGAGTCAGTGAGAGTCAGTCAGTGAGAGAGTCAGTCAGTCAGTGAGAGTCAGTCAGTCAGTGAGAGAGTGAGAGATTGAGAGAGTGAGTTGTCAGTCAGTGAGAGAGTCAGTCAATGAGTCAGTGAGAGAGTCAGTCAGTCAGTCAGTGAAAGAGTCAATCAGTGAGAGAGAGTCAGTCAGTGAGAGAGAGAGAGTTAGTCAGTGAGAGAGAGTCAGTGAGAGAGAGTCAGTCAGTGAGAGAGAGTCAGTCAGTCGGTGAAAGTCAGTCAGTGAGAGAGAGTGAGAGAGTCAGTCAGTGAGTCAGTCAGTCAGTGAGTCAGTCAGTCAGTGAGAGAGTCAGTCAGGCAGTGAGAGAGAGTGAGAGAGTCAGTCAGTCAGAGAGTCAGTGAGAGTCAGTCAGTCAGTCAGTGAGAGAGTCAGTCAATGAGTGAGAGATTGAGAGAGTCAGGCAGTCAGTCAGTCGGTCTGTCAGTCAGTGAGAGAGATTGAGAGAGTCAGTCAGTGAGAGAGAGATGAGTCAGTCAGTCAGTGAGAGAGTCACTCAGTCAGTGAGAGAGAGTGAGAGTCAGTCAGTGAGAGAGTCAGTCAGTGAGAGAGTCAGTCAGTGAGAGAGTCAGTGAGAGTCAGTCATTTAGTCAGTCAGTCAGAGAGAGAGTGAGAGAGAGTGAGAGTCAGTCAGTGAGAGTCAGTCAGTGAGTCAGTCAGTCAACGAGAGAGAGAGTGAGAGAGTCAGTCAGAGAGTCAGTGAGAGTCAGTCAGTGAGAGAGTCAGTCAGTCAGTGAGAGTCAGTCAGTCAGTGAGAGAGTGAGAGATTGAGAGAGTGAGTTGTCAGTCAGTGAGAGAGTCAGTCAATGAGTCAGTCAGTCAGTCAGTGAGAGAGAGAGAGTGAGAGAGTCAGTCAGTCAGTGAGAGAGTGAGACAGTCAGTGAGAGAGTCAGTCAGTGAGTCAGTCAGTGAGAGAGAGAGAGTGAGAGAGTCAGTCAGTGAGTCAGTCAGTGAGAGAGTCAGTCAGTGAGAGAGTCAGTCAGTCAGTGAGAGAGTCAGTCAGTCAGAGAGAGTCAATCAGTGAGAGTCAGTGAGAGTCAGTCAGTCAGTGAGAGAGAGATTGAGAGTCATTCAGTGAGAGTCAGTCAGTCATTTAGTCAGTCAGTCAGTAAGAGAGAGTGAGAGAGTCAGTCAGTGAGTCAGTCAGTCAGTGAGAGAGAGTCAGTCAGTAAGTCAGTCAGTGAGAGAGAGAGAGAGTGAGAGAGTCAGTTAGTTAGTCAGTTAGTGAGAGAGTGAGAGTCAGTCAGTCAGTGAGAGAGTCAGTCAGTCAGTGAGAGAGTCAGTCAGTGAGAGAGACATTGAGAGAGTGAGTTAGTCAGTCAGTGAGAGAGAGTCAGTCAGTCAGTCAGTGAGACAGAGTGAGTCAGTCAGTGAGAGTCAGTCAGTGAGAGAGAGTGAGAGAGTCAGTGAGAGAGTCAGAGTCAGTCAGTTAGGGAGTCAGTCAGAGAGAGAGAGAGTGAGAGAGTCAGTCAGTTAGTGAGAGTCAGTCAGTCAGTGAGAGAGAGTGAGAGAGTGAGTCAGTCAGTGAGTCAGTCAGTCAGAGAGTCAGTGAGAGTCAGTCAGTCAGTGAGAGAGTCAGTCAGTGTGAGAGAGTCAGGCAGTCAGTCAGTGAGAGAGAGTGAGAGTCAGTCAGTGAGCGAATCAGTCAGTGAGTCAGTCAGTCAGTGAGAGAGTCACTCAGTCAGTCAGTGAGAGTCAGTCAGTTAGTGAGAGAGAGAGTGAGAGAGTCAGTCAGTCAGTGAGAGAGTCAGTCAGTCAGTGAGAGAGAGTCAGTCAGTCAGAGAGAGAGTGAGAGAGTCAGTCAGTGAGAGAGTGAGAGAGTCAGTCAGTGAGAGAGTGAGTGAGAGTCAGTCATTTAGTCAGTCAGTCAGAGAGAGAGTGAGAGAGAGTGAGAGTGAGAGAGTCAGTCAGTGAGAGTCAGTCAGTGAGTCAGTCAGTCAACGAGAGAGAGAGTGAGAGAGTCAGTCAGAGAGTCAGTGAGAGTCAGTCAGTGAGAGAGTCAGTCAGTCAGTGAGAGTCAGTCAGTCAGTGAGAGAGTGAGAGATTGAGAGAGTGAGTTGTCAGTCAGTGAGAGAGTCAGTCAATGAGTCAGTCAGTGAGAGAGTCAGTCAGTCAGTGAAAGAGTCAATCAGTGAGAGAGAGTCAGTCAGTGAGAGAGAGAGAGTTAGTCAGTGAGAGAGAGTCAGTGAGAGAGAGTCAGTCAGTGAGAGAGAGTCAGTCAGTCGGTGAAAGTCAGTCAGTGAGAGAGAGTGAGAGAGTCAGTCAGTGAGTCAGTCAGTCAGTGAGTCAGTCAGTCAGTGAGAGAGTCAGTCAGGCAGTGAGAGAGAGTGAGAGAGTCAGTCAGTCAGAGAGTCAGTGAGAGTCAGTCAGTCAGTCAGTGAGAGAGTCAGTCAATGAGTGAGAGATTGAGAGAGTCAGGCAGTCAGTCAGTCGGTCTGTCAGTCAGTGAGAGAGATTGAGAGAGTCAGTCAGTGAGAGAGAGATGAGTCAGTCAGTCAGTGAGAGAGTCACTCAGTCAGTGAGAGAGAGTGAGAGTCAGTCAGTGAGAGAGTCAGTCAGTGAGAGAGTCAGTCAGTGAGAGAGTCAGTGAGAGTCAGTCATTTAGTCAGTCAGTCAGAGAGAGAGTGAGAGAGAGTGAGAGAGTCAGTCAGTGAGAGTCAGTCAGTGAGTCAGTCAGTCAACGAGAGAGAGAGTGAGAGAGTCAGTCAGAGAGTCAGTGAGAGTCAGTCAGTGAGAGAGTCAGTCAGTGAGAGTCAGTCAGTCAGTGAGAGAGTGAGAGATTGAGAGAGTGAGTTGTCAGTCAGTGAGAGAGTCAGTCAATGAGTCAGTCAGTCAGTCAGTGAGAGAGAGAGAGTGAGAGAGTCAGTCAGTCAGTGAGAGAGTGAGACAGTCAGTGAGAGAGTCAGTCAGTGAGTCAGTCAGTGAGAGAGAGAGAGTGAGAGAGTCAGTCAGTGAGTCAGTCAGTGAGAGAGTCAGTCAGTCAGTGAGAGAGTCAGTCAGTCAGTGAGAGAGTCAGTCAGTCAGAGAGAGTCAATCAGTGAGAGTCAGTGAGAGTCAGTCAGTCAGTGAGAGAGAGATTGAGAGTCATTCAGTGAGAGTCAGTCAGTCATTTAGTCAGTCAGTCAGTAAGAGAGAGTGAGAGAGTCAGTCAGTGAGAGAGTCAGTCAGTGAGTCAGTCAGTCAGTGAGAGAGAGTCAGTCAGTAAGTCAGTCAGTGAGAGAGTCAGTCAGTCAGTGAGCGCAGGTGGTGGAGGGCACAGAGAGAGGAGGTGGTGGAGGGCACAGAGAGAGGAGGTGGTGGAGGTCACAGAGAGAGGAGGTGGTGGATGTCACAGGGAGATGAGGTGGAGGGCACAGAGAGAGGAGGTGGTGGAGGGCACAGAGAGAGGAGGTGGAGGGCACAGAGAGAGGAGGTGGAGGGCACAGAGAGTGCAGGTGGTGGAAGGCACAGAGAGCGCAGGTGGTGGAGGGCACAGAGAGCGCAGGTGGTGGAGGGCACAGAGAGCGCAGGTGGTGGAGGGCACAGAGAACGCAGGTGGTGGAGGGCACAGAGAGCGGAGGTGGTGTAGGGCACAGAGAGAGGAGGTGGAGGGCACAGAGAGCGCAGGTAATGGAGGGCACAGAGGGCCTGATTCACAGAACTAACTTACGTCAAAAACGTCAACGTAAACGTAAAGTTAGTACTTTTTAGGTATTCACAGAATACACTTACTCATTTTGGTATTCACAGAATGAACTTACTCATTTCGGTATTCACAGAAGTTAGTAGTCCTAACTTTAGGACTCCTAACTTCTGTGAATACCGAAATGAGTAAGTTCATTCTGTGAATACCAAAATGAGTAAGTGTATTCTGTGAATACCTAAAAGTACTAACTTTACGTTTACGTTTTTGACGTAAGTTAGTTCTGTGAATCAGGCCCAGAGAGCGCAGGTGGTGGAGGGCACAGAGAGCGCAGGTGGTGGAGGGCACAGAGAGAGGGGGTGGTGGAGGGCAGAGAGAGAGGAGGTGGAGGGCACAGAGAGAGGAGGTGGAGGGCACAGAGAGGGCAGGTGGTGGAGGGCACAGAGAGGAGGTGGTGGAGGGCACAGAGAGAGGAGGTGGAGGGCACAGAGAGAGGAGGTGGAGGGCACAGAGAGAGGAGGTGGAGGGCACAGAGAGAGGAGGTGGAGGGCACAGAGAGAGGAGGTGGAGGGCACAGAGAGCACAGGTGGTGGAGGGCACAGAGAGCGCAGGTGGTGGAGGGCACAGAGAGCGCAGGTGGTGGAGGGCACAGAGAGAGGAGGTGGTGGAGGGCACATGGAGAGGAGGTGGTGGAGGGCACAGAGAGAGGTGGTGGAGGGCACAGAGAGCGCAGGTGGTGGAGGGCACAGAGAGCGCATGTGGTGGAGGGCACAGAGAGTGCAGGTGGTGGAGGGCACAGAGAGAGGAGGTGGTGGATGGCACAGAGAGAGGAGGTGGTGGAGGGCACAGAGAGCGCAGGTGGTGGAGGGCACAGAGAGAGAAGGTGGTGGAGGGCACAGAGAGAGGAGGTGGTGGAGGGCACAGAGAGCGCAAGTGGCCCTCCAATAATATTAAGCATCTATTTTGCATCTTCTAAAAGGAAAAGGGTCAATCTTTTCCAGATTAAATGTGTTAAAGGTTAGAGGTCAGTGCAAGCAAGCAGCATGGAACTGGGTTTAATAGTAAAAAATTATTTCAAGGGATGCTGCTCATCAAACATCTGATTTTTCAAAACATACTTGTAGAACGAAGATAAACAGTCCTTTGCGAATTGTAGTTCATTTGAATGTATTTATTCATATTAGAAAGCGTGCATTTTCAAACACATTATTCGAAATGAATGTTTTTCTCACTCTTGCCTTCAGATTTTGGCAGCGTATCTGCCTGCGCGTCCTTTGCCCACCTCTCTGGTTACCGAAGGCTCACTTTCTTAGACGTGTGACCTTGTGCACTTTGTGTTTTTGCAGTTTTTCTGTTCCAGCAGCGTCTGGCTTGTTGGAAAATGTCACTTGACACTGTTGATATTTGCGCAACTTCGCAGGTGGAAAACATTACTCCCGAAAGTTTATAAATCACCCAGCACAATGAAAACAAGATCCCCACAAGGCGCGGGAATTCCTCACGGCGCTGTGCGTGTAACCTGATCCACGAGGAGAGGAATGCAGCTGCCAGCCTGCGCGCCCCTGCTCGCTCCCGCAAGCAAAACGCTGTCGGAGTGAACATTTGGCAAAAAGGTAGGACATGCGCCCGCCTTTAGCCATTTGCAGGCTACAATAAGACAAGCATTGGCATAGCCAATAGGTCTCGCCTTTGTGGCCTTATAAGTGTTTAGCCAGAGCTATTGACTTTGCCAATGTCTTCAAGCTGTGCTGTAGATAAGTGTGGCTGCTGTGCGGCATGCTGAAAAGTTATAATAAAAAGTGTCAGAAGCATTTTTGTTACTTTATATATGACCAAGAAGGCATTATGTAAAACTGAACGACCATATTAAAAAAAGTATTTACAATAAAAAAATGTCCTCAGTTTTCTTTTGTTCTTGCAATGCTGGCAACTTGTTTCTGCCTATTGCAATGGTTGTTTGTTAAAGCTTTTTTTTTGAGGGGGCATAAACAATCGGAGGGTGAAGGTTGGGATCTAGTACCTGTATTATAACACTAGCAGCGGCCAGACGCTAGGGGAGAATCAACAGATGCCAGATTCCGAGAGCAGGCTGAGGTGGTGCTGAGTGATGCTGAGGTGGTAGTGGTGGTGGTGGTGACTGTTGCGGAGACGATGCTGAAGTGATGCTGAATGATACCCAGGTGTTGCTGAGTGATACTGCTGTGGTGCTGAGTGATGCTGTGGTGGTGCTGAGTGATATTGTCTTGGCGCTGAGTGATGCTGTGGTGGTGCTGAGTGATATTGTGGTGGTGCTGAGTGATGCTGTGGCGGCGCTGAGTGATGCTGTGGCGGCGCTGAGTGATGCTGTGGCGGCGCTCAGTGATGCTGTAGCGGCGCTGAGTGATGCTGTAGCGGCGCTGAGTGATGCTGTAGCGGCGCTGAATGATGCTGTGGCGGCGCTGAGTGATGCTGTGGTGGCCCTGAGTGATGCTGTGGTGGTGGTGAGCGATGCAGTGGTGGTGGTGGTGAGCGATGCAGTGGCGGTGCTGAGCGATGCAGTGGCGGTGCTGAGCGATGCTGTGGCGGCGCTGAGCGATGCTGTGGTGACGCTGAGCGATGCTGTGGTGGCGCTGAGTGATGCTGTGGTGCGCTGAGTGATGCTGTGGTGGCGCTGAGTGATGCTGTGGTGGCGCTGAGTGATGCTGTGGTGACGCTGAGCGATGCTGTGGTGGCGCTGAGCGATGCTGTTGTGGCGCTGAGCGATGCTGTGGTGGTGCTGAGCGATGCTGTGGTGGTGCTGAGTCATCCTGTGGTGGTGCTGAGTCATCCTGTGGTGGTGCTGAGTCATCCTGTGGTGGTGCTGAGTGATGCAGTGTTGGCCCTGAGTGATGATGTGGTGTCGCTGAGTAAAGCTATGGTGGTGCTGAGTGATGCTGTTGTGGCGCGGAGTGATGTTGTGGTGGCACGGAGTGATGTTGTGGTGGCGCTGAGTGATGCTGTTGTGGCGCTAAGTGATGCTGTGGTTGTGCTGAGTGATGCTGTGGTTGTGCTGAGTGATGCTGTGGTTGTGCTGAGTGATGCTGTGGTTGTGCTGAGTGATGCTGTGGTTGCACTGAGTGATGCTGTGGTTGCACTGAGTGATGCTGTGGTTGCACTGAGTGATGCTGTGGTTGCACTGAGTGATGCTGTGGTTGCACTGAGTGATCCTGTGATGGCGTTGAGTGATGCTGTGATGGCGTTGAGTGATGCTGTGATGGCGTTGAGTGATGCTGTGATGGCGTTGAGAGATGTTGTGTTGGTGCTGAGTGATGCTGTGCTGGCTCTGATTGATGCTGTGCTGGCTCTGATTGATGCTGTGCTGGCTCTGATTGATGCTGTGCTGGCTCTGATTGATGCTGTGGTTGCGCTGAGTGATGCTGTGGTGTTGCCGAGTGAGAGATAGAGTGAAGATATAATGCCCAATTAGAGAGGGTGGTGAGAGAGAAAGAGAGAGAAAGGGTGTACATAGAATAAAGAGTGGAGCGGGATAGAGGGAGAGAAAGAAGGGGAGAGAGAGTGAATGAAGGAGTTTGAAAGAGAAACAGATAAAGGGGTGAGAGAGAATGAAAGGCTAAAAAAGATAGAGAGGGGAGAGTTAATTAAGTAGAGAGAGAATTAGAGAGGAGAGAGAGAGAGAAGGAGAGAGACAATAAGAGTGGGGGTGTGGAGTTTAAATAGAGTGAAGAAGTGACGCAGAAAAAGTAACCTTAAATATAGCTTTGTGCTTTGCGCGAATAAATATAAAAAAAAAACAGTGAGAGACAAAAATACTGGTAATTAGGCTGTGACTCCCAATATAAAACAAATAGCGATATAAGGTGAAATCAACCCACCGAAGCAATATTTCTAACTAGACAAAAAAAGCTTGCATTTCAATGCTAATCGCTGTTGTTTTTCATGTGACTGTAGTCCAGGGCCCTCAGTTGGTAATGTGAGCTGCTGCTGCGATTGAAACATCAGAGTCCAGAGAGTTAATGAGCCATGACGAGGAAATGAGGAAGAGATAGGAAACCCAGAGGGCAGCTGCGCGTGCACGCCATCGTGAACTCAAGCTGGTCGCCAGCCGAAAGCCAGTGTTTGCACTTCCAAAACCCGCTTACTAAAACTCTCGGCCAGACCAGCGCAAGCGCTGGTGCAGGCCGAGACCTAAAAAGGACACAGGCAACAGCCAACCCAGTGCGTGGGGGGAGTCAGACCCACACATCGAAGTTTTAGGTGCTTACAAGAAACCTCGCAGAGCAGCGCATGCGCGCTGGCTCAGGCTCGACCTAAAAAGGCAGACTGCACTGCTGGACAGCTCACAAGTAAGGCTACCTCTCTTCACTGCTCATCTGCCTGACCACTGTCAACACATACTGCAGCGTGATTTGTTTCAGTTGTCTCCATGATGCTGTATCCAGTTTTTCATTATCACCTTGACTGTGTCACATTTGGCAATAGTTTGTCACAGTCGCGCCTTTGTTTGATGTTGCAATATTTTGATGCTTTCTATGTAAAAAGCCTATTACTGTCAGGAAAATCCTGAACGAAAATGTTTGCTGGCAAACTTACATATCGCACCATTTTTTGCAATATGCCAAATTTATCGAGCTTTTGAAAAACGTAAAGTAAATGCAGAAACACATATGCCTCGCTCTCGCTGTTAAATATTGTGGTCCACGTTGTGTAAACAGAGTCTATCGCTACAGACGTGAATGCTGTACAGCGAACAAGCACTGAGTGTCTGCAGCGAGGAGGCCGCGCGAGGCGGCTGCACCAGCAGATGAGTTTCCACTTAGCAACAGATTCGGGACTGATGTTTATTCAGGGGATCACCAAGGCAGGCAGAGTGTTCCACCGGGGACAAGCTGTGCAGCTGAACAGTAACTGCAGAAGAAATAAGTCACTACCACTCAAGGCCACAGAAAAATTCACTTCATCGTGCGAGTGCAAGGAGGGATTTTAAAATACACACTATGGGCGATGTGTTTGGATGTCAGTTGAATGGTAGCACGGTTAAACTATATATACACCCAGACCAGAGCTTAAAGAATCGTGCCTCTTCATTCTTTTAAAATAGTGTGTTCAGTTTTTAGGCCTGGCTTTAAATTCTTTAAAATGCATATAGAGTGAGATTTGGCTCCACCCAGAGGAGTATGTTCGTTTACCTCATGCTATTTGACTATCTAATGTATCATTCCGCCTTCCAATAAGCGCCTCGTTTGGAATGAATAAGGGATTATTTTTCATCTTGAAAGAACACTCAAACATCATGCTGTTTGTCACATTGAATTCTATATGTCCTATACACATTCTGTACAGAAACAGGGTAACGAGGTTTCCCGGATTGAAGAAAATAGTTCTAGTTTTTTCAAAATTTGTCCCAACAAATTTCATTACATTTAGCACATATTTCAGTTTTCAAAGCAGGTTGAATAAACAAAGAGGGAGGCACCTTTTCATGTGTTACAGTGCAGAATTAAGTTAGTAGCCCAATACAAAACGCAATTTAGTAAACACTGATGAGACTGTGTAAAAATTGCATTTAACGCACCTAAATGCCTCATTCTCCGTGTTTTCTAAGTATATTAACATTATCAATCGTCATTCTGTGCCCCTCACTCGATGCAAAACTGTAGTCTCACTTCTGCAATTGAGGAATGTCTCAGTTTTTGGTTTTAACAATCTGGTCATCCTATACACAATGATTTCTTTGTTGCAACCTATTTCCCAGCAATACAAAGCCAAAAGGGCAGGCTTTATGTGATGAGCAGCACTGGTGCATGCAACGCATGTGAATAGGATGTGTGAATGCTTGTATTAACATGCGTTGGCAAAGGAAAGCCAGACCTACTGGCTTTGACAATGTTTGTTCTACCCAGACACTACTCTTCACTTTGCCTCAATTGCATATCCATCCAATAAACGTGAGAGTCCTGAAAAACTTACTAGAACGTTATGCGCTTCACTTAACATAAGAAGCAAAGAAGCCTTGCACACACCATAGTTCACCACGTAGCCAAGACTTCCATTATGGAAGTTGAGAAATCCTGCTCCTCGTAGCCCTTTCACTGCCCCTATGACGTATAAATGTCATACAACGCGTTGAAAGCCTTTTAAAACCCTACACCAACATCAATGTAGCACTATAAAAATACAGTTATTGAATCGACTTCACTAAAGACAGCAACATTATGCCTGAGTTCACTGGCTATCTCGCAGCAGCATTAATATGCATTGCTATCTAGAGGCTTTAAATAACATTACACGCTCAAGATTTACAGTGCATGCTGGCCTTCACAGTCAGGTGGTAACAAAATATGCCACATTAAGTAGCATCTGTTAGGACTATAATAAAAGTCAGTTTGCGGATAAATCCTAATAATATTGCATTAATTAGATGAGCACATTATCTCACATCCATATTCCAATGTCATACCTTGTACCTTTTCAGTTTCAGGGCACAGATAAAACAGTATATATGGCCAAAGTTCAACAGCAAGATGTGTCGTGTTATCGCCCTCGTCCATTTCATAAAGTATCATGAATACCGACCACTGAGCTCCACAACAACAAAAAACCACAAAAACACAAAAAAAACAGGAAAACGTTCATGAGAGATGTTTGTGTGCTACAGTTATTTATATGTTTTCAGAACTGTGTAGGCAAATTCCTTTGCCTATTGCTACAGATGGAGCCATGGTGAAATGTGGTGGGCTCAAAGAGACTTTACGAAAGCAGGTTTGCTTTCACTGCATTAATCCAAAGTCTCAGACTGGGGGGATGTATCTGTATGGAGGAGAGGAAAAACTCAGGTGGATGGTGCATCCTTCACAAAAATGATGATCAGAATCCATATGGCTAGCTATTGAGGCCCACCTACTAACTGTTGGACTACAGTCTATGAAAACACTATCATCTCTTGTGGCGCATGACCACTTTTTGAATCTGCTTCAGGCCACATCCCAAACATTGCCCTGTAGTTCCCAGGCAGAAATTAATTGCATTATGAATATGTAATTTTGTAATCCAAGAATGGAGAGCGTTTTGCTATATAAGCATACTCAATATTTTGTAGGCTGTCTCCTTTTTTTCTTTTACAATTTCTTTAGTCGGCTTGTAAAAATGTTATAAGTAAAACAATGGAAAAACATCCAACTGTTTTGAAGACTATTAACAACAGAACATCCTAAAACTATAGTAAGTATATTTATCATTCTCATGCCCACAAACAAACAGGCAGAAACATTCAAATCCACTGAATGTTTGCGAACACTCAGGTGTGCTTAAACGAGTGCAAATACTAACACCTGGTTTAAGTATTCTGAACCACCCACATGTATGTGTGACATGTTCTCTAACTGCAATACTTTGCACATTGTATTGAAATGCCCTCTTTACAAATTTCTACGGCATAAGTTTTTAAAACCTCTTTTTTTAACTTTGAACTTTTATCAGACCTGGCCTGCCATTTTATATCTACAATTTTTAGCTATGCATAAAGTTTGTTTTAATGTGTCAAAGGTTCTTATGGGGGTTTATAGTGCTGCACGTTAGAGAATGATTTGGGGGTTTATTGTCTTTTGATGTCCTCTATACTAGTTTCAGTATGTCATTTTATCGTATTTCTTTTATGTATAATCATGTTGGACCTTTTTATTACGTTTAGCTTGTATGATTTTATCATATAAAATCGAATAAAGTAAATATTGATAAGGCGATTGAGTGCAAATACGGTCAGTTAGTGCTTCTGTGCTCCAGGGGTGGGACAAACGCAAGAGGAGGAAGGAAAGATCATACAAACTAATTAATAAAAAGCAAGCGAGAGTGACAGCAGAGCAAAATAAGGAGAAGCAATGGGCGGGTTCTAAGCCCAATGTAAGTTGACAACAGCTCTTTTCGCCAACAAACAGCTTACGCTGTCTGGTAGGTAAGACCTCAAAATGTGGACTTAAAAATGGTGAATAATCTTGGTACAACAATAGCATGATTGAGTTGAAAAGATAACAACAGTAATTACAACTGAATATAGATGCAAAATGGGAGATACAAAAACAATTGGAAAATGATAAATGAAGCTGTGGAGTCAAATATGATTACCAAAAAATGAAGAAAAAAAATCTATTGCAAGCTGAAGGATCAACACCAGTACTATATGAGGTAACAAAAATACATAAGACACTGAGACTACCCCATTAAAACCAAGAGTAGTGAAGCAGAAATCCCACTTTGTGCCTTTGGTAACATACTTGGACGTGCACCTCAAACAACTTTTAATATATCTATCTACAATAATTAAAGAGATAACACATATACTCATGAAGCTTGAGAAAGTACACTGTGAAACAATTGGCATCATTTTTACATGTGTTGAGACAAATCTTTTTGGGAATATCGCTTATGAAGAAGGAAAGGATGACGTTGAACAATTAATCTTTGAAAATGAGCACAATCGGGAGAAAGGTATAGTCCTCCATCTATTCTTGCATCTAATTCTGTATCACTTGCTTTTCAAACCTGATAATAAGTTCTACCAACAGACTGTTGGAGTTCAATGGACAGCAATATGGCACCGACCTACACAAAGATTTATATGCATAAAACTGAACAAGAGAATATTTTACAAAAGAAGATTGAAGGATCACATCGTCATTTGGTTGAGCAACACTGATGACATACTGGCCATGCAGAGAGGAATTAGCAATATTTAGAAGATATTTAAATTAGCTCCGTGATACAATCCAATTTAATTTGAACACATGAGGACCAGACATCTTTTCTTGATACGAAGATTAGACTAAGCAAACAAAAATTGTTATCGACTTGCATGTTAAAGATACAGATATAAAAGGCATTCTTCTACATGACATGCTAGCAGTTTCCACCCATGACATCTGATTGACGCTGTTTAGTCAATTCTTACGCCCTCAAAAAAAGTATTACTGATGTACATACATGTAACTTGAGAGAAAAAGAAATGCATGGGAAATTGTTAAGAAGAGGATACCAAAAATTTACCCAGGAGGAAGCAATGAGGAAAATGAATAATATAAGTAGAATGGAAGTAGTGATTGTGAAACAAAACAAGAAAGTGGAAAAAGTATGAGAATGATACTGCCATATGCAAGACAAAGAAATGAGATAGTAAAATCGCCCAGAAACACAAGAACATTATCAACAATTAATAAACTGACAGAACTGCGATTAAGAAACCATTGATGGTGTGTACTAAGAAATGGAACCTGAACCAGACATTGGTCGAAGTCGATACAACAAAAACACAAAAGCAGGGCTATATGGGAACAATAAAAAATAACCTTCCCTTGTTCACAATACACCCAACTGTAATAATTACCAAAAGGGACTACATACACCATCTGACTGTGGGGGAAAATATTCCTTTTGGGGAAAAAGATTCATTTTGGGAAAAAGGTTGCTTTAAAATATTATACAACCTGTGAAACATCAAACGTAATCTATATTCTAAAATGGCCATATTGTTAAGTGAATGTAGAGAACACACTGAGATCAATGAGGGTAAAATTAACGAAACATAAATCTAACATCAGGAATACAAAAATCATATCAAGGGTGGCAAGACATTTTATGGAAATGTAACCTGACGACTCACAGAGTAGATACTAGATCTGTGAAGTGGTAGAAATAGCCACAGCGGAGGGGATATGCATAAGAAGCTTCCGAAAAGAGAGGTGTGGTGTATTAAATTTTTACAATCAGTGTGTCCGAAAGGACTGAATGAAACGGAGTCAATCACATGTATTTTGCAAATTATGTTGCTTACATGTTTTTGAGGGAGGTTATTTGGGGATCCTTCAACAGTATTGCAGAGAGACATGATTAATCTATACGGAAGAAAGAGGTAGGGAGTCTCATGATTGAGTTTTGAATCCAATGATGGGGGCGCAGATGTGACATTTTTGCTGGTAACAGAAGTGTGTGTGTAGACTCAGGAAAAAAAGCTGTGGGTGCTGCCTTATGTCAACGTTTCCCACCAGAATGGTAGGAAAACCATGACTTTCATGGGAAACTTACGTTTAGAACTAGGTTGAGTGATGCAATACTTGCATGCATTTATTAATTTGGGGTTTCGGAATGTATATATATCACCCCTGAAGATGGGACAGTAGTTCTCACATGCGATAGGTTGTTGGCTTAAATGATGTTCTTCACGTTGAATGGTGATTGAGAATGTTTTTAAAGTGATGGACCACAATTGGAAAACCACAATACTTGAAAAGTATTAAATGAAATGAATCAATTTTAATGAATTAAAGAGTAACTAAAGTGAACCATTTGCAACACGAGTGGTCTCTTTGTACCGATAATCACCTTTTACGAGTTAAAGCAGGCTCCATAAAGGTCAGCTGAATAAACCTGAGGTGCATAAACTGTGAACCTCTTAACATGTTTAACAAGCGGCACATACATACTAGTAATCGTAAAAACTTGAAAAAAGAAGACTTTTTAAAAAGAAATAAAGGAAAACCACACAAGCCAGCAAACACGCACTACCAATAATATTGGAAACAAAAAATATATCGCCCTGAGGAAGGGGGCACACATAATTTATATGGGATGTACAATGGGGCTCAGTTTATGCGGAAGGTTGTACATATGTAAATTTACATCACCTGAAAATTTCACAGACTTTTAGCTTGGAAATACCAGTAATTGTAAAAATACATGAACTAAAGCCACAATGAGCGAAAGAAGGAAATAAGTGAATTCTACACGTTGGTTGTTTGTTAGGAAGGTACAAGGTGTACTGTGAGCATAAGAGAGGAAGGTCCTCATCACATATTTTGTGTGTATCTGGATTTTGGCACAAATAACAGTTGGTAGCCAAATCAGGATTAGGAGCAGTATGTAGAAAAACATGTAAACCGGGGATTTTCTCAAGGTGCATTTGGCTAGTAAGACACAGGTGGCATTTATCTGATAAAGTGCTTAGATTGAAGGAAAACTCTGCAGAAAACCTATCGCAAACTTTGCTTTCCTCGATTTTGATCATTCCCAGAGTCAAAACTCGTAATGATATAGTAATACCGCACTCCAATAACTACCACTCCAGGCTTTATTGGTAATTACGAGAGCAGTAGTACAGCATCAGATTAAAGCGAGTCTCGTAATGGACCACTCTAAAGGATAACAGGAGAAACCTGTGATAGATGGGGTGGAAAGAAAATAAAGGGACTGGAAATGGGTGAGGAGAATAACAAAATGGTTTTTTTTTCAATGGAAACCTGAAGTGTGCTGAGTGGACAGGCTTGAAGGGAACGACAGAGAAGCAGTGTGAGAACATAAGAGAAACTCTGAGATAGAACAACTGGGTCAGAGTAAAATATTGGAATTAAATTGGGCAATTTAAATACAGGATTAAAAAACATTCATTTTGTAAATGGCTGGATAATTTTTAAAAAGTAATACAAATGGTGAGCCAAAAGGTTTTTACCTTTCCCTCTCCTAAAATAAAACTGCCGCATTTTATCATTTTTTCATCAATAAAATCATATGTTTGCATTAAAGAGAACTACAGCAGCGCAGCCATCTTGGTACAGTATTTATGACATATGTAGCTTTTCGTAGCTTACATGACAGCCTAAAGCACAAGTCTCTAAACGGTCTTCTTATTAACAACGAACATCCCAAAGCACGTTTTATAATCCCACTTTTGGGACTTCTGTCATTTTGAAGTCAAGGCAACAGACGGTACCGAGGCTTTCCGAGCAATGGAGAGATTACATTTCTGTAAGGACATTTTCCCTCTCAGTCGCTCAGACATCTAGCAGCGTGTCTCTGTTCCAGGGACTGCGGCCTACCACCCCCACAATGGCTGCCACATTGTGCTTAAAACATGACGATGCCCCACTTGTCTCGTGGCTGTTTAGTATTAACACATGGCTCGCCCACTCACAATGCAGCACTGTTTTCCTTTTCCCTGCAGAAGAAGAAATATTAGAAATGGTAGTGTGATACACACCCCGATGTAGAGGACTCATTGCAAGACAACAAATAATGCGAAAGGCCCTAAATGTTTAGAAGGTTTCGTTTTCACTCTCTTCTCTGGAATGCCGATAAAAGCCATCCTTACCTTATAATCAGGAAATGTGAACCGACTTTGCTTTGCACGCCTATGCATCTTGGCATCTTCTCCAGCCGGGAATCAATGTCATGGCGTGGCCTGGAGCCAGTAATGGACCAGCCGACTGATGCTAAGGAGGAGCACAGGCAGCAGCGTGATTCATAGTACCAATGACTCACAGCAGATGCAGACCTGAAGGAACAAATGGAGTCCCACGGCTTTCTACAAGCACGCGCTCACACGATCAAGCGCACGCGCACAAAGACACGCTATTTCCATTACGTTACTTTAATACATACCAAAGATTTTCACAAACTAGTGCCGAGTACACATTATATAATGACGTTTGTTTTCGTTCAATATCCAGTGTTTTCAAATACTTTGCACCCCACCCTGTAATCTATCATTGCACTTTTGAAGAAATAAAAAATAAAAAAAGTATCTATAAAAAAAATCAAGGCTCCGTGGAGCTGAAACGCCTCATGGGGAAATAAACTTTAGTTTCACTACTACTCCTGAGTGCTCACATGTTCCTGTTAGGGCGTGTTCGTAATGATATAGGTTCTGAATTTACACGGACAAAGCCATAGAGATTCAGCTGTTAGAGTTATTTCAAGTAACTATAACTCGAGCCCTCACCATGCACAGCTAGTTACCCCACATATTACATCATTGATGACATCTTCTATAGCATTATTGATATTATCACTGCAACATTTACAATACAATTATTGATGAGAAAACTCTGCATGGCGAGGGTGCGAGTTATAGTTACTTGAAATAACTTGTGCCCCGCCATGCACTGCTTATGACCTCACATATATTACATCACTAATGACATGCTCTATGACCAAATTTATGACGTCACTGATGACATCTTAAATTACATCATCAATGACATCATTGAAGACATCATCCAATGAATGTGTTAGTTTGTTTTATAGTTTACATAGTGGTGGGTAACTACTATATTACTTTTCTACCTAATTTTGTACAGCCTGTATACAGCTAATGGGTGTAGGTGCTTGCAAAATGCATGTGCTTCTAATGCATCATAGGTGTGTAGAGATAATCAACATGTTATAAATCTTTGTATTGAAAAGTAACTGTGTGTGCAGATGACAGTTGATGACTTGTGTCTAGTATGCTCCACACAAGTTTTTGGTACTGCAGAAAAAGTTTCCAACAGGGCAAAGATTCTACGTAGTAAAAATTAAGTATTGTAAGCAGCTTTGAGTTATTAGACAGAATCGTATCAAAATGACAATTTCTACATAACATAGAAGACTGTGTACAGCAGGTACTAACCAATGTACACTTGCTTAACTTGGTTCAGAACATGGGCTATCAGTTAAGTTTTCACCACAGTATGAAGGCAGCAGGCAGTATGATCTTTAGCACCTTCAGACCTTGGCTATTTTAAACAAATAATTAGGCCTGGGCGGTGAACTCCGCTCCGTTCACAGAGTTTTCCACGCTCCGCGGACCATGGGGAGTTCTGAAAAACTCCGCTCCGTTTAATCATTTTTATTTTATAATTATATTTATATTTTTTGTGTGCAGTATTTGTTTTTTTTTTTATTGGTTAAATATATAATTTTCCTTTAGCATTCTTGGTCATTTAAATAAAATCATTTAAATTTTAGTTTGTGTTTAGTAAATTCATTAATTACTGTAAACATTTTCATGTTTTACATCTAAGTTAAATGTATTTGTATTGTTAATTTATATTTTTTTAATAATTTTGGAAAGTCTTTATTTAATTCTTTATGTGTTTTTTATAAGATGGTAAATTTTTCATTGTTATTTACTTAATTTATGAATTTTTTAGCAAAATTAAAAGTTTGGCTTAATATTTGATTCAGTATAATTAATAAGTGTTCTTAACAGTGTTTCCATTTAATTTATATATTTTTTAATTATTGAAATTGCTTTTTAGTTTTTAATTTTAATAGTGTTTTTCATAAATATGGTTTTATTGGATTAGAAATATTTTATTTATATTTTATAAGGCTTTGGAATTTTAAATATATGGTTTAGATAGGAGTGGGAGAAGTGAATCTGTATCCCTCAAGTTCAGCGCTTTCCCCACTTTGCTTTAGAATAGGGTTGGAATAGTAAATCTATCCCACTTAAAGTCCATCACGTTCCCCAATGTGGCTTACATTGAAGCAGGAATCTACCCGTTCAAACTCAATCAAGCAATCAATCAATCAATCAGGGAATTCTAAGCGCACTACTCACCCGTGAGGGTCTCAAGGCGCTGAGGGGTGGTCCACAGATCTGTTTAGCCGAAGAGCCAGGTCTTGAGGGTCTTCCTGAAGGTGTTCAGGGAGGGGGCGTGTCTGATGTCTGCCGGTAGCTCGTTCCAGGTCTTGGCTGCAATGTGAGAGAAGGATCTACCGCCTGCTCTGGCTCTGTGGATGCGCGGGGTTTCGGCCAGTGCGAGGTTGGAAGATCGGAGGTTTCTTTTGGGTACGTGGAAGTTGATTCTGTCGTTGAGGTATCTGGGTCCGTTGTTGTGTAGGCATTTGTAGGCATGAGTGAGAATTTTGAAAGTGACTCTTTTCTCCACGGGGAGCCAGTGGAGACTTCGTAGGTGTTGGCTGATGTGTTCGTGTCGGGGGATGCCGAGGACGAGTCTGGCAGCGGTGTTCTGTATTGTCAGGAGTTTGCGGAGTAGGGACTTGTTGATGCCGGCGTAGAGTGCGTTTCCATAGCCCAGTCTGCTGGTGATGAGTGCGTGGGTGACTGTCTTCCTTGACTCAGGGGGGATCCACTTGAAGGTCTTGCGGAGGATGCAGAGGGTGTTGAAGCAGCTGGAGGTGACGGCGTTGACCTGTCGGTTCATGGTGAGTGATGAGTCGAGTACGATGCCGAGGTTCTTGGCGTGGTCTGAGGGGGTAGGTGGGCTTCCGAGGGCGGTCGGCCACCAGGTGCTGTCCCATGCAGAAGGGGTGGTGCCGAGGACGAGGACTTCTGTCTTCTCGGCGTTGAGCTTCAGGCAGCTGTTGGTCATCCAGACTGCGACGTCTTGCATTCCTTTCTGGAAGTTGAGTTTGGCAGTGGTGGGGTCTTTGGTGAGGGAGAGGATGAGCTGGGTGTCGTCGGCGTAGGATACGATGTTGAGGCCGTGTTGTCGGACGATGGCTGCGAGGGGGCCATGTAGATGTTGAAGAGGGTGGGGCTCAGTGATGAACCCTGTGGGACTCTGCAGGTGATTTTCGTGGGGTCGGAGAGGAAGGGTGGGAGTCTGATCCTTTGGCTTCTTCCGGTGAGGAATGATCGGATCCAGTCCAGGGCTGTTCCTTGTATGCTCATGCGTCGTGTAGTCTGGCGACTAGTGTGCGGTGGGAGACGGTGTCGAAGGCCGCTGATAGGTCGAGTAGGATAAGGGCTGCGGAGTGGCCTTGGTCCAGGAGGGTGCGGATGTCGTCTGTGGCGGCGAGTAGGGCTGTCTCTGTGCTGTGGTTGCTTCGGAATCCGGATTGGGACGGGTCGAGGACAGCGTTCTCTTCAATGAATCATGTCAGTTTCCTGTTGACTGTTTTCTCAGCAACTTTGGCTGCGAAGGGGAGGAGCGAGATGGGCCGATAGTTCTTGAGGTCGGTGGGGTCAGCTGTGGGCTTCTTGAGCTGGGGTCTGACTTCTGCGCGCTTCCAGTCATCTGGGAAGGTGCCTGTTTTGAAGGTGGTGATGATGGTGTGTTGTAGTTCGGGTGCGATGGCAGCTGCGGCTCTGTGGTAGATATGAGGGGGCAGGGGTCGGTGGGGGCCCCCCGAGTGGATGCTTTTCATGGTCGAGGCGGTGTCTTCGGCCGTGATCGGTGTCCAGTTGGCGATGGTGGGCTGGCTGGTGTTTCTGGGGGCGGAGGGCCGTCTGTGGCGCCTGGTGGATGGTCGATGAAGTTGTCGTAGAGGTTTTTGATCTTGAGGTGGAAATAGGTTCCAAGCTTGTCGCAGAGGTCTTGGGATGGGGTGATGTCTGTGGCTTCGCTGCGTGGGTTGGTGAATTCCTGATTGACACTGAAAAGTTCCTTGGAGTTGGTGGAGTTGGCCAGGATTTTGTTGTGGATGAAGTTCCTCTTGGTGGCTCTGATCTGGTTGTGGTAGTCCGTCATGGCGTCCTTGTAGGTGGTGTGGTTTTCGGTTGTCTTGGTGTTTCTCCAGTTCTTCTCCAGGCGTCTGGCTTCTTGGAGAGCGGTGGTGAACCAGGCGGCTTTCCTGGGGCGTTGTCTGTCGGGGTTGCGTAGCGGGGCGAGCTCGTCTGCGCAGTTGAAGATCCAGGTGTGGAGTTCTCTGGCTGCGTCATTTGCGTCGGGTGCCCAGGTGTGGTTGTCTCGGGTGAGGGTGGAGTTAAGTTGCTCGTCGGTAACTTTGCTCCAGTTCCTTCGAGGTGGGCGTGGGGCTGGTTTGGGTGCCTTGGGTTTGTTGGTGGCGAAGTGTACGCAGTGGTGGTCGGTCCATGGCGGCTGCGTTGTGTGGCTGATTTGGACGCGGTTTCCTGCCGCGAAGATGGGGTCGAGGGTGTGTCCTGCTCTGTGGGTCAGTGTGTTGACGAGTTGTTTAAGTCCGATGCTGGTGAGGTTGTCACGAAGGATAGTGGAGTTGGGGGTCGCTGGGGTTGTCGAGGTGGAAGTTCAGGTCTCCAATGAGTATGTAGTTTGCTGAGGCGATGGCGTGGGGTGCGATGAAGTCGGTGATGGTGGTGGTGAAGGGTGTTCGGGGGCCGGGGGGTCTGTAGATGAGGGTTCCTCGGAGTGTGGCTTTGGGGGTGGTCTGGATCTGGAAGTGCAGGTGTTCGGCGGAGGGGAAGGTTTCGCTGGTGGTGGTGAGGCGGAGGGTGCTCTTGTGGGCGATGGCGAGGCCCCCTCCTGGGTGTTTGTGGCGGTCTTTCCTCTGGATCTTGTATCCGTCTGGGATGGCGGTGCTGATGTTGGGGGCGGAGGATGCGTTGGTCCAGGTCTCTGTGAAGAAGGTGATGTCGGGTGAGAGAGAGCCGAGTAGGTTCCAGATTTCCATGGAGTGTTTGTGTACGGAGCGTACGTTGAGGAGGATGCATTTTAGGGTGTCGCCGGTGCTGGCGTCGGCGGTGTTGGAGGCCGGGGTGGCGGTGAGGGTCTGGCGGCAGTGGAGGCAGGAGAACTGGCCGTGGGTCGTGTTCGACAAGGCCTGTTGGCATTCTCTAAGTCTTCCAGGGTTGAGTGCGAGGAGGGTGGTGGTGTCGTAGCGATGGGTAGTGGGAGGTCCAGGGTTGCTGGCGCTGGCCGCGGTCGGGTCACGGACGGGCGCAGACGGGCTTGCCTTTGGCGCGCCGGCTGCGCGTGACCACACAGCGGCCGCCATTAAGTAGGGGAGGTGGGAGGGAGGAGAGGCTGGGAGGCGGGAGCGGGGGAATTCCGGAGGAAAATTCCGGGGAGGAATTCCGGGGGAGAATTCCGGGGGAGAATTCCGGGGGAGAATTCCGGGGGGGAGGGGCCTCAGGGGCAGCAGCGGCGAAAGGAACAGGCAGGCACGAGAAAATAAAAACAGTGGTGGAATTAGAGCAAGACACAGATGGGCACAATAACAGTGGCACAACAGGGAAAAATTAGGAGAAAAAAAACGACTGAGAAAGGTTACGGTGGTTGCAGGCAGTCTGGTCCCAGTTGGAGCGGGCATCAGGCGCAGGAGCGGGCAGCAGCCTCGAACCTCCCAAGGAGGAGGTCAGGGTCTGGAGGCAAGAGACGGCACAGCGGAGCTGCGGGGAGAGAGTGGACCTAGACCGAGGGTCCAACGCTATCCCTAATGTGGCTCAGATTGGAGTGGGAATAGTAAATCTATCCCCTCAAACTTCAGCGCTTTCCCCAATGTGGTTTAGATTAGAGTGGGAATAGTAAATATACCCCTAATAGCCTTACGTTTTCTGAATCGGACTTTGATCTGAGTAGTAATAGTAAATTTACCTCTCACAGTCCTTTTTCCCCAATGTGGCTTAGATTGGAATGGGAATAATACATTTCTTCCCCTCAAAGTCTAACACTTTCCAAAATGTGGCTTAGATTGAAGTGGGAATAGTAACCATTTCATGTTTACAATTTTCTACAATGAATTTTAGTTTGGGGGTTTGAAAAATTTTGTTTACAGTCTTGTATGCTGATCACTTAGCTGTGTGTGTTTTATTTCGAGTTAGGAAGATATATTGTTTTTTGAACATTGTTAATATTTTTGTTTGCAAGTTTATAGGTTAAAGTAGTGCTTATATATAAATATATTATTTTTAATAACCTGATTTGCATTACATTCTAGGTTATCAAATGAAAAATTAAGAATGACACTGTTTTTGTAAGAAAAGTTTAATTTTTACATGTTGAAATTTCAGTTACATATACAATTGTGTTTATTTTTTTAATATAAATTTTACATTTGTATTTTAAAAAATGTTTTTATACATTTTTCTCATTAATGCCATTCACATTTGTCAGCATAAACATTTTAAAGTCATAAATCTTATAAAAATCTGTAACACTTTTTAAACAAATGTTGACAATCATAGATTTTTATATAGATAAGTTTATCTCATATACTTTTTTCAAATGTATACTTATAACATACATAACATTTAGGGGCCGATTACGATGCGGCCCGTAAAAGGGCCACATCATACTGGGCCGCGCAGTTTACTTTCCGACCACCTCATTATCATGGAGGCGGTTGGAAAGTAAACCAGCCGGTCATTCCAGCTGGCTTCTGACAGGCTCAGAGATCCCGTTGGCCAGTCGGAATCCGGACAGTAATCTCAAGGGCGGGCCTTTCAGCCCTTGAGATTACGGTGCACGGTTTCCAACATGGTTTCCATGCTGGCCTGTCCGACATGGAAACCATGTTGGAAAGCGTGTTTGAGGGCCCACAGCAGGGCCCCCTTTGGTGCACGGCCTCCGGGTGGAGGCCGAAGGGGTCACCTATGGTGTCCCCCTGTTGATCCCTGCACCTCCCTTTTCTCAATGGGAGCTTGTGTTACGGACGGTTTACAGCTGTAACACGAGCTCCCATTGAGAAAAGGGAGCATGCAACCGAACAGTGTTCGGTTGCATTGCAATGGGCTGGTCGGGACCACCGACCGGGTGTCGGTCAGTCCCAGGACCGAGTCGGTGCTTCTGCCCGTCATCGAAATCAGCCCCTTAATGTATACTTTGTATATCCAGACATATTGTAAACATTTTGAAAGGTACTAGAAGTTATTTTTTATTGGTTTTTTTAACATATGTTTTATATACTTTAGCATTTCTGGTACATTTACATATTTTAACATTGAAATTATTTTTTACAATAGATTAATATAGCAAAATTGCATTGCGGGGGTGTAAGTTATAGTTGGCTCAGCTAACTATAACTGCTGAATTTCACTGGTTTGTACGAGTGAAATCAGAGCCTAACTATAACATCCTGTAACCTTTGTTTGTTTCATTGAATTTCTACGTTTTTTTAATTCTATTTCCTAACTATAACGTCCCTGTAACCTTTGCTTTTTTTAAGTGAATTTCTTAGGATTTTTTAAATTTTTATTTCCTAACTGTAACCACTAACCTTTGACAGTGAGTGTATGAGTGTGTGCATAAGTGTCTCAGTAGGTCTGTGAGTGAGTGTGAGAGTGTCTGAGTGGGTCTGTCAGTGGGTGCATGAGTCTCTGAGTGGGTCTGTGAGTGGGTACGTGAGTGCCTGAATGGGTCTGTGAGAGGGTTCACGAGTCTTTGAGTGGGTTTGTGAGTGGGTGTATGAGTGTCTCATTGGGTCTCTGAATGGGTGTGTGAGTCTCTGAGTGGGTGTGCGAGTGTCTGAGTGCTCTGTGTTGCCCTCTTCTGCTCTGTTATGCCATTTCTGCTTGTTTTTCTGCCCTCTGGTCTGCCTTTCCTCTCATTTCTGTCATTGGGTGTGCGAGTGCCTGAGTGGGTCTGTGAGTGGGTGCGTGAGTCTGAGCGGGTCTGTGAATGGGTGCATGAGTGTCTGAGTGGGTCTGTGAATGGGTGCCTGAGTGTCCAAGTGGGCCTGTGAGAGGGTGTGTGAGTCTCTGAGTGGGTGTGTGTGTGTCCGAGTGCTCTCTGTTTTGCCCTCTTCTGCTCTGTTTTGCCTTTTCTGCTGGTTTTCCTGCCCTGATCTCTCTTTCCTGCTTGTTTTCCTGCCCTCTATTTTGTCCTCTTCTACTTGTTTTGCCTTTCCTGCTTGTTTTTCTAGTCTCTGTTTTTCTGCCCTCTGTTTTGCCTTTTCTGCCCTTTGCTTTCCCTCTAAAATGGGGGAGGGGGCCACTGTAATTTCAATAGGGGAGGAAGTCTGTGTGCCCCCCCAATCCAGGCCATTCCCTGGGGCCACCATAATTCAATGAGGGAGGGGGGCCGAGCGGCCCCCTTCCCGGGCCGATATCGGTCCCGGGGACTCCATCTAATGGGGGCCGGCCACATCTGAATTGGGGAGAGGCCGTGCAGACCCACCCCGGACCGGTTCTGCCCCAGGGACTCCATCCCCCGGGGCCCGGCCACATCTGAATTGGGAAGGCCGAGCAGCTCCCTTTCCGGGCCGATTTCAGCCCCAGGTACCCCATACTCTGGGGCCCGGCCATGTTTCCCTGGGTGGCATGGAGCCTACCCAGGGCATTCCAGTGTGCTTCGGGACCGCAAGGGTAGCCTCAAAGCCCTTGTGGTCCCAGCCGGCTCCTCGCCTCCTGCGGGAGCAGGCATTGCTATAGCACACAGGGAGCTGCTGAAAATGCAGCTCCATGTGTGTAAGAGCAATAGTTTAATCTCTTTCCATGCCCACATGTCTGCGGGTAGGGTAGGGAGGGAAAGAGCTGAAACCTTCGCTTCCAGCGGGGCAAGAGCACTTTGACAGCTCCTGTCCACTGGAACCAGACTGTTTGCTTTTGCTTGGCGGAAGTTGTCAGCTCCTGCCAAGCAAACACAAACAGCTATGTCCCGGGGCCCAGGGGAACCCGCACGGCCTTCTCACATTAACTTCAGCATAAGCCCCGGGGAGGTGGTGGTCCACGGGGCATAAAAATGTCCATTGAGGAGGGCCACGTTCACCCCCTCATTTCATTTAATAAAGGAGGCTGACATCAGGACCTGGCCCACCAGGGGGCTTAATTAAAAACAAGTACGGAAGATCAAGCTTTTTTTCTCACTTTTGCAACGAATTTGTAGCAATTTTGCGCCAATCTTTTTTTTTTTTTTAAGTGCTTTTTTGTCCTGACGGGGGTCCCTCTAGGGCCCCAAGCCCAGATCTAAGGGCTCAGGGTATTCGTACACTGTCCCCTTTTCTTTTTTTCAAATTTATTTGGGAACTCAACTGAAGCGGAGTCCCAAGATGGCTGTCAACACTTCCTGTCTGAAGTGTTGGCAGCCAATCAGAGCTCTGCAGATCTCTGCACGAGCTCGTTATTGTTCGCGAAGGCTTCACGATCGTAGATATACAAATTTGGATTTTCTTTAATTTCTCACAAACTACTGAACAGATTTACACCATATAACTAAAAGTGTGACCTGCGTAACCAAATCTACCTTTCTGCCAAATTTGGTTTAATTACGTCCCACAGTTCGGGCTGTAGTCTTGTTCAAAGCTTCAATGGGAATTAACATAGAAAAACTCACTATTTTTGACCCCCTCCCCCTTTTCTCGGCCCCCGCTTGACGGATAACCCCGAAACTTTCCATGCGGAACAAGAATCAATGTCACACTTTTTTGGGAATATTTTGTGAAGATGCATCAAACGGCGCCAAAGATATAGGTAAGTCAAAAAACGCTTTTCCTATGGAAACATGGTCTCAACTATAACTACCTACTGGCAATATATATTTTTTACTCTCGCAAATGGGAATTGTGAATGCAGAAATTCTGCCAACATATCTGAAGTTGGGGCAAGTTTGAGGGTGTTTTAGGGAGGTATTTTTTTGCAAAATCAGGTTACCAGCTCATAGTTTTGTGGTTATTTCAATACTCGTTGCACATACTTTTTCAAGTTGGAAATGTACACACACAAATGCATTCCCGTCAAAGGCAGGAATAACAGCATTTCTAGGGGAAGAATGGAGTGGGACCACCCCCAAAAATATTGGGGTGTTGGGGGAGGGGTTCCTTCTTTTGTGAAAATATTCTCCATTTTGTGTAACTGACAAAACAGATACATGTGCAAGAGCAGATTTGTGTTAACTTTGCACGATATGAATTTCCACCTGATGGAAATTCAGCATCCGTAAAAGCTAAGCATGGAAAACTACAACTGTAATATTTTTCCAAGAATACTCCTGGAATTCTTGATAATTTAATGAACATCAGGACGTAGTCCTAAAGCCAAGACTACTTGAGAATGTTTATCACTTTCCTAGCATATCCTTCCTGAATCGCTCCCAATAATTTGAAGGGAAGAAGTGACTCATTCATACTCCTTCACTATCAGTCTGCCACATCTTACATTGAAGAAAGAAAATTAGCACAAAAAAGCGTACATTTATCATTTGATCAATTTATGCGCCATAATCAACCTTCTTGTTACTCTAGGCGACATATGAATCCACTCAAAAATCACAACAAGCAATGGCAAACTTATCATATCTGGGTTCAATGAGCTAAAGCACTCAAATATAGGCATGTAGAAATTATGATAAAGCATGATAGCATATTAAAGCCCCTGTTAATGGTAATGTTGGTGGCATGGTATCTGCGGTTGCTTGGTTTCGGTGGAGGTGGCGGCGTTACAGATGGTATTCATATTATGGTGGCGAGATTGGTAGTAGTGGTTTAGGTGAGATGATATTGGTGGCAATGGTCATTGTGGTATTGGAGTTGGTATTGGTACTGGTATTAGAGGTAATGGTGAAGGTATTTGTAGTGGTGGTATTAGATGCAGTATAATTGGTGATACTGTATTGAAGTAAGGGGTACTGGTGGTATTACTGGTACTGGTAGCTGTAGTGGCATGGTTTTTGTGGTGGTATTTGTGGGAGCAGTATTTGAGGCTTTAGTGGCACTGGTGATGGTATTGGTGCCGATAATAGTGATTTAGTTGTGGTATTAGTGGTAGTATTAGTAGTGGTTATATCAGCAGTATTGGTGTTAGTGGTATGGATGGTGTGTATAGGTTGTGGTATTGGTTTTGAAGGTAGACATAGTGTTATTTGTATTGTGGTGACCGTGTAGCATTGATGGTAGTTGTATTAATGTATGCCTCTCATACACCTGACCTTAGGATGGCCATCCAAGGTAAGAAACAAAAAGTAATTATAAGGCTATGTTAGGGTCAGGTTCGCACTCAGGCTATGACAAAAACATTCAGAAATGCGTGGTGCAGTGAAAAAATACATTCAGCTTATAATACGTGCACGAGTTGAAGAGCTGAATGTGACAAAAAGTGTAATGGATTCTTGTACTTTTTAGAGCAAAACAGTTGTGGATGGATGGCAATGCAATGCACTCCAGAGGAAGATTAGTGCATTAAATATTCAACAGCATGGACGCGAGACAGAAATATATCCTTGGCTGATCTAAGATGTGACTGACAATGTCTCAAACCAATGGCCAAACGAGGCTCAACCAAATAAGAGAATGGCTGAAAGGGGCTGACCCACAGCCCACTCTATGTATATTATAAGCAATAGATCATAAAGGGCTGAATTGTCAACCAGACCTGACATGCTAAAGGTTTCGCCTTCACAAAGTAGGATCTACAGCATTAATTGAATCATTTAGAATTTGGTGGATGACCCATTCGTTGTATTTAGAGTACCACTGACATCACTGCACCCTTAATACGGCAGATGGAATATCTGCCACTTTTTGGCAGATATCCCGCATCCACCAAACTCTAAACAAGGCCCTAATAGTCAGATGTACAAAGGGTTTTTGCTGTAGTAAACCCTATGATCCAGTGAAAAACAAGGTCAGTGATGACAAAAACTCTTTTACATGTACAAAACTCATTTTGTGATTTGGAGAAGTTTTTCCAAATTACCAATTAGGTTTGAAATTGTTTCTGCCTGCATGTATTACGTATTAACACCTTTATGAACAATATCACTTCTATATGCGGTGGCGCTTCCCAGGTTTCCTTCTTGTTGTCTTTAACAAAATGCCAATAAAATATGTCGGGGGGAAAAAACAAATAGGTTTAGAAATTATTGCTGAATCACAATTTGGAAGGGGAATGTAAGGTGCGTCCCTTCTAAATTGTGATTCTGTAAGCTACATATCAATGGTTTGCAATCTTAATTATTGATCCGTTACAGACTGACAAGTTGAGGGGGCAACTGATTTGCAAAGAGGAAGGTGTCCTCTTTGGACCTCCTTCTAGTTTGAGAATTGGGATAGCAGCTTCATGTGGAACAGGCAGAAGTCCTGGGGCCCACTGCATAGTCTCGCCAAAGTTTTACAAAACAGAAACTTTTTAAAGCGCAGACCCCAACTCAGGATGCTTTAAAAAATAAAAAGGTTTTCTTTCTGGAATACAATCGCACGGATGGTGATCTGCCATCCCTTGCTCACAAACTGAGACTTACCTAATGAATATTAATTACGCAGGTCATTCTGTAACCCCCTGCGATTCATTATTTTGTGAAATGACCTATTAGTACAAATGTCAGTTTGCAAAATAAATAGTGGCAGAAATTTGTGATTGCTTTTTGCAACCACTTTCTTCGAACATCTGGCCCTTTCGCACCTTAACACTGAGGCACTAAATCTCTAAATTAAGCCCTCAGTCCTTAAAAGCAGTCCTTAATTATCGCTAAGCCCACACCAGATATCATGACTAAAATCAAAGAAATAGAAGACTTAGTCATTACGAATAAGAATCCCCAAAACATGATGACTGGGGACATAGACAAGCAAGACAAGAGATATTGTCCTTGGGAGAATAGAGAACCGATTTACAAGAAAAATATGATGACCCATAAGACATGCCCAAAACAGAGAGTGGCTGTTTCAAAAATGTGAAGGAAGGAGAAAAACAAAGGTGAGGACATTGTGACTTAGTTGACTTTCCTCCTCAGGGTAAACATTTAAGATAATCCAAAGGGAGGGAAACAAGGGCAGTTATTTACTCAGGTCCAGCATACATGCCCAAAATTATATCTCTACAATTATAGTATGCAGTTCCTAATGTCTAAAGCAGGTGGTTGTGATCAATCAAGGGCTCCACATGGTGGTGTAGAGCGAGACGTCAGGAGGAGAATCTCCTCCTTTCGGAAAAAGGCCCTCACACACCCAGCCAGCTAGGTGTCTTGCTTCATCATCGGGTCGGCGCTGCAATACCCGATCGGCACCCGAGATGGGGCCTTCTTGGCGGAGATCTTTATTCCTTATGCCGTAGGGTGTAGTGCGTGTGAGGGCCCTAGAACAGTGTAGGTGATAATGATGTGTAAGTAGGTGTAATTTAAAATAGGAAGTGGTGGTCCACTCAAAACAATTTTAATGAAGTGTGGCCATCACCCTAATTAAAACCAAAAATGAAAAAAGAAAACGCGTATCTTCACTCTAAAGTTGTGAGGTTATACGCTTATGACATGGGTCAACATGTTTCTTGCCCTTATTCCAAGTAGATGGCAATTCCTCAGGACCAAAATAGGATCTACCTACACTTTTCGGTGGTGGTCAGTAACTACGTTAAGTGAGGTAATAACCACTCATACAGCACCCTAAAAAGTGATACCTGTAGATCTAAAAACAACCCAAATTGGGTCGAGGACGCACGGCATCAGTACCGGCTGGTGTGGACACTAAAATGTGGTGTCTGTTCCGTGGGAAGCGGGTCGGCAGTACTCCTACCCCTCACTCACCTACTTACACATCAGTATCACCTACACTGTTCTAGGGCCCTCACACGCACTACACCCTACGGCATAAGGAATAAAGATCTCCGCCAAGAAGGCCCCATCTCGGTGCCGATCGGGTATTGCAGCGCCGACCCGATAAGGAGCAGACCCGATGATGAAGCAAGACACCTAGCTGGCTGGGTGTGTGAGGGTCTTTTTCCTAAAGGAGGAGATTCTCCTCCTGACGTCTCGCTCTACACCACCATGTGGAGCCCTTGATTGATCACAACCACCTGCTTTAAACATTTAAGAGTCAGACTTCTCTGCAATCAATATTGAAAGGCTCTATAACGTAGGGAGGGAAAAGAGTACAAAGGATGTGTGTTAGACCTGTCATCCTTAGTGTGGTCTTCACCCGTTTGGCCTCCTTGCCTCCCCCTTTTGCTTTATTTTTTTGTTGGCCTTAGGACTCTGAGCACTTTACCACTGCTAACCAGTGCTAAAATGCATGTGCTTCTCCCCTAAACATGGGGACATTAGTGTATACAATATTGACACATTTAGTTTACCTGTAAGTCCCTTGTAAAGTTGTATGCCATATACCCAGGGTCTGTAATCTAAATGCTACTAGTGGGCCTGCAGCACAGGTTGTCCCACCCACACAAGTAGCCTTTCAAACCTGTCTCAGGCCTGCCATTGCAGGGCCTGTGTGTGCAGTTTACAGCCATTTGACTAGGCATTTACAACCACTTGCCGAGCCTTCATATCCCCTTTTATTACACATAGGCCACCCCTAAGGAAGGCCCTGGGTAGCCCTAAGGGTGGGGTGCTGGGTAAGTAAAAGATAGGACATGTACTTTTAAGTTTTACATGTCCTGGTAGTGACAAACAGCTACATTTTTTCCACTACTATGAGGCCTACTACTATCATAGGCTAGCATTGGTAATTCCTTAAAACACGTTAAAGCTGTAATTCCTGATTAGAAAGGAGTAGCTAAATCATGTTTCATATATTTGGAATGGTAATGATAAATTCTCTTTAGTGGTAGGTAAAGATGGATTTTACATTACTATTTTAGAAATGCCACTTTTAGACAGTGGACATTTCTCTGCTCTTAACTTTGGTCTGTGTGCCTGCAGCCTGTCTCTAATACACGTCTGGACTGGTGACAGCTACACTTTGTTCATTCCCTCTAGACAGCCATAAACACATTAAGGGGTGGCATGACAGAAGACTCATCTGCATTCTGATAGCCTTCCTGGGCAGAAAGGGGGAGAGGGAACTCACACTTGCATCTGAATAGGCTGTCCTGTCCCCACACAAAGTACTGATTACTCCCCACAGATAGCCTGGCAGACAGGGCTAGGATGAAAGGGGACCTGTGCACTTCAAGGAGCTGCTTTGAAGTCACCAAAGGCACATTTGGGTATAAGTACTGGTGCTCTGACCCTACCAAATCAGTACACTACTGGACCTGGGAAGAACTTGCTGGAGTATAGACGTGCTGTGAGGATTGCCACTTTGCCTTGACTGACTGTTCAGAGGAACCACTTCTCTGCTTGGTTGAGCTGCCCTGCTGATCTCTGCCCTGCTGACAAGGAACCCAGAGTGGCTCCAAGGGCTTGCTGGCTTGCCTCCTGTTTTCTGAAGTCCCAGGGACACAAAAGACTTCCTGCAATCCTGCTGGTGCTGTTGGACTCTGCCATCTGTGAGTCCTACCCTTGCCTGAGGTGCCCCCTCCAGTCCTGGGCCTCAGAAGTGGGTTCAGCAGCTGATTTTTGCACAAACCGACACATCGCCAAGACTGCGTGAGAAATTCTGCTTCATCGCCCTTTGACATCAAGGCTGCTCGACGACAGTGGATCCACAGCCTGTGCGTCTCGTCAACAACGCTCTACGCAGCTCGTCAACAAGGCATTGCATTCACTTCAACGGAGCTTGATGACGACGCAGTAGGCTCTCGACGTTAACACTTGCTTAAGCTAAGGTATTTCTTCAGCGGGACCTCTCTGAGTCCTATAGCCGGCCTGACCACCATCGCAGTCAGCCTGAACTTTGGATTTGTATCGGTCCCTCGCGACCTCAAGTAACCTTTTGACCGCTAGTGACTTCTAAGCACTATTTTTGGTTTATTCTTTAAAAATTCATATCTTGATTGCTACTTATAGGAATTTTGCCACTTTGATCTGGTTTTAGTCAGATAAATATTCTCAATTTTTCTAAACGTATGTGGAGTATTTTTGTGTGTCTGTGTGTTTTGCACAAATACTTTACACATTGCCTCTTCAGTTAAGCCAGCTACCAGAGGGTGAGCACAGTCTAATTTAAACTGTGTATCTAGCGTACCCTGACTAGGACTGTGAACCCTACTAGAACAGGGTGCAAACCTCTGCCAACTAGAGACCAATTTCTAACACTGTGTGTCAGATTAAACTGTTCTCATTTCCACTCAAAAGCACATTATTAAAGAAGCAATATGGTGGGATCCCATCTGTTGTCAAGGAAGCTAGGGGCAAGCATACCATAATGTATTACAGAACAAAGAAGAAAGATGCAAGAGGTCACTAGCAAATTTATGAACAGATAAATTAAATACAGATGAGTTTAGCACTGTACTTTCAAACTGTTAAGAACCACAGCTATAAGAGATCAATTTGATGCACAATGACGCCAGAAACTCTTTTAGACACACCTGTTTCGCAAAAAGAACTACTAAAATATACACTTTGCACCAATTAGGGCTAAGACAACTGCCACTCTCATAGCGATATACAAAGTCTCTTTAAAATGAGTGGAACTAGACAAGTGATAAAAAGGGAAGATTCATGCTCCTCAAATGCAAGTTAAGAGGATAAAACAGTTAACAGCCTCAACATAAGTATTGAATTCCAAATAAGAAGTTGTTCTGCAAAGAATGGTAAATTTGATTGGCAATTGTTTCAGTGAGATTATTACGGGCAGAAGATTTTAATATAGTGTGAAAGCAGATGCCAAAGCCCTTTCTAAGTGGGAGGGGCTATCCCCAAATCTCTGGCTCAGTGGTTCTATATGAAAAGCCTAAGCGATGGCTCCTGAGATAAACACTCAGAACCAGAGACTACTTTTTTCCAGCTATGAATAGGACAAACTCACTCATGGGCTATACTTCTGCATAACAAACACAGCTGAAACTACTGAACAACAGAACTTAGATACATAAGTCAGGCTTCAAACTGACTGCAATTTAGGGCTCTACGGGATGTCAGAAACAAAAGCTGTGTCTCCTTTGCAGATTCAACAATAACCTCCTAAAGGTCCAGTTCTACAAGAACGAACTAGTGGATCAAATAACATAATGCTTAGATTTAAATAATGTAGCATGAGTATTGATGGAAGCCTTTAAATCAGAAACAAATGGAAAACTTATAGCCCTTCAGACAGAGACAAAGAGGACATAAATGTTTCTATAACTACAGTTAGAGGAGGCAGAAACAAGTCAGAACCAGCATTTACAAATGGAATAGGTATCACCTTGCCCAACCCTCTCTTGACAACGTGGACAACAGTGAACATGTAACACACCTGGCTTTAGAGAGAAGATTGACTAAGCATGTACACTGGTGTACACAACATTACATAGGTTCACGTGTGTGCTAATTTCTGTCTTCTCTGAGTCTGCTTCAACTGTATGCTGTGGTGGGTGCTGTCAGGGCATGCATGCCCACAGGATGTCATGAATTACCATTATAAAGTAGGGGGCAAGTTTATAGCAATAGTGGGTGTCATGGATGCACAATAGGCCAAGAATTACTAGCACTGTGCAGTGTATGCCCACAATAAAGCAAACATTACCACCATGCTACTCGAGCCACCATGGTATCCTAGATGCCCACAACATTGCCCAGAATTACAACCTTTATGCAAGGGTGACCAATATACCAGAATTCGCCATCCCTCTGCAATGGATACCCTGACTATGAAAATAATTATCACCATGTTCCCAGGGCTTCTGATATGCCATAGGTGGGCACCACTGTGTCACTGATATGCACAACATGTGAGGAATTACAATCTTTCTATCAGGACCAGCGTCATGCTAGAAATAGGATCAGGCACCATCATGCATGGCAGTCCACAACATGCCAGGAATTATGAACATAATGCCAGCAGGTGCATTTTACCAACAATAAGCATCCTTCTATGGATACCCCAAGATGTCTCAAATTACCAACATTATGCAATGGACAACATTTTAACAGCGGTGGACATCAAGCTGTGGATGTCCACAAGTTGCTAAGAAATACCGCCATTATGTGAGGGTAGTTTTAACAGCAGTAGGCAGTTGGTGCTGTTAGGGCCATTACTTTTTAAGGGATGAGAAGTGGGCATCCTTTCATGAATTGAACAAATTGCCAAGAATTACCACTCTTGTGTCATGGACAAAATTTAACCTGGGTGGACATCATTCTACAGATACAAAGATGTCACAGAGAAATGCTACCATTGTGTGCAGGTCAGCCTTTCACTGCTAGTAGGCAAAGGGCATCATCCAATGGATGCCCACAAGTTGACAAGAATTACCACCACTACGCAAGGGCAAGCAATTTAAAGGAGGTGGGCTAGCATAATGAAGGCTTGTGGGTTCCATTTTAGAGGCTCCTGGCCTGCACATGGGCCCAAAATAGAGGGGAGGTTTTTTTTCCCAGGCAGTGAAGGTAGACTAACATTCCTGAACGAGGAGAGAGCAGCCATAGACAGTGAAGTGGGGAAAGAAGATGCATGGCTACCTTTACAAATTCGGTTAGGTCCTTTTGTTGCAAGGAGCTGCTGATCAGACTTTATAAGCATTGCCATTTGGTACCTGGTGGGGTGAAGGGTGACTGAAGTCTCTGTTGTTCAGCGTGAGAATAGACCTTAAAAGGGAGGCCAGTCTTTTCACTCTTTTCCTGATCACTGTTCAGAAAGGCTGTTGACAGTCAGGAGCTGAAAGCTAACACGCCTTGTTAGGCTTCTGTAGTGGGTGCTCCAAACTGAAGACAACTCAGCTGTGAGGAACATCACTCAACACAGAGGCTGTGTCTGAAAGACATTCTGGAAGGACACATGAAAGAACCAACCCAAAGTGGTTTTTGAGAGTGCAGGTCAAGAATACACATCCCCCACATGCCTTATCTGTATCAAAGTGGGAGCTGAAGACCCACATGTTGTTCCAGTTCCAAGTTCTCTTTGACCAAGAATGGAAGGCCATTACAGAGTACCCAGAGGACCACTGTGCAACCAGAGCTGGTGTCTGCCAGACTGCCAGCTTTCCAGATGTGAGAGGACATTAACTAGAGTCTGGCCTGGAAAGAGGAGCTGTCTCCAGTCCTGAAGTGCCTGAAAGTTGACTTGCCTTAAAAGGAGAGGGAAGGAGAGTACCAACCCTTAAGGAGGTGCTGACTACCGGGGCAAGTAGAAGAAGCTGACCCAGAGCAGAGGGTCCATACGTCCAGAGAGACTCAAGACAGAGTGACCAACATACTCCAGGATTGGAGTACAACTCTCTTGCCTGAAGTGGCTGCATCGTGGCACTGCCCTAAAATGTGCCTGAAGCAGACTACGCCACTGTGAAATGCAAGTGGCCAGTGCCATGGCACTTTTCTGAAGTGTGCTATATTGAACTGCACCACTGTGGCCCTAAACATTTGTGCCCAAAGAGGACCGTGCCGCTGCAAGTTGGGAAGTGTGGCTGAAGCGGCCTGCACCGCTGTGATAACCAACCGGACCTATGCGGATGTTAAGCTGCTATCTCTATGCTGCGAGTGATGTCAGAGCTGCACCTCCGACCTTAGAACAAGCAGTGTGAGATACTGCTGAGCCAGTTCCAAATTTCAACAACAGAGCAACAAGTCCAACTTTTACACTGTAAAACCTACACAGGAACTTTTCAGATACTAGGTTAGTTGGGGTAGACCGTGACACCCTGTCCCTAGATCAGATGAGGGATCTATGTTGAGATAGAAGGGTGGAGTGCTCCACGGCAGGACAGGCCTTTTATTCCACCTGGCATTTCCCTAGTGGGCTGCAGCCCTTGGAGACCGGATTTGAATGCCCAGGGACGCTACTGATGCCTATGTCACTTTATCCAGATCCCCACAGTTAAGTGTAGGAGGCTCGGGGAGGCTTCAAAAGAGAGAGACACCGAGAGAAAGAGAGAATGCGGAGGTAGAGAGAAAATGATCAGATAGGGAGAAGGGATAAAAGGGGAGGGAGAAGGATAAAAGGGGGAGGGAGAAGGATAAAGGGGGGAGGGGGAGAGAGAGAGAATGGATGGATGGAAAAAAAGATTACGCAAGGAGACGAAGGAAGCAGGGCTGGATTGAACATTTTTGCCAGGGCTGCATTGGTTCCCTAGCCTGACCCTGGACGGCTCGCATTAACAAGGACATGGAGGTCCTCGTGAATTACATTAAAGATCAGTTAAATAAACTGTCTGCCCCGTGCCCTAGCCCCCGCCCCCCCCAAAAAAAAGGGCCAGACAGAATGCAATAAAACATTTTTAAAAATTGCACCAGTTTCCACGGGCAGACCTATTGCCTTTGCTCGTTTCTGTCGGGAGTGCATTCTGAAAGAGACAGGGTTACGGCAGGGCAACGGGGCAGACTTGTTAGCTGTACGAAAGCACAGTCCTGGAAATAAACTAGGGGCATTTCAAAGCAGCTGGTCACACGAATTTCCGATTACTGAAGGACACGCTGGCCTTCCAATGTAATAAACGCCAGGAAGCATGACGCACATTGAACGAAAAATGAGTTTTAACCGGTAAAATCGTTTTAACGAAAAAAAAAGCATCTCATAAAATAATGTCGCTCGCAGAGCTCTCCGCGCCGATGTTTGGAGGTCTGACATTTTTACGATTTTAAAGATGTCCCTACCTATCAGTCGTGTGCACACCTTTTCTTGTTTACAAGCTGTGTCTCGTCAATCTGTAAAGGAGTCTGCTGTCCAGGCCTTCTACCCCCACCCAAGCATCTCTCCAATGACAATGTTTCCCGTCTTCGATAAGTTCGGGTACTGCGTCACGAAAAGAGACGCACAGGTGAATTTAAAACGGGCACAAATGCCTGGGGTTTGGAAGGTTGGGTAAATATTAAAAGAATAAACGGCCGGGCCAACCAGATCTTTACTATCTGCGTCATGCTTTGTCGGGACTGCAACGTGTGGAGAAGCTCCTGGTGTTGGTGTGTGGCTTTTCTGTTCGCGTTTCAGTGGTGATGCATGGAAATAAATATAGGTTAAATACTTCATAAAGTTATATCAAATGGGGGGGGTAACCTTTACACCGGAATTAAATTGCACTCCTATCCCCATTTCACAACAAAAGATCCCCAAGCGCACCTTGAGTTGTTCCTGACGATGCAGCATCTTGCTCCAAGATGTACCTCTTTTGAACATGTTTGCCCGCCAACCTTCGCAGGGCATGAGCTGAAATGAAATATTAATTTATATTGCACGCACAACCCTAGCATGCAAGTGCTGCATCTACAACTCTCACATGGACCACAATCTCAGCGACCTGTCTTGATTGTGTGTGATTACTTACTTTAGTGTGTTTGGAAACCGGCGGCTCCTTCTCTTTAAACAAGATGGAGTTTAGAGACCGGCCACTAAAATCTACTTGCTATGCAACCTGTTTTCTAAAAGATTGGCCTTTTTCTGCAGCATACACATTTTTGGATGAACGTTGTGAGTTTGCAGATACGATTTGCTAATATTATTTGCTGCATACACACATTCTTTCTGAAGCCTACATTCTTGCTGTAACTGCAGATACGCAATAGGAAATTTGAAGGATGTGTTTGTTTATGATTTTCACAATAAATAAGCCACGTCTACTCGCTTTAGCATAATAAACAGACCAAACCTGTGGCATCTGCCATAGCTTTCCCCAATGCACCAATCAGGGCAATAGCTGTTATTGTTGGCTTGTCGCCATAGCCAACACACTACTACCGTACAGACAGTAAGCTTTCCCACAAGGCTACCCTTAAGGCATAGTCATAAAATTTCAAGTATAGACAAAATTACAGTTGACAAACCAAAATACTATCTCTCTTAAGAGGTCCTAACAAGGATTCTCACAGCGCAAATCTTCTATACCCACGGTTTGTCAGAGGGAGTAACCAACAGCAAAACCCTTGCCCACTACGGTAATCTGTGAGATTCCATGTAACAAAATACACATGTGTAGGGTTTATTGCAAAGTAATGACAATACACCCTTGAATGCCTATTGACTTTAACATATGCTTTTCACAATAAATATATCAGGCCTACTTACTGCCTTTGTCATAACATTTCATACTAAACAATCAGGCCCAAAGCCTTTATCAATGGCTTGTCACCATGGCCAACTCAGCAGGCCTACTGTGTTTGACATAAGCTTTCTCAAAAGGCAACCATCAGATATCCTGTAATAAATGTACAAATATGTTCAAAATTACAGCTGACAAACCCCTCTTAAGAGAGTCTAATAAGGATTAGTGCACATCTTCTAACCCAACAGTTTGTTCAGGTAGGTCACCAACACCAAGATCCGTACCTACTACGGAACTCTATTAGGCCTACTGGCTTTGTCAGACATTTCACAATGAACAGATCAAACATATGGAATCTGGCATAGTTTTTCCCAATTAGCCAATAAGGAAGGCTTAGACTTTGCAATTGTCTTGACACTATAACCAATGTAAATGTATTCGAATGCTCATAAATTGGCAACAATCATGCATAACGTAATCAAATTATAAATATGTAGAAAAATACAGTTTCCAAACAATAATCATTCCCTTTCAGTAGGACCTGAGGATCACTGCAACGAAAAAACTCAGGATTTGTCAGAGTGGGTCACCAATACCAAAAACACTTTGCTACTACGGTAATCTGTGAGATTACATGTAATAAAATACCGGTTTATAGCTTGTAACACAATCTGATAACAAGCCACCGTTAAAGACCTACTGTATTTAACAAACGTTTTTCAGAATAAAAAATCTAGGTACACTGCCATTGGCGTAACTTTTCACATTAAGCAGAACAGACCTATATCATTGGGCATAACTTCTCCCTGTGCACCAATCAGGCCTATAGCTGGTCTTCATAACCAAATCAGACCCACTGTTTTGAAAGCAAGCTTTTCCACAATGCAACCATCAGGTGCACAGTTATAAAAACATAAAAGGTTTACATTTTTAAGGATAATTAAGCAAACTACTCTAGCTCCTAAGAGGGCCTAATGAGTAATTTCACAGAGCAAATCTTCTAAATTCATGGTTTGTAACAAGGGGTACCACCCCCACCCAAAACCCTTGCCTACTACATTAATCTGTGTGACATCATGCACACAGGCTTTCATACAGAGTGATAACAATCCACCTAACCTGGTCTGATGCTAAACAATGCTTTTCGCAATAAATATGTCCGACATACTGCCTTCCTCGTAACATTTCATAATAAACAGATCAGGCATATAGCCATGATCACTGGCTTATCACTGTAATCACCTCGATCCGGATTTATTGGGTATAAGAGTTGTCAAGCAAAAAACTGCAAAGCAACTACTCTTTTCAGTAGAAGCACCACACTTTGGAATATCAAATCCTGCACTCAGGTGGCCAGCAAGTGGGTGGAGCCTAAGCCCAGGGCACAAGTCCTAAAAAAAGAAGTGGGGTGACACTCCAAGTTAGGTGGTGTCACCGGAAGTGACGTCACGACAGGAAGTGACGTCACAAAATGTAGTTCCCTCTAATTAACAAAGGTTACAAGGCGATGGGGGCAGGTTCAAAGGGCAAAGAGGAATGTTTACGTTGGAATTCGTCACCGTATTGACACTCAAAGGAGCGGGGAAATTAAAGCTGCGCTTGTTCGGTGCATATTTATTGCCCACAGTAAATTTGCCGGTCTCCGTCTGAAATGCGTGAATACATACTGACCTTTTCTAATATACGGCCACGAGCGCCCGTCTGTCATACTGAACGGCTCCATCAACGTGAAACAACTTGAAGAGCTCTGTTCGCCCTCTCTCAACAATAGGAGGTGCGGTTTGGTGAGTGCTGAGCGCGCGCGCAGGTGCAGACTCGGGTACCGGCTCCATCTTTTGGGCAGGGGGACGGCGTCCACCCGGTAAAAACCCGGAAAAATAAGTGGGGGGACGCCGTCCACCCGCGTGGTACCCCGACTCTAGCCCTGCCTAAGCCCCTCTCTCTGTAGTACTCTGAGTGCTCTTTTTTGTTGATCACCCAAGGTTAAGCAACAGCAGCGCTGTTAAGACACACCCAATGACTTATTAGAGATCAGTACAAAAAGGAATTAAACACCTGCATGTTTGGGAGTGAGAGGAAACTAACATTTACATTTTAAAACGCAAAGATCTGCTGTATCACAAATGGCTAGAGAGCCCCCTGCGCTGCGGTGGCCTTGGACACAACACAATCTTGTTGTTAAAAGTCCCAGAGAGCGGTGCTAATGCAACAACGAACAACCAATTGTCTGGTACTTGTAGAGCAACAAGACGGGTCTGCGCTCTGACTTTACATGTTCATATTTACAATTTAGAGGCCGCATTGTTCTCCTGGCTATCTTGCCAACCCGGCGAGAAAAGAGTCTTTGTTAGCTCCGAGCTGTAGAATGTGATGTGTGCCCCCGTGGAGCAGAGCGCTGTTTGCAACTGTTTAATGACTGCCGTAGAGGACTTACTGGCAGGCGCCTCATTAAAAGAAGAAGTCAGTGGTTGTGACAACCTAATGCGGTTTGGAATCAGTTCCAAACAGGATATCTGTGTAGCGTTCTCAGAACTAAAGGAGAATCTGATAGGCAAATTCATGAAATCATTCTTATAATAACTTTTAACATTATCAAATGCCACTGTTGCACACAAAGTGCATGCTGATCGTGACGTATGTATTATACACAACACACAGCCAAATTAAAAAAAATATGTTTAGTATCTCTTTCTCAAAAGCCCGACTAGTAATATTTTGGCCATTACTGCCAGCACTTCACGTGTGCTGGTGGTGCAACTGGCACTATTTTTGGAGAATGAGGCTTATTATTTTTCATCATCAGATTTTGAACCACAGCAAGAGATAGAAAGACAGAAAAGGCAGAAATGAGGAAGAAAAATATAGGGAAACAGCCACAAAAGGAGAAAGCAATGATGGTAAGGAAGAGTAGAGGGTACAAGAAAGAGACATGAGGTGGAATCAAGAAAGACTCTGCAGCGTTGGTATTCAACAACCCCGTCTTTTGGCAATGTTGATCGCAGGCTCCCAAGAAAAAACTTGGGCCCCAGCTGACGAATCTTCACAAAATTTTCCAAAAACCACAAAGGTTCATTGTTGTAAAATGGACTGTGTTACAGTGCCCCCATCTGAAAGTGTGCTGGGTCCTGCTAACCAGTCCCAGCACGAGTGCTCTTTCCCTTATATGTGAATTGGTACACCTAATTGGCAAGTAGATTTACACCCCTGTAAGGCCCAAATACACCAGTATCAGTGGTACCCAGGGTAGGGTTGTAAAAGGGGTACAAGGGCTGCAGCACTTACTGTGCCACCCTGAGTGACCAGAGTAAAGTCGAAGTTTGCAGGTCTGCCATGTTAGCCCTGCACGAGCAGCTTGCCTGCTTGAGTTCGACCATGCACACACCATGTGTTCCAGGGTTCCCTCACCTCATTTAATATATGTCAGTCATCCCTAAAGTGGGCCTTCAATAGCCCAGGAGGCAGGGTGCAGTATATTATATGTGTGGAAATATATGTGCAAGCATTTATAGCCCTGTGGTAGCATTTAAAACATAATTCTACTGCAAGTGGCTGGCGGTTTATAAGATAATAAGGGCTGGCATTAGGACATTACCTATACGTCCAGGTCTATGATGTCCTGACAGATTTCTTTCGTGTTTCGTGCTTTTTAACCCCAACACAATGGCGGTGCCGAGGTTAACGTAGCAAGTACCCAGGTGGCACTTCAGACAGTGCCCACCTAGTTTAACCAGTGTTCTCGTGCCTTGGTGGGTTTTTTGAGGTTTTGCCGCCAAAACAGAGACCTAACCTCTTGCTGGGCAGTGTGTGCCGCTCCCAGAGGTCAGGGAAAAGGACCTTTGTGAGCAGGATGTGACACCTCCACACAGTGATTGCATTGGTGTGGTGGTGAGCCTCAAAGGTTTCACTGGCGCCACTGGACAAAGGAACTTGTTCCTCACTCGAGGACAAAGCCTTCCCCGCCCCAGGCACTGTTTTTCACAGGCATGTGGGTAATTAGCTATGCAGCATGGCATGCACCTCCACAAGGCTGACCACACCTCTAGGCTGCTGCAGCTAAGGTGTACCGTCGAGGTTGGCTCTGTCCATCTTGAATTTAGTCTTAAAAGCAGGTTCTGACTAGTTTTAGTGACGTACACCCACAGGATGTTGTCACTACTGGGGCGGATTAGCCGCAGGACTAGATGCCCATTGGCTGCTAGTCCTCACACCCACTAACACCCCCTAAATCCAGGATTTATGGGGCACCCTGGACACTAGAACTTCAGATTTGACATGAAACAAGAATAGACCCTGTGTCTGCACAAGAGCAGGAATGCACAAAGAATAGGTGCAAAGGATTGTACCTGTGACAGCCACCCTGCACCCGCTGGACTACGACTCGCCCAGGACCAAAGACCAGTTTTTAAAGGAAGGTGAACCCCTCTGCAACCTAAAGACTTCACAAGAACTCCCTAGGAATATAGGTTCTAGTCCCCTGCAGCCAGTAGGACCAAACCGCACTTACATGGCCAAGTGAAGAACTGTCTGCTGGGCTCCGAAGTATCTCTGCCCGAAGAAAAGTGGCCAGCCATCTTCAAGGAGCTGGACTTCGGCTCTCACCGAGGCTCAAGTGTCTACGTTGCTCACCTGGTCCTCTGTAAAGATATTTCCCAAGTTGCTGTGTTTTCCGGTGCCAAGGCTTGTTGGTGGTCAGTCAGACTACTAACTGCTTTATTCGATGGTTCGATTGGAGAGATCAAGCTGCCAGTACAACTAACCACCCCATTGGCTCCATTGTAAAGATCCAGGATTTGTTTTCAACCTCTCTTGGCACGCCTGTCAGCACCCCTGCCGCAGATCCAGTTCAGCACCACGGACAGCCAAGAGCACCTCTGCACCCAAGCCAGATAGAAAGGCTCTGCCTGAGGCTCCTAGTCCAAGGCCAGCTCCAAGCTTAAGTTCCAAAGGGTTTTCATCAACTCACCCCGCAAGTACCATTTTGCTACGGTAGCCTTTTCAACACCGAGAGTCTGATTGACAGCTCCGTTTGACAGCTAAAGTGCACGTCTACACCCCGATCCCCTGAGTCAAGTGAAATTGTGCTAGCTGTTGTGAACTGGTCTAAGGACTCCAAGACCTTAACTCTGAGTGGGTTCCGTTGAACTCATCCTCTAAAGTAACAATTGCATATATGTGTTTTTACCATTGACAGCAACGTTAATGTTTATCACATTGCAAACTATTGATATATTTATTGCTTGAAAATTGATAACTCCGGTTATACTGTACATATTGATTTCATTTGGATGTCTAAAAATATATAAAAATTAGAGCTATTTTTATAAATTGGTGTCTCTCGAGTCGTGTCAATTACTTATCGTCCATGTTGGTGATGTGAAATGCTTAACACATGCTCCTCTAAGTAGCCTGTCTGCTCTTTGCCACTCTACCAGGACTGAGAGAAGATGTGCTGAAAGTACCCGGGGTCCATCTTTGTGTATTGTGATGGGATTGCATGGCTAGGCACACCTGCCTTCCCACATTTTTCACCTTGCAACATTCATCCACTTCATCTTCATACCTGTAAGTATCGGGTGATCCGTCAAACGGGGGCCAAGAAAAATGGGGTCCCTAAACTTGGTTTTCCGTGTTAATTCCTGTAGGAAATTTTGGGAAGCGATACAGAAAATAAATGCTGAACACAATTACACCAAATTTGGCAGAAAGTTAAAACTGTACTCATAAAGCAAGCTTTTCATCATTTGGTGTTAATCCATTCAGAAAATTCATTCAGCCATTTGAGCAATAAGTTTATAAAGGGCTGGTCATGAAGAGACTAAAATGATAGCGTTATCTGGAATGTTGGTCCCGCAGGAATCCCATAATACAGTACATTTAAAAAATAAGGGCCTCTGATTGGCCAACAGACCCTTTTCTCTAACTTGCCTTTTCGGTCGTGCGGGATTGAATGATGTGATTGGCTGGCTATAACTTGAAGAAAAAGGTTGTGGCTAACAGGCCCAGCAGCCAACCCTTCGCTGCTCACAGCCAAATGCGGGGTGTTGGGACACACCATGCACAAACCTAATAGGGCTGTGTCACGATAATTGTATGATGTCATCAGTGATGCCATCAATTATGTAATTTAACATGTTATGAGTGATGTAATATGTGATTTCACAAGCAGTGCATGGTGGGGGCGCATTTCAGTGTTTTTTGCTTTGAAAACATTCATTTTTGTGTTATTTAAACACCTAACTATAAGATACCTTTAACCCTTGTTTATTCAGTCAATATATATATAAATATATATATATATATATATATATATATATATATTAAGCACTGATAGCACTGATTATTACTTAATAGAGCGTAAGCTTTCACCTGATGGGGGCTGGTCCACCATCAGAAATGAGCTCCTGTGCCATTACAGTAACACGACAATAACAGGTGGGGACTCTCGCCGCTGGAAGAACCCTGCTACAAGGAGCTCCTTGCCCGTCATTGTCAGTGGATGAGGTTTGATTTATGTGGAGGATTCCCTGTGAAAACGAATCCCTGGCTTGTCAACAACAGCTCTGAATACCCTCATCGGTATTATAGCACTGGTGTTGTGAAAGCATAAATATTCTATAGGTAAAGCTTAAGGATTCCCTAGGTAATCCTGCTTTTAGGTGGTGTAAATGTAGGCAGAGTATTAAGAGGCAACGGCGCGTCTCCATGAGCCCCACCAGAATATGGCGATGTTCGTGGGTGACTGTTTCCAGCCTTGGGAACAGAAATACAGAAAGCATTCCCAGGATGGGACTCCACAGAGCCTGGCAGCCCTATGGAGTGCCAGACAGAATTAACCAGGTCGATGGGGAAACAGTTAGTTCAGACCTTCTCCCAGCAAAGCAGGGCAAAAGAGATCACTTGGTGCAATTCTAAATAATCACTTTATGACAACCTTAAAGAAAACACTGTCCCAGTCAGTTGACTATATATTCCAGTAAGCGGGACCTGTCTGTATGTTGTATCAGAAAGAACGCCAGTCAATATATATGCATTGTTTATGCAAATGTTTGGGATGAGAGTATAGAGGTGTAAACTGGGTAGGAACTTAGAATGAAGAAAGAATGGAGAGTGACCCTTCCTGCAACATTGTTTGTCCTATACTCTTGCTGAGGCCCAAGTATACACAGTCGGCAGAGGTGGAGCTACACCCTCTGTTGTTTGGCTTTAGCGATGTTTCAAGCCCAAATCTTAAAGCCCAGAAGCGGATGCTGCTTTGTCTTAGAAACTAACCGTTTCCACCTTAATTAAAAGAACACGAACATGAGAAGGAGGTTAAGTCCTAACCAGAGCCGGAATGGCCGTACCCTGCATCGGGCGTTTCACCGGGAGGCTGGAAGGGTGGGCCGGTTTTGCAGAGATGGGGCCTGTGTTGATACTGGGGGCCAGTTTTACAGTGGTGCTGCAATATCGGCCCCCCAGCAGGGTGTGGAATTTAATAAAATATCTACTTGTCCACGGGGCAGGTTGCTTCACAAATCTACTTGTCCTGTAACAAAATCCACTTGTCCCTTTTGTGCCATGTAATGCGGCGACAGATTATGGCAGCAATCTCATTATATAAGAGCTCTGATTTAGCCTCTCCGATTATGCCGGGCTCATACTATAGTAGGGTTTGACTCGCCATTCCCTTATGTTGCCACGTTTCTGCAGATCTACATACTGGGGCTGAAGGTACTGGTAAGCAATACTTCCAGGGTTGGACTGACCTTTTGAGTCTGTGCAAACCTACTAACATGCATGTTTTAAGGATTTTCACCAACTCTTCTCTAATCTTTTCCCATACTGAGAAAGGTTGGAGCTTTACTCCTGACAATGGCAGATGTGAAACTTCTTCCAGGGTTGGGAAAAAAGTGGTTGGAGGGAAAGTGAACTTGCAAACACTCAGATTTTCGCATGAGCAAATCTACACATGCATATTTCCTCATGCTAAAATGCAGTTCACAAAAACTTCTTGGCCTACTTCTGTACATTTTTGTGAATTCACGAAAGTTGTATATCTGCACTTAATGCAAGGACGTATACCATGGGTGCACTTTTGAGACTTCCTTTAATAATTGGGCCCCTAATTAGGTCTGGCGTTAACCATGACATTTTGTGTTTATTAAAATTCTGTCTCTCTCTCTCTCTCTCTCGGTCTATCAGCTGGCTTCACTGTGAGTGACAGCATTCTGCTCTTTCACAAGGAGCATATCGGCACACAAAGTAGTTTTGTTCAGTGCCATGAACTACTGTGGCAATGTGTGCTTTTTGAGGACAAAAAATTTTTTGCTTTTGCCAATGTTTGTTATAATGGTGAGGGCCCGGCAGCTCCCACATCAATAAGGTTTTACAAAAACCAAGCCAAAACAAGTCACACATTGACAACATCAAAACGCTGACCATCAATTTCAGACCTGCTGGCTTTGCCAATGCTTGTTTGTTTTTATGTTTCCCACTATCTTATTGAAACTGGTTACACTGATTTTCCATTATGAATATCTTTGGGAAATGCTAGCATACATCAACACATTTTACTAAATGATGTTGCAAAGAAATGGTACTTAAAATTTTACAGTAGTTTAGCCAAATGTGTTTTTCCTACTTGCATTTTTTTGTGAACATTTTATTTTGAAAGCAAAGGCTCCTCAAGCTTGCTTTCAAGCTTCTGCAAATATTTGCATCTAACCAGAGAGCATTCTGGGAGCATTACACATAGCCTCATATTGCTAAACTTTGAAAACGTATGTACACATTTTTATACTGGAACCACTGTCAATACTGCAGTCCGAGCTTACAACATTTACTTAGAGCGCTCACCCTAATAATAAAGGCTTTGCATTAATGAACCATAAATACAAGTTTGAACAGCATTAACACATGGACACAAATATTACCATAACTGCAGACAATGCTCTTCCCTGATCCATAATGTGTTACTGTAAACTAGCAGCCAAAGAGTTTGTGCTGTAGGGGGTTGGGCCTACTTGTCCCAAGGTGAAGATACACATTAAAATGTGTTTCCCTTGACCTCAAACAATATGTCCTGGGCATTGGACTATAGGAATTACACATCCCTGCCCCAGTAACAAAAGTAGCAAGCACTCGTTTCCAGACTTCTGGGGCCAGGCAGTGCTTCCCCAGGGGCTGGTCCAAAAAAATTGCCAATGCCGCTTCGGGTTCCCAGTCTGGCCCTGGTCCTAACCCGCAACTTGTGTATTTTAAACCAGAGCTGAGCCGTACCCAGGTAGTGGATTACTTGTAAGAATGACGAACCCAAACAACACCTGATAGCTTAACGAACTATGCTACTGAAAGTAGCTAATCATAGTTAGGAAACATAAAAGACAGGGAGGCGCCTGCTGTATTCACTAGCGCTTCCCTTGCAATGTATCCGACAGTTAAAAAAATAAAAAGCCCACACACAGGGCTGGCGGATCCAGTCTCAAGCCAGGCTTGATAAAGTAGGCCATTTATATGAATCTGGGACACTTAACACATTCAATGAGTGAAGAGAAAAACACAAAATCCCCACTGGACATTCCCTGGCACACATAACTGTACAGGGCAGCAGGAAGGACTTGGGATGCATCGATAGCAGAGCCTGAGACAGATGAGATGATCCACCTGATGCCGACACAGGGATGACAGCGTCACACAGTAATATTACTTTACAGGACAGTCAGACACCCACAATGTAAAGGTCTGGGAGGCCTAAAGGTGGAGTGGGAAAGTGACCTGGGGTCGAGCTCACTGGCGGCGAATGGATGGCAGCATTACGAAATACAGCCAAGGTCTCAAGAATTGCAAGATTAAATTGCTCCATTTCAATTACACATGCAAACGTATCTCACACCAGCACGACTCAATAGCATGTTTCCCCATACAAAACATGCATGTCCCAGGTGCAATGAGGTGAATACCTCCTTTTACCACAAGACATGGACATGCTCGTCTCTGCACATAGCACATGTCAGCGACTGACCAGATTAGTGAGTAGATTTTAATAATGAACCAACTCAATTAAAAAACTTGCTTACTAGACTAATGCCCAGGCAGAAAGCTGAAAAATCAAATTGTATGTTTGGGGGCCTGGCCCTCTTATTGGCTAAAAGAACGTTATCAGTTAACTGGCAGGCAACCGACTCACCCACCCTCTATACCGGCTTAGAAAGCTGAATTCGCAAAAGGGTCAAGACAGGGGATAAAACAAATCGCTGGCAGTGAAGGGGAGAAGGCAGAATGAAAAATGTCATCAACTGTGATGTGATCATGTTGACCAAATCGCACCATAGACCACCATACAGCATAAATGAGTGCAACTTCTCTTAAGTAGACACAATCAGCGTGGTAAGCTCAGACAGAACTGTTACACGTTTTGCCCCTAGCTATATTCAGGCATATGGACGGCCCCCAAGCACAGAATTAGCTAAAACCAATATGGCTGAGACCTCTTAGTCCTTTCAATCTCCAGGATAAATATTGGTTTCTCAATTTGTGGATGTTAATATTTTAGAAGTGGTGTGCATTAAGTGCACCACACAAGGATGCGAGTAAAGACAATAGATGTATGCAATTGATAAGAGTGTACCATTGTATTGAATATCAATAAAGATATGTTTTAAAAAAAAGAGACAAAGTCCTACTTCACCCCGTGTCTATGTGGGCACTGCCAATTCAATGCAATGCAGTCTCTCCCTGTGGCCCCCTTCCCTTCCTGACAACAATGCAACTCCTGCACCCACTGAGCATGGCCTATGAATTCTGATGAAGTGTTAACTAAAATTTGAAAAGCATTATGATAAAATGAATTAGTGAACGAAATAAAAAAAGTTAAAAAAATAGTTTAATTTGAGAAATGTGAATCAAGATATTAAAGAAAGCTGCATTTAATAAAATAAGCAATTATTGTTGTTTAGAGGTGAAAAAGCTGAATCGGCCAACACTTAGTGTACTACGGATCGTGATATGGTATACCGTGGATTGTGACAGAATGCGTTTTTAAATATTCAGCTTGAAGGATGAGACAGTTACATAGACGCACTTAATAAAATAGTCATGCGACCATTTTGTTCTGACGTTCTATTCCACACTACATTTGTACAAAACCGGCAAGTTAATTTTTGCTCTCCACTATAGCAAACACTACTGAAAAAATGTGCACTAAAGTTGACATGAAGCCAGAACTTTGGGAGGAGCAGATTCTTTTTTACGTCCCATTTACATATATTCAGTACGTTTCGAGTTAAATTTATAAAACGTGGTTTCAGAAGAAAAAGTATATCTGATATACTTTTGGCCAACCTATTCCACGGACATCATTTGAACTGTAACATTTTATTTGACTGGTTAGCAAGCTCAGAGCCTGAGAACCAATGATGAAGATTCTCTAACCCGCCAAAAATCGATTTCTGCCGTCAGAAGGATACAACCATCAACGACCCTTGTGTTGGAAATATTTTTGCTGCAGCCAAGCAAAACCAGAATGTCATGCCCACAGAAGGAATGAAGGCACAACCCAGTGGGATGGGAAATGCCTTAATTACACCCAAACAACACACCAAGAACTGGTACAAGGGAAGAAGGCTTGCCAACCGAAATCTACAAAAATAATGATTGTGATCTTTTAATATCCATGTTGCACAAAGGTTCAAAGAGGTTCAAAGCTGCCATTAAAGTGAGCAAATCATAAATTGTCTCCAAACATCAAAAAAAGTTTATACTCTACAGACAACACTTCAGTAATTGGGAACGCAATGTAGTCACTAACGGTGGTTTGTGAACTTTAAAATTCTGCTCGCTTTATAATAATAAAAGTGAACATTTAATAAAAGACTTACATCAAGGGGCACCATGATTGAGATATACAAGCCAAAATTGGCCAGTTATGAATATTGTATTCAATGACAGCGTGACATATCCATGCTTAAGCAGCAAGAGGCATATATATGGAGTGTTTTATGGTGGAGCTGCTGCTGCCAATATATATAAATGCAAAGATCATTGAAAAAGCTTATATTGGGGCACGGTATTGGTAAGACATACACATCAACTTAAATACAGCATTTTGGTTATTTGTGTATCAGCATCTCACCCCCCTAATGGATTCCACATCCTTGCTTCTTTCTGTTTGAGTTTGACTATGGGTGATTTATATCTCTGCTGCCGCTATATTTTATTCCTAAGTCACACAGCTTTTTTTCCAAAGACCTTGCTTGCGTTGCTGTAGTTTCTTCAGTGCTTCACTAGTCTCAACTGGGTCCTTGCCACAATCTCAAGGAAGAGGTTTGGTTACACTACTTTTTAAAGGGCATCCGTTAGATTCTCCAGAGCTGGCCAGCATCCACTCCACATCAAACCTCTCCTTTGCATTTGCCACGTTGCCTTTAAAGTAGCATACTGTATGGTCCTTAGGCTGCATCTTCCCCCATCAAAGTTTATAAACCAGGAACAGCTGGGGGTCCGAGTACCGATTTGCTGACATCTTTAATTCTAGAAGGAATTGGGACAAGGGCACCCTAACAAATGATTCCTTAGATATTGGCTGTTGATTTGAAACAGCATCACCAAGACTAAAATCAACTAGTAAAACTAACGGATCATGCCTAGAGAAAGATCGTGAACAGGCACAGTCATATTCCAACCTGACTCGGCTGCGAGTTATTACATATTGTGTGCGAGAAATACTGTGTTCGAAGCGAAATAGAACATCCACGTGGATCAGTTTCTCACTTGCACAGACTAGTACTCTGGAACAAGACGGAAATCTAGAGCAGTGGCGTCACTAGGGGGGTGCGGACCGCACCGGGTGACACCATCACATGGGGTGACACCTTTCACAAATGAGACTATTTACTAAATAGTCTCATTTGGGAAAGGTGTCACCCCATGTGATGGTGTCATGGGGTAAGTCGTTTTCCCAAATGAGACTATTTACTAAATAGTCTCATTTGGGAAAGGTGTCACCCCCGCACTGGGAGACACCAACCCTAGTGACGCCGCTGATCTAGAGTGAAGGGGAGAGGTAGGAATTTTGAAAGCTGCGGTTATGACATCAGGTCGTGGCTTTGAGCTCAATCAACACACAAATAAAACTGCAGCCTTTACACCGAACCAGAGAGGTCTACATCAATGTGTGATTTATGCAACTGCTCTTATTCCATCATTATGATTCAGATGCCTCATATAAGGCAGCTTAATGATCAACAAAAATGTGGGACCCAAAAAAGAACAGAATAAACCAGTTATCCTGTATTCTCTATTTGACATCATGATCTCTGGCTGGGATTACCTTTGGACCAATATTCGCATTTCAAAAAGAGGATTAAACCTTCTGCATTATGCTAGGTTTCTATGTCCATTCTTTATGGTTACACCAACATTTTAAATACACTCAATCCCTTTAAAAAATTTCAAAAAATAATCACTCTACTTCCTAAAGTATAACTGAAGAACACTGCTAGTCACATGAAAACAGAAAAAGCACCTTCGACATTCATACTCCGATTAATAAAACATATTTGAAATGACGCCATTAAAAGCACTCTATCAGGAGCTCAGCTCCAGAGTAGGCTTCAAACGAGAACCGCACCACAAGAAAGATCACTGTAGTGCTTGAGATGCATATGACAGAATTCGCAGTGAGTGGGTGAAACTGAAAACGGAGGAACTTCTGGCGACAGGGCTAAGATCTACCTAAAGGAAAACACGTCTAACGGTAACATCCAGAAATGATAGAAGAAAGTAAGGAGAAAAGAAGCAGGAGGCAAAATCAGACAGAAAGATTGATAACGACAGAGCGAGAGGAGAGCGAAGGAGGTGCCGCACGGCGTAATACAAATCTATCTCGGCGATCAGGCATGCAGTATGCATTAACTGTTCCTGAAAACGGTAAGGTTAACTTTAAATTGTTTGCACACTGAAATCCAATGGCAATAATGACAGTTGCAGACCTTCTGTCTTAACCATGTTATCAGATCCAAAAGGTAAAACATGGCAATCTTTTGTCCTTTTCCACCGGCATCTTCCAAGCAAGTTAGCAACAATCTTATACCTGCCACCCAGTGGCTTTAAATGTATTATCCAAAAAGCTTGTACAAAAAGCTTTGCAAATACAAGCAATCTTCGCCTGGGGTGGGAGGGGGGGGGGGGGGCATTTAGCCCCAAGACCAATGAATATCTGTGAATATTGGAGACTAAAGGGGTCCTCTTCCCATTCTGCAGGGGTGCCATATTATTTTATGTTACACCACTGGACTCAGATAGGCCTGTATGGGATATTTGGCATGCACCTGAGCTTTTTTCCATTGTCATTTAGAATAACCCAATTTTATATACATGGCTTGGCAGTGTCCTTACTAGGGCCATTCTAGGAAGAAGTGCAGGAACATAACAGCCACTGTTGGGACTTTCCGACCCAATCGTCAAAACAGGAGGGCGGGTTTATGGATTTTGCCATCATATTGGCAAAACACTGGGCATTTATTATTCGGAATTCAACACTGGCCCCTAAAATTTCTTAATGCAGTACTGATTCCTATAGATGGGCATGTGCCGAAAGCATGTCACTGATATCGTCTTCCACTAGGTCTTGGCCCTTTGACCCAATGGGTACATTGTAGAAAATCCAACTAGAGTTTAGCAATATTTGCCCCCTCCCCCAGAAAAGGCCAACAAAGCTGGAAATCAAAATTGGCAGGAATAAGTAAATTAATGCTGCAGTTTCTCGCACATAAGACACAGGGACAGTGATTAGAGTCACACCCAGATGTAAACATATGCTGCTCTGGTGGGACGTACTGAGGGGAGGTAAGAACATAATTTGGGCTAAGAGTGTATATGTTGTCCTAAGTGAAATAGGGCAAAACTATGATATACCACATATTTCTGAAATATTTTACAACTGCACAAAAGATAAAACATCACTGGGTCTGGAGGCGAAGGGGAAAGCTCTTGGTTCGAGGAGGAGTTAATTTTCAAAGAAATCCGCTCTTTTATTACGTAAAGTGTAAAATATAACTTCATGTGCCTACAAAACATTTTAATTATCATCGTTTTAATTATGCATTATGCTCTTGGGTGATTTTTTAGATTTCAAAAAAAAAAATTATTGGTTGTTTTCAGAAAATTAAACACAGAATAAGACACATACCATAAGGACGTAATACAGTTGAGGTGGTAATATGATGATCTATGCATTGTATTACAAGTTACATATCATACATTAAGTTAGCGTAGCCGTAGGGCTATAGGATCCACCTTAGATAAACCTCTGTCCTACAATAAAGTAAAGTAAAATACAAAATATATCCTGTGAAGGAGAAAGAAAAAGAATACCATAACACTGAGAATGCAATTTCAGGTATGCATCTATTGGGCTGAAATGTACAATGACAGTATTTGCCTACTAGTATAGTGTAGCGATCTTGTGTAAGAGACACCCCTTTATGGCGGTTTATGTGAATTAAAGTATAGGTCAAGGCTGTCCCACATGTGTCTGATGGGGGGTTTCCATGGTGAGCAGTGTTGTCAGCACCCCTTAGGTTAGAGACCCAGTTTAACCAGCCCTTGTAGGACGCTTTTCGCGTGTCTTTCCAGTTAATCAGTACGGTCTTAACTCGCTGCTGTCAGAAGTAGGTCTAGAAGTGCCCTATCTTTGTCGTTCAGTGAGTCTACCTTGAGGAAACCAAATGTCAGTGTAGATAGTTCCCTTTGAGGGAGCATGAGAATAGTTTAGAGATAAAGTTAAAAACACTGTCCCAAAAAGGTTCTACACATTTGCAAAATAGTAAGAGATGGGCTAGGTCACCTATCTCCTCCTTGCAATTCCAGCAATTAGGATCTTCCACGAATCTTGTGTGAATGTAAACGGGCTGGTGTCCAGTATGCCTTATTTAGGAGCCAGAATTTTGTCTGTGAAAGGGCAGGTGAAATTTTGTTCCTCGAGACAGAGCTCCATGTTTTGGACCAGTCGTCTTCTGTTATCAAGGAAGAGGAGTGTGATTCCCAAAATGATATGAGCTTCTTATTGAGGGCAGTTTGTTTGGGGCGGATTAATTTGTAGATACAAGAGACCTGGTGTCCTGATCTATTTATCCTCGCCATGTATTGTGGTAGGGAAGGGGGTAAGGACTGTAGTTTGGCTTTAGTAAGTGCTGCCTTTATTTTTAAGAAGTTGTAAAACTCCAGGGTGTCCAGTTTGTATTTAGTCTGTATTTCTTTGAAAGTTAAGGGGTATGCTGTGTCGGACAGTTGGTATGGGAAAGAGATACCACTATCGATCCAGGGCTTATAATGTAGTGAGTTCCTTTATATACAATATTATGGATTGTCCCAAAGGGATTCGAGATTAGATCGACGGATGCTAGTTTCCAGTTTTTTATCCACTTTTAATAGCGCAGACTTTGTGTTTTTAAATATGGGTTTTGAACAACTGACTTTGGTAAAATTTGAGGTAAGAAGGGCTGCTGGGGCAAGGTTATTAAGTAATGATTTTTCAATTATTAGCCAGACTGGGGTGTACTCCTCCGGAGGTACGAGCCAATATGATCCCTGTTTAGCTAGGAATGCTGTTTGGCAAAGTTTAAAGTCCGCTAGTTTGACCCCCCATGGATTTATCTAATCTGAGTTTTTTCAGGCCAATTCTAGCCCTTTTCCCTTGCCATAAAAAATTTGAGATTAGGATATCCAACTTGCGGTGGAAGTCTTCTGACAGTATGAGGGGGAGCATGGTGATTAAATAGTTCACTAATGGCGTGATCATCATCTTGATGGTCTCAATCCTGCCCCACCATGTGATGAATCTTGGGGACCATGCTTCGAGGAGGTCTTTGATTTTCCCAAGGGTGTTAGATTCATTTAGTTGCAGTGACTCTAAAATATTGCTGCCGAATTCTATCCCCAGATATTTGATAAATCCCGGTTGCCAGGCAAGGCCCGAGTCTCCCAGTACCTCCCGGGTGCAGTGGATGTTCAAGGGCTTAACTTCGGATTTGTCTCGGTTTAACTTGTAACCGGAATGGGTTGAATACGTTTCTATTGTACGTATCAGGGCCTTAATGGAAGAGGACGGGTCCTCCGTGACTATGAGAATATCATCCGCATACGCGGCTAATTTTACCTGAGACTCCCCGAATTTTACTCCTTTGATGTCGTTGTTACGCTTAATATCTTGAATTAGTGGCTCCAGTACTAGGAGAAACAGGGCTGGGGAGAGAGGGCAACCCTGCCTTGTTCCTTGCTCCAGTGTGAAAACATCCAATAGGGTACCATTGATCGCTATGCGGGCTGTAGGATCTGAATACATACCCATAACCATGTTTATGTATGAACTACCTAGGTTGAAGGACATCATGCAGTGTCTCAAGAATGACCACGACACCCTGTCAAACGCTTTTTCTGCGTCCAGGGTGATGGCTATGGATGGGTCAGGCTTTATCTTCGCCTGCTCAAGTATGTGACATAGTAGCCGCGTATTGTCATTAGTCATTCGATATTTGAGGAAGCCAACCTGGGAATTGCTAATTAATTTAGGGAGCACCTCATTCAGTCTCATGGCTAGTATCTTTGCATATACTTTGCAGTCTACGTTGATCAATGAAATTGGCCTATAATTTTTTGGCAAGAGAGGGTCCTTCCCTTCCTTAGCTATGACGATAATGTTTGCTTCACTCATTGATTTCGCTGTGTGTCCCTCACTGGCTATGGCATTGAATACTTTTAATAATGTTGGTTGAAGGGATCCACCGAATGTCTTGTAGAAGGAAGCGGAGAAGCCGTAAGGGCCCGGGGCTTTGTTACTTTTAAGAGATTTAATGGAGGAAGCTAGTTCTTTTTCAGAGATGGGTTTCCCTAGCGTTGCGTTTTCTGTTTCTGATAGTCTCGGTAGGTTTAGTGAGTCTAAGTATCTGATGCATTCTTCCGAATTTATTGTTTCATTACTTTTATATAGGTCCTCATAGAATGATTGGAAAGCTCGCAGGATCTCTTTTTGTTTTGTTTGGATATTATTATTGGAATCCTTTATCGAGGAGATAGTGAACTGTCTCTGCTTATGTTTGAGGTAGGAGGCTAGTAATTTGCCCACTCTGTTCCCCTCGCAGAGATTGAGTGCCTTGAATTTGTTGATCCACACTCCCGCTCTCTTACTTACAATTTTGTTATATTGATATTTTTCTTAACTAGTTGATCTAAGATATCCTTGCTATCTAACGCCTCGGCGTGTGAGGATTCTAGGAGTTTAATTTCTTTTTCCAGTGTAGCTAGTTCTAAATTTAGATTTTTATTTATTTTCGCCTTAATACCAATGATGACCCCCCTGATAGTCGCCTTTAGCGCGTCCCACAATGTGAAGATGTCTGTGTCTGGTAGATCTTTATGCTTGATGTAGTCCTGAATAGCAGTTTCAATCTTTTCTTTGTCTACTGGGTTACCTCATCGTTAAACCGCCATCTTTTCGGAGGGAGTACGGAGTGGGTACCTGCAAGTTTGGTGTTAAGCCAGGAATGATCTGATACTAGTTTAGGGGCTATATCCGTTTGGTCTATAAGGTGTGTATATGCACCTGAGATTAAAATGTAGTCGATCCTGGTATAGGAATTGTGCGGGGCTGAGTAGAATGTATAGTCCCTTGTGTCTGGGTGCTGAAGGCGCCATGAGTCCTTCAGATTGAACTTTGAACAGAGTTTATGGAGCACCTCGCGTGAACGTGTGGTCTGGTACCTACATTTTGATTGGCGGTCAATAAGGGGGTCTAAAGGTAGGTTAAAATCACCGCCTACTATGATGAGATCCTCTTGAGGAAAGCCCCCAATTGTAGATGAGATCTTTTCCCAGAAGTTGGGCTCATCGGAGTTAGGGCCATATACGTTGAGAACATGGATTGAGTCATCCCCTTTTTCAAGTGTGTGACTAACATCCTCCCTTCGTTATCATGTGTGTGTGAAACAGTGGTGATATTGGATTTACTGGCTATAAGGGTAATGACTCCTTTTTTCTTGTGGTCGGCAGGTGAGCAGGAGATATGGGATATCCAGTTGTGCTTAATAAAACCAGCATCCTCCTCTGAAAGTTTCGTTTCTTGAAGGAGTATGATGTCTCCTTTGGTTTTTGCTAGATAGTCGAAGATTTTCCTACGCTTAACTGGATGGTTGAGTCCCTTCACATTCAGGGAGACTATATTTAGGTCTTCTGCAATAACTTTAGCTTGAGACATCAGGCAAACTCGTGGTCGTTATATGAGTCAAACAGTCTGTGGAGTCTATTGAATAGTTGTATATCACAGCCCTCGAAATCTACATGTTGGTATTTTAGAATACTATTGAGGGTCAACTGATAAGGCTGTCTTAATTTATTGTCCATAAGGGCCCTGTCGCTAAACATGTATCGTAAGTAGAGCATACCTGTCGAAGCAACATAATCTAGAAAACAATTAAAACCTACATACAACAAAAGGAAAACAACCACAAATATTTTAACCCTCAGGCCCTCCTCCCCCCGCCCCTTCCTCCCCCCTTTTCCTGAGAAAATCGGATGCAGGAGCTGCGACGGCAGGTCCGTCTACCGGCAACTAGGAGGGTGTTGAATTGGATCTAGTTTCATCTGGAAAACTCAGATTGAAGTAACTCTCAAATCATTACCAGTACAGTAATGGAGAAGTTGACTAAGTGTAAACACCATAAGTAGCATAACCGCCAATGGTATGTATTGTTAGTTATATACCTTGTTAACATGTTAACCAGCGAAACACGGGTGAGACAGCGAGAATGGGCTACGTTTCTGTCTCATAATTCAAAGTGTCTGAATCTAGAATTATTGTGTGTTATAACATATAACCTTGCATAGAACCTATTATTAGAACCTTGCATCAAAGATTGTGTCTGTTTAACTGTTTTGCGGCAGCGAGCAATTACAACTAAGGATTGTACAAGTACAACAACATTAAAGGAATAAGACAGTCGCATTCACTCAAAGGATATCAAGGCTTCCGTTTGTTCGAGGCCCCTGTGGAGAGATCCATTTCTTGTGTTGGAGCTGCTTCTAAGTGTTTAATTAGATCTTTGGGGTTAGTGAAGAAGTACGGTTTGCCGTTTTCAAAGACTCTGAATTTGGATGGGCCTGCGAATGAGAATTGAATGTTCTTATCTCTCAGTTTGTCTCTCAGCATAAGGAACCCCTTTCTTGTATCTACCGTCTCCTTGGAGTAGTCCTGTGTGAAGTTAATTCGATGGCCTTCCCAAGATACTTGGTGGTTTTTCCTGGCGAAGGTTAGGATGGCTTCCGTATGTTGGTAGCATAACGGCTTACATATTATTGGGCGAGTTACTTTCCTGTTTGAGGAGTTGAACGTTGGAATCCTATGCGCTCTGTCCATTTCCAAGCCATGATGAAATTTTATTCCAGTGATCATGGGTATCCAGGATTCCAAAAATGCCCCACATGATCCCGCCGCATCCTCTGAGCCCTCCGGGATACCGAAGATACGTATGTTTCCCCTTCTATTTCGGTCTTCCAACTCAGCTGCGTGTCTTTTAAGTTCGCTTGTGGCTTCTCGGAGGTGTTTTATTTCTTTGCTTGTTTGGGTTGACACATCTTCAATGTCACTTATTCTTTGCTCTGCGTCAGTAATTTTTGAGTTCATTGTATTCATGTCCGCCCGGATTGCGGTGAGCTCCAGCTGCATAGAATCAGTATTTTGTTTCGTAGATTTTGCTAGATCATGTACTTCGGCTAATTTCTTTAGTATCATGTCCATTGTGCTATTTAGATCCGATTTGACTTTGATAGGAGAGTCTGAGATGGTGGGTTCTGCTTTTTACTTTTTAAATGAAGCTCTGGATTCTTTGTCAGCCATCTTGACGTAGACACTTGTTGAACCTAGTTGAAGGGGTTGATATGCGCCGAGGTGAAATTATTTGTCAGACCGGGGTCTGTATCCCGTATCCACCTGAAGATAGCGGCAGTATTGGTGGTCGAGGTTGAGGTTGAGGTGTTACAGGCCTACATGGGTAGATGACACCGATATGGCGCTGATATGTATTGAATTTGAGGTTGTCTCAGAGTTTAGTCTCCTTGTTGTGCTAGTTGTGATAGTAAAGCAGACGGACGTTCATCGGGCATTCACCGGGTTCAGGCAGAGCTCTGGCTCTGTTCCTTCATTGGCTGACTGGCGGTTCTATTGTTATAACAGGGATTGTTTGCAATATTGTTCAGTTTATTCAGTATTCAGACCGTAGAGGGATCTCAGACGGCCAGCCCGCATCGGCCCGCGTCTACACAGTGTCAGTGCGACGGCCAGCTTTGGTGCACGCGACGGCTTGCAGTGGCTTTGGTGCACTCTACCTCGGCTTGCAGTGGCTTTGGTGCACTCTACCTTCCCCCCTCGCCGTCAGCCTCAGGTTGGAAGATTTCCGCAAAAGTTTCCGCTAAAGATTCCGCTAAAGATTCCGCTAAAGATTCCGCTAAAGATTCCGCAGAAATACAGTTCTCTGGCGGTCGTTGCGATGGCAGTGAAGCAGTGAAGCAAGTGCGAAGCAAGTGCGAAGGCTCGAGGTGGCTCAGAAGGTGGCTCAGACAGTGGGTTTCGGTGTGCATAGGTTTTTGGCGCGCAGAGGTTTTTGGCGCGCAGAGGTTTTTTCAGTGCCCAATATGCAGTAACCAATATGCAGACCACAGGAGCTGGCTGTTGCACGCGTTTATTTAGTGTACATTCACTATTGGTTCTCAGAAGGTCTTAGCGGAGGCAGTGGAGGCAGCGCAGAGGTAGCGCGAGGTAGCGTGAAGGTCCTCAGCGGTTTTGGTGCGCGCAGTGGCTTTGGTGCACTAATTTGATGCCTGTTGTGCACAGTTCACTATTCAAGCCCTCAACGGTTCTCAAAAGCCCACAGGGGGCGGTTCCGGCGTGTGTCTGTATGCGATTCAGACCTTTGAATGGCAATGCAGAGGCAGCATGATGTACAGAGTGGCTTTGGTGCGCGCTACTTCTCCCTCCTTCACCCTCGGTCTCTCGGACATTAGGCCGCCATTTTGGGTCCAGGCTACGTTGATGTAAGCTTACGGTATTATCCTTAGCTTCAGGAGATGCGGGATAGCGGTGAATGGCGGTGGAAGTTAGTATTTGTGCACATGTATGCGCAGGGCAATGCTGGCAAAGCTGGGATCTCTTGTTTTAGTGGCGATGCGGGGATGAGATAGCGCTGATCACAGCCGTCAGGGTAGCCATTGCAGGGTCAGGCAGACCGTACGCCAGCTCTAATTAAAGTGGCTCTCCCCGTTTCAAAGAGGTTGTATCGCTAGTAAAAACCACCCACCTTCATGGCTCAGGGAATTCTTCAAGGCGAGGTAGTGTATCAGCATAGCCTCTGTTTATATCCACTTCGTGTCTCGCACGGTCGTCTCGGCCATAGCCGCCATTTTGTGGAGCTCGAGTCGGACGGGTCTCGCTCACATCACCTTGGTTTTGCTGATCAGCTGAGCGTTTGGTGCGAGATCCTCCCGTAACAACTTGTGCCGCATGTATTTATGAGCAGAAAACTGGCGTCCTCTTTAAATTCCGCTCACTATTTCTCCAGAAAGGCACCTGAATCGCTCCTCCGATTGCCGAGCGACGGAATTAGGCAGCCATTACCGCTGCCGTCCAAGCCACGCCCCCTCTTGGGTGATTTTTTAATGCACTGGTCTGCAATGTTAATAGCTCACGTATGAATCCACATGCTCATTTTTTATTTTGTACAACACAGTTAATATGATTGTTAATGACAGTGATGGTTTGTTGTGTGATGGACAAAAAATAATAAATATATTAATAACATTTGTTACAGAAAAAAGTGTTTGAATTCATTATGCATGCATTATCTAAAACCAGTGGCGGCTCGCATAGGGCGTGCTGCGGGGCGGGGCAGGGTGGGGGGGTAGTAAACTCGGACATACGATGGAACGGAGGAAAGTAATTATTACGTTCCTCCGTTCCGTCGTACGTCCGAGTTTACTAACCCCCCCGCCCCGCCTCACCACCCCGCAGCACGCCCTATGCGAGCCGCCACTGTCTAAAACCATGAAACTCTCTTACTGTCTAAAACCATGAAACTCTCTTACTACGGGTCTGCCTAATAATTGGAGAAACGTAAAAAGGAGCTATATGAATTGGGTAGGCTAATTAGACTATACAGACATTTATGAAAATTGATTAGTATTTGAAGCACATTATATCTGGCCCTGTGACAAACAATAGGCAAGATTATGGAAAATATAATCGGCATTAATGATTAAATAGCAACAATTAATTACTGTTGGTAAATAACAAAAAAATAAAATGGCATAATATGAATTCTGAATATTTGTACCATGTTATCATTTTACTTTTCATCGTACTATTAAGGTCTTAGGCTGGCACTGGGCACATATTAGAAAAGAATAGAGTGCATCTTTAAGAAATTGGGTTGTTGGTTGACTGGGTTGTGAGCCCTGGTCAAGCAGCTACCACATTCCTCGTCAGGGTGAGGCACAAGAAATGAAATGAAATGAAAAGGGCATTTATAAAGCGCATGGCTACCCGGAGGCCTCCCAGCGCTAAGGCATGACTGGTGATCAGGCGGAAAGGATTATTTAGGGAACAGAAGGGTTTTTAGTTGTTTGCGGAAGGCTAAATGGCTAGGCTCTTTCCGGAGGTGGAGTGGCAGTGTGTTCCACAGTTTTCCTACATTCACGGGAAAGCGTCTGCCGCCATTTCTGGATCGTTTAATTCTGGGAATATCGATTAGGTGAAGTTCGTCCGAGCGAAGCGTTCTCCTCACTTTGTAAGGGCGAATCATAGCTGAGATAAGTGGAGGACCCATCCCCTGCAGAGATCTGTGGACAATGCAGAGGGATTTGAAGGTAATTCGCTCTTACACTGGAAGCCAGTGTAGGCAGTGGAGGGCCGGTTTTCCGGAAAGGGACTTGGGTGTTCCTGCCAGTAGTCTCGCTGCGCAGCTTAGGACGGTCTGCAGCTTATTAATAACTGAAATCGGGGCTCCTAAATAGAGCGCATTCCCGTAATCAATCCTCGAGAGCACAAGGGATTGGACCATGGTTTTCTTAGCTTGGGGGGGGGGGGAGCAAGGGGAGCACTTTTCTAGCCATTCTGATCAAGCCAAAGCAGGTTGCGGCGGTCTTCCTCGCTTGTGACTTGAATGTCAGATTCTGGTCTAGCCAGATGCCCAGACTCTTTATTTCTGGCTTAGGTGCTGGGACTGGGCCCATGCACACTGGCCAGATGCTTCTGAGTGTTGCATTGCCAACGTTACCCAGAGTCATAATCTCTGTCTTTTCTCCATTCAATTAAAGATGGGATGCCCCCATCCATTTTACGACTTCCGTCAAGCACGCTTTTAGAGTCACTGGGTATTGTGTGGTTTGATTCAGAGCTACGACCAATTGAGTGTCGTCAGCGTAGGTAACTAAGTGGATCCCGAAAGGGGCCACGATGGAGGCCATATAGGCGTTACAAAGTGTGGGGCTCAATGAAGAACCCTGCGGCACCCCACACCGGAGGGGCCGGGGTTTAGAACTAACGCCTTCTTCAAAAACCTGGAAGGAACGTCCCTCCAAGAAAGAGCAGAGCCAGTTCAGTGCGGTCCCGGTTACTCCCAGATTACTGAGGCGATGGATCAAGACATGGTGGTTAACCGTGTCGAACGCCGCACTTAGGTCCAACAGTATAATGGCCGCAGAGCCTCCTGAATCCAGGATCTTCCTGCTTTCCTCCACCACCGCTAGCAGGGCGGTTTCCGTGCTCTGTCGTGGCCGGAAACCTGTCTGGGAAGGGTGCAGCAGGTTAAAAGTTTCCAGATAGTTAGAAAGAATGTGGTTAACATATTTTTCGGTGATTTTTGCGATCCCCGGAAGGAGGGAAATAGGACGATAATTACTAAGGTCCGCGGGATCGAGTTGGGGCTTCTTCAAAAGTGTTTTGACCATTGCCCCTTTCCAGAGAAGGGGAACTTCTCCTGTAGTAAGCGAGGCATTGATAACATCTGTGATGAAGGGACAAATTGTGGGCGCTACCTTTTTTAGAATATACATAGGAGCTGGGTCTCTCGGTGATCCGCTTTTGACTGAGAACATAAGGGTCAGGAGCATTTCTTGGGAGAGAGGAGGAAAAAGCTCCAGCCAGTGGCCAGGAGGGGAAGGTACTTGACTAGCGCACACGTGTGGAATCTATAGGCGGGAGCATTTTAATGATGTTCCGGATTTTTGAATCGAAAAACTCCGCCTGATTTTCGCAGCGTGCACCAGTGGTATCCGGGACAACTGAGGGAGCTGGGCTTTTAAAGAGTCTTTTTATGATAAGAAAGGTCTCTCTGGGGGAGTTGGCTGCTAGCCGGATTTTTTCCTCGTAGAAGGACGCCTGGGCTATTTTTATTTCTGCTCTGTACTTGCATATAGCTTTCCTATAGGCCAGCTTGCTGTCAGATGAAAAATCTTTCCTCCAGCGTCTTTCTAATATTTTACAGCCCTGTTTAAGGGTGCGTAATTCCGAGGAGTACCAGGGGGATCCGTGGGCCGTTCTTTTTGTTTTGATCAGGACTTTGGGGAGAACCTGGTTAAGCGAGTCATCTATCCAGTTACAAAAATTATTGTACGCTATAGCAGGGCTGGGAGTGGATTGGGGTCTACTTTTTTCCAGCTCTTGAATCCATTTGTCTTGGGAAAGTTTCGACCAGGGTCGATTAAGGATCCGAGAGGGAGGGGCGGGAGAGATGGGTGACTGCGGGTGCCATGTTAGGGAAACAAGAAAATGGTCAGACAAGCCAGCCCTACATTAGCCTGTGCTCAACCCTCTGGTGGCTTGGCACACAGTAGACAGGCTTAACTTAGAGGCAATGTGTAAAGTATTTGTGCAACACCTCAAAAAGTAATAAAGTGAAAACACCATACAAAAAGGATCCCCCACTAAGCTAGAAAAAATAAAAAAATTAAAAATGATCTTTAATAAATAAAAAACAACACCAAAGCAACAAAAATCCAATCATTAGAAGCAGAGATATTGAAGTTCAAAGATTTCAGTGAAAATAGCACCAAAAAGCACAAAGAGCCAACTGTGGGTATCTGGTCACGCTGGACTGGGACAAAGTTCAGGTTGAACGGGATGGAACACGGGCCGGCTACATGGGCACCGCTAGGCACACTGAACAAAGTACCTTAAATCCTGGTTATTGTAGCATTGCAAGGATCGTCTTCAAAGATGCGTCATGCAGCCGAAGCGATTTGTTAGCTCAGAGTTGCGGTGAAGCTGTGATGCGAGGTCCTGCAATATCATTGAGAATCCCATTGACGAGGGCTTACGATGCGAAGTCTGGCATCAAGGATGCATCGAGCAGCCGAGGCGATGCGCCCGTCCCGGGGAGCTGCAAGTCTGCATTACAGAGTTCATCGTCGAGGTTTCCCTTGACAAGGGATGCGAGGGCCTTCACCGACGGTGCGTCACGCACCGGTGGTTCCGATGGGGCAACAGGCTGCGATGTGGGTCTCTGCAGCAGTACCAATCCAAGCAGCAGTGGCGATGTGTCGGTTCTGCTCAGGGTTGCGCCGCGCACCAGAGGATATGCGTCAGTTCTGCTGGATCCACAGAGGCTGGCAGAGCACCAAAGGCACACCTCCAAGGGTCCAGGACTTGAGTGGCACCACTTGGCAGGGTAGATTCACATATGGCAGAGTCCAGGTACTGCGGTCAAGGTTGTTAGTCTTCTGTCCCTGTGGCTGAGGTCAAGAGGTCAGCCCACTAGCCCTTGGAGTCACTCTGGTGGTCCTGGGTTCAACTGATGCAGGTCCAGTCCTTCTCACCCAGCCAAGAGGGCAGCAGGTCAGCACAGCAGGGCAGCAGTCTTTCACAGCATAATCCCCTATACAGCATTGGTCTCTGTATGGAAATTTATTCACAGGCTCAGTCCCAAATAGGACTTTCGCTCTAACCCTAGTTGGTTCCCAAAAAACGAAGAAAGAAATATTTTGCTAGAAAAATATCAGGAGTGGAATACTTTACCATGTATGCTCCGTCACATCACTACTTTCAGTTTTTCTTCCAAAAATACGATATTGAAGAAGAATCTTTGGAGATACATTCGTTAATCCACTGTAAATTTTGCACATTTATGTATTTTATAGAGACAAACCTTACATCGGATCATTTGTGACTTGTCAAGTATTTGTCTGTTTAGCTAAACTGAAAGCATTTTATGTGGTACATTGAAACTGATTTTTTGGCACGTGCGCCATATAAATAAATACAAATTAATAAAATATAAAACAATAATCCTAGATCAATGCATTTCGTCCTCCCCGTTTAGGCATTTTGTCAAATTACATAAAGCTCAGGGAATTCCCAGTGACAGACTAACTCATTCCCAGGCATGAACACCCAGGCTCTCTTCTAAGCTCAGAACTAAAGGCCTCTCGGCCAGCACCATTCTAAAACATTTTAGGGTATGGCTCCCTCAAAATTAATTGCCCATTGCTACTTCTGTAATTTGTTGGAACATGCACAAATCCACAAAATTCAACTGAACAGAATCACCTTTCCGGAATTGTAAAAAGGCACGTGGTCACAAGATATTTATCATTTCCCTGCGTGATCGCTCTTCCAATTAGATGGCATTTACATTTTTAAATAGTACTTACAATATATTGTAATCCATGATGACTCAACAGAAACTACACTACAAATATAATTTCATAACTGATGAAGTCACCTATGTTGCAACTATCACCTCCTATTTCTTTACTGCCCATAATGCCAAGATCACAGATATGACACTGACCACAAATGAAGAAGCTTGTGGATTCTGAGAGAAGCCAGGCTGGTTGTTGGTTACATTTTGTTAGAAAACTATGTATAATCTGGTTCCCCACTGTGGTCCACCTACTGCATGGAATTTCTGGTCTAGTAACCCATTATCAAGTTCATGATTTTTCACAGAATGTACCAATATTCATTCAATATATGTCTAACCAGCCTCCGGAATAGCCTGTACTGTCGCTCTTATTATCGTCTCCACAGCCCCTTAAACTTGTCTCGCGTCTGTATTTGGCGGTCATGGTCCTGCTGGAAGTTGAACCACCCCACGCTCAATTGAAATGGGCGGAAGATCTGGGTATAAATATCACAGGTGAGATGTGGCGCTACTGCTGCCAACAGACTGGAGAGTTATCTCCTAATGGTACACTTCGCTTAATACATTACAAGTTCCTCTTACGGTTGTATCTCACCCGAAAGGCTCTAGCTAAATATAATCAATCCAAGGACACTCGCCGTAAAAGGTGTGGGGTTTGGGAAGCAGACTTTTTACATCTTGCGTGGAACTGCTCAAGTGTGGCTGAGCTCTGGGTACAACTACTGCAGGCTGTGGAATCCATGAAAATCTGGACTTTAGCTATCAGCGAGCACTGTGTTGCTGGGATATGTTAAACTCCTACCCAAGGCTTTTTTCAATTTCATTTCAACTGCGATTCTTTTAGGTAAACACCGTGCTGTGTTGGTATGGGGGGGTTCTCACTCTCCCCGATTTAAAGACTGGCTTAAAGATATGACGTTGTGTGAGAAATGGATGCAAACATACTCTATGATTCTTCCTAGTTTGCAGTCTAGGCCCAAAGACTTATGGGAGCCATTTCATGCTTACCTACAGGCTACTAATGATCACTGAGGACTAAGTGCACTGTGTAAAGTTTTTAACCTTATGATGGTGTGAGGTCTTATCTGTGGTTGTAACAGTTCTTTCCTCTGAATTCGTTGTTAGATGTAATTATACCTGTCTATTTTGCATTCTTATGGATTGCTCTCTCATACACTCAAGGCCGCTTTGTTATTGCATGTTTGAATAAGAGTCATGTATGTTACCATGTCTTGAATGTTACACTAGTAATGACCAATTGCCTTCTCTGTATTCTCCTGCCTCAATAATACATTAAATATATATGTATATATATTCATTTAACAAATCCCACTAGTGACCGACGAACTCACGGCGGGTGCTTCTGTAGATAGCGGGGTAGGACCCGCTTATGTTCCACAACAACTAGTTTCACGGTTGGAGCACTCACAGAGTGTAATGACTTTTCTAATTCGCAGACGCTTTTCGACGTTTATACCTTCTTCCGTGCGTTAAAGTCATTCTGTATTCTGCACAATGATTGGTGCCTTTAAAAACATGTAACACCCGTTTTCATTGGTGGAATTATGACCAATGGAAGCTGTGAAAATATTCTTTGCTTGATTGTATTCAATTTCACAATGTATAAATATTAACAAGTCGGCACTTACGATACAATTTATTTTGAAATACAGACTCCAATGTGACCCATCTTACCACGATGTTGTAATTGAGTGCCGACTGTCTGATCTTATGTTGATGTTACATTAACTTCCTTTGGCACCTTTTTTTCCAATACAGGGGGAACCTTCCGTCGAATGGCTGGACATCCATGGATTTGAATAATCCACAACCTTCATTGGGGTGGGTGGGTGTGTGTGTGTGTATATATATATATATATATATATCCTAAGCAGGCAATTTCTATTAATGTTAATACTTTTCTGTAAAGCGTTCTGAATTGCTACAAATTATTTACCATATTTCTGAAAACTGGGAGTATTTTTTCTCTATTTCAAGGTTAAGTGTAGTTCTCTGTAACAGGTGCGTAAGGCCTAGAATAAGCCTCATTAAGGGACATTTGTGGATGGCAAATGCAAGGTACCATGCTGTTAAAGACTGTTCTTTTTCAATAGATACAAATGTCAGATTTTTCATTGACCGCTTCAGTATGTAAACACAAGCCCTCGGTTTAATGCATTTTCAAAGTCAGAGTCAAATTCTGTTTATTTGGATCTAAACATCTGACATATTCCTCTATATAATCTTTAGACTTGGCCCACATAACTAACAAGTCTTCAATACACCTAATCCAGAGCTCCACATCTTAAATGAACTGCTGCTCTGCACCATACAAGGCCACTGCTTCTCCCTGTGCCCCATAGTACAATTAACATTGGAAGTTCCTACAAAAGAGTCCATGACAGTGTCCTGGATCTGTACCCTGGATCTGAAGACAAAATACTTCAATGGTAAGGAAGCAATTATTCATTAGAATGAATTCTGCCATACCTGATAATATTTGGGTATGACAAAATTAAGAAGCTTATTGAACACTCGGACAACATCTTAGAGCACTCATTCTGAAAGGAGTGAAGCAACACTGATAGGGGCAAGAATAAACGTATACTCCTCAGGATTCAGTCTCAGCAGAGATATGGGATTGAGTGTAGGATGAGTTGAACTGCAGACTTTTGATAAGTGGGCTCTGGAAACAAAGAACTCAACCACAAGAACTCTAACCTGAAGACTACACTCACTTCTTGGTCTATAGACACTGTTGGTCTCTGTACACATCCTTTTTGCACCCATTCTTGCATCCTTCATCTTTACTGTTTTCTCCCTATTTGGTTCCCTTGAGTCTCTAAGATTCCCCTTGTGATTGTCTTTTGTTCTTGATACCATCAGGTATCTCGTCTCCCTCTGACTTACTTCCTCAATTCCCTGTCCGCATTGGTTTGCACGGGCATCCAGGAATCTCCTGCTATCCTGGTTTAGAGGAGGTTCGTCACAGCATCATTGGCTATTGAAACCAGTAAGACGAAGTTTAGATTGTGCTATATTTGTATACCATTTAGCAGTATCCAAAACTTAACTGTTGTCTCCCAATCCCTTGCGGTGGGTAAAGAGACATACCACACTCCCAATAGTGAATCCTCTGATACCAGTCCTAATCTGTGCCAAATCAAGCCCAACAGTGAACTCAAGTCCAGTGTTTTTCTCTCAGTCTCTTTCCCATCTGTCACCGAGAAACTACCCCGATTGGGTAGTCTCTGTACTCCTTTGTGCAGTAGTTCAGGGACAGCGAGAGTCTTCAACAGGAAAGTGACAACCTTGAGTACTTCTGAGGAAAACTATATTGTCTTCAACAAACAATGTCAAGGTTTCTACATAAGAGAATAAAAAGAAAAATAACTTCTAGTGTTCAGACCACACTTTCTCAGGAATCCTGGGAAAGGTTGACAGAATTACAAATGAATAAACCAGACCACAGCATTGGAGTTACTGTAAACAGCTCTTTCCGCTCTGGCCACGGCAGCAATATCTCTTGCTATGCTACTGTTAGAAGAGAGACCCATTTGATTAAGTTCCTTTGGTCACATTAGAGATGGTGCCCAGTATGACTGTTTATTCCATATCTTTTCATAGCTATTCTTTTCAAACCTCTGCATATTGTAGGATTCTGTTAAGAATGGCACAACCATATCATCTGGAGGCAATGTCACAACACCCTTCTAAAATCTGTCAATAGAAAACCAACTTACTGGCATACTATGGGCACTGAAACAAATGACAAACACAAAGACACTTTTATCCCAATATGAAAGCAGGCAAATGCTGGAGTCTTATTAAACATGATATGAACACACCAAAGCAAGATGATGGAATATTTCTCAGCACAAGGTCAAGGGTATACATGCCCTGGTTGCAGTGGAAGGATGCATGGGGACAAACCATCTTTATTCAAACGGAACTGAGATGCTGATTAAACAGCATGTGTTGCACTTTAAAAAACATTGTACTATAACTGAGCATTTTGACTTGCTTATGATCACATGAAAGGTTGCCCGTAATTTTTGTTTTGTTGTAGGTTGTGTCTTTTGAGTGCAGACAGCACCAAAGGGGTTCTCCCCTCAGTTCTCCTACCGATCCCCGAGCGTGTAAACACAGCCCTTTGAAAGGGCTGTGAGCATGAGTAATCCACTAAGAGTAAGCTGAAAGTTACTTTTTCCACCCAAATTGAACGATTATTTTGAAAATATTGTTTAAAAGAACTAGAAGTGCGTGTGTTTTTTCAGGGCATTCTATCCCTTCAGAAAGATGGAGAGAGTGGCCTGGGTTTGACAACTCTAGGTCACTCAAAAATACCAGGCTTGGAGGATTTGCTGTGCAGAAGCCTAAACATATGAATATGCACACACACCACCCTCACCCCCACCCTGCCACCCCTCCCAAACCATCCTATTTCATGTGGTAGTGGACCATGTTTACTTATTTGATCGGTTTATTTTTATGGTGTCTCAGCCACCTAACTAAATTGTCTTGTCTTACACCTAGGGCATGCACAGATATACAATATAGTAAGCTTGATATATTTTAGCATCGTTTCTGCACCTTTGTCCCACTGATCAGAACCTGGAACCATAGTTCACAGTAGACCTGCAAGGTCCTTCTATCTTTTCGAAAAAGATTAATCTATCCTTGTCTTGACCATGGAGGGAACCTCTTCTAAATAAAGTAAGGATTTCAGCTTTTATCAATATGGAAAGAGAACATCCAGGAAAACTGGATTCTTAGCATCAGCAAACAAGCTATAAACTATCCCTTTCTTGCACCGGATCATTTCTGAGCTCCCGCTAAAGCAACATTAACTCATGGGGTTTGAAATCACTGAGAGGGTTCTCAGAGGGAACCAATCCCATGAACCTATTCTGGCTATTTAGAAAAGAAAACGACTACTGACTTTGCCTAGATATTCCATCTGAGAGGACCATGAAATAATCTAAATTATATTCAGTGAAAGCCAGAATTTCTACTAACAAACTGCCACCTGCAAGCCAAAGTATTAATTGTAGTCAAATCTAATTCTTTGAGGTCATATTGGAAACAATTTTGGGCTTGACCCGACACAATACAAGGATGCCTGCTAAATGCAAAATAATCCAAATTGCTGGACTGTTTTCCCAGTATTTCCAAGAATAAACAGCAAGTGCAGAGGCAGATTGGAAGATTCACAATAATACTGTTCCAAAAATGCAATCACACATTTCTGCTGTCAAGTCATCCCAACCAGCAAAACGTCTGATAGATGAAAGAATAGTTTACATGACATGTAAATGTGGAAACGCTATAAATTATGTGACTAGTACCTCTTAATAGATGTACCTTTTATCTGTCATGGTCAACAACAGGAAACAATGCATCACTACCATCAGACAAGCAGCCAGGCAAGTAAAGCAGTTATATTGATGAGTGAGTGACTGTATGTAGATCTGTTGAGGATATGTTAGAGAAAATATTAGCTACAACATGAAAGTTATTTTAGTTTTAATCATTAAGGCCTTGAGCTTTCTGATATGGATTCCCATACTGTTTTAAGGCACAGGTCATGTAATGTGCATGTGCAGCATATATTGTTGAGATGTTTTCTGGCTGAGTATTAACTGCTGAATTGGCATCTGATCTGCTCCTAAATTACTTGTAGTGCTTTAAATGAGCTGCAAACTAAGGACCTCTTGAAGACACTATTAACTGGCCCACCACCATGTACATTTGGGCCATCTCTTTGAGTAGCAGAAGGCCATATTTAAGTACAAAATCATTTATTCCAACTCTTGGGAAGACTCAAAGCGCCTATTTTGCAATTTTTTGTTAACAGTAATTGAAAAATACTGGCACCGATTTACATTTGGTGTTACATGTACATGGCGCCCAATGGTGACCAATCGTTTTTTTCCACTTATTTTTAAAAAGTCCTTTATTTCTCAATTAATGGAGGCAAACCATGGTGTTACTAATCTTTCTTTACACTCTGCTTAGCCTCATCCATGCACTTGCTACAGACGATGACCCTTTGACACCACACCAATATTCCAGGCACACCCTTCAATAGAAGTGCTGATAAAGGTGGTCACTACCCAACTACGCAGCAGCCTACAGTGCGCCATCCTACTTTATTTATTTATTTTAAACAAATTTTATTGAAGTTTAAATGCCTGTATAAACACACATTATGTAAAGTTCCATAGTAAGATACATACAATCAGGGTGAGTAATGGGACCATCATGTAAGATGCAATCATATTAAGCATTCTGTGCATGGTTGCGACCCTCCCTCCCACCCCCCAATTCAAGAATAAAAGGGGACGAAAGGAACTAATTCCACATTGTGTTTCAATCGCACGGCACTCATTCCAGTCATTGTCAAAATTTAACTCTATTCTAACCTCCCAGAACTACCCCCCACCCATCCCTCCCCCCCAGGCATGTCACTCCCAATTCTTCGTAGAAATTGCAGCGTAGGTCTATTATGCTGTACCTTCCCTAATATAGCAAGGTTATCGGAGCAGTGGGTAATGCACAGCAGTTGCAGAGTCATGTTGCGTAGTACCACTAGAATCCCCACATCAGGCCGAACTCAAGGACAATCTACCTGGCCCTCCGCTTCAGGGGCAGTTGCCCCAGGATCTTCGTCACTATCGCTGTCAGGGGTCTTGAGGAGCACCACTAATGTTTCCCATGCCTTTGCTGCTTCTAGTGCCTTCTCGCTTCCCGCCCTCTTTGCCAACTGCATCCGAACTATTCCATCACACTCCGTCCACTTAATGAATTCTTTCTTCCATCTAGCTATGTTGGGGCCCCTCTGCTCTTTCCAATGCATAGTGATCTCCCTTTAGATAGCACGAGACCCATATCTATGAATTTGCTAGTGATTTTATTTTTGGCCGTGTGAGGAAACCAATGCAACATACACGGCCCTAGAGCCGATTCCAATTCCCTGTCAGTGATTGTGTTTAGCAAAGTCACCACTTCGGGCCAGTATGTGTCTAACTGCGGGCATCCCCAGAACATATGACGGAAATCTGCTCCCTCCCTGCGGCAGCGTGGACAAGTATCTGAGCCAGTATCAAAGTATTTATTAAGTTTCACTGGGGTGAGGTAGGCTCTATGTAAGATGTAAAAGTGCACTGATTGGAAACGGGCGTTTCTGGTGCTCTTCCTCGCCCTTTCCACAAGATCAGCCCAGGATTTTTCCAGAATCTCCGCTCCCACATCCTCCTCCCATGTATGCCGCAATATAGTCAGTGCGCCATCCTACTTTATGACCGTTACTCTAGTTTTCCCTGGACCTAGAGCCACATCTGAACTGAGATACATCAATGACCTGTTCCAGATAGTGTAGAGTCTCCAACACATTTATCAATACCACTCTGCCCTCCGTAGTGACTAAACATCAACTAGCCTGACATCAAATTAATTACCTCTTCCCTCCAAAACAGATGAGACAATACCTGCAAGGGACTTAACGAAGAATCCTCCTATCTGGTTGCTCACATATCAGTCTTCAACCTTAATCTCTTTAAAAGACCTCTGGATGCCACTCTGGATGCCATTATCGTTCCCACCTCAAATTTCACTTGTAAGCCGCATACTACCAAATATACCTCTCCTTGACATGGAGATCAGAAGGCAGTACATCAGTGTATGAATGCTGTCAAATAATGTCCTAAAGGAATAAGACAAAATTGGTCACAACTGAACACTGAAAACATGTGTGGGTACGCAAATCCTACCTATCCACATAGCCCAGGGGTCTTGTCCTCCTCACCTCCCAGAAGTCCCATTCCTGAAGACCATTTATTTTGAGATCAACTTTGATTAAAATTTTAGCTTGATCACTGAACCGACAGAATTGATAAATCTATAATATTCAAATTAATGTTTCTATAGAGTTAGTACCCATTCTAGGCTTTAAAGGAAGAGCTTCTGTGATTGCGACCTATAGCCCAATCACTAACACATACATGCTGTATCACTTCCAGGCAGGAAGTCCACCACATTGTAAGATCAACCTCAATCCTTTTCTCCATCTTCATTTCGGAGAAAATGCTTAGGGGGAAGTGTCTGGTCTGAAACACCCTATCTGCAAGGCATCCAACACGGTCAGTGTATCTTTGAATTCTTTAAGCATATTAAAGCCTATCTCTCCCGCCAAGTCTTTACCAATCAGCGGCAGCTTAGGTGTACATCAAAAACACGCTCATCACCAGAACTACTCCTGAAACAACTGTGCTCTTAAGGAAACCTGATGCTATGACAGCCAGTCATAAATCATTTCAAGTCTTCTCTAGTCTATCAGTATAGTTGAGCTCTTACTCCTTTCCCCTAAAATGATCAGTATAGGATGGTCTTGCTCCTCTTTTTATAAGTGATAGAGAGAGATATACTTGTTTTTCCTTCTCTCCTTGTGGGCCATTGAGATAAAATAAATATATTACAAACGGGCAAACTTAAAGAATAATCTCTCAAACTCACCCAACCCAACAACGTGGAGTCAACAAATGTGGTACTCAACCAAAAGTGAACTCACACATGCAAACACCAGTTTCAAAAGAACCCATCAACCAATCTGCAAATCACAATAGAATGTTTAATATAATAAAATCAGTCCACACCAAGGAGCAATTCAGACACTGAGAACTTGAAATGTTCAGAAGAAAATGATCTAAAATGTGGTTAAATAAAAGTATTTTATTGGCTGGAAGGATTTACATCTTGAAACACTGCACACTTTATACAACAAAACATGGTATTCATACAACTTCATAAACGTAAAAAACCCCGCCTCTCTGTGCTTCTATACGTAACATCAATGCAGAAGGCTAAAAACAGAAGCCAATGGAAGGGATGGACCGCTGAAATGAAAGACAAACGTTTCTCCGATCACTAAAGGAGCTGAAAGGATGATAAACTGTAGCATTGTGCAATTGCTGGAATAAATTCTAAGGCCAGGTAAACAGCTATGTAGCTAAAGCACCATCTTTAGAATTATGTGCAGAACAGGCACACACAGAGCAAGCCACTGCCCTAAGTTTAGCATTCAGACACCTGAACCCAAAAGCCATTTGCATGACGCCCATTCAAATGTTTTCCTCATTTGTTTTACATTTGAATATTGTTTGTATCACCAGGCCATGCTGCAAGCAATGGACTGCTTCTGCTAATAAATCCTGTCTGGACCAAATATTTTAAAACCCAAGATTTTCATTAAACCACATTATCATTCAGAAAGGCAGGTTCTCATTCAATGCATATTTAATCTCAACCAGCAGTCAGAAAACAATACTCAATGTATTTCCCAATGCACCACTGACTGTGGGTTACTTCTATAAACAAATAGGGTATTGTCAGGTATATAACTAAGGAAATCTCCAGGTGTTAAAACCCTGGCACCATAGAGATTTAATTATTTACGTGGCCTACAACGTGTTGCAGAACATGCTTTTTACGCCATGCAGGATGGTTATCCTGAATAGAGATGGGAAAGGTACGAGTCGGGAGAGGGAAAAACAAAAGAGAAGACAAAATAACAAAGACATGAAAGATGTGGACCAGGCAATGCATTTCTTGAATGGGGTTATTTTGCGGTATTTTTTAAATTGTAGGACATTTTTATGCAGGAAAATTCGAGATAAAACAAGTTTTAAAGAGTCTAACTCTCTGACAGCTAAAGGACCTTCATACATGTCTGATGTACTTCATGACAAACATGCACTTCTGGTAGGAATCAAGAGCACAACACTTGTTGGCAGCTGGTGCTTGATTTTAGAGTGGAGGTCATGAGGCCCTTGTCTTGCGCACTTTGAATTCAGTTCTGCATGAGATGGGTAGACAATGGAACTTTTTTAGAGCAGGAGGGATGTGATCTCTTTTACCTGCTCCTCGGCTGGTTCTCTCCTCAAGCCATTTTTGGAAGCATAGATCTGGTGAACTCTTTTCTTCCAGAAAGTGTGAGCGGCTTGGTGCTGTTCTTTGACATGTTATTCTTACTTGTTAGGTTACTTACTCAACCTACGCTGAAACCATATTTAGGTAAATTATAAGACACGGTCTTATAGAAATTACAAAAGGAGGTATTTGTCTAAATTCTTATAATTTATGAATTACAAATACACACTTAATTTAAGTGAAAAAAGACACATTTCTTAAGAAGGACCAAAATAAAGTGTGTTCAGCAAAAGTGCATTAATAATTGTTTAAAAAAGGTTGACAGTCTTTAAGACATACCAGGATAATCCCAAACTGGATAGCAGTGGCCCTGAAAAGATCAAGCAGAACAATTCTAGCCTCTGCAAATTCAGATTGCAGAATTTCCATATGGACCACAAATCTTTATTAAAAAAAGGTAAATTAGAATATTAATTAAAATTGATCATAATGTGTACATAAAATCAATCTATAATTGGTTCTGCGATTCATCCTTCTGTCTTGAAACGAACAAAACTCAGAAATATTTTGCTGGAGCCACTTTGATGTACCTTCCTATAGCTACCTCAGCTTTGATGCCGAGGGTGGTGTCAAAAGAGACTCCAAAGTTTCTGGCATTGTTAGCTGTGGCTGGTGAGAGCTCAGTAGGCCATGTACGAAGGAGAGGCTGGCCTGGTAGGTAGCCAGTGTTAAGATCTGTTGTCTTTGGGCGGTTGCATTCTAAGTTGTTTATTTTCACTCCTAGCTGATGAAAAGCTTGCTTGTTCTAGATACGAACTGAACAGACTGAATGGGATCGGTAGTTTGTAAATTGTAAAATGTAAGACTTTAGACTCACGGTGCACATGCGAAGTGCTGGAACCAAACCACAAAAAATGCAGCCTTTTTTTCTTTCAGTCAGGCTCTCCGTTGTTTGGTGTGTAAAAAGGCAGGCAAATGATTCAAGCGTTTCCAGTAACCTGAAAACAGGCTGACGCCGCGCATTTCCCAGAGGCGCTTCACTACGTGCTGCGCGTGGGCACGGGGGCAGCTGCGTCAAGAACGTTATTTATGAAGCGCTTCAAAAACGGAAAGGAAAGATCTAGAAATTGGACCTGCATTCAACAAAGCCCAGTCAGAAGGACTGTAAATTCGCTTTTGATCATTTTAAGGGAAAGTGTCCGTCACTTGTTCTGAGCTCTAGGAGAGGTTTGTAGGTCAGAATAATGAGCAAAAACACAGAGAGCATTCAAAATGTTGCACCCAAAATATCCTCTACCACAATATTCTCACGGTACGTCTGTATATGTAAGTATAGCTTTATTATTCTTAACTCCACTTCTGCATACCTTGCGCATATATCAACAAGATGCACGTATGTTAAGTATGGTAAATCCATACTTGCATATATATTTTTACATTCAAAACACTGGTATAGTCGAAATTTTGGATGCAATATTTTGTATTTTGGATACAATTCTCTAACAGACTACAGTGGGGGATATGATTAAAATAAAACAGTAGAAAAGAATCACATTTTAATTTTCCTCAGCCTCTATTTTCTGATGTCTTCAAGCGCACACTTTTTTAATGAAAGTTTCTTTGCCCTTTTTAGGTCTCGTGCCTAGCGTTGCAGTGCGCAGCACTGCTCGCGCAGCGCGAGACCTTTAGAAAGGGCTTCTGAAAACGACCCACACGCTCGTGCGTGTGGTTTTGTTTTCAGAAGCCCACATTGGCTGTAGCGTGCGGTTTTTTTAAAAAAACGGCACGGGATTGGGCAAACGCGGGCGCATGTCCCGCCTTCGCTCCTCCCATTCCCGACTGTGGCCAGAACGCGCAGCAGCGCGCGTTCGCCTCGCTGCCGCGCTCCCTGGCCCCCGCTCCTCTGTGGTGCGCGCGCACCACTGGTTTCGCGTTCGGCTCCTCTGTGGTGCGCGCGCACCAGGTTTCTATTCCGTGCTTGTTTAAAAACATAGCACACAATTTGTGCAAGGTAACTCATTTTATTAGTGACTTTCTCTGAAATAGTAACTGATTATGTAATTTCAAAAGTGTTGGCGAAGAATCTGCAAGCTACATATATAGTGATAAGAGCTGCCATTTAGTGCAGAGTAACATGGCCGACTGTGGGAACTGGATGTGTCCTTTCTGCAGAAGAGATTGTTGTTCAGAATATTTCTCTCATCTGCTGGTTCGTGGATGTTCTGCCGAAGAGATTGTTGTTTAGAATATTTCTCTCATCTGCTGGTTCGTGGATGTTCTGCCGAAGAGATTGTTGTTTAGAATATTTCTCTCATCTGCTGGTTCGTGGATGTTCTGCTGAAGAGATTGTTGTTCAGAATATTTCTCTTATCTGCTGCTTCGTGGATGTTGACAAACAGTTTTCTGTCAGCTGACTGGTAGATAGTTGCCTGTTGTGTTGGAGGAGTTGGCTCGAGTGCATATGAGGCGCGTTGGCTATTTTTTGTTCAGGAATTACTTACAGTGTCTTTGGTAAGCCGACCGCCTTCTCTTTCTTTCCGTCCTGCAGTGCCTCATGCATCTCGATTTTCCATTGTGCCTTAGTGCTTTGTGCTTAAGTTCTGCCTAAAGAATCCTTGGGTACAAGCCCAGCACATTACATTTTACGTTACCAGAAAAATAAAGTTTGGAATAGAATATTGCACTTTTAAATCTTGTGTAGGATGTAGACCTAGAGATGCTGGATTTTATATACTATGTCTAGATTTGTGTCCCAGCTTCACGGTGGTATGGTACAGGAACATGTTTAGAACACCTGCGGGGGAAAAATAACCTTTGTATAGACTTTCCTTATTAAACAGAGTCAGGGCACAAGTCCTAAAAAAAGAAGTGGGGGGACTAACCTAGTTAATCAGAATGCAAGTGGCATCACGGCGCGTGACATCACGGCGCGTGACATCGCGGCGCGTGACATCGCGGCGCGTGACATCACGGCGTGTGACATGACAGGAAGTGGCATCATAAGAAGTGACATCAGATCTTAAGCCCTCACATATATGTTTAACATGTCTATCATGAGTACATTGGAACACATTTCGAGTATACAGGGAAACCCTCCTGATTTAGGCAGAAGATTCACACTTTTGTAAGCTACACATAAAACAATGTTGCCCTTTGTCAGCGAAAACTTCCTCTACCCATAGTGCTTTAAAAGAAAAAAATTGTGGTACTTGCATTATTTCAACGCCTCCTAAGGGGTACTAAGCACTATATAAATTACATTTATTTTGTGTAAATACAGGGAAAGACCAACACATCTGACATTCTTACAGTGAATGCATATCTTGTAAACAGGGACTGAACAAAGTGAAAACTGCCTCTCTTAAGTAGGTGTGAAGTGCTAACAAGGTATGAGCCTTTGTTTCCCCTCTGCTGCATTTGCATCAGGTGTGAGGCTCCTGACTGCTCCCAGCCAAGAGACTGGAACAAAAGCAGGCCTGATGACCCCTCAGGATTGGCCTTTGTTATGGGCCCAGCAGGAGTCCAAACTAAGAAAGCTCCCTCACGCCTGCACGTTGTTGCGGATCAAAACAGACAACAAAATGCAGGCGCTGCTGAATGTGTCCAGGTGTTTGCAAATTACACCGGGGCGATTTCAGCATATTTTTCAGTGGGGCCCAACTAATTGGCAGGGTGGACGGCGTCCACCATGTGAAATTAGTGGGTGGACGCCGTCCACCCGCGTGTACCCCCGACTCGTGCCCTGAACAGAGTGCTTCCAAATTGACGTTTTTACTTTCAGACAGTGTTTGCCCCCAAGCGGCAATTCCTTTGTATGAGTTAATGCTGTGCAGATCACTATATTGTTTTATGGGGTTTAAGGTTATTCAGTATGCTACACTTTTAAATTGGTGCCCAAAAACTGCCCCTGTCGGCCACAAGTTTGGCTCATTGAGTACTGTGTAACTTGTCTATATCTTGTATTTGTTTTGCTGATCAGCTTTCACAGATCAGGATCTTTGTAAAATTCTCCACTCATCTACTTTGGCTTGTGTTCATGCTTCAAATGCGTGTCATGCTGTGTACCGCTTTTACCCTTATGTAAGGCATTTCTCATCTAACATTAGGTTGCTCATGTAAAATCAATAAATGCATTGATAGAACACCTTATGCTATAAGTCCAATTTCACATATGCAGGAATAAAATCCATCCTTGTGAAGACTGCTTGATGGCGGCTTCACTATAGAAGGGTTTACTGCAGGACTTCTTCCATTATGTAATGCTGTGCGAGCTCTGGAATAGGACAGTGCTGGACACCCAATTATACCCCAAGGCTTTCTGTTCGGTTCATGACATGATTACTGATGCCGATTGTGACCAGAAAGGCTTGGCTGGATTTCACGGATGTTGATGGTCTGTGGCTAGCTTTGTTGTTTGGTCATGGGTACAAAGTATTCACGAAAATATGTTGAATAATTTAATTAGCAGATCGTTTAAAAAATAGCTACTCTATTGTGCATACATCTCAACACTCAAATGATATTTAATATTACTTTTTTCATAATAACTACACCCACGCCATGCACATGATTGTGGGTTATGATGCAGCACAATCTCTGATACATTGATGTCGGGCAGTTTTTTCTTTTAGTTTTGTAAAAAGATTTACATGAAAGAATTAATGTAACAGTAAACAGAATTTCTTTATAACTTATTTTCTAGAAGAAGTATTTGAAGCTTTCTTCCTTTGTCTTCACCTTCAAGGTGCTAAGAGCGAAGCATCAAGATAGCTATTTACATTAAGCCTATGATGTTAGCGTTCAAGTTTGACTTCTCAGTTGTTGCTTCTCTTTGAGGAACTTCTGCATTCCAGAGACTTTGTCTCAGGAAGGCAATACAAAAGCAAGTATAACCTTTTACATTTTCACACGCCGCTTACAGACATCACCTTTCTCGCCAATCCTGTTTAACAGCTATGAGGCCCCATTGACTTGCATTATTGAACTCTGTAATCTTGGGTATCACTCGTATGTCCACAACTTCCAGCTCAAATGTCTGTGAAATATTTCCAGTACTGTGATTTCCCCCGCCGCCCCCATCTTATCTATGTCTAAACGTTGTATCACTGAGATCAGTGATTTTGTAAGTGGTTTGACATTCGTGAGCACCACATACAATCCTCCAATCTCATGTTTCAACACAAATAATAACATTAACTTGGCATGATACTGCATTTAGGAAGAACAGGCAATGGAACGATTATTATTGTGAAGGAAAATAAAACTCCACCTCTAAAGCCAGTAGCTTGTGCTTTAGTCTCATGCAATGGGGGCAAAAACTAGAAAAACGAATTGAAATCTCTCTACGGTCCAGTAAATGTACCCCGGCTAATGTCCCTTGTAGTGAATTATCAAGTTAAATAGGCCAGTGGTTCAGCATTTGTAGGTCATTTACATATAACTAGAGAATAAGAAGACATGAAAGAGGGTTGCATCAATAAAGGGAAGGGAAAGAGCAGCAGCAGAGAGACTCATTAAAAGCTTTTTGAGGAACAAACAGAATCGGTTTCAACGGATGGCAGCAGTGCTGTCAAACAAGAGAATATATATGGAATAAAGTACCCCCTGCTCTACATTACAAGCATATTGCAAGTCACCAAGGAGTCCCATGATCATATAGATGAACGAGGTCGAAGGCAGAGTTCCTTTATAAAGCCATATAACTCAGAGGCAACTTGCAATATCTTTTTAATGTATGGCAGAAGGTATTTTATTCCATAATATATATGGTTACTAAATGAATTGACAAAAGCACTCTTCGGTTCTATATAAATTAAAAAATATATATTCTCGGTATTGAAATTAGGTGATTGCATCAGGGTATCGCCCTCTGATCCTGGGCAGGGGAACACGTTCTTAATATATATGGTTACGCCATTACCCTTTTCACAAACCACTTTAATCCTTTGGTCTCTTACTCTTTTGTGTTCGTAGCAGACATGAATATAATCAGAATTCATACTGTAATACTGGACACACTAAAAAAGCAGTTAGTCATTTTTGCAAAAAGATAATCAAATCAATTAATGTAAATCAGATTAAAAATGCTGTGGCTCAGATTGTGTACAACCATGCAGAGATTCCATCCTTCTGGTAATGACCTCTAGCATTGTATAAAAAAAAGGGAAACATGTTACCACAAAAATCTCCTTTCTAGTGAAACCTTTTGCTTTTCTGGTATATATATGAGTAGACTGAATAGCCAATTCATTGCCTTTCATCCTAGTTGCTGACTCTAGCAGCAGGCATTGTGACCTCCGAACTCCAGTGTAAAAGCGTATTACTGTTGAGTAGCTATGTCAATTCTTTACTACACTTGAGGGCTTCATCACATTTTGGGGGGGTGGGGCGGTATTGTTTTGCGTTAGGCTACTGAAAGAGACTAGCAGGTTGCACGGATTCTGGGTGCACAAAGAGATTGGATATTAAAGATGATTTCCATTCCCTAGCTTAGACTTGAACAGACTGACACCTTTTGCTTCTTTTATGTGTCTGTGTCTGGACACAGGGATACAGTGTTTACTTGTTTCCCACCCGTCTAAGATTGATGCCAGCCATACCTCAGGGTAGTACCACTCAGAGTAACGATGGAAGCTCGGCAGCAGGCGTCTTCCACAAGTAAATAGTGTCATCTCCACATAAAGGCAAGCCGTCTGTCCATATTCCTGGCAAGTGTAGCTTTCAGACTGCAGGCTTTCACTTTGCCACAGATATACAGTTTCTTTTATTATTTCACTCTAAATGTTCCAGGAAAGTTTAAATTTATTTAGTGCATGCGTGTCCTATCTAAGACCAAAGCCCAGGCTATAGTAACTGTGCTAATTGTAGTTATGCTGAATCTAAATGGAAACCGTTTATGTATAGCGAATGGTTATCATGCAAATCTGCAGTGGTTTCGCTCACTTGGCCATTGGACATCCCAGTTTTTAGCTTAGACTTGACCTCTTAATATTGTGGTTGCTCAGTGCATTCAAAACGCTTTGCATTAAGAAATATTTTTTACTGTTACACCCAGTTCTGCCACGTCCCATCACAAATTGTGAACCTAGTACTAAGTGCTATTTTACCCTAGAGGATACTTGTCTTTTGTGTTGTACAGTTAATATAGATTTCTGTTTTTCAGTCTCTCCTTCTAGCACCTCCATTTTTAGATCTCGCCTAGGCAGCACTTGGACTATCTCTTATAGACCTGCTGTATTCAGGTATTGACTTGAACCTCTTCCCATTTTCCACACATCTTTTCAATTGGCTCCAGTTACTCGCCTTTCTAAATGGTTACTTTTGATTCGTGAATAGCCTTAGTAGTCCCTCCTTACTACCGCCTTTTCTCCTTCTGTAACCTCCAATGAGGACTGGCCCTCTTACGTCTGTTATGTGCTCTTCCGATTGTCTTGTGTTATCACTCCACTGCAAAAAAATTATTAAAAAATTGCAGTGCAATAGATCTCGCGTCACTGAAAGTTTGAGCTATTGGTGTTGCAAATAATAATGCAACAACAATAGCTCAAACTTTAAGTAATGCGAGACCTATTGCATTGCAAATGCTTGTTAAATATTCCTAGAGCTGTACAAATGAAGCAATGTGAAGGAATGCTTTCCCATGATTTCAGTCCGACAAATTCACATCATAGTTTCATTCGTGTTCTCTGTGTGATTACACTAAGAAAAATAACGCAAAATAATGTTTGTGATTTTCTTTACATGTTTTACGTCCGAGTGCATCTTCAGGACTGAATTTCCATTGAATTTACTTCTCCTGCGGAGGGACAATGTTGACTCTAGCCAGTTCAAACGTTCTCCATACTATGGCACTTGTAAGCGACCAAGAAAGCAAAAACAGCAAAACTATATATGGTCCAAGCTGGGATGGCATTGAGCGATTATTCAGTACCGTATAGTAGGGCGACCGGACATCTTTGATAAACTCTCCGGTATCATGCCTACCACCCAACCAGAAGCCAGCAGGTGAAGGATAGAAAAACAAGAACAGGGGTTACATCACATTGTTAGCCTGTGGGTGAGAATGCGGGACTGCCAAAAGTCACAACACGAGAGGAGGGACTCATGAGAGACCAGTATGTCGCAGGTCGAGAGCACATACAAGGAGCCTGGTGGCCTATGAACCGAAGCAGCATTTGACTAACCCTCTATACTTTTTACAGGCACACTACCTCTCAGTGTGGACCATAAGGAGCTACCAAGGAGACTACCGAGAAGGAGGATTGACAAAACTCCAAAGCAAGGAGTTCCAGAAGGAGGGACCTTGGAAAGGAAGGCCTCTTCTGCCTTTGTAATGGAGCTGGAAACGAGGGAAAACATATCTTTATCTTTACTTCTTAGGCTACAAGCAGGAGATGAGGAAACTCCATATTCATGAGGTAGATGGGGGGCAAGAATACTAAGGTAACTAAATGTGAGGCATCCAATTCTGAACTAGATTATATTCCGCACAGACAGCCTGTCAAGTGATTTTCTGGCCACTGCGGTGTGTGCTCATTTACCAAGCTCCAAGATCGGGGTGATCAAAGCATCCTGCACCCTTGACAAAAAATGAAGAGGATAGCTGATAAAACAGGTGTTCAAGGTATTACTGTAATCACTGGGTGATATAATATCTGTCCTCACCATTAACATAGTATGAAGAATGGATAACATAGGATGAGGTATTCACGTTTATTTAAATGATGGAAACAATTACCACCCAGAGCTAATTTGAGAGTTGAAAAAGAAGTCTGAGTTAAAGTACACTCCTGAGTTTTTAACTGTAATAGATGTTGGAATCTGGTGACCAAATAATTTGCGAGGAGAGGGGGAGCACAAGTTTGGATCTTGCCTTTATTCCAAAAATAATGAGTTCTCATTTGGCGCTAATGCAGCTTAGATGGTTTTCCAGCATCCAGGACTGAATACTTTGAAGAACATTTTGCAACACTACCACAGCTCAACTGTCCTGTCAGCGGAAATGAACACCTGTGTATCATCTGTTTAGGACTATCGGACCCTGCATATAGCAGTACCTAAAATGGCCAGAGACATACAAAATTAGTCTTTGGCAATTATGCATCATCTTTGATGGTAAGAAGAATTGTCATGTGCAACCATGGCCGACCAGTCCAAAACAGTATGCTAATCCACAGCACTCAACGTTATAGACCAGGAAGTCCCTTTGTAAACCAAATTAAGCGTGCTGTTCCAAAAAAAAAAAAACACTGAGCAATCTCTGCCCCATAGATCAGTCTAAAACCAAACTGTACAGGGGAGAGGCAGCAATTAGTGTTGAAGTGCTCAGAACCATTTTCTCCAGAATTTTAGCCAAGACCGGCATAGTGGTCATAGGACGAACATTGAATCAAATTGAAAATTGTTAGGTTTCTGTAAAAGTGCGACCACCAACCTCATTTTAAAGCATCTACCCCCTTGATAGACAGTTTATCAGATTACACAAAATATAGGGAAAGATGGAGGAAAACAAATGAGGTGGTTTAAGTGTATTTAAGATGCTTTCAAATTTCAATTTTCTTGTAGCTCCTATAGAAAAAGGGTGAGTAAAAATACCCTGTGTGCTTGTATTCACATTTTGCCAGGGCTGCAGATGTCTGGATTTGCGGTCTTCCCGGCTCATATTTTTTTCAATTTTATCTAGAAAGAATTTAATTTGCCACACAAAGATTGGGAATGTGTAATCACCTGCAGTACAGTGTTGGATCCGTGACTGCAAAAATTAGTTTGAACAACCTGAAGGCTAAAAATAGTTTCGCCTTTTAGGTAGTGGCATCACAGTAGTTGTGTCTTTATTTCACGGATTGCTTTCTTTACATTTCTTTAGAATAAGGCTATATGTCACTTTTTTCTGAGAACACAGAGGCATTAATGCTCCATTTAGATTATACCCTCTGATTAGCGCAATTCTTTTTTTAGAATTGCAGATTAAATCAGGTGGCAGAATGTGACTGAACTCTACATTTCTTGAATGTGAATGCATTGTAAAGGACAGCGTTACAGACTCCTCAAAAATTCTGAACTCTTAATTACATGTTCAGCCACTGACTATACTGCTGATTTTAAAGATGTAAACTGGATCAAAAGCTCTTTCAATACGGACTTACTCAATCAAAACTGAGCAACCTGCTTTAACAAGATGCACAGATGGTGAAATACAAGCTACCTGAAAGTGAATTGGACACTTACCTCTAAAAGTAGGTGGAGTAATGTCATTAATGTTGATGCTAGAAGGTCCCAAAAAATAACATGAAGGTTATGTCCCCAATATCTACTTGAGAAGATACAAAGTGCCAGAAAGAAATTTAGAGACCCAACCAAAGGTTGAGATTTCCCAGAATAATCTCTGGTTGTCATTTACCCAGAAAGAAGGTCAGAGACCCAACCGAAGGTTAAGATTTCCCAGAATAATCTCTGGTGGTCATTTACCTCATTATGGCCAGGAGGTTTTGGGGGCTTCCATCATCTGGCATTCATGCCCTGATCCTACCACAAGAACAAACATTTGTGAAGTTGAACAAGCAAACAGTTTTTGCAGATAACTCATTCTCATCACACTGAGAGATGCCACTGAGAAATTCAAGACTACTGCAAGACAGATCCTTTAACATCCCCATCTAAAGTGACGTAAAATGCTCAGAAAGAGAGTAGGTGGGATAAGGGGTTTGGTGACAAATTAGCTCCTCCCCCAAGGACATATCCCATAAGCAAGAAGAGACAGGGATGCCCTAAAAAGATTTCTGCAAAAGAAACAATTGATGGACGGCTGGACAATGCAAACATTCACCCCCAGTCACAAGGATCTGGGTTAAATCCATCATTCCTTTGCTCACCACACCACCCCAGTTTGGACCCAGCCATATGCAAATCAGTCTTGACCCTGTTCCTTGTGGGAACAGTCCAGCCCGAACTGCCAAGCCAGGTCCTCCCTGGACCGGAAACAAGCATCCTGGGACTGGTTTCAGGGCATCACCCTTCATCAGCCAGGCTAGCTTGAATCAAGTGGTGTAGTAAGCACGGGACCCACGTCTGGGCATACCCTTCCCACTTAAGGCGACGTATGCAAAAGAAACAATTGATGGACGGAATGCTGGACAATGCAAACATTCACCCCCAGTCACAAGGATCAGGGCTAAATCCATCATTCTTTTGCTCACCACACCACCCCAGTTTGGACCCAGCCATATGCAAATCAGTCTTGACCCTGTTCCTTGTGGGAACAGTCCAGCCCGAACTGCCAAGCCAGGTCCTCCCTGGACCGGAAACAAGCATCCTGGGACTGGTTTCAGGGCATCACCCTTCATCAGCCAGGCTAGCTTGAATCAAGTGGTGTAGTAAGCACGGGACCCACGTCTGGGCATACCCTTCCCACTTAAGGCGACGTATGCAAAAGAAACAATTGATGGACGGAATGCTGGACAATGCAAACATTCACCCCCAGTCACAAGGATCTGGGCTAAATCCATCATTCTTTTGCTCACCACACCACCCCAGTTTGGACCCAGCCATATGCAAATCAGTCTTGACCCTGTTCCTTGTGGGAACAGTCCAGCCCGAACTGGACCGAAACCAGTCCCAGGATGCTTGTTTCCGGTCCAGGGAGGACCTGGTTTGGCAGTTCGGGCTGGAGTGTTCCCACAAGGAACAGGGTCAAGACTGATTTGCATATGGCTGGGTCCAAACTGGGGTGGTGTGGTGAGCAAAAGAATGATGGATTTAACCCAGATCCTTGTGACTGGGGGTGAATGTTTGCATTGTCCAGCATTCCGTCCATCAATTTTTCTTTTGTCTAAAAAGATTTCTGGCATGCTATGGAGAAATAATAAAAATAATTCAAATCCACACCCAATTCTAATTGAGCTTATAAAGTTGTCCAAATCAATCAGGACAACACCATAGGCCAGGGGCAGCTATTAGAAGTAAAATCGCCAGACCACAAAGGAAACGGTCACTTGCAAACATGTTCTTACAGGGTCCAGTCAAGACTAAAGACCACAAAAAGGGTAGGAAACACCAAGCCAGCAAACAGAATTGGTTAAATGCAATTTCATTATATTTTAATAAAAAATAATATGACAATAATGTTTAAATTAAGAAAGGTCGTTAAAATATTTTATAATTAAATAATACATAAATACTATTTTTAGATATGTTATAATACTAAATTAACGTTTTTTTTATTTTTAACTATCTAAAATAATTTAATTTACCATAAATGAACTTCAACCATTATTTTCTATGGGATAGTATTGCAGTACCAGTGGTTGGCCATGTGTTGGACTAACTACTACTTTGGCAGTAGTAACTTGCACTCGTAAATGTGGCTAACCAAAAGTAGTAAAGGTACCCAAAGAAGTAAATTACTCAAAAGTGTAAGTTATCTTTGTGAATAGCCCCTATTTTTTTTTTTTTTTTACAAGGTCTTCCAGAGTGCTTGCTTTCCAATTAATGGAATCGCTAATTGGTATATCAGCCACCTCCCTTTAGCAAACATGGAATTATAAGTCAATTACTGGGATTTTTAAGAATTTAGAAATCAAAGATTTGAAAAGCATTCTTCCCAGTAAAGCTCTCTTAAGATTAGTGTGATGTTATTGTACCTCGTAGGTTTAGAAATAAGGCCGGCTGCAAAATGCAGTATAACACTTAAGACGCAAGAGCTGAGTTAAATATCCCTGGAATAATAGCATTGCCCAAATCTCCCCTTTTGAGAAAAAGTGCCTACTACTCTACAGACAGAACGAGAAAGGAAAGGATTTGTTTTCCACAGTAAATGGTACTGATAATTGACTGACTTTCTAAGCATGTTAACATGGATGGACACTTAGCTGAAAAGTCGGATAGTAAACCACCATAAATCACAGTTGACCCAGGAAACATTGGAACATAATGCAAGTGGTTAAGCATTGAACATGGCAGCAAATTCGAGACATGTGACACATATTTACAACACTCCCTCCTTGATAAGCTTTGTATGACATACAAAAAGGCCACCCAGAACGCCGCAAAGGCCACAGCTTTACTTGTACATTTGGCACCCACAATGGGAGATGTTCTGAGTGGAATTTTCATCGCTCATCTTGGTATAATGGGAATTAGGAGACTTCATCAGGAAACCTGTAGGAGCTGAATAAAATTGTGCATGAAGATATACTGTTGACAGACTCCAGAGCTTTTACATTATAGCCTGCTACTGAGGTTCTATACTAGCCATTAAAGGCCCTCTATCCAAGTTATTGTCCAGCGCCAAAGAAGAGGCCTCTATCATGGGAGAGAGCTTTTAAAAGGAGAGTACAGCTCGAGGCGGAAGGCCAATATTGCTATTAGAACATCCATCCAATGAGAGCAGAATGTTTTCAATTTAACAGGGAGAAACAGATAGAGAGACAATGGACTGATGGTCCAGAAAGCCTGTGCCAGCCATTAGTGGCCCCAAGCCACTCTAATGTCTTCAGCAGAGCTCCCAACATTCAAATGTTCTAATATTAACAAATGCTTATTACACAAGTGGATTTCTCCCTTTCCTAGTGATGAGGACTGATGATCATGATGCATTCCTTTATGGAAATTCAATGCTTACTGAAATTCACAATAATGAGTGATTAAAAAAACATGGTTTGACATGAGGAGGGTCCCGTGCACAGTGTCACTGGAAACAAGCTGCACCCAACTCAAGAGGCCCAAGTAGACCAAAATTAGTATTGGGCTGCTCATGTTAGGGTTAAGAGGGCTTGGCAGTTCAGGGTGGACTGTTCTTAATGGAGCAGGACCAAGACTAATTTGCATATGCCTGGTTCTAGTCAGAGGTGGCAAGCTGGGCAAAAAAACCCAAAAAACAATAGGTTGGAATGCTACCCAAGCGATTGCCAGTTGTTACACTATTTGTAAGCATTCTTACCATCAAAGTTTTAGTTTGATGTAATGCCCCAAGTGGTCAAGGGTATGTCCAAACCTGGGTCCTGTGCACAGTATGTCACCAAGCGTCCAACTGGAGAAACCGGTCTTGAGTTGCTTGAGTCATGGATCAGAGAGGACCTGGCTTGGCATTTCAAGCTGGACTGTTCCTACTGGAGCAGGACCAAGACTGATTTGCGTAGGCCTAGGTCTAATCTGAGGTGGAACAGTGAGCAAAATAAACCACGAATTGGAATGCTACCCCGAGTGATTGCCACTGGTTCGACTATTTGTAATATTCCTCCCATCATATTTTGTGTGTTTGATGGACAGGATAAGTACAGGCCGAGGTTAAAACACACAGGATTTAATAGATATGTTGTGTTGTCAACATTTGTGTTTATTTTTTGATTGACCAGAGTCATAGTGGTCTACACTCTTGAGCCATGCACTTTTCATTGAAGAGAAGATGAAATTGTTCTAGGTACTGTTTTGTGATGGTGAACTATATATAAGGGTGGCTGTGCTGCAGGACACTGCCCTTCAATTCCTACCAGTATTTGAGTGGATGTCCATTACTCAGCTGAAGAGTTAGTGATGTCAGTTGCATTGTGCAGCTACAACACTTTGTTGCATATGGATGTGGTATGTTTCAGCTATGTGGATGGAGAAAGAAGATGCAGCTCCATCGAAGGGGAGGTGCTGCATCCAAAGATCAATAGGGATAATGGGAATCTTGCCCATAATGAACTTGACCTGAGTCTTGTAGGGGTGCAGCTGCAAACATGCCTGGGCATCCAATTTCTAATGCACCTCAGGCATGTTTATGTTGCCTGACATTCTGCATGGAGGAGACTTGAAGATATAACTAGTACCCTCTGTGTACTGCTAAACAACGCTGCACAGTTACCAAATCAAAACTCCCAGCTGCTCCATATAGAAGCTGAACAAGACAAATGCAAGGATGGAGCCTGCAGCACCCCGAATGAATTATGGGCTGGGTCTTGCTTGGTCTCTCCTCAAACTTAACCCTTTGAAAGTGGTTGGCCAAAAATGGCACAAACTAATCCAGTAGCTACCACCAAAGCCGAATTTCTTCCCTTCAATATTAAAATTAATTTTTCTTCATCAACAAAAGTCGCTGAAAAGTCTAGAAGAACCAACCTTTTGAAGCCCCTCCATCCAGCATAGCATTATAATAGCAATAGATAGATAACTGTACAAATCAAAAATAGTTTGATTCTGCAAGAGTAACACCTGACTAATGTTATGTATTATTAAAAAGTGTCATGAAATACCCTTTGATCGAGACACACACGGAACAGGAAATGGGGGTAATTCCTTGACTGCTAACGCAAAGAGTGCAAGTGAGGATTCTAGAATTGGAAAGAAAAAATTCACTTTCTAAAAAAAGTTCTGTTTCAGCACATTAGATCATAAAATGAACATGATACAACGCAGAATGTCCAGACCTGAAGTACAAAAGTTCTATTATTCAAGAATTTAAATGCTCTGACTTTCCTCAAATTATCTTTTGAATATCAAAAGTCACAACAGCAAAAGCCTAAAGTGTGAAGTATAATTTTTAGATAATTACAAAGTTAATAGGAAAGCTTCTATTCCTTAGTGGGCAGGCAACATTTAGAATATATACACCAAGGATCCTCTCCACCTGACGCCTGTGGCGTACCAGCGAAGTACTGTTAGATGAGCAAGTCCAAAATTAATTGAATTATTTATTCAGTGAAATTTTAAATTAGGTCAGGCAATATGTCTCCTGAATTTCTGTTGCAGAGGCACCTTCTGGACTGCTGATGTAGTTCAACGTCCAGAGTCAAGCAGGCCTATGTACAGAACTCCGCGGCAACTTGCAGCTCAGCATTAAATGAACCCCAAAGATTAGAATGATCCCTCTGCCGAAAAGGCAATCTCAAAAGAAGGGGGAGCTGGCTCTTAGGATATTGAGAACTTTAAAGTGCTATGTGCCACCCGCTGGGAGCCTCAGGTTGCTTGGAGACTGCATGGCAGGGAGAGGACAGCAGGCTTTATGTTCTTTTCTACTTCCTCCAAGGTGGGATTCCTGGCGTATCTGAGGCTAATTTTACAAATGTCTCCGTGACTAGTGTACATTCTGGTTTTAAATTTGAAAGAAGCGTGCGTCTTATGTGTCGCCCAACCCTCGTTATGCAAATCTTTAGGTCTGCCACAGAGTTGGACCTAATACCCAAAAAAAGAAAGCTATTTTGGGAAAGTTCAATTAGGTAAATTTGAGCATCAGCATTGATTCCAACCTTTCCGTAATTACAAACTGTAGCCACACACATGACACTTACAGAGAGAGTGGTACTATGCTCCAATGAGCAGCTGTCAGAGGGACAGCTGCGGTTACCGGCATTATCAGCTAGAAAAGCTTCACAGCATTTTGGACATGCTATTTTCAGACCTACTTTCTTCTCAGAAATGGTCTTGGTGTTTTGTGATATGAAACACACGGCCCCGCAGGAGTCTTGGTCGTGCTACTCTGTGGTTGGGGGTGAAGCATCCCTGCCCACTCACGCAGTGGCGTAACGAAACTTGAGGGTCCCCCCTGCAAAGATCACGGAGGGGCCCCCACGCTCTGGATCCAGGCAGGAGCTCTCAGACCTGGAGCAGCCCCCCCGTGCACAGTACCAGAAGCGGCCCTGGAGCTTGGGGCCCCCCGCATCGCGAGGCTGTGGGGGCTATTGTTACGCCACTGCACTTACCTCCTTCCTACAGCTTTCAACTGCTGCACCTTTCACCTTTGAGACAATAAGATACTTCAGCGAGTCAAGTGTTCACATTCGACATCCAGGTTTAACCAGCAGGCCACTGGTTTGGATGCCAAGAGTCTAGCTAGGAGTCATTTTGAGGTTTTGCATAGAGACAACTTTAAGCTGTCTTGCCAGTGTCATGTAATAAAAACACACATATATATTATATATATATATATTATATATATATAATATATATAATATATATATATATATATATATATATATATATATATATATATATATATATATATACACACACACATACATAGAGGGACTTTAGGTCCATCCTCTTCATTCATTGGTCTATTTAACGGTAATCATCATACGCATAAGGCAAATGAAGGGTCAGCCCATCTTTCCCAAGCACATGTGAACAAAGGACTAAAATGAAGTGTATTTCAATGTCATGGCAGGTGGACCAACACTGTACTTTGTCAATGATTTTTTTAAATGTATTCTTTATTCTTTCTTTGTTTTCTCATCCTTGTGTGTTTAAACCAGGTCTTCAGGTTACAGTAAATCAAAGGCAATAGTAATGTTTCTTTGTTCCACTAAAATCATGTTTCCTGTAATGTGCATTAAAACTAAACACAGCTTCCACAACTGTTCTAATAACACCTGACAGCTAAGAAGCACCCCAACAAAGCTATTTTTTTTGTTTTGTTTGTTGCTTAAGGCTCGTACACACTTCAAGTGAGTCTGATAACTGTTTTGTTGGTGGACAATATGTAACTCGTTCCTAATGTAGGAAATGCGGGAGGATGCAGGGCGGACTGTGGGTATTATTTGTTTCCTTTTACAGGTGTAGCTAGAGTGTTTTATTGAAACCGTCAGATTTCTAATAAGGCAGGTGGGAATGTGCCCATGGGAATTGCAGTGATCCTGCTGTTTTGCTTCTTATGTCATGATGTAAGGTGTACTTTTAAGGCTGTATGCATATCCCCAATGCTTCTGTCACTACATTTGCATCAGCATTGCTGTGATAACATAATAAAGACATTTTTTTAAAGTACAGGAGCATTAGTAAATTATACTACAGGAGTGTAGGAAAGTGCCTTTTTGACATGGCCAGCCCCCACCTTTGGCCCTAGTACCGATGCTTGTTGACTGAAAGTGCACTGGGGCCCTGCTAACCAGGTCCCCAGTGCGCTTTCCCTTCAAACAGGTAAAATGTTCAATTGTAACCCAATTGGCAAGGGCTTTAGCATCCCAGTAAGTCCCCAGTAAATGATACCACTGGTACCTAGGGCAGGAGTACTAAAGAGGGTCCTTAAGGGCTGCAGCATGTACTATGCCCACCCTAAGGGCCCCACACACAAAACTGCATGCAGACTGCCATTGCAGGCTGCGTGAAATGGTGCAACCGATTTTTGTAAACACAACATGGCCCACTTCTTGTTTCCCATGGCCAAAGACACAGCATATACTATATGTAAGTCCCCCCTACAGCAGGCCTTACAGCCCTAAGGCAGGGTGCATTATATTATATGTAAGGACATATCTGATGAGCAAATATGGCCCTGTGATGCCCAGTTCCATTGCCGGTCATTGCAAGTGTTCAGGCAGCCATTTCGAAACCATGTGCTGGTCACTGGCCCTCATGAGTGACACAGCTACATGATGGCTGCACTGAAAGTTAAGGTGTTTAGTATCAAACACCTTGTCTTAATAAATCCAAACTGATGCCAGTGTTGGATTTATTATAACCTTAGAGGTACCCCCTGGAACCTACCCGTTTTTTAGTGTGCTGGCTGACTGAAGTTTTCAAGCCTGCCACCACAGACGAGTTTCTGACCTCCTTTTCAGGAAATCCAACGCTCTCAAAGGTCAGGAACAATGCCTTCTCCTGAGGAAGGTGATAACACCTCCTCCAGCAGCAGGATGGCTAGTGAATTAGTATACTAAGGCCAGAGGTTTCAAAGATTCTGCCTCCTTTGATATGCGACCCCTGCTTCTTCCGGCCATGGGGAATTCCACCCTCTGCCTTGGGTCCCATTTGGCATCAGAGCAGGCGGCAAAATTAGCTAGTCAGTTGTCGCGTCGCACTATCAGGCTAGGCACACCCCTGAGATGGGCCACCTGAAGTGGACACACGAAGGGTTTCACCATCTTGTTTTTGGTGAAACTAGGAACTCTGGGTCAGGTTTATGCCCACTCTCCCCAGGAAATGGTCATATAGGCGGTGTAGTCACCCCAGGGGTAGGTAGCCCATTGGCAACTACCTTACGCTCACCTTAACGCCCCTAAATTCGGTATTTAGGTGGCCCTATGAGACCAGGAACTCAGACTCGTCTACCTGGGAACAGAAGAAGAACGAAGAAGAGCCAACAGCGTAAGAACCATGGACCAGCATCGAAATTAGTGCCAAACCCTGCCTGACTGCTGCTCCCCCCAACAATTGCAAGAACTCCGCCAACCAAGCAGAATCTTCCTCGAGGTGGAGGAGCCATCTGCATGCATCTGCAGGAACCGATCGCACATGCCCGGTTCACCGTTTTGCTGACCATCGGGTCCACCAAGGGAGCAACTTGCCAGGAGGAGTTCATCGTGAGTCCATGAGGTCAGCCCTACCGCTTCACCAAATCTCAAGATGGTGACCCTTCCATGAGCCTAGCTGCACCAATATCCGGAACACATTAGCCCTTGCAAGCACTAAGGCTTGTTGTGTGTGCATCTCGGACACCACCGTCGCCAACACTGACCTGCCGACCAGGGACATCAGGATCTCCAAGCTCATCATCGAGAGTGGCCCTGGGGTCTTGTTTCTCCCCCACTCCAGGTCACCGAAACCAAATGAGAGTTACTGAATCAAGCGACCCACCGGACAAAACAGCTCTTCACCCGAGACCCCTAGCCCGACGTCACGTAAACTAACTGTGACTTTGTGCTCCAGAGACCCTCAAGAGCTGAGCCCCTCTTTGAGTTCTGCCAGACTGGCCCCCAGTCCCAACTTGCAGCCTTTCTTTTTGCAGGTACTTCTCAAATTACTTTACCGCGTAGTGATTGAGGCTACCAATGCGACCAGGAGAAGAAACGTGTAAACCATTTGCAAGTATTTCTATGCAGTGAGTTTTTCTCCCATAGGATAACATTACCGTGTTTGAGGCTCATACCTCAAAAACCGTTATTCAACTGTATTTTCTAGTTCTACAAAAATTCCTATCTCCGAAAGTACTTACCTGATCCCAATGATCTTGGTGTCTACAATTATATAAAAATCTGTATTATTTTTCTAAATTGGTCTCGTATTTCTTTTTTAGTGTGTGTCTCATTTATTGATTCTGTGTGTACAACAAATGCTCTACACTTCCTTATTGGTTTACATGGGCTTACTTTAATAATCCCAAGTGCTCTTCTAGTGGTAGTGTGGGCGAGCAGCCTCGGCTTATCAGATAAGCTTAAGCTGCTCGCCCACACTACCACTAGAAGAGCACCTGGGATTATTAAAGTAAACCCCTGTAATCCAATAAGGGTTGTCTGGACTATTTGCATGGTGTGCCCCTAAATTTGGTACTTTAGATAAATAGCCAGCTTCCTGTAAGCAGAAAGGCCGGCAAGCGAACAGAAGCAAGCGCAACTTGCCTCATATCTATGAGTGAGTGAAACATATTAAAAAATCAAATCACCATGGTAATAGCACCAGGTTTATTGCCTTCACTGGTGGTGATGGCAGTTTTCACTCCTTTGCACCCACCAAAATGATACGAGTTTTAGGTTACGTCTGTACAGTAGAATATGACCCTACTGATCATTTTGTGGTCAACACCTGAGTTCTTTGTTGTAGGTTCGCTCTGGTCAATGTCTTACCATTCTCTGAGTCTTATTCTAAGTCGAGCGGCAATACCAGGAGGGAAAACAGCCCGGGACGAGAACAGGGGTAATGCCATCAGCACACTTCATGGTTTAATCAACAGGTGGTACTAACCTCCAGTTTGCAGTGCCGTAGCAAATAAACATTGTCTAGGAAACAGTCCTTTGCGGAAGTACACATATTACTACAACATCCTCGAGTGAATACTTTGAAGTACCCAAAAAGACATCTCTCCAAATATTCGACCTCCACGAGAGAGCAAGCCTTAGATGAGAGGAGCACAAGCCGACTCAACTGGTTTTTGCACATCTTATTCCGCATAATGCAGGCATGTCACATTCCGACCATTCCAAGGGAAACCAAAACAAGCTAAACAACATTATAGAACTTTGTAAGCACTGCTTTAAAGACAATAGAAACATCTCATGAATTTACCATGCATTTTCAAGAGGAGGCACTCACAAATGTGACTTCTAAGTTTGGGAAAGAAGCACAAAATGGCCAGAAATTAAAAAAGGCAACACCATATTAGAAAACAGTATTAATAAAAACATGAGTGAGGTAGACAATAAGCCAGCAGAGAATGGGGACAAAAAGAGAGTGTTCATGGATCAAATGGGTGACTTTTCGAACGTTGTGCAAGAATAACCTGTCCAAGTAGGAACGCCTATGCGGAGGGCCTAAAAAAACTGTACATATTAAAAAAAAATTGGAACTAAAGGATCCAAGAAATAGTAGAAAGCATGAAGCTGGATGTTTATCTTCAGGAGCTCCTCAGATGGCCCTGGTGAACGGATTTGTCTAAAACACAAATAATCAGAATTTGCAAAAAATGTAAATTTCTGAGTACATTTTTGAGTGTAACCCACTGGGACAGTGTGAATTTCCCAAGGAGAGTAAATATAGACCAAAAGAAGACTAAAGTCTACTCACCTGTCTTTCTTAACATTTCAATGAATGATAACACCGATTTACAACACAACTGAAATGCTTCACAAGCATAGGGCAGAGTGGGAAGCGTATCTAGAAAGCTTGGAAGACTAGGGGGGAGGAGGCCAGCCAATGTGGCAGAGATGTTCAGATTAGGATTCTACATTGAGTCTATTATAAGTTAAACTTAAGCATGTTAGGAAGTGTGACAGCGATCTAGAGGAAGTAATCGGGTGGGTATTTTTCTTCATACCGTCTGGGCATGTCCCAGACTGGCAACATTCTTGGGGGGTTAAGGGGGTGGGGTGAAGTCAGGATTTCCCTGGCCTGGGTGGTCAAGACGACAGTGGATGGTGGGGTAAAAGTAGCACTATTCAGTAGATGGAGTGATGACGCGACAACATGCTGCCAACTATGTAAAAGAAATGTAGCAACTGGAAGAGTTAATTAACTAACATGAAAATAATTAATCTAGTAGTTTAATGTGCAATGATAAAAAAAAGATACAAAAAAGAGACGCATTTGAAATGTGCTGATTCACAATAGGCAGTCATAGTTATCAGTGCAGGCCATATGAAAGCTATGAAGTATCTTTCCTTTAACTAGAAAGCAGAACCTTATTTTCTGAAATGTGCACAACGTGAATTAAAAACTTGATCTTAAAATTGACATGTTTGATACCAAAGGGGATGATGGACGGAGCGTTTGAGCTAATCAAACACTCACCCCCAGTCAACTGATCTCGGTTTAATCCATCATCATTCTTTAGCTCACTCCACCACCCCAGTTCAGACATGGCCATATGCAAATCAGTCTGACCCTGTGCCTCATGGGAACAGTCCAGCCCGAACTGCCAAGCCATGTTTTCCCTGGACCGGAAACAAGCAACCTGGGACTGGTTTCTGGCTATTCAGCCGTCATCAGCCAGGCTAGCTTGAATCCAGTGGCAAAGTGAGCAAGGGACCCACGTCTGGGCATACCCTGCCAACTTAGGGCGAACAAAGCGATACCAAAGGGGATGATGGACTGAGCGTTTGAGCTAATCAAACACTCACCCTCAGTCAACTGATCTGGGTTTAATCCATCATCATTCTTTAGCTCACTCCACCACCCCAGTTCAGACATGGCCATATGCAAATCAGTCTGACCCTGTGCCTCATGGGAACAGTCCAGCCCGAACTGCCAAGCCATGTCTTCCCTGGACCGGAAACAAGCATCCTGGGACCGGTTTCTGGCTATTCAGCCGTCATCAGCCAGGCTAGCTTGAACATTCCGTCCATCATCTTGTGTGTTTTGCATTTCGCCCTAAGTGGGAAGGGTATGCCCAGACGTGGTTCCCGTGCTCACTACGCCACTGGAGTCAAGCTATCCTGGCTGATGAGGGCTGAAAGCCCGAAACCGGTCCTAGGATGCTTGATTCCGGTCCAGGGAAGACATGGCTTGGCAGTTCGGTCTGGACTGTTCCCATGAGGCACAGGGTCAAGACTGATTTGCATATGGCTATGTCTGAACTGGGGTGGCGTGGTGAAGCAAAATAACGATGGATTAAACCCAGATCTGTGACTGGGGGTGAATGTTTGCCAATGTGCAACATTCCGTCCATCATGTTGTGTGTTTTGCATTTCGCCCTAAGTGGGAAGGGTATGCCCAGACTTGGGTCCCGTGCTCACTACGCCACTGGAGTCAAGCTATCCTGGCTGATGAGGGCTGAAAGCCCGAAACCGGTCCTAGGATGCTTGATTCCGGTCCAGGGAAGACATGGCTTGGCAGTTCGGTCTGGACTGTTCCCATGAGGCACAGGGTCAAGACTGATTTGCATATGGCTATGTCTGAACTGGGGTGGCGTGGTGAAGCAAAATAACGATGGATTAAACCCAGATCTGTGACTGGGGGTGAATGTTTGCCAATGTGCAACATTCCGTCCATCATCTTGTGTGTTTTGCATTTCGCCCTAAGTGGGAAGGGTATGCCCAGACGTGGGTCCCGTGCTCACTACGCCACTGGAGTCAAGCTATCCTGGCTGATGAGGGCTTAAAGCCCGAAACCGGTCCTAGGAAGCTTGATTCTGGTCCAGGGAAGACATGGCTTGGCAGTTCGGTCTGGACTGTTCCAATGAGGCACAGGGTCAAGACTGATTTGCATATGGCTATGTCTGAACTGGGGCGGCATGGTGAAGCAAAATAACGATGGATTAAACCCAGATCTGTGACTGGGGGTGAATGTTTGCCAATGTGCAACATTCCGTCCATCATCTTGTGTGTTTTGCATTTCGCCCTAAGTGGGAAGGGTATGCCCAGACGTGGGTCCCGCGCTCACTACGCCACTGGAGTCAAGCTATTCTGGCTGATGAGGGCTGAAAGCCCGAAACCGGTCCTAGGATGCTTGATTCCGGTCCAGGGAAGACATGGCTTGGCAGTTCGGTCTGGACTGTTCCCATGAGGCACAGGGTCAAGACTGATTTGCATATGGCTATGTCTGAACTGGGGTGGCGTGGTGAAGCAAAATAACGATGGATTAAACCCAGATCTGTGACTGGGGGTGAATGTTTGCCAATGTGCAACATTCCGTCCATCATCTTGTGTGTTTTGTATGTTTAGAAATGTTATCATAACTGCAGAATGATCCGGTTTCACAAATGTATTATCTTATAAGCAACACTTTCTTAATTAAATGTCATGAACTTCCTACTTTTTCATGTTTCATATAACGTTTGATTAGAATAATCTGTGCATTTTAAATAATGATGCTTGATTCATAGTAAAAGGAATGCAGTACCTAACAGTGATTTTGCCTTTTAGTTAATAGATCATTGTTCTCGCAGTGAAACAAACTTATATGTGGAAGGTCAATCTGTGTTTTAAGGCCTAAGAGAACCGAGTCCAATGTTTCCAGAATCTAACTACGCAAAGCCTGACTGTAGATAACCTTGTGATAAAAGTGTACAAGCCATATGTATATTCGTGGGAACGGAGGAGATGAACCTGCTTGCCGAAGACGACTGCCATTCTATTGGCTCCTGGAGGGAAGAAGTCGGATACAATGTTTTCGACCTGTTTTCTTTACTTTTATATTAGTGCGTGTTATTAGGTAGAAGCAAGCCACTCACTTATTGCTGAGCTCTGAAGAGGATTGCCCCAGATCCAGACCCCCGACGGTTGTGGCTACTGCTGCATCTGTTTCCCTTTGCTATTTTGCCTTCAACAGATTGCTACAGCAAATGTATTCTGATTTATATGGATTTATTAAGACTCGGCTGAGTCTTACGACCTACTCTTCATGGGAAGTTCTGCTACCCTAATTTGGCTTGGAAGCTTTATGCTCCTCTGATCTCACTCTATTTCTCGAAATTCGAACTCTTCATGGGTTCTTGAACTCTAAAACTTTCATTCTGATCTTTAGAATAGGGAATCTATTCCTTCATGGAACGCGCTTAATGCATTATATTTTTGATGCTTGTTCTAACCATTCTTTAATAAGAATTCTGTAAACTTATTTGATTTATGGACTAACTGAAATAAAGACAAAAATAAAGAGAAGAACTTTACTAATCTCTTAATGAGAATAAAGGTATTGGAAAAATCTATCTAAACTCTCATCATTGACTGAACTTAAAACTGGTGATACTATTTAAGTTTGTGATGACAAATTATGCTCCTTGACTCCTAATACAACATTCCACGGTCCATCAAGAGACAGAATTTTTTTTTAGCACAGAAGAAAATGATAATATTATAAGAGAAAGAAGATTTTAGGGCCCAGTCCGCGCTTACACATCTTTGGCCTTATAATTGCTCACAGAGTAATTGTCAAACATTGGTGCAGCATGGAACTCTCTGTGGTAAAATGGCAAGTTAATGTGGACTGGTGTATGTCCTATGAAAAATAGGTTTCAGTAGGGGAAGGTTGACCTTTACGTGCAAAAAAGGACAGGATGGAAAAACTATTATGACTATAGTCAGTGAGTTACCCAACTTGAGTTGACACAGTGAATAACACCCTCAAACTTCTGAGGTTGAAAATGTGCTGGACCGCCTTGAAGAAGAGACAATATGTTATAGGGTGGCTCTCAATGTCACAAGACTAACCCACATAACAAAAAGGAATACCGCTTTAATGAATGATAATGGTTTTATATTTAGAATGTGCTACCTACCACTTTTGCATCGCAAATATATCAATGAACTGCTTGCCTTGCACAGCAAAACTTATTTGTAACACTTATGCAGGAAACTTAAAAGAAAATTATTAAAATTTATTTTTTAACAGCTGTGTTTCTTTTAAGCCTTGCCTATCTGGAAATCTGTCAAAACACTCAATATCCTACAGAACAAAATTGAAGATATATCAGGAAGGAAAAAACAAGAATTGCTCTAACACTGCTACGGCTTCCCAAAAATGGAGAACAGAACCACACTGTCAGACCTAATCAATTATTATATAGCGGGGAGGCTGAAGAAAATTGGTACTTAATTAAATATGCCCTAACTGGCTTTACCCTCTCGGACATATTAGAAACGTAAGTCTTCAAACCAGCAGCTTTATACAAAACTCACAAGAACCGTGCTTGATACAATGGCTAAGCTCAGTCGAAAAACAGTAATTATCTCGCATCCTGCACCGCTCAGGCCTCCATTTAATAACCCTGGATTCTAGAACCGAGGAAACAGTTGGAAAATTGCGGCCCTTTAGTGGTGCTCCAGCTGTGCGTGGACACTACAAGGTGTAGGTATCTGGACACTGTGGTAGTTAAGTGTATGGTGGAGCTCTCTGAGTGCAAGTTATACTTATGTAACTTTGGAGAGGACATGGTTCATTGGCACAAACATCTGTTCTCCTTTCCTGGCTAAGCATATCTCTTCAAAATGATATGGGTGTCTAGGTTCCTCTATTTATCCATGAATGGGAGTATGCAGTGGTCACACATTTGTTAGATATGTTGTACAGAGCAGCCACGGGCAGTGAGACATGCGTACAGTACTTATATAATGGGGCACAGGGGGCAGCGCTGCAGACTATTTCTTCTGCGGTACAGGTTTGGAGAATGGCCATGGCCATGTTATGGTGGAGAGAAAAGAGAGCTAAAGCCGCTCCATTATTGAATGTGAAGGTACTGAGGGTCGCTGCCCAGGGGAACGGTTTCTGAGATTTGACAGGAATATCTTGTTTGATCAAATTATTGAAATAATTAACCATGGAGAAAACTGTTTAATCATTGAAATCTGATATTCTGCACTACATCAGTATATGCGAATTTTGTATATTGTGGATATGTGAAAAGAGAAACTTGATTGAAAATCCAAGACCCAAGAAAACCATCTTAATAAGAAATAACTGCTGTGGCTTTGGGAACATACGGTACTAAAGTGAACTGAATGAAAGGTTCTGGTCCAGTAATTGTGGAATGAATGGGAAGAATAAGCAGGGACCCATTTAACAACCAGTAAACAAGCTTCAAGACAGTTTAATAATGTTGTCATCTCCATTCGTTCGGCATGAACTCCATGAGCCACCAGCTGTCTAATGCGTGTCAAACTGAGCCCTGTGCTGTGGGCGATTACTGTATAGGAGAGTGCAATTTACTGCCCATAAGATGCTCGGCAATGCTTTTCAAATTCTTTTGCTCAAGGTTGCCAATGAATCTAATAAAAAATAAAGTGCCATGGATGAGTTAATTTGTGTGCAAGGGTTGAATACTAACTTGGGCAAACGGTACAACGAGAGCAGTCAGAATGAAACAACCCCCATCAAATAATAAAAGAGAAATGGGCGTTAAAAAGCACACAGGATAAAGATTGGTTTAGTATAACCCAGTACATTTTTTTCAAAGCATAACACAGTCAATACCAAGAAACACAAATTGCACAGCATGGAAAACAATCCATACCAGTTTCACGAAATAGCGAATTCATCAGATTTGTCCATGGGTGTTCAAGGGCGAGGATCGATCCGGTTTTGTTCAAGCCGTAGGAGAGAGATTCTTGAAAAGAACTGTTTCCCGAAGCTGAAAAAAATTGAAAGAATATTATGTACACACAGTATGAGGTTTGTTTTAACTAGTAATTGTACAGGAAATGCCAGTGAGCACAGTACTGGCACAGCAAAGCAGCCCTCAGTCAAAGGAAGAAGATTGTGATAAAATGGCGCTCAGTTCCGCTGTTGGTTTGAGCTCTAGTAAATGTAGATCACTCTGTAATGGTTCGCTTACCTAAACCCAACCCACGCGCACACAAACCCAACTTATGAAGATAAACCACCAATAATATTACTGTTAACAGCTATACTAACTGACTTGGATTCTCACATTTTTAAGTATAGTGCGAATGTCAGGCTCCACATTACTGTCACAGCAAAGCATAAAGACATTTTTAAAAGCCAACAAGAAGCAATTGGGCCTATAGTCAAGGTCTATTTAATGAGATTCTATCTCGCTGTGCACTGTGTTATGGTTCTCATTAAAACCCCTGCGTTTCAAATGACTAAACAGGAAAAATGTCTTAAACCACACAGGAAGATCAGCTGAGTTTACTATGCTCTTATTACTGCTAAGTAAAGGAAAGGGCATTATGACCACTTACCGCATCCAACAATAGTAATAAGTAGCAAACTACTCCTGCTGCATGAGCATACATAATATAATGTGATTCATTTACCAAATAACTCCAAATATGCAGCAGGAAAATATTTCGATAACTTGTAAGGCCCAACAAATTAACAATTTAAGATCTGAACCGGCAAGGCACCCCGCCTCCTAGTCCCAACAAATCCAATGGTTTGGAACACTAATTTGTGCTCTAAGTAAAACAATAAAGCAAACTTACCACGTTAATTCAAATCTGTTTCTTATTAATCTAGTTGTTACCACAACACAGGTGCATGGGGAACCAGTTACCACGTGGTATAAGCAAAATGTAGCCTTCCAAAAACTCCTACATCAAACTATCCATTCTCTCCAATGAACCAAGAAGGGCCAGAAAGGCCCTATTGTGGAATAGATGCCATACGTGCACTCGATATCCCTTTTCCTGTACAACGAGCACTCTGCAAACAAGCATTGGTAAAGCCAATATGTCTGGCTTTTATTAGGGGAATTTTTGGGTAATACTTGGAAGACCTTGTATTTGTTGCCCTAACTGTCTTGGAAAGAACATACTATAATGAAGCAAAATCTTGGGCCACAACAATATGGGAGATGCAGGTATGGACCCTGTGTTGAACGGACTGTATTTTCAGAGCAGGGCTGTCTTTTCAAAGAAGAGTGTTATGAAAAAGAGCCAGAATATGAAGTTTGCGTTATAAGTGGTGAACTTAAAAGGCATGTGCAAGAATAGATTGCCCAGTAGAAACTTAACAGAGAGACTATATTTTCTTAAAGGAAGCTTTGTGTGTGCATGCCTTGACTTTGTGAAAACAAAAAAAAGATCATATCTTCAGCCCAAGTGATCAAACAGTTGACTATGCTCACCGGATTGAACATAGAAAGGACGACAATCAGGAAAGAGAGAATTATGGCCTCGAGGGCGATTTTGACCATATTGGTATTGGTACATTTACACACACATGTACACATAACAAGCAAATATTCTGCTAAATTCATATGAACAAGATAAAATATAGGGGATTATTTTCTCAGTCTACACAAGGCCTGAATCTGGGCCTGCGCACATTAAGGGTAGTGAGGGTCCAAGCTAAGCACAAAGGTCTGGAGCTGTGTGAGCTGGAAGTCAGATGAAGGACACACATGCACAAACATATATGTCAAAACCATGTCCCCTAGAGTAGTAATCCTGTACTCTTTATAGTTAAACACATATGCAAAACCCTTGACACAGCTTCTGACAACCCTGTAGATGGCTCACAATATAATGCAGGATAATGAAGAGATATGAACCAAGGCAGTTTGCGAGAAACACTTTGAATAAGTTAATGACCGATTTGTGTTGTGTCCATCAGATCTGATCTCAAGAAAATAAATGTTTCTTGCTCTGTTTCAACAGCTTTGCAAACCAAACAGAAACCAGGGGGCTTCATAAAAGCAAGCATGGTGTATCTTCATGTGAATTCCTATCTTCCAGCACCTGCGATGAAGGGACAGACCTATTTCCAGCAGCAGTAGCTATGGAGAGCCAAAAATAGCTTCTGGTAAAAGGTTCAGTGATTGTGCCTGGTTCTTCTAGGCTATAATTACGAGCTAATATAGTTCCTGGTTTCGTCATGCCGCTGTGGCGGAGCACAATGTCTTCCATCAAATGGGGGAGCTCGTGCACGCCGTGTTAGTACGTGGAGTCACACCGAGGCGTACGTGCTGGGATTCACACAAAAATCTATCTGGCCAGTCATGCAGCTGATGCAAAGACGGTCCTAAAACGACCACTGTCCACACGTCGCATACACTTGTGAACTACTTATTTATGCAATTTTCTATCACGTGGCCGAGAACAAAAAGAGCGTCACTGGGCTGACCCCGACAGCCCAATGGCAAAGTAAGGCACAGTTTATTTAGGCAGCAACAACCACAAGAAGTAAATAATGGAAAAGAATACCTGGTGCTCAGTTCCCAAACTTCCAATGTAAATGCAGGAGTGAGAAACGTATCACACTTTAAGCATGCACGGTTCATTCAACTAAACGTTATTTTTAGAGAATGGCTCCACGTGGTTCTCATGAACACTGTACATAAAACAGGTGCAGCCATCATGAAAACGAATCAGTATTGTGAAAGATTCACAAGCAGTCACCAAATAGGCAGATTACAAACACATTAAAAGCCAGTTCCGGCCAGGAGCAACAACATTTTATGGGAGAAGTGATTCACGAGGCATGTGTAAAGTATCTATCTGTGGCCTCATTTTATGTACGTGGGAAAATCAAGGGCAAATATCACCGGGGGGGGGGGGGGGGGGCGGAATCTCATTATCCAGTGGGATTTTGACGGTTTTTGCTCCCAACTTCGAGCTTTCTGCTCCGCAATGGAGAAAAACGTGCAGTAATTGTCTTTGCAACCAATGAATGAGTAGATGCAGAGATAATATTAAAGTGAACTAAAAAGCGGTTGAGAAGCCAGTGTTGCTCTAGGACAAAGTAGCTGCTAGGCAACGACTGCCCAACAAGCGCAGACGCAGAGATCTGGACGCAATCATGCAGCAAGACCAAAAAAAAATATAGAACAAGCACTGAAAAGGCCAATAGGTCTCACATTGTCAGCCATCCTTTTGGCTTTGTCAATGCTTATTTTATTTTGTCAGGGTGTTTGAAATCCGTTATTGTTGGAGGAACTGCTAGTGCTCGACAATATAAAGAAGAAAACCTTTTGCTCAAAGCTCAAATGTTTTTTGGTCACAAAAGACACACGCTGCCATCGTAGTCCCTGGTACTTTAGGGAACTACATTGTGTGTAAACGTGCTCCTGGTGGTGAAAGAGCATAATGCTGTCACTCACAGTGAAGTTAGCCAGGGGCTGAAGTGGACTGAACCACTGCCCCATAATATATGCTGTAGTGGACGGTAGAAAAATGTGAATGAAGCAATAACAGACCAATTGATGAAGAGGGTCGGATGACAGCCCCCTAAATAAGGATATAATACATATAATTTTAGTAAATTCAAAAGGTCTAATGCCAGAACTAAAAAATTAGCACGTGGAGGAAGTAATTGTGAGTCCTCCCTGCAATCTGTTGTGGCCCGTTTTGAAGTCCTAAAGGGATTTACAAGGGTTCCATAGTCCTGTCCTTGGTCCCGTGTTTTTCCTTTACCATGGTCTTCAACAATTGGAGACAAAGGCCCGGAGTTATATTCTCTCTTCAGCATCATGTTCCGTAGGCTAAAATGTATAGACATCACCTAAAGCTTTAACATTCTTCAGTCGTCCCAATACACTTAAAGTTTGAAGGTGAGTAGTGTATGGCTATGTATATTTGTATTTGTGAGGTATGACATTTTCAAAACAACCAGACGACGTTTTGATGAATACTTCATCACGTTACATGTTTTTCTGACTTCTCAGGTCTGGCTTGGAAGGCTTTAGTTGTGCTACAGCTTTTGTAACTACTTTTCCAAAATATAAATACAGGGAGGGTTTGAGCAGTAATTCGCTCTCTTCGTCATGCTTTTGAGTGTTTAATGTATCATTCCGCATTCTTGGGAGTGCTTCCATTTCAATGCACAAGGTTAATTGTGTTTAGGATCACCAGCAGCTGGCAGTGACTATTTTGTGAAGAAGCCACCTTGTAAGAAGGTTTCCTCCACTAAAAGAAAAACAATGTGCACATTCATCAAATTCTTAATTGGAGTTTAGATAAGAACATAAATGTACCATAATTCTTCTTCTAAGGTCTTATTGTTCAAGAAAATCGTGAAATCAAGAAAGGCTACATCATAAACACAAAAGAAATGATTATATTTAAAAACAAAATACAAATTGATGTTGAAAAAGAATTATAGTATGTTTACATGCATATGTAGCTCATACAGTGCAAGTTGTACTATTTTCGATAGGGAACACCATCTTTTAAAGATGGATCCCATGCTTCCAGTGAGACCCTTGTAGCATATACAAGTGTCGCTTGTGATTTCTACATAGCCGCCACCTCCTGTTCTTCTCTTCCTGCTGATTTCAATCTTTGTGCGTTTGTATTTCAAGTAGGGTGACTAAGTTAGCTCATAATTACGTATTTCTGAGAGTTATATAGAAGCTACAAAAACACAAAGAAAATGTCAATACAAAATGGCAGCTACGTTTTTTAAAAAATTTTTTATTGTATTTATTGAAATTTCAGAGCATTACACAGCGGTTCAGTACATTGTTACACCGTACATTTGTGTAGAGGGTAACCTTCCATACAGCATATATTATTTGCAGCCCCCTTATGTCAAGTTTTTGTACAAAGTTCAGCATAAGACCTCTTCAATTACATCCTGTAATCATACTATTTTGACTCAATCGTGACATAACAAATAAATAGATACACATATCAATACACCCCATCATTCCTTTCATCTATATTTGGTTGGAGCTTGTTCATGTGATCCAAACCTTCGTGCCCATTGCTCATGTTATGTATCAGAAGTGCTCCCAATTGAGAGGAGAGGATTTCTCGGGAGGAGAAAGCAAGGGAACCCCATCATCACCCCCTACTCTCCGTCCACCCGTGCTCTCAGATACTCCAGGAGTGGATCCCAGATATCTCTGGGCCGGGAAGAGGGCGGCATCAGCTCGGCATAAGTAGTAAATTTCTCCTTACAGAATAAGAGATCATTGAACCGTTCCTTAAATTTGGGAGCTCTTCCCCGCCCCCATCTGCAGGCCACTCTTCTCTTAGCCAGCAATAGACTCAAAGCTATGAATTTTCTATGTAAAGGGGGTAGTTCTTCTGTGTATCCCAGAACGGCAACTACGGGTGACAAAGGGATTCGGGAGCTCACCATTTCGGATAGTACATCCATAACCTCTTGCCAATATTTCTGTACCACTTCACATTGCCACGCTAAGTGCAAAAAACCAGCATTTTTGCTACGACATCTTTCGCAACGGCTATCTTCCCTTAATTTGAAACTATGTAAGCGCGCCGGAGTGTAATAGGCCCGGTGTAGAAATTTATAATGTATGATCCTCAGGCGACTGCTCGCTGTAATTTCCCCCATTTGTTTGCAGCAGTAGTCCCATTGTTTATCTGTAAGCGTGGTCTCTAGTTCTACCTCCCATCCCCACCTTGTCTCTTGTCATGTATGAGGTCGTTCCAAGGAAGCAGCACAATACAATCTAGACACTACATGTGTCGCATCTTTCATTTGGTAAAGCGTATGAAGGGTAATACAGCCCTTCGGTTCCTGTGGGAACATGGGGGTGTTTGCTTTTATCTCATGTCGGAGTCTTATATATAAAAAGACTTCTAGTGGTGTAGCAACTCTCCCCTCTAATAGCGTTTGCCTGTCCTTGAAAACTCTGTCCTGATATATGTCTCCCATTGTATGTATATCGCGTGTTTTTAACATATTTCGACAAGCAGTTTCGTGTGTAACTGGGGCCCAGTGTAAGAATGGTAGAGGGACAAGAGGGGAGTATGGAAAGTCACACCCCACTTTCCTGAGCAGTTTTCTCCACGCCAGATTTGAACATGATACCGAGGAATATGTAGAGCCCCCCACAAGGAGGTCAGATCCTAAATATGCTTCTGACGGTAGCGGCATCATGTACCCCTGTTCGATGGCTAAGTGTGGCATGAAGGGTGGCGGGTGTAGCCAGTACATTGCATGATGCGCTTGAGCGCTGAGAAAATATAGCTCAGTGTCCGGTGCTTCAAACCCCCCCCCCCTTGAAAAAGGAAGCGTTAGTGTCTGCCAGCTGATGCGGGGTTACTTTCCTCCCCACGCCAATCTGATAAGCTGCGTTCTGATAGCGTTAAAAAAAGAGCGCCCCGGATCGTATGGTATGGTGATGAAGAAATAGAGCAACTTCGGTAATATAACCATCTTCATCAATGACATTCTGCCTGCCATGGAGAGCGGCATTGTTATCCATCTAGTTATTAGGCTAGTGATGGACTCCAATGCAACCCCGTAGTTAGCCCTCAGCGTCTCCTCTCTTTCGCGAGCTATCCTAACTCCTAGGTATCTTATCTCAGATGCGCACCACGTTAATGGGAAATCCATTGTAAATTCAGGAGAGGATGGAGTTAGGGGAAAGACCTGAGATTTGCTCCAATTTATCTGTATCCCTGAGATGTCACCAAATTTGATGAACTCACGCAGAACAGGGTTTAGGCTTATATCTGGTTCCCGGAGGTACAGGGTGATGTCATCTGCGTAAAGTGACACCAGTATCTGTCTAGAGGGGAATGGGATAGCGTACTCTCTGTGGTGCTGCCGAAGTTTGGCCGCAAGCGGTTCGATAGCCAAGGCGAACAACAGGGGCGAAAGAGGGCACACCCCTGTCGAGTTCCCCTAGAAATCCTAAATGGTTCAGAGTACAGGCCATTAATCTGCACCACTGCCATAGGCTGATTATAAAGTAGATCGATCCAGGCGAGAAAAGCCGGTGGCAGACCCATACGTCCTAGGATTGCTAGTAAGTAGTCCCATTCGAGCGAATCGAATGCCTTTGTGGCATCCCAAAAAATTGATGTGGCATTGGATTCTAGGTCTTTGTCCTGCAGTAAAGCAAATATAGTGCGTAAATTATGAAACGTAGCCCTGCCAGGTATGAACCCAGCCTGATCCGGCAACACCAGTCCCTCCATAAGTAAACTTAGCCTGTTGGCAAGGATTTTGGCCAGTATTTTGGAATCGCAATTTATTAAGGCCAGAGGTCTATAGGAATTGCATTTGGTGGCATCCTTTCCCGGCTTTAGAAGAGAAGTGATAAGGGTCTGCCTCATGGAAGATGGAAGCATTCCGCTCTCCACCTCCTCCTCATATAGTGCTCTAAGAATGGGGACAATGTCATCTATGTAGCATTTATAAAAATCTACCGGAATCCCATCGGGACCCGGGGCCTTGCCAGATTTCATCTGCATGATTGCCTCTCTCACCTCATCCTCCTCAATGGCCGCCGATAAAAACTCTCTACAGCTATCATTAATCCACCCCAACGCTGTGTCATCAAAGTATGCAGCAACATCTATGTGGCCAGTCCTGTGCGTGGTATGGAGCTGCTTGTAATGGGCAGTAAATATGTTCAGAATTTCGTTTTGAATCGATATGAGTCAGCCCATCTTCATCCTCCACCCCAAATATTGTATTTGAAAATCTAAGAGTTCTGATTGTCTCGGCTAGGGCCCTCCCGGGTCTTTCACCCTCTCCGTACGCCCGGGCACGGGCATATTTTCGAACGAAATAATGTTTCTCGTTCTGCAGTGTCTGTGTATTCTAGAAGGAATTCTTTTAGCTGTGCCTGTTTATGGGGAGAATGAGATTCTAGTAGGGATTTCTCTGTAGATTTAATATTTAATTCCAGTTTGGTCAGTGTGTTTCTTAGGTCCCGTAATATACCCCCATGCTTAGCTATGCATACCCCTCGAATGGTGACCTTGAAGCTCTCCCATACGCTTGCCATCGTATGGACACTCCCTATGTTCCGAGGGAAAAAATCCTGTACCTCCTGTCGAACCTCCTCCCTAAAGCACGTGTCCAGCAGTGCAGTAGGGAGCAGTCTCCATGATCTATACGGGGATGTATTTACCGGGGACAGAGTTTCAACAGTACAGGGGCATGGTCTGAATATGTTCTGGCTAGGTGCGCGACCCCCTTAAGCCAGGGACATAGACCAGCCAAAACAAGCCAATAATCTATTCAAGACCAGCTGGTGTGTGCATAAGATATAAATGTGCCTTCCCTATGCGTGGAATGTAATGTCCTCCAAGCATCCAATAAATTATGTTCTGTGAGAATATTGTTTAGGCACTGAGCTGCCCGAGTGTGTGGTTCAATGGATCCCTGGGAACGGTCCAAGCCAGCATTCAGGGCTAAATTAAAATCCCTTCCCCATATCCGGTATGTGGAGCCAATAGTAACTATAATGCCCCATAGCGTGGCGAAGAATTGCGCATCATCTACATTCAGGGCATAGCAACACACTAGTGTAACTGACTGCGCCGCAATCCTGCCCCACATGACACAGTACCTTCCTTGAGGGTCCTGGAGTGCGCCAACCGGACAGTATCCCACTCCCGCCTTTATCAATATAGCTGTGCCTCTAGAGTATGTAGAGAAGGAGGAGAAGCATCTATGAGTGGCCCATTTACCAGCAAATCCGGGGGTGGATCCAGGCTCAAGGTGCGTCTCCTGTAGCATTGCCACTTGTACGTGGTGTCTATCAAGGTAGCTGAGCACATTTCGTCTCTTCCGGGGGTCTCTCAAAGTCCAGACTTTCCATGTCATCAGGTTTAATGTGTAATCAGTCGAACTAGTATGGGAGGTCATTCTTTAGTCCTAGTAGCTATGTAATCTTTACGGATAGGTTCTATGCTGTACCGGGGTTGGCCTATATTTCTCTTAACCTGAAACTGTACTGGTCCCTCCCATGTTGCACTCTCATTTTGTCGCCGTGTGCGCCCATCAAATACTATTTCAAGAACAAAACATCCCCCCCCCACACCACCCCCCTCCCACGCCTACGGCCCAATCCCGTAGGTGAATACTGTAACCATGACATGTCCCAACAAACTGACTTCCAAACAAGAGTGAGCCATCTTGGTGATAAGTATAGTGGCTTTGGTGCGCTTTTGGTCTTAAAAGTATCCTTTCCATAGTGGAGGGACAGCCATGCCTACTATAAAATGACTCACAAGAGAATAAGCAAACAGAAGTCAAGAGAGCATAACAAAAAACCCCTACGGAGTTTCTAGTGGGGAACTCCCATGTGTGGTAGTGCGCGCGAGAGTCCGACATTCCACCCCGAGTGGACAGGGGTGCCCAGAGTTAAAAAAATGGCACGGTAGTGTCCCAGTTGCACTATCATATAAACTCTTATCCCAAGTGACTTAGCCTAAACATTTGATATAAGCAGGTAGTGTTGGCTTAATAACAATAAGACTTTACTACTTCTGCCCCCAATCTTATTTTACATTTAAATGTAAATAATACTCACGAAACAAGTCTGTGTTAGTCGCTCCTTTTCTGATTCGTTATCTTCATTCTGTGGTCGATCAAGGAGAATCTGCTCCGGAGGTCTCCTCCCCTCGGGGGCTGCTTGACAATGTTTTTTTAAGGTAGTCCTGCGCTTGCTGGGGTGTGTTGAAGACATGTTGCTTCCCCCGATGGTTCACCCTCAATCTGGCTGGGTATAGCATCATGTAGGATATGTCCGCCTGTTGCAGCTTGCTTTTCACCGGGACAAATTTTCTGCAGGCCTCCAGCACCGCCTGCGTAAAATCCGGAAAAATAGAGATGGACTGACCATCATTTTGCAGTTCCTTTTTGTCCCTTGCCAGTCGGAGTGCAGTGTCCCTGTCTTTATAATTCAACAGTCCTGCGATTATAGGGCGTGGACAGGCACCCGGAGGCGGCTTGGGTGCAAGCGAACGATGTGCGCGCTCCACTATGAGCACTTTAGAAAAGGAGGAGGCCTCAAAGAGATCCAGTAGTAGGCATTCGATGTAATGCTCCATGCGGCCTGTGTCTGTTGACTCCGGTACGCCCAAAACTTCGTAAGTTATTGCGGCGCGACCTCGCCTCTAAGTCCTCATTTTTGGCCACGATTACTTTTAGCAGGCGTTCCATGCTCTGCATATTATCCTTTCCAGCGGTGGACGCGTCTTCAAGTTGCGAGATTCTGTTCTCCGCCTCATTGATGCGACCATCATGCTTTTCTAACCGTTGCGTGATAAAGTTCATTCTCATATTTAGGGCGTCCATTTTGGATTCTATGGAGTTAAGGCTTTGCTTCATGGTAACCAACAACGAGCGCAGAGCTTCTTGTTCCACTTGCTATTTCTCCCCCTCGCTAGACGCTGCATCTCCTTCAGGGACTCTAGTAGCTTTGCGCGCTTCAAACTGCAGCTTCGCCTGTTTGCCTTCGGTTCTGCTCATGGTTACAATTCGGATTTTTCAGCGAAAGCCTAACTGAACAGCAACCGTTGTGTGCATTCTCTGTGCTGCGTAGTTGCACGCAATTGTATTGCACCCTGCCGTCAATGATCCCCAGGGCTTAGTGCTTCGTCGTGTATGCTGTATGCTGTGCGCTGTCCACTTTTACCTTCTTTGGGTGCGTGAGCGTGGGCTGCTTGCGCCACAAACTACCCCTGCAGAGTGTACTCGACATTTTGGCGCTCCTTGCGCGCTATGTTAATATGATGTCGCAAGCTTCTCCTAGCGTTCCAGGCACCAATAACCTGATGTGGCCCACTTTTTTATTTCCTCCGCACCCTGCCAGCACTTAATATTTCAGGCCTCCTTTGCGGCATTGCCCATCACTCACTTCTCGTTTCTGGAGCGCTGTGCCGTGTCCCTCGCACACCAGTCACGGGAAGGCGCGTCGATCCTGCATCCCTCGATCCGCGCTCTCTCAACTTCCAGCGAGCCAGCAGCCCTTCCTGTAGCAGGCCGTCTTGTCCACCACCCCCAGCGCGTTAGAAGCCTCGACTCCCGGCTCACCTCTGCAGCGCAGGGGGGATCCTCCAGTCGTACCGCTAGGATTTACTTTGTCTCAGCACGCGAGACCCGGGCCTCTTGGATTCTTGCAGGCCGCGCCCCGGTCTCACGAAACCGGCGCATGGGGAGCCCCGGCTGCAATCACTGCTGCGGCGCATCGGAAGCAGGCGGCCCAGTCCCCTTCAGCCGCGTCTCCCACTGGCCGCAGCATTCACACCTGGGCCGCCGCTCCACTGGTGTGCGTTCCCTGAGCCTCCGATTGGTATCAACAGCGGTATAAACCGCAGCCGGCAATGGGAAGTCGAGAGACACTATCCGACTCCCGCATTACACAGCCGCCATGTTGTGCCGGGCGCGCGTCTCTGATACGTGTTGCTTTTCTCTGTATCCAAGCAAGAGACTCGCAACTCACTGCCACCGCTCGACGGAGCGCCAGTTACTTCGCTTTTGGGCTAAGAAATTTACCTTAAGACACTACCCTTAAGGAGGATATTGTCGGATGATAACTCCGGGCCGCAAGAGCCTCACTAGAGTGCGGCCATTTTGCTTGCCGGCTCTCTAGCGCCCCCCTGGCTGCTACGGTTCTTGATCTTGAAGATACTTGTTCTGCAAACATGCAGTTTACAAGAGCAAAACAAAATGGCCACTGAACAATAAACAGGAGTGAAGAGTAAATCAGGCAGTCCCTGACATGACTTTAGGCATTGCTGGAAAGAGGACTGCACAGGCTGAAACACTCCCACTTTCTATGAATATGCTGCTTTAAATAGGCTCAGAAGCTAAAGGCTCATTTCAATCTCTCCCTAACCCCATTACTGCTGCATCAGTGGTTGGCAATATGTGCATGTTTTGCCAACGTTAATACGACATGCTGAATAACGAATTTTTACATTAATACCTCAAAAAGAACTATTTAAACGTGTTTTTTTTTATGCCGCATCAATAACTCCTGGACATGTATTTTTCCACGTCCCGGTGAAGTGCCCATAGAATTAAATGACAAAATCAAAAATTGAAGATAACCCCCAGTTTAATGTGTCTGGAGTTTCACTCAAGCGGGACTGATGATATTTGTACTGCACATCTTGGCAGGCACCCAACATAGGCTTGTGCAGCCCCTGTAGTGCATAGTTAATACCATCTGGCCCTGTCCCCTTTTCCCTTCTGTGAAGTGATTTTATTGGGTGATGATGGTAGTTCCATATTGGATTGGAGGTATTTTCGGGACTTGTGTCCAAAATTTGCAGTGGACAACATTATTGCATGTTGCACAAGATCTCCAGCTGAACCACAAGCCCTGGCGCCCCCTCTTGTTAAACAGGCCCCAGTGAGCAGCTGATTCTGCACACAGTCTCCTGCCGCACAAGGCCATGGTTACTTGCTCTTCCAGCACCTATTTTCTTGTGGCATATAGCAATAGTGACCTGTTTTTTTGTGTTCATGGTTCTGATGACATGCTTGGAGAACGGACTGCTGCACATGCCTCTGCTCCTCCTGCACATGTAGCTGGTATTCTGTTATTCCTGCACATGGCCATAATACCTTGCTTGCCAAACGCATAATATTGTGTTGCACAGTCCTTGTTGATTTGTTTTTTCCTTATGAAACCACGGTGACATGCTTCTCTTGCCCCTGATATAATCTTGCTGCATATGACTGGCCTGTTGCTCTTTTTCGTGTTGCACAGGGTCTTGGTGATATATTTCACAGTTTCGTGCTATATAAGGCCACGGTGACATTCTCCGTGTACACTTGGTCATGGTGAAATTCTCCCGTTGCAAATGGTCTCTTTGTGCACAGTTCCTAGAGGCCTGCTCTTCTGGCACTTTACTTCTTGTTGAACAGGATACCAGTGACCATATGTGCCTGCACGCGCACCTGGTAACATACTTATCTCGCACCTGATCTGTGCCTGCACGCGCACCTGGTAACATACTTATCTCGCACCTGATCTCTTACTGCACTTAGTTCTGGTGAGATTTATTTCAGCCTGTCTTCTGCACATTGACATGGCGACAGGCGTCTGCTTATGGCCTGTTGCACAGGTAATCAATCGGCTCAACTTGCACATGGCCCTGTTGTATCCTTTTCACAAAATGTCTCACTTCTCTGACTGAAGGGACATGCTCATTTTATACATGATCGCATGTGACCGCTTGCTGCACAGGTCCTGATGACAAGCTCATCTTGCACATGATCTACTGCACAGGGACCCACGTATCTGCTCTCTTTGCACATGGTCCGACGTCCTATTGTTTGTGCCTACGAGCATCTCCGACAGACCACCCAAATGACCCGCTCCTTTTGCATGCAAGCTCTTAGTCTCTTTCCTCTTCGTGTAGACAGAGCCGTTTGGGCGACAGCAGCAGGAAGTCATGACGCAAGGCACGAGCCCGTCTGCAGACTCTAGACGGGATGAAGCGCGCCCTGGAAGATGCACATTTACTTGCTGCTATCTGCATTGTTGTGGCGCTGTTACCAGGAAATCATTAGCAGTTCAGCTGTGCAGGGAAGAAATGGGTTGTTATGGAAATGCACTGATGTTTCTTTGGAGCAAGGATGGTTTATTTTTTAGTCAGGATAAAAGTCTAGCCTGCTATCCCAGTCAATGCGCTAATTTAACATTTACTGTGTAACATTGCTTCCCCCATCACACCGTACAAAACAACTAATTTGGCTTCGACCAGACAGTCCTTGTGTGACATGAGGCCGTGTCTCACGTCTGTTTAATTACTGTTTTCACTGCCCAACCTGATACACTTTCATTCACTGTTCTTTCTCCTGAAAACACTTTTTTTCATAGAAAATGTACTTTTCCTCCACGGAGAGTCCCCAGTCCAAAGAGTGAAGGCCATGCTTTAATGCGCCTGACATGTCTTGCCTGTCAAGTGTCATGGGTGTGCGGAGGTAGCAGGGCCTACCTGATTAACCCTGAAGAAACCCTGTCTAAAGGGTGAATAAGTCAGGGGAAATGACGCGCTCCAGTCTGTCCTTCCAGTATCAGGAAGCAATATAAACTCGAGGCTATGCTTTGAAACAAACTCAGCATTTTCTTTATGCTGATATGAAAGGGGGAGGTAAATACTCGAATTGTGCTGCAATAGAGTTTATGTATTCACAAGGTGTGCTTTTTCTGTGTTTAAGGTTTAAAAACTCAGTAAAAATGTGGTTGCAGTCCTAGGCCACCGCCTTGTGTCCTTGAATGACGATGTCCATTAAAAGGACGATGTTTTGTTCCCTGTTCAATTAGGAACAGTCAGGAGTAGCTCAAACTGGGCTGCGAACAGTAGAGGTCAACCTGCGCCTAAGATGGTGGATTTCTGCTGTTTTCCATGTTGAGAATGTACTGTATTGTTGCATTTGTATAGCGCCTTATACCCCTGACGAGGCCCCGAACAACTTTTTGGTGCACGAGTGAAAGGCTACTTCATGTGTTGTGCTTGGTTGGTAGAGGAAGAGTTTTGATGTCGTGGGTGAGGGCTTCTCCGATTGTGTAGGAGCGATTTTGTAGCCGCTCTTACGAGCAAATGGAGTAATATGAAGAGAAGTAAGCAATAGTTATCTTTCAAGAAATAAGTGAAACTACTATTTACAAAGTTCTGCCCTAGGCCCTGGCCTAAGATCTCCTCTCTCCAAGCATATTATGACTCGTCAACTACACTCAGGATTACTGCTGTTTCAGCATTGTGGTAACACCGCCCTTATTTGGGGTGTAGCCTGATCCTGAACTGTTCTAGATTATGACATTATTATTATTGCTCGCTGGTTATGACATTGCTTTTCTGATTTATCTGTATTATCATTAAGGTGTCACCACCCTCATCTGGGTTGTTGCCTTAGCCTGTACTGTTTTAGATTATGTAATTATTATTATACTCGCTTGTCATGCTATTGCCTTTTCTGATTTATCTGTCTTAACATTGAGGGGTCAACACCCTCTTCTGGGGTGTTGCCTTATCCTGTACTGTTCTAGTTTATGACACTATGGGTTCTATTCATCTCTGCTATCCATCATTTGTAAAGCGCTCTGATACCCACAAGGGTCATGTTCGTGCTATATAAAACTCTTCAAATAAATAAAGCCACCGAAAAATAAGTATAGTGTACAGCCCTCATTGGCTCTGACAAAATTTGGCTCCTAACAATTTTGCAAGTTTTTCACTAAACCTACCACTACTTATAGTCTGTCCTTACTGTTAACAAGGCATTAATGGAGTAGGATGCAGCTCTGGGAGTCAATAGCCTCTGTACCCGTGGCTGGATCAACGGGATAAGCATGACCTATTAATCTGGTGTGCAGATGATTGACGGCAAGGGTCAATGTAATGGGGTTGAGTCCTTATAAGTCCGAGAGGGGGTTAGACCCATGAATCCAATGAATACAAAGGGCTACCCCAACAGCAATTTAATCAAACCAAACTTATTGAATGATAGTACAAATTAATTATTTACCTCTAATGCATAAATTAAATTATTGCAAAACACTTACCTTGCTCTACACATAAAGTTTGTTTGCACAATTCAGTGGTACTATATATTAGAAATAATATCTGCTGTTGGAAAATGCTAGTGTAAAAAAAATCACAGCAATTGTATAAAAGAGAAAAAAACTTTTTTTGTGACTGGCGCCATAGGTGAAAGTGCTCAACAAGTGTGTATCATAAAGAAAGAATATAATCAATAGTGAAAAAGGAAGCGCTAACACCAGTCATTTGATTTTTATCAACATTAGGCCCCATACATACAGTATTTTTGGGGGCTCAATATTGTCTTGTTGGAGTTAAGAGTCATTGAGTTGAAGCAATGTGTTCAAATACCCTACAACGGTCTCCTGAATGCTCTTGATACTTTTTATTTTTTAATTAGGTGCGCGTTTCTTCTACTGGTTTGTCTTTCGCATGTTTCAACCGTCTGATAACTTGGGAGTGTTCTCAGGATTGGATATGGTGGTATCTGCAAGTGAAAGATATGGACCCATTGGTTAGACAATGTCAGTAAATACCCAGTATGCTTAGTGTTGCATACCTTCCTCAAAATTGTGGCACCCCGTAATGGAGCCTGTATATCTTAGTGATCCTGGGGCACGGCAAGAAAGATTGTTTAATGCATATTCATTATTGTTTGAGCAGCGAGAATTATGGAATTGGGCAAACATGGATTATGGGGTAAATTAACTCTGTCTGTAGGTCTGTTAAAATGTGTCTATTACATAAGATGAATCAGGCATCCTGAAATATTGATGTGGTACGGGTTCAGTGGCTATGCCACGATTTGAGTATTGATTTGGACTTTTAGTTTTCATCGGGAAATGGAGTTGGGTGCACTCTGTTTTCTGAAAAAACATCCGGCCATGAGGGTCGTTTCCAGGGGTAAAAATATCGACGTCTCATCCTTACTCATCTGTGACATAATTACGTATGGTAGTCATGGAGATGCGTCATTGTCATTTTGCCATGCCTTGCAATCCATTCTTGTCCATGGCATAATTATTTATTTATTTTTCCTTTTTTTTTTTTTGAGGCCTGCGGACGCAAAAAAAACATTAGAAAAAACCCTGGGTAAAAATAACTTGGGAGAATTAGATTTTAAGTGTGTCTCCTGAAAAAACAAGACTTGGGGGTTGAATGATATCAACCATCTAATAAGAGCGCCGTACTTTCTTTTATTTAGAATTCCATTAGCATTGACTGATAGGACCTTACATTTACTGGTTTCTATTAATAATTCTATCTGTAGAGTAAACTCCTGGTTTACTCAGTAACAAAACTTTAGATTGCTTACTATCTGTACCTTCTGCTCCTACTCTTTGTCCTGCAGTGAACCCTTTCCCAACCCCACCCTTCCCACCCCAAAAGAAAACCCACCCATCAAAATGTGGAAAAACCCCCACTAACCACGCTAACCACATTTCGCCCCTCCCATCTAACCTCCTGGGTGTCATGGAATTACACCCTGGGTGACCCCGCTGACCCCACAAGCCCCAGCGATAGAATGAAATAATCAGAAATTAGCTAGCTGAAAAGCGCACCAGCACCAGAAACAGGGAAGGCCCTTTTTGTTACCATATGACGGATCTACGTATTTAAACCATTCCTTTAGGCTCGAGATCCATGCGAGATCTCTTTTAATAATGCCTGAGCTTCTTCCAAATCAGAAAACATAAAAAACTTTCCCTTAACTAAAACTCTCAGTTTTGATTGTTGGGCAATTGATGCTTGGGCACCATGGGCTTTAAACAAATGAAGAATCTTAACAAACTCTTTTCTTCTACGTGCAGCAGCGGCAGTCATATCAGAAAATATACGACACTTGATGGTTTCCTTTACTAAAAACTGCCTCTGCTGAATTGCCTTTGTCAAGATTCTTTCCTTTATTCGAAAGTCTGCAAAGTTCAGCAAGATTGGTCGGGGCATCGTGGAATTGGGGAAAGGATGGGCTGGGACCCGATGTGCCCTAATAATAGTGAGATCTCCTTCGAACTCCAGAAGAACTTTCTGCTTGATGAAGGAGTTAACCCATTGCAGAGTTTGAGAACCTTCGATACCTTCGGGAACCCCAACTATCCGGAGGTTTGACCTCCGAGAATGGTTCTCAAGATCCTCCAGTTTATTCTCCAGATAATTCTTATTTTTTACTGCCTCTTTCACTTCCCCAGTGACCATATTCATTTGATCTTCTAGAGCTGAAATTCTGGCTTCTGCCTCCTGAAGTTTGATAGGAAAGCATGTCATTACTTCTTCGATTTTCCCTAGCCGTAGGTGCAGAGAGGCAATTTCCAATTTCTGAGTTTTTTTCATCTCGCGAACCTCATCCAATATTAGATTGAGCATGTCTCTAATATCTAATTGATAAACACCTGATGTCTCCGTAATTTGACTGGGGTAGTTTTGCAATTCAACGGTACCGGGAGTCGTATTTCCAACCATGGTATCCTCCTGGGCCGACTGACCCTCTGGCAATACTTGACCCTGAGGCAATGGTAGGGGTTGTAACTTTGAAGATTGGGGTGACATCGGGTTTAAAGAGATCTTTATGGCGGTCTTTCTGCCTTCATCTGATGCTCCTTGTAGCTGAGAGTGATTTATGCTAGAAGCAACCGGTTCCGTTGATACTATTAATGAGGTCGCCAAATCTTGACCTTGATCTTGACCTTGATATAACTCCGGGACTACCAGATGATCGGGTTCCAGATAGCATTGTAGTTTCTCCTGATCATTAGAAGTCGAGTCCATTAGTAGTACTGGCAGCACTGGTACCGCTGATGAGCCTTCAGGTAGTTTTGGAATTAGACTAGAACTTGGAGAGGGGGGTTGTAAGGTAGCTATCTTTAAGAATAGTGGAAATTGCTTTGCCTCTTTTAATCCTTTCTTTAGTCCATCTAATACCGAATTGTCCTGCTGGGACTTGGTCGACACAGCTGCGGCTTCTTTCAAATTTGATATAACATTTGTCTGGTCTATCACCGATTCCTCCCGTTCCGGAGAGGTGATGGGGGGCAGGTCCTCCTCCGAGCTCTCGAGGGTGCTATCAAGGCCATAGGAATTGGTGGTGTTCTCCTTATTAGCCAATCGTGCAGCTTCCTTTGCCTGAGCTAAACGTGTTTTGGCTTTAAGATTTAAGACGGGCTACAGAGTCGACTTTAGCGACTACGTTATGTTTCAGAGGTTTACCCATTTCTTTCCCTCTTTTTATTTTTTTCACCCTAAGCTTTTCCGTGTCTTTTTTGTGACTTTTCTCGTATCCCTCCGTAGCCTCTAATAACCCTCTTGATTCCCGATGTCACCCCTTAAATCCTCCGTACCTGGAATTTGTGTATTTCTCCAAAAGCTCTCTGTTATGTTCCGGAGGTCCTTCCAGTTGTTGTATCTTTCAGTCTTTTGCAGATTAATATGGTATCAGCACTTATTGCCAACGTTCCTACCCAGCAAGAGACCCGTCAAAGAACCGACGAGCTCAGGGGGTAGACAAGCTGTCTTCCAAACACTCTCAACCTCCCGCTACAATTTGGCCGCATGGAGAGAGCCGCAGAAGATCAGCGAAGCGGCCGCTGAAAAATCCTCACCGCAGTTCGGGAAGCAAACGCCCACCTCCACCTCGCCTTCTCAATCAGGCCGCCGCCCGCCTCCTCCAACGGAGCCCAGCTCCCGTGGTCGCCACACCTCTTCGACACGAGCACCAGAGCAAAGGTGCACAGGAGAGAGAGAATCCTAATCCAGGTGCCTCTTTTCACCTCGCCCGCGCCCTCGATATCCAGGACCTGCTTGCCTTCACGAAAGCCGCAAAGATTTCATGCGGCAAAAATCACCGGAACGCCAGCCAGCCGGGTACGAATCGCCATTACCGGGGGTGGAGCAGCGGGTCACCTGTGGCTATTCGGAGGCGTGGTTCTCCGCATGGCATAATTATGTCACGTTCTTAATGAATTAAATAGCCTACATTTTTTCTTCAATTATGACATAAGCAGTTGCTTGGCAGAATGTTGCTGATTGCATTGATGCTTTAATCCTTAGAAACCTATAAGATCAGGATGCCCTGTACTAAAAAAAAAAAAATATAGTGCTTGGATATTCTACAAACCGCATGGACATATGCTGATTATGGTTGCATGTGCTGGATCAAGTCAGGCTGTGGTGACATCCAATTGGCCCATAGAGTGGTACAGGAAGAGTGTCTTGGGCTATCAATTATTGACTTTAATTAATATTATTTAATTCGAAAGCTTCATTCGACCATTAAGCGTGGTGTTAAGCTTCAATTTTAAAATGGCTTCTGAGAAGAATTTTCCTTTCCATTTTAAGAATTTTTATCAACACTTCCCCCACTTGATTCTGTTTGACTACATTGAGGATTGTCATTTGAGTTTTTGTTCTGTGTTGTTAAAAATGCCAGACAAAGGAAACTAGCAGTGTTTTGCATCAAATTATGAATTTGTGCTGTCAGATCCTATTCATACTTGAGAAGTTTTGTCCCCCCCCCCATTAAGTTGTCTAAACGGCCATAACATCCCATATATTAAATTTTTCATTTTACACTGGGGTTGCAAGTGAATTAATTTCCTGGAATAGTTTGGCGACACACTGCACATTAATAGCATTTGTGGTGGCCCTGGACTGGTGCAAATTACACTTGGATTGCAATTATTTTTGGATTGTTTTGTAGGGTCTTGGACATGCCCTGTCTAGATCATCCATCTTTCAGGCTGTGATTCCTTTTTAAGATAAAAAATGATCTCCTGATTGGGAAATTCAAAGATGCAAGAACATGCCAATTCTGATCTATGATATTTTCAAAGTTATCGGTCTTTGAACAGAAAGTCATTATACAGATATTTGGCTTAGCATCTTTGTGGTCTATTCTTGCAAGAACTACCCTTTCTCACTGAGTAAATCAAGCCTTTTCCCATGAATTCTTCATTAATTTCATCAAATATCTCCTACATTAAAATATATTTATCAGTACTTGCTGCAGTTCTGTTTGATTCTTAAAAACTGACCATATGGAAAGTTGTCACTACAACTTCTTGGATGGAAATTTTCACAGTGAAGAAGCCTGTTTTTGTCCATTTGGTTTGCATATAGAATAGTCATAAGGATCCTCTCCGTAAGCAGAAAATGTTGTCAATATATCTTTTTCACATGGTGATGTTTTGCTGAATGGATTGTTCTAGTAGGTCTGTTTTTCTTCATATTCGGCCATATACAGCATGGCCAACTCTGGAGCAAAGGAACCACCCACAGCAGTCCTCATTCATTTATTTACATGAATCACCATTATAAAGGAAATAGGGTCCCATTATGCCAGTGAAACAATGAACTGTGTGGATCTCCAGGGCTTCGTCTTGTGGCCTCACAACACCAAAGCTCTATACAAGGCAAGTGAAGGTCATGTCTGAAGCCAACATAAATTACATGGTCTATCAGAACAAGAGGGACAACAGCAAGTGAATATTATCTGGCAGACAAAAAGCACAGAAAGATAGATGGCCTCCCTTTTCAGGATACAAACCTCAAGGCAATCCCTGACAATATGGGAGTCAACAATGAAATCTTAGCACGTTGGTGATGGTGCTTACCAACCTAGCAAAGTATGAAGGCAAGATGCAGTGTCCACCATCCTAGCAATAAAAGAAAATAAGACCAGGTGGGCCACCCTCCAGGTAAAGGAATAAGGCAAGGTCCTGTGGAACACCCTCCAGTGAAGGAAGAAGGAAAAATACAGCAGATCACCGTCCCAGGAAAAGAAGAAGGCAAGACCTAGGGCATCACCCTCATGGGAACATTAGAATCAAACACCCATGGGAAAACCCTCTTAGTAATGGAAGAAGGCAAGACCGAGTACATCGTCCTTGACTGCCTGAAATCAACAAATATATATATATATATATATACACACACACACGGGTGCCAACACTCGTAGCTGCATGAATATTATTTCTCCTTTATTAGAGAAAAGCCACTAGACGTGTTTTGGCCGTTTACTTCGGTCTTGCTCACAACAAAGAAATGTCAGTTTTTTTACATTTAAATACACATGACTTTTCGCAGCATAATAGACACAGAATTAATACTAAGTGCACATCTAAATGTGAAAAAAACGTGAATTTCATATAAACAACACATTTTCTTATAATCACTAAAAAACAAAGCAATCCGGTGCGGGCTACACTAGTTAATTTCTGAAGCTAAAATAAAAATGAAAATAGCTTGATTCTGTTGCCAACAAATACATCCTGTATATATGCAATATACGTCATTAGTCTTCTATTTACAAATCAAGAAAAAGATGCGTTCAGCGTTACTGCATATCCTAAAAGAATTAATTTTCAAAAGGCATGCCCACAATCAACCTGAAATTGGGACAGGAAATCTCTCCATGTGAGACCTGCGTATATTAATATCCTCTTAAATTCATTACACACAGATATGCAAACCACAAAAATTGCGCTCTCCCAGTAACAACCCCAAGTGGGAAGTACTATCGCTGCCAGAAACACAATGCTAACCCCCAGTGGGGAAGATATCACCTGTTAAATCCCAAGTGGGCACAGCAGTGCTCACTCAAAGCTTAGATAAATAATAAACATAAAATTATGGAAAGAAACAGAAATAAAAATGTGTGTGCACTATCACTCAAATAAATTGCATCACTAAGTGTAAAAATCTAGATTAAAAGACTAAGTTTCTTTTCTTGAAACCTGAAGCTAAAGGACCTAAAGGAACGTGTGTAATGCAGAAGAGCAAATATTAGCATTAGGATTACCCTATTGCCCAGAAAAAACTTTTGACTACAGCCAAACTAGAATCGATGTATATAAATTCATTAGAACTCTGAAATTGATTAAATATTACAGTATGAAACTAGAGAGAGTGGTGACAAGACCAATGTCAGTGGGAGTTACAGAGAATCTGAAAGTGTCTGATCTGGACATAATCAAAAACATAAAAGAACTAGAGAATGAGGAAAGTGAACTGCAGCAAATCTTTACAGAGGAACGTATCATTCAAGAAATGGACGTACTAGATTAAAAAAAAAAAATCTTTTTATTAAACAATAAACATATGGTTCAAAGAAACACAATACAGTGCATATGCTTGGTGAGGTGACATGTAGAGTGTATATATTAAGTTTCTCATGTTAGATATCCCATTAGCACGATGTTACAACCATTACGATCCAGGGAACAACTAGCTGCATAGTCTCTCTTAAGGTCCATAAGTTGCTCCTCATGGCATTGTCCATTAACTTCTATATTTCGCCCATGCACCCCATATCTTTTCCCATTTGCGTGAGCAGCCCTTGCTTTGGTATATTGATTGTTCCACTCGATGGCACCAGTCCAAATCTTTCTTCCAGGATTCCAGTGATGGGGGCTCCCCCGCACCCCATGCCTGTGCAATGTTTTTTTGGCCACTCCTCCCGCCAAGACAAGCCAGGTCTTGGCCCATTTCGGCCAAACAGTCTCGCCCGTTACTCCCATGATGTGCCACCTCGCCTCGGTCGGGACCTGTGCGCCCACCACTGTTGTCATCAACCGAGCCAGGCCCTTCCAGTATATTTGAATTTTGGGGCAGGACCACAGTATGTGGAAGAATGACCCCTTCTCACCACAGCCCCTCGCACATTCCTCAGACACACAATTTCCAATACGGTACTGCACCATTCTTGAAGCTTTGGATCTATGCAAAATAAGGAGCTGGATTAGTCTAAAATGTGCCCTAATAGCTATTTCTTTGGGGCTCTGCAGGGCTTCAGCCCAGTCATCATCCTCGAGCAGACCCACATCAGACTCCCAGGCCTCCCTCAAGGGTCCCATGCAGTCTGGGGAGTTGTTTACTAGCTTCCTATATGTAAGGGATATGGCTCTGTCTATCATGGGATCCAGGCGAAGTCTGTCCTCGAGTGGTGTATATTCCGGTAACGGATCCCCTTCCTTCAAGTGGCAATGAAGTGCGTGTCGCAATTGCCGATATCGAAGATACTCTCCTTCCCCCATCTGGAAATCCGCCCGTAGGGTATCAAATTCAATCATCTTCCCTCCCTTCCAGACGTCTCTCAGCAGGTCAATGCCTATAAGGCTCCATCTCTTGAAGCCCTCCAGACGCTTCACTTCGCCCTGGTAGTCTCCCTCGTACAGTGGTGTCTGCTCTGTGAGTTTAGCCTCCCTACCAGTCAGTTTAGTTGCTTTTCGTCATGCCATGACCACTGTCTCTGTGTGAATCGGGAGGGACGTGTTGCGCTTCTTTGTCCTGTAAAGCTCCGCCAGGTAACTACCTTTGCCCATTGCTAATCTGTCTACCCGATATGCCGGCTCCTCAAGCGGTGAAAAGACCCACCTCAGCTCCCCCCCCCCCGACTACTCCTTCTTCCTTCCTGCCACTACCCCTCCGGATACCAGCCTTTATAACTCACAGCCTAAAAACAGCGCCTCCTGGCACAATTTCCATCCCGTAACGGAGCTTGAAGTCTCTAACATCATCTCCAAACTTAAACCGTCCTCACACACCAAAGACCCTCTCCCTGCTAACCTTGTCCAGGAGCTTAAGCACATCATTGCTCCTTATTGGGCCTCTATCATCAACTCCTCCCTTACCTCGGGATGTGTCCCTCCCTCCCTCCAACTCGGACAAATCACTCCCATTCTTAAAAATCCCAATGCTGACCCCAAAGACCTTAATAATCTCCGCCCCATCTCCAACCTCCCCCGCCTTTCCAAAGCACTTGAAAAATGTGCCCTTCTTCAACTGGACAAACACATTGACATCTTTAACCTACTCGACTCCTAACAATCCGGCTTCCAAAAAGGCTGCAGTACAGAAACTGCCATACTAAATATTGTAGACGACATCCATCATTCTCTAGATAATGGCGAAACCTGCCTACTCATTCTCCTCGACCTCTCTGCAGCATTTGATACTGTTAACCACACTGCCTTACTTAATGCGCTCAAAGTTCGATTTGGCCTTAATGGCCTGGTACTTAAATGGTTCTCCTCCTTCCTCCAACACAGAACACAACAAATCAAAATCTACAACTGCCTCTCTAACCCCACACCCGTCTCCCTCGGTGTCCCCCAGGGTTCTATTCTCTCTCCCTCTCTCTTTAACCTCTTTATGGAACCCTTATCCTCATTCTAAAACAAGCTGGAATCAACTACCACCTCTACGTTGACGACACCAAACTTTACTATAAGATCAGATCCCACTCCGATGTTCTACACCTTAACAACACCCTGTCTAAAATCCAATACTGGTTCCACTCCAACCATCTCAAACTCAACCCTAAAAAAACGGAAATCATTCTCTTCTCTCCAAAAAACAACCCTCTTCCTATCCAAACTTGGATCTCTGACCTTAATGCCCTCAACTGTCCGCTCACCTTATCAAACTCAGTAAAATCACTTGGCATCACCATTGACAATAGCCTAACCCTCCAGGCCCACATAAAAACTCGGCCAAAGGAGCGCTCTTCACTCTACGCCATCTCAAGAAAATCAAACCCTTCATCCCAGCTGACGACTTTAAATCGGTCGTCCAATCACTTGTCCTCTCGAGAATTGACTATGGTAACGCTATCCTCTCCGGAACCCCAAAAGTTCACCTAGCCCCACTCAAATCTGTGCTAAACCTAGTGGCCAGGCTAATCACTGACTGCAAACGCTTTGACCACATCTCCCCAGCCCTTAAGGCCCTTAAATGGCTGCCCATCGAAGGCAGATCCACCTACAAGATGGCATGCATTACGCACAAAGCCCTTCACCAAAAGGCCCGCTGTATCTCACTGATGAACTCAACAAAGCAGGCTGCGCCCGACCATTGAGAAGCACCAACGCTCTCCTCCTTGTCCCACCCCTGACAAAAAAGAAAACCACACAATCTCGCTCTTTCTCCGGATATGCCCCCAGCATCTGGAATGCCCTCCCTAAAGACCTGCGCTGTAACCCCTCCTACATCGGCTTTAAAAAAGACCTCAAACTGCACTTGCTCAAGAAATATTGGGGTCCATAATCCTTTCCTTTCCCTACTTTTTCCTACTCTCTCCCTTTCCCCTCCTTTTCCCTCCCCGCCTTCCCCTTTTCTTACCCTCTTCCTTCCATACTCCCTCCCCTTAATTACTACCCCCCCTTCCTTTGTCTATTTTTCTCTACCCCCATTCACGCCTCCCCTCCATCCACCCTCCTACCACCTAGCCTCCCTCCATCTCAGGCTACTGTATATAATTCGACTTCATGTATCCATTTTATTTATGTTTCATTTCTCTTTTGGTTTGACATATGCTAATTTGTATTATGCTACTTGTTCTTTATAATCTGACCTGTGTGATCTCTACGTTATGAACAACTGTATTATGCCTGTACTATCCTCACTCATGTAAAGCGCTCCGATACCCCCGGGTCCAGCCAGCGCTATATAAAACCTTTAAAATAAATCAAATAAATAAATAAATGTTGATAAGTTGTGAGGCCCAATAGTATTTCCTAATATCCGGAACAGCCAGCCCCCCCCCCTCGTAAACCCCTTGTTGCAGCTTCTTAAGCGCGATCCTGGGGCTACCTCCCCCCCCCCCACAGCAGCGTTCGCTGCTCGGACTCGACTGCCCGAAAGAAAACTTCCGGTATCTGATATGGGGTGTTCTGTATTGCGTACAATAGATGTGGGAGGGCCATCATTTTGAATAGAACTGCTCTGCCCATAAGGGAGACGGGCAGTCGGCGCCAGTGGGCCACGTCGTCCCTCAACCGATCCAGCTGTGCGTGTACGTTTAATTGCATAAACTCCACCTCCGACTTTGTAATCCATATGTCCAAGTATTTAAACGATTCCTTCTGGACCAGCTCATTACACGCCGACGTCAGGGCAGGGATCTCGCCCACTAGGGAGAACACCAGGGATTTATCCAAGTTTATGCAGTATCCCGAGTACATACCAAAAGTCTGTAATATATGAATGAGCCTATGGAATGTTTGTCGCGGTCTATGGGCATATAGCAGAATATCGTCTGCATAGAGGGAGATACGCTGTTCCCAGCCCCCACCTAAAACGATGCCTCTCACCAACGGGTCCTTCCGTACCCAAGCGGCCAGAGGTTCAAGTGCCAACGCAAAAAGCATCGGCGAGAGTGGGCAGCCCTGTTTGGTGCAGCTGTGGACATACTAGATTTAAACCAACTTCTACATTTTATCCTATGTTACCAAGAGACAATTTGGGTGTTTTTGGACCTGGTAAACCAGAAGATTAAACAATTGTAACATATTATGTCTAGCCAAAAAAGTAATTTACCAAAGCTGAGGCTGTCCTCGGAAATGGGATAAAGTGTGGGGAGCGTGGGTCCTATATAGAGGAATGTAGAAGCTGAAACTAAGTATAATTTCAAATGAATGATGTTGCGGTCGAGTGGGCGAGTAACTGCTGATTAAAATGTTAACAGACTTGGAAACGAAACAAGTGGAAATGACTGTTAGGGTTGCTTCCGCGTGCTGGAGCTCATGAGGGGGTGAGGGGGACACTGTTGCTGTGATATGTATTATGCATAAATGTATTGTGATAACAAATGACAATAAAAAGAAATTATTTTTAAAAAAATGGTACCATACTATAGGGCACAAGAAAGCTGTACAGAGTCAACAGCAGCAACAATACAATGCTCTTATAAATAAGATCCAGAAGCAACATGAAATAATAATAAGGAAAGCAGACAAGGGCAGGAACACAGTATTGTGGGCAGTAAAAAATGTACAGTGAAGAAGCCTGCTGGCAACTTAATGACATTACATGTTACAAGAAATGCACTGTAGAAGCAATGCTACAAGTGAGGACAGAGTACTATAAAGTATCGATCAACTGGAGAGATCTGGGGTTGATTAATCAAGAAGAATACTTTTTCTTAAAGAAAGACTTTCCTAAGACACCAACATTCTATCTGATCCCAAAGATCCACAAGGATGAAGTGAAACCACAAGGACGGCCAATTATATCCGCCATAGATGGAATGTTTGAGAACTTTTTCCAATATGTGGATTTCTTTTTGCAGGACTATGTGAAAATGTTACCAGCTTATATAAAAGACACAGGATTTTTTTGAAAAAGTTCTATGATATCATTTGGGAATCTGATTTTCTGTTGATGTCACTTGATGCATCATCTCTGAATCGAGTATCTGCCATGAGGATTGCTTAAGGGCCATTAAGTACTTCCAAGGAGAACGTCCGCTTTGCCTGCTCAAACACAAACAGATGTTATTGGAACTGGTGTCCGAAGAATAACTCTTTTCTTTTTATTAAGGACATTTTTCAACAAATCACTACAACAGCGATGGGCACCTGCTTCGCCCCCAGATATGCTAATTTGCATATGGGCTGGTGGGAGGAGCAGGTGATACATCATGAGTTCGAGAAAGAGTGTGCAGAAAGCGTGATTCTGTGGTTGCACTTTATAGATGATATATTTGTTATTTGGCTGGGGACAAAGCAAAGTGCAATAGAATTTGTAGAGAGATTGAATAAGATTGATCTTAATATAGCACTGACCAGCCACATCAGTAGAAAAAAGGTCAATTTTTTTGGACCTCACTGTGTGTGTGAAAGATGGAAGGCTGCAGAGTAATATCTTCAGAAAGCCTACGGCTGGGAATACAGTCCTCCACACCAAAAGCTTTTATCCAGAGACCCTGAAAAAAAGTATCTCTTATGGGGAAAGCCTACAAATAAACAGAAATTGCAACAAGCCCATCGAGGCTGCACAGGTGCAACAAGAGTTACAGCAGTGATACTCAAAGTACGGCCTGGGGAGCGCTTGCGGCCCTCTTCCCCTTTACATGTGGCCCCCTGGTGAACAGTAGCTCGAGCTGCTGTTTAGTTGCTGAGCACTACTATTCAGAAACATTTTTTAAATAAACTGGCAAGCATTTATTAACCTGTAAATAAATGCGAGCTTGTTTATTTAACATGTTTTTAGACCTCCTTACACAATCCCTGACCTACCCAGACCCCCCACCGCCACCCTGCTGGCATCAGGGCGGCCTTCGGTCACACCACAGCCCGTACTTTGTGGCGCCTGAGCAAATATATTTGTGAGTACCCATGAGTTACAGGATAGATTCAAAGAAAGACAGTATTACCGGCAGCAAAGAAGAAATCAGATTCAGTAAAGAGGGAGGACTTGAGTTTTGGAGAGAGGATAAGAAAGGCCCCTAATGAAAAGAGGTTTATTATGAAATTTAGCACACAGTGACAAAAGAAGAGGAGCATTATGAGGTGTCACTGGCACTTAGTAAGGAGTGCCCCATAATAGGAGAGAAAGTTCTGAAGAGAATATTGATTACATACAGAAAGGGCAAATCAATGCGTGATGCCCTGATGACCACCAGCTCTGTTAACGTGGAAAGTCAGAACTGGTTAATGAGAAGTGAAGGATTCAAAAAGTGAGCGAAGTGTAAGGTCTGTAAGTTTGGTGTAAATAAAACAGAGTATGACACTCCATTCCACAGAAATCCCAAAAATATTAGGGGACCATACAATTGCAGGAGTGAATATGCAATCTATGCCTTACTTTGCCTGTGTCAACTCAAACATGTGGGGAGCACGGTACATCTGGTCCATAAAAGGATTTTGCAACACATTAGGGCGATAAGAAACTGCGACAAAACATACCCAGTAGCCCGACACTTTAATGCAGTACATAAAGAAGATGTGACACTTTTGAAATATTTTGTTATTGATTGTGTTCCCAGGGATCCTAGAGGCGGGAATAGAAAAATAAAACTACAAGTTGAATCAAGATATATTCTTAAATTGGACAGTAAGAGCCCAATGGGCCTGAATATGGATGAAGACTTACACACTTTCCTATAGGACCCTTAGCTTCAGGTTTCAAGATAAGAAACTTTGTCTTTTGATCTAGATTTTTACACTTAGTGATGCAATTTATTTGAGTGATAGTGCACACACATTTTTATTTCTGTTTCTTTCCATAATTTTATGTTTATTATTTATCTAAGCTTTGAGTGAGCACTGCTGTGCCCACTTGGGATTTAACAGGTGATATCCTCCCCACTGGGGGTTAGCATTGTGTTTCTGGCAGCGATAGTACTTCCCACTTGGGGTTGTTACTGGGAGAGCGCAATTTTTGTGGTTTGCATATCTGTGTGTAATGAATGTAAGTGGATATTAATATGCGCAGGTCTCACATGGAGCGATATTCAGTCCCGATTTCAGGTTGATTGTGGGTATGCCTAATGAAAATGAATTCTTTTAGGGCAGGCAGTAACGCTGAACGCATCTTTATCTTGATTTGTAAATAGAAGTTTAATGAGGTATATTACACATATACATGATGTATTTGTTGGCAACATAATCAAGCTATTTTCCATTTTTAGCGTCATAAATTAGGCGGCTAAAGAGTGAATCCAGTACCTGATTGCTTTGTTGTTTAGTGATTATAAGAAAACGTGTTGCTTATATGAAATTCACGTTTTGTTTTCACATTTAGATGTGCACGTAGAATCACTTGTATGTCTATATGTTGCGAAAAGTCAAGTGTATGTAAATGTAAAAAAACTGACGTTTCTTTGTTGTGTGCAAGGCCGAAGTAAACAGCTGAAGCTCGTCAAGCTGCTTTTCTCTAATAAAGGAGAAATAGTCATGCATCTATGAGTGTTAGCACCCGTTTCTTTAAAAGGGACTGTTGGAATATTTGAATATGTGAAAGCCGTCCCCATTTTGCCGATACTCCCCCGCGGTCAGGAGTTCAGAGGCTACAGATTTCTTTTTCTGAGTTATATGCATATGTACATATATATATATTGCATGCCTTCAACTGCTCTAGGTTTCAAACTTATAAGGCCCTGCAGAAAAGCCCCTTTTTATGGGACTTATGGAGAAGTTTATTACTACTGGAACACCTGATTCCCAGTGGCAGGTACCTACCTAGTTTCTGCCACCAGGACATCTGCTGATGTTCCCTTTCCTCCACCTTTACTGGGATAAGTGAATTTCCAGGTGCATCCCACGTTAGGCAGAGAAGGGCCCCAAAGTAGCTGCTCATGCTCTCCCATCTCCAACAAGGCAGATCTGCGCCCAGAAACAGAGGGATGGCAAGGCGAAAAAAACAAGAAATGGCCTATGGAAACACAAATTTAGGATTCTAAATGATCATTGAAGCTGGGGACCACCCAGAAGGCCACCAGTGAGAATCCACTTTGCACCCCAAAGCACCCTTGGGCAAAATGCCCTAAAAATGTAAGCTCACATCAAGCATAACAAAACTGAACAAGAGGTGCTGGCTTTCTGAATGACCCCAAGTACCAATCAATAATAGGAGAAAAGTTTGTTTTTAGATATTTCCAATAACCCTCCTGGCAGTGCATGAAAACTATGGAAAGAAAAAAGGTTTTGTCTTTCATTCTGGGATAGGTCAAAGGGAGGATGTGCGGGGCAAGAAGTCTCTTTATGGTGCAACTTGTACCACACAAAAAACATACCACTAGGGTCTAGAAGAGGGATATCCTCTAGTCTACAAAGAGGTATCCTAGTTGCTCAACTACCTGCCAGATAATTTGGGCAAATATCTCAAGGTATGCTATTATGAGTCCATAAGGCAGAGATTTCTGTCAAAGGAGAATCAGCATTAGGGTTGTTTTCTACAATGCTCTACCGCTATACCCCAATCCTATTATGAATATTTCTAATGCTGTATTTTCCCTCAAAGTGAGAAAAATACATGGACATTGGAGCGCATTTCTAAGTTGTCTACTGGCATAACTATTTAGAGGTGTAAAATTATTATTAATACCCTGATCAAATATTACCCAAAGTAAAGGGCCAATGTCACATAAGTGTTCCCAACTAATACTGTCACAAAGAGAGTTTAGTCCTAAGTGGGCGCTCTCAGTATCAACCCACAGTTTTTTGGACCTCTCTTGTACTCATTCCAAAACCACTGACATCTAAAAAGCGATTATTTTGCTTTACTTATCGGTGCATCAACAAAAGTGCCCAGAGACTAGGCACTCACAATCATCGAGAGAACAGAAAAACAGATCTAGTCTCTTAACTAACCCTGTTGATATTTTACCCCAAGTCTTTCCTACCCAGCTGCACTGCAGTGTCAGCCTGCAGCACTGGATTCAAGATTCAGATCTCACTTTGGCCCAACAATTCATGCATCACAGAGTAACTTTCTCCACATACAACGTCCAGTAGACAATCCCAGTCTGCCTCGGGTGTGTTCTTTGAATTCGATGCTCCAACAACGTTGCCAATATGATTTCAGAAAAATAAGCCTTGTTGCCCTCGGCAAGAGCAAGCCTCACTTGGTAGCTGTATTTAACCAATTTCACAGTTTATCAAAGTTCACGGGTCTTGTGAATGTTTTGTAAATGGCTAAACAGTACGAAACAGGAAATGAGTTTGCGAGAATGCCGGAAAAATTAAGAGGAACAGGGAGGTAGAACAGACAGCGAGAGAGCTGCTTGTTGATTGGTTGATGAAAGAGATTACCGTTACAGTACTGTATTTAATTGTAGCATTTATATAGCTCTTACTATCGCTATTTGGGCGGCATTGGGTTTTTTCGAACGGATAGCACACTAGACTTTTGAGGAGCGTGGAGTTGGCACAGTGTTGTAATTGTTTGATCCTCTTTGGGAACCATACTGGTATCGTGAGTGAGTGACCGGAGAGCGCACTTAGTTTGTCTTGGGGTGCAGAACGTAGCAATATGATGGGAGACGTTGCAGTGCCTAATTTGTAAAAATAAAAATAAATAAAAATAAGTGCCAGGGCCCTCATCAGGAGACCATCACAGCTTGCACCATGCATTGCCTCTGCCATCAATGCCAATGACAGTACCGACACAACTACTAACCATCACATTCCTAGAAGATTGATAGTTCAGACCATTCCAGGTCCTTCAAAGCTATGAGAGTGGCTTGGGTGGCATGAATTAGTAATTTCTAATGTATATTGAACTAATAAACAGCTGTTGTGTTATCTCTAAATTAGACAAACGGCACCACCATGTGGCAGAAAGTCGTAAGTGCCAGTGTTGGCAACTAAGTGCCTGTGCGGAGCACCAGAAACCACTGGCTCAAATTATGCACTGGGAGGTTGAGAGATAGGCGTGCATATTGTACTTACATGTAGGGCCAATGCTTTAAGCGGGATAAAAAAGACTGGGGTCTTTAAAAGGGGCTTGGCCAAAGAAGCGTAAGTAGGAATCCTTAGGTCTATTAAGGGTGTGGCTTAAAACATGTGAACTAAAATCCTGTGCTTAACACAGCATGTCTTCTGACCAGTATTTGAATGCCTCTTTGTCAGTTTTCTGTTATTGAATCCTGCAACATCACAAAGGAAAAAACACACCTAAGCAAGCCAGACCCATTGACTTGCCAATTTTTGTTAGCGGTATCAAATAGTAATATATATATATATTTTTTTTAAATTCTTTTTATTTATTTAACAATCGCTCAAGACAGTGTTTCGCACACATGATACAGAATAGTACACATACTTTGATACATTAGTTCTAAATTTACATGGTGGTGTCTCCCTCCTCAATTCCACAGCTTTAAGTGTTGCTGGGGCTTGAGGTTACTTGCCTCCTCCAACCTTCCCTTATCATCCCTGCTCCCCTCTCAATGTCCCCTGTATGTTCTCCACGGTCCCCAAATCTTGTCCCATTTTTTAGGGCATCCTCTGGCTTTGTATGTTACTTTCTCGGCCCCAGAAAACCAGTCTAAATCTTTTTCCCATTCCCTTAGGTCTGGTGTCTGCTCTCCCCTCACTTTTTGGCTATGTTCCTTTTCGCCACTATTGCCGCTATTTTGAGCCACATTATTGTATATTTGGGTCATTTTACCTCGCCCGTCACGCAGAGCAGTAGCCATCGCGGCTCCACTGGGATCTCTGATTCGGTGACTTCAGACATGACTCGTGTCACCTCCTTCCAGAAGTTATGAATGAAACTACATTCCCAAATAATGTGGAAAAAGGATCCTATTTCACCACACCCCCTCGCACAGTATCAAACAGTAATATTGATTTTACTGCAAATAAATAGAATTTAAAAGATTCCCTTCTGAAAATGTAACTGTGCATTAAGCACTACAAAGGTCTGTGGAAGTTGAAGTGGTGTTCAGAGTGTCTCTTTCACCCCTAGTTTCCCCTTCACACCTCTTTCCTCTGTAGTCTCTCTCCCTCTGTTAGTCACCTGCGGTCGGTTTCACCCCACATCTTTCTGAAATCAACCATCTGTATATCTCACAGGTTATCTCCTTCCACTTCATAATTGCTTTTTCACTGTCCTTTTACATGTATTCCAAGTGCCACCTCCCCTTCACCATGCCCTCTCTCTCACTCTCTTGTGACATTTGTGACCACTGCCTGTGCAACCTGCAGAGAGGCCCAAGATTGGATGAGCATCCAGTCTAATCACCTTTTTGACCTACTGACAGGCACTTTGAGAAACTCGCACTGCATTCAGTCACAACTGCCCAGCTCTCAATTGTGCCTAAACATGTGCGCCTCACCCATAGCCTGATCTCACCCAGATGCCACTTGCTTTACAGAATGCACAGTACAAGAGTTGTATGGTTCATGAAAAAACTAAGAAACACAACATAGAAAAAAAAAATCCTCTTGAAGAAAGAAAGAGAAAGCAAAACCTATGAAATGCAGACTGCATCGCTGACATGGTTTCCTTTAAGGGGTTTACAGTCATCGTTGAGAACCCGATCAGACTTTTTGCCAGTAAATTAAAGGACATGAATATAGGTGACCCGTTTCAAAGTTAGTTTTTGATTACTGCCCCACCCCACTAAAAGCACTGCCTAGGACTAAAGCATACAGGAAGCTACACCGCACTAGCTTAGCCAGAGGGACAGCACAATGGTATGTGCATGTACCCATGTGCTTGAAATGGAAAAATAGAAGTGCAGGTACTCTGTATCAGAGTACCTGCTTGTTTCTGAGAAGTGCTGGTACTCTCCAATTAAAAGTATAGCATTTCTCTTGAGAAGTGCCGGTACTCTCCCTCTCAAAATAAACAAGCATTGGCATAGCCAATAGGTCTCGCCTTTGGGACCTTATAAGTGTTTAGCCAGAGATATCGACTTTGCCTATGTCTTTAAGCTGTGCTGTACCGAAGTCTGCAGCATGCTAAAAAGTTATAATAAAGAAGTGTCAGGAGCATTTTTGTTACCTTATATATGACCAAGAAAGCATTATGTACAACTGAACAACCATATTAAAAAAGTATTAACAATAAATAATGTCTTGAGTTTTTCTGTCCTTTCAATGCTGGCAACTTCTATCTGCCTGTCCCAATGGTTGCTTGTTATGTTTTTTTTTGTTCTGGGGGCATAAATAACAGGAGGGTGAAGGTTGGGAAATAGTACCTGTATAACAGTCAGTGAGAGAGTCAGTCAGTTAGTCAGTCAGTCAGTGAGAGAGAGAGTCATAGAGTCAGACAGTGAGAGAGTCAGTCAGTGAGAGAGTCAGAGTGTCAGTTAGTGAGAGAGAGAGAGTCAGACAGTGAGTCAGTCAGTGAGAGAGAGTAAGAGTCAGTCAGTCAGTCTGTGAGAGTCAGTCAGTGAGAGTGAGAGAGTCAGTTAGTGAGAGAGTCAGTTAGTTAGTGAGTCAGTCAGTCAGTGAGAGTCAGTCAGTCAGTGAGAGAGAGTGAGAGAGAGAGTCAGTCAGTCAGAGAGAGAGAGAGTCATAGAGTCAGACAGTGAGAGAGTCAGTCAGTGAGAGAGTCAGAGTGTCAGTCAGTGAGAGAGAGAGAGACAGAGAGTCAGACAGTGAGTCAGTCAGTGAGAGAGAGTGAGAGTCAGTCAGTCAGTCTGTGAGAGTCAGTCAGTGAGAGTGAGAGAGTCAGTTAGTGAGAGAGTCAGTTAGTTAGTGAGTCAGTCAGTCAGTGAGAGTCAGTCAGTCAGTGAGAGAGAGTCAGTCAGTCAGTCAGTGAGAGAGAGAGTCAGTCAGTGAGAGAGAGAGAGAGTCAGTCAGTCAGTGAGAGAGTATACTCTCACTGACTGACTGACTTGCACTTTTACTAATAGGAAGTTGGAGATTTTGATGCATTTTTGAGTAAATTAAGTGGTACTCCTGCACTGCTATGTTATGTGTTCATAAATTTGTTTGCGACTTGGCCACAGAGGAGGCACGTTTTCATTGTTCCGGTGCAGAATTAGTTAGCATCCCTTATCAGAAAGCAATTTAATTAAGACAGATGATGCTGTCTGTAATATTGCACTTTATTACCCATTAGTGTTTTGATGTCTCTCTTTTCTATGTTGATTCTTTGCCACTCGGTCATTGTAAAATTGTAGTCCTACCTGTATGTTTGTGGACTGCTTTTGTTTTTGGTTTAAAAAATGTGTTAACCCTAAGAGTGGTGATACTGCATCCCTGCTGGTGTTTATAGTGGAAAGAGAAAATATGCCGAAAGGACGTTTTAAAGGAAGATGGGAGAAACAAAGTGCTTGGCAAAGTTGAGGATGGCAGAGGGGGTGGAAATGTTTCAGCGCTGATCCCGCATCCATGTGGTTACCAGGAGGTGATGATGATGACCCTATCTCGGATAATCTGATAAAATAAAGTGCCTATACATGATTGGCAACAGTGTTGAACCGAGTAGAATAGGTATTATGTCCCTAAGTAGCACTCCAATACAAATGAATTCAATAGATGTAATAAAATAAACTCTCTGCAGTCTAGAAAAAATTAAAAGAGGATTACAGAAGGCAATAGGAGTCAATCAGATTTTGTATGGGTTTAGCATAAGGCTCAATGAAAGCAGCAACAGAATGAGATAAAGTCAAGGCAAAAACATTTTAAGTCCAAAGTATAAGACAAGCAAACAAATGTTCAGTCTCCAAAGTCGGGGAGTTAGAAGATTTGCTCAGCTCCAAAATGCATCATTTTTATAGGCAAATCTACAATAGAAGTGAATGGAAATTGCACAGTCAGCACAGGATGAGCAAATGTAGCAATAAACTTACAAATCACATTACAGAATTTCATGTCAACTAATGTCACTATTCTAGCACTAGACCCGAACTGAATATTAATGTGTCCTATTCTACCCAACTGTCGTCAGAGGTAGCAGTACAAATCTAGCTACACTCACAATTGAAGTCTTATAAACAATGATACAGGCAGGAGAAGACATGAATGTAGCAAAAGGCTTCTGCTGTAGTTCTTCGCGAACAGCATGTCACTACAGAGCATCAGTGCACATTTTGGTTTTGTGTGGTATCATTATAAGAAATGAAAGCACACATCATGGCTGCTTTAAGTCCAAGGTGGTAGATAGGCCTAGTTCAGCCAATCACAGGAAATTACTTTTCTGTCAAGTTCAATGTTTTCGTTTTAGTGCAAAAATGCTCATTATGTTTAGCACACTTTTTATTAATTCAAAATCAGCTTCACCAATGTGTTGAGAGTGAGGACAACCATTGCTTCATAAGAACAAGAGAAAGAAAAACGAAAGAATAAGCAGCTCGGTTTTAGAAGGTTTGATTTTTTTTAAATTGTGCACGGTCATCTAATCGTTGATAGCAGGGACACAGTGCCCAGATAGTGTACTCTAGCTAAGAATAGCATATATTGATATGATACAGCATTGTCTGTATACAGGTAGAGCCAAAGGACGACACTATATCCCATGTGGCTCCATGTGGATGTTAAATGGATTTGGAGACAAGGTTTTCTCCTGGAGTTACACAATAACATATGAGAGCATTTATTTCTAGAGAATACTGAGAAAACAAACAAAGCTCTAGAAAGAATAGACGAGTCACACACGACCAAATTTATTAAAGGCTGCTGAAAAGTGAATGGACACGAGGAGACATGCTAAATTGTATTTAAATGTGTTGTGACATTTATATAGCGCTTCAGACCTGTGAGGAAACAGTGAAGCACTCCGATTTGCACGGTCAGCTGAGCACCCTTTCGCAGTGCACTGCTGGAAGGGAGTTAGGTGTAGAATAATCTATGTGCGTAGGCCACCTTTGAAGTGTAGTGGTTTCGCTGCTTCTTCAAGGCTCCAGAAGCCATGGCTTGTGATGACCTGATGGACTTTTGGGCTTCTAACCATCCACATTTGTGCTAACAGACTTGTAAGAGGACAACACCTTGCAAAATGTATTTTTCCGAAAATTAATCTCAGAAGTAACGTTTAGCTCCCGTCCTCACATACGAATTAGGCGGCTCTTTCTCGCTCGACACACCCGCCTCCCCCCATTCCCACATCTCTTCCGTTTCTCCATGTGCGTCGGCTTGTCAGAGATCGGGTGAGCTGCTGCTGCGGGTAAACGTTTCTTTAATAATCTTCACAAGGTATTTCCAGATGGAATCTAAAGGGTTTCGAAGCGCTCGCACAGGTGACATCTCATTATGCAGGCCTCAAACACGCGACGCAAGCGCGCGCCCAACCGCCGTTCAAGTTTGAAAACGTTCTTCCTAGAACTGTTTTTTCAGTCTCCATTAATGAGAGTAGTACAGAAGGGGAGATGAGAGACGCGACTCGGGATTTAACTCCTCGGCGTTGATTTGGGGAAGCCCTGACACCTGGCTATATGTACCTTTAAAGAGCTGCAACTTCAAAACCGCGTGTTTTGGTTTAGCGAAAACCTCTGGATTAATTGTTCATCTGTTCGCAGCCCCGCTCACATACACCGAGCCCATGCTGCTGAGTGTGTGCTCCGGTGCTTGCACTTGGCAGGTCGGGCGGTAACTACCAGCTGCCTCCAATCAAGAGATTTTTCTTTCGCTCATTGGAATACACAGCCCGAAAAGAGGGGCACCGCATTTCAACAGGACATGCTGCAATGTGGCGTTCTCAATCAGCGTTACACGTGGGTGAAGTACTCGTTCGGGATCCTTGATAGTGCGTGGCTTGGCAGGTTATGATGAATATTTTAACAAGTGCGCGCGCATCGCGCTCACAAGTGGGGGGAGTGCGGCCGAGAGCAGGGACGCGCAGCGTTTCCCTTGCGGGAGCGAGCGCGATAATTGCTACCAGATGGCGCCGCTTGCTCCCGCAAGGGAATCGCCAAACGTGCACGCGTTGCCATTGAAAGCAATGCAACGCGTGCACGTTTTTAGGGCAAAAACTGAATCGATTCCAAGAGGTCTCCTCCTATGCAACGCATGCGCGCTGCGTAGGCGAGACCTAAAAAGTGCCGGTACTCTGTACCGGACAGTACCGGCCCATTTAAAGCACTGCATGTACCAACAAAAATTGGGTAAAGTGAGGAAGCACTGGCCCGCCAAACAAATCTCGGTGCACTCAGATGTGTTATTTAGGCAAGGGGCATTGCTATAATTAGTGTAGCCTGTGCGGTGGCATTAGCGCCAAGAGGTGTGCAGAGCCCTCTGCCCCCAGTTATGGTGGTCCTTCACTACCTAACCGGGGCGTGGGTACCCTGGTTACATTAGGGGCACTGGCACCGTTTCTAAGCCACTGTGTTTGGGTCCATCTTTTACTCTTCTCTCCAGCTCACTCTGGAAACAAAAACTGGTTTTTGAGCGATAACGTGCGGTTTATAGATCATGTTATTCCCATTATTTATTGCCAAAGGTTCTTTCAAATTGCTTCCAAAGTGGGATGTCGGTGTGTTCTTGGTTCAAGTTCTGCACGCCTTTAAAAACGCATGCATCGTGTGCAGATACTAACAGTTGCAACTGCTGAGAAACAGACTAAGCAGTGCAGTATAAGTAGCACCCATAAGTCTGCTTATTCCTGAAAAGAGGGAGTAACAATGTCTGTGAGTAAAGGCAGGAAACCACCAACTTTGCATTCAGATCAGTGACATGGTAAAACTTTATCGCATCATGAAACAAACACATTTCTCAGTATCAACAGTAAAAGGCTGGTGGCAATTCGGTGGAGAAAAAATGTGCGCAAGCAGGCGTAAATGTGCCACTTGTGGTCGTTGCAGAGGACAGCGTTGCTATCAGGCGCGCAACGCCCATAGGGCTAAAAGGGCTTCAGCCCCCCATTCCCCCCCGTTGTGTGTGTTAGCCCGGGCTGCTGCAGCTCGAGCTGCTGTGGCTCGGCTGGGCAGTCTGGAGTCTTATCTCCGGCACGCCCGAGTTTTTCACAGGTCTTTAAAGGCCATTTGCATATTTACATACCTTTGTAAACTGGTTACCGAGGCTTAGTTTTTTCCCTGGTTCCAGTACCCACTGGGCCCCTACTCTGCCTATTCCTTACATTTGTATTTTACATTTACTGCCATAGTGTGAGAATGCATTTCATGCAAAGGAATATAAAGTAGGGTTATCACTAGAAAAATGCCAGCCATGTGTTGTTTAAAGAACCTGCAAAGACCTCCTCTTTTTTTTTTTTTTTAAACTGTTTTTTATTATTTTATCAATCCAGACATAACCATCATACATTAGCAATTTCACCATTGTACTTTACATCCGTCTTCAATTTCTAGGCCCCCGTTTGTCCCTGTAACGAGATTTTTTTTTTGCCATTCAATCTATTACACTGTAGTTGCCTGCACATTCGGCATCAGGATGTGCCCGTTTTCAATTCACTGAGTGCCTAGCACCCTACTTAGTACATTTTTTATTTAACAATATAGGCCATAAAATACCCATCCGGCCATCGCATTCAAACACCCTCCCCCCTCCCTCCCTCCCTCTGCCTCCGGTGTACCCAAACTTCTAGGTTCTTAGTCTAACAAAAATACCTATTCCTTCAAGTCACGTGTCAGGGATAACGTGTGGGACAATACCTGCTGCACTCAGTGCCTCTCGCAAGATCCCATGCACCCCCTCAGGGTTAGGCCCTTGTTGCCGGCTCTGCCCCGTGAACGATCAGGGGAAGCCCACTGGATCATCCCCAGCCAGGTCCGCCTCCGGGTCAGTGTCAGGTATTTGTAGTGCTATCACTAGGGCCTCCCATGCCCTTGTTGCTTCCCTCGCCCCTCATTGTTAGTACGTATAGCCTGTTGCAATCTAACGGTGCCCTCGCTTTTGGCCCATTTAAGTAACTCCGACTTCCACTTCCCCATGGTAGGTCCGCGACTCGATTTCCATTGGGCCGTGATCTCTCTCTTAGCTAAGAGCAGGCCTAGGTCTAGAAACTTGCTCGTGGTTTTCGTCTTAGTTGTATGTGGAAACCAATGTAGTATACAGGTACCCATGTCTGTGTCTATGTGGCGCTCTGTGATTCCGCAAAGCAGTTCGACTACCTCCTTCCAATACGTTCCCAACCGCCCACAGGTCCATAACATATGCAATAAATCTGCCCCCTCTAATTGACAGCGTGGACACCGGGCGGTATCCATCCGATAATATCGGTTAATCTTGGCCGGGGTTAAATAAGCCCTGTGCAGTATGAAGAAGTGTATTAGTTGAAACCTGGCATTCCGCGTACTCCTCCAGGCCCTCTGAACCAATTGGGTCCATGTCTCTTCCGGTATGTCCTTCCCAAGGTCTTCCTCCCACTTTCCCCGTAATTCCGTCAGTGGGCGCAATTCTTCCGCAACCAATCGCCTGTACAGACATGTAATTGCCTTAATTGTCCCTGCCGCCATCCCTACATATTGACACGCCATAGCAGTCCGGGGTTCCAAAAGCCCCCCCTTCCAGTGGCGCTGGAGAGCTGAGGTCAGGGCTGCATGCAACAAATAATCTCCTCGCGGCAGGCCGTACCGTTCTTGCAAAGTCTGAAAGGGCAGTAATACCCCATTTTCGTACAAATCCCCCATGACCTGGACCCCCAGCGTCTCCCAGTCTGCTAGCGCCGACCAATCTCCCCCGTGGGGGAGGGCGGTGCACATGCCCAGGGGGATCTCCGGTGCATACGGGTTGCCAATACCGGCCCTGCGGTGGCACCGGTTCCAACATTGCCTCAACGTTCGCTCCTCGGCAGTAAGCGACCCAATTAGCAAGGGTTGCCGCAGTACGATAAATGATAATACGTGACGTTGTATCCACCGACCCTCAGGACCCTCCGGTCCCCGAAATTCTCGAGCCACCGCCTGTGTAAGCCACTGCAGCTGAGCTGCCAAGTAATACAGTTCGAAGTCTGGCACCGCCAGTCCTCCATCCACCCTGGGTCTCATCATGGTGTGTAGTGCCACTCGCCTTCTGCCAGTACCCCACAGGAAGCCGCTAACCATGGATTTGATCTGCCTGAAGATCGCCCCCGGTATCCAAATCGGCAATGTCCTAAAATAATATAGCAGGCGGGGGAGCGCTACCATCTTCAGGAGTGCCACCCTCCCTGCAACCGAGAGTGGCAGCGCACTCCAAAAAGCCAGGCTCCCTCGCAGTCCTCGCAAGGCCCTTCCCACATTCCCTTCCAACAACTCCGCATGTGTATGATATATGTTAGTCCCAAGATAAGGCAAACACGATGGTTCCCACCGAATTCCCGCTATCTAATCAGGGCCCGCTACCACCGGGAGCACCGGGAAGAGACAGGTCTTACCCCAATTAACCCCCAGCCCCGAGATCTCTCCGAACACCTGCAGTAGGTTTGTCGCTCCCTCCAGCGCCGCCCCTGTATTGGCCAAGAAAATCAATAGATCATCAGCATAGAGGGAGATATATTGTGCAGCTCCCCACAGAGCCAGGCCCCGATAATGGCTCCCCAGTCTGGCCCGTACCGCCAATGGCTCAATGGCCAATGCAAACAACAGTGGTGACAGCGGGCATCCTTGTCGTGTTCCCCTACCTACCGAGCAGGGAGAAGATATCATTCTCCCTGTCCTCACCCTAGCTATCGCATCTCTGTACAATAATCTCATCCAGCCCACGAAAGCCTCCCCAAGACCAAATGCGCTCATAACATGGTACAGATATGGCCACTCCAGGCTGTCAAATGCCTTCTCAATGTCCACTGAGAGCACCGCAGCATCAGGAGTGTCTCCGTGGTCCGCATCCAATATGCGGAGGAGGCGCCGCACATTAACCGACGTGTTCCGAGTCGGAATAAAACCCGCCTGGTCCCGATGGACCAAATGTACCATGTGGGGTAGGAGCCGAGTCGCCAAAATCCTACTTAATATCTTATAGTCAGATGTCAGCATAGATAACGGGCGATACGCCGATCTGTCCAGAGCGTCCCTTCCCGGTTTCGGAAGTGGGACAACAATAGCCTCCCTCATAGAAGCTGGAAGCCTCCCCACCGTCCGCGCTTCTTTATAGACCATCAACAATTTTGGGGCGAGTATATCAATATAAGTTGAGTAAAACTCAATAGGAAGGCCGTCTGAGCCCGGCGTTTTGTTACGCGCCATGTGCTTAATGGCACCCCGTATTTCCCCCAACGTGATGTCCTGCCCCAGCAGCTCCGCCTGGTCCTCTGCCAGCTGGGGCAAGTCCATACCCGCCAAAAACCCTCCAGTGCCTCATCGGAGCCCCTCAGGCAACTGCTATATAACCCAGCATAATATTCTAGGAACAGGTCGTTAATCCCTCTCTGGGTATACACCGGCGCTCCCAGTGAAGAGTTCAATGCCAGGATAGGCGTGCCCCGGGGTATTGGATTAGCCAGCCAAGCCAGTAAGGCACTCGCCTTGTCTCCCTCCGCGTGCGTCCGTGCCAGGTAAGCCCTGTGATCATAGCAACGCAACCTCTCTATCTGACTCGCCACTTCCTCTCGTGCTCTCAGTAATTCCTCCTGCACTTCCGGGCGCCCCGGCCGCTCTCTCTCTATTTCTCTCAGCTGAGTTTCCGCTGCTTCCACGTCCCTAAGCAACGTCTTCCTTACACCCACCTGTTTGGTAATACACAGTCCCCTCACCACCACCTTAAACGCGTCCCACTCTATTGTTATGTCAGACGCTGTCCCCTCGTTCTCAGCAAAATATTGCTCAATGCCCGTTTCTAATTCCCTACGGAAAACAGCATCCTCCATCATCTCCGGCCTCAAGTTCCACGTCGGAATCGCAGGTCTCTCCTGTGTCCACCTAATCGTTAGTATTAGAGGGTTGTGGTCCGATATCGTTCTAGACAAATATTCACTATGCAGAACTTTTGCATGTATGTCAGGTGTGCACAATATGGCATTCAAACGCACATGCAGGTCGTGCACAGCAGCGAAGAAAGAGTAGTCCCGGTCTGCAGGATGCTGCATTCGCCATGTATCTACTAGCCCCCATCTGTCCTGCCAGTCTCTCCTGGCCTTTGATATTCTATGCACAGGGGCTTCCTGCAATGGCGGATGAGACCTATCTATTTCGACATCAGTTATGGAGTTAAAATCTCCCCCAGTATCACAGTGCCAGTCATAGTGCCGTTCCGACATTTGATCGAAAAAGGCCATCTGATCAACATTAGGGGCGTATATACTACACAACGTTACCTCTATTCCATTCAGTCGCCCCCACCACTACAAACCTCCCTTCTGGGTCCACAAACTGGCGAGTCATCTGGAAGGGCACCCCCGCTCTGACCCATATTAATGTTCCTCTGGCAAATGCTGAGTACGTTGTACAATAGACCTGCCCCCGCCACCTTCGCTGCAACGCACTTCCCTCCGCCCGATCGACATGGGTCTCCTGCAGGAAAGCAATATGCACCCCCTCCGCACCAAGTAAGCATGGACCTTATGGCGCTTCCGCATTGTATGTATCCCTCTCACATTCCACGTTAGGCATTTAACATCAAGAAGGGTCCCCATAGTAGTCCTCCAATCCCTGGAACCGCTGCACTATCACCATGGACACACCGGAAGCCCCTGTAACCCCAAACAACATGCACAACAATCCCCAACTACCCCTCCCCAGAACAGGTCCTAACAAAGCAGCACCCATCCAAATTCTTAACAAAATTGCGTCCTCGGTAGCTACCGGGGATCACCAACGACTATAACAGGGGAGGTGCCCAAAGGCCGGATGCGTCTGAGTCAAAAGTGTTCAATCGGCTCGCACCATACCCCATTCTCAGTAATGCCACAGCTCCTGCTGCAGCGCCCCATTCAGAGGGAGCACCACCCCAGGGTCCCCCCCACCCCCACCCCCTCACATTCCGCAACCACACACAGAGGAGGAGTGTCACTACACAATGATACCACCCAGTCCCGGAGAAAGTCTCACTGTACTACGCATCAACCAGCTCGTCCGCAGTCCCTGGCGTAACATGAGGGAGAGTGATGCTCGCAGAGTCCGATTCCTCCGACGCCGTTCCAGCTGACCCCTTCTCAGATGCAGTCGCTCCCTTCGATTCCGGTTCTTGCTCCTGAGATATCTCCGTCACTGCTTTAAGCGCCGCCGACCTTTCCCGTTCCGTCTGAGACATTGTTGGCTTCTGGGAACGGGGCCGCCTCCTCTCTGAGCGTCGTGGTCGATGTGGGTGCGACCCCCCCTCAGCAACCCCCAGGCCTCGGCCAGCCTCTCCTTGTCCCGCTCTGTAAGTCTCCAGCCAATCCCATCCGTCCTCCGGGGTGCTGAAGAAAAAGGTTTTACCGTCCACTGCTACTCTTAAACGCGCTGGAAACATCAGTGAATATTGTAAGCCTTCCGTGCGGAACGCTTTCTTGACTTCCAAGAAGGAGGATCGCTGTCTCTGCACATCGAAGGTGTAGTCGGGAAACAGCATCACACTACTATTGTCTACCTTGAAGGGGCCCACAGAACGCGCCTTATTCAAAAGCAGATCTCTGTCCTTGTAGTGGAGTAAGCGTGCCACCACAGGTCTGGGTGGTCTCCCAGGCAGCCCCGGGCGCGCCGGCACCCTATGCGCCCTCTCCAGGGTATAGAAAGGGGACAATCCCTCTGGGGCAACCGCTGACCTCAGCCAGGTCTCCAGATATTCCACCATACTAGGACCTTCCACTCCTTCAGGCAGTCCAACCACCCGTATATTGTTCCTTCTGTTCCGCCCTTCGGCATCCTCAGCTCTCTTTTCCAAGACTTGCAAGCGGCGGCATACTTCTCCCATCTGTGACTCAAGCGCCTTGTGTGCTGGATCCAGTACTTCCAGAGTGGCTTCAGTGTGTTTTACCCGGTCCGCCAGTTTCGCATGATCTGCGCGGAGCAGGCCCAGCCCCACTGATACCTGTGCTATGTCCTGTGGAAGGCCATCCCTAGTATCCGCTATGGCTTTAAGTATCACTTCTACTTGTTGCTGCGCCATCCCTTCAGGTTGGGACTCCGACGCCTCCGTCTTCTGCCTATCCGTCGTCTCCTCCTCTTGTTCCGGGGGTGCGCCTCCCTGCTTGGTCCGCGGCTTACCCATTATCGACCTCTTCCTAGGACCAGCGCCCACGGCGGCTCCCTGCCGGTTCTCCACTGCTCCCTAGCTCCCGCCAGCAATGTAGGGCGATGTCCCTCGTTGCGCGACGTCCTCTGCCCACTTCGTAGCCGAGGCCGGCCGCCCCGCCGCCCGCCAGGTTCTCAGGACGCTCTCCTAGCTTCCCCTTGCCAGTCGTGGTTCTGCCCGGCGAGGTGTTCCGCCAATCCACTGGTTTCCCAGGCGGGTCCACTCTCAGGGTCACTCCTCGGCGCTGGGTCCCGAGGCAACAGGCGCGACCCGCCTTCTCCCAGGATCAGTGCTCCCGGCGAAGAATGCTTAGTTCAACCGTATGCTGTCTTCTAAGGTCCAATCCCTGTTCTCCGGCTTGAACCTGCGGATTGCAGCCCTTGCTCCACACCCTGGCACCCCACCGGATGTATACTCAGGGTGGAGTCCGTTATCCCGAGGCCGTCGGTGATAATGGCCACACGTCCTCCTCCTCAGCTACTCGACAGTCCAGGGGCCTGTGCCTGGCAGTCCTCTTCACGCCACTGAGCGGCCGCTCCTGACTCCTTGCTACCTCTTCTTGTCGCACTGGCAGTACTCCAGTCAGTCCCCCAAGTCTCCGCAGCACTGTCCGGCGGCGACTGTATAGTACATCAATGCCCGGCCCTGCCCTCAAGGTCCATTCTCACTAGGGCCGCTCCCCCAGCAGTCCAACCTCCCGGTCAATGGGTGTGCACCTCGTGGGCCGCTCCCCTCACAGCTCCACCGCCCCGCCGTACCTCCAGGGATGCAAGATGGCGGTCACGTAGGGATCGCGAGCCGTCCTCTGCCCGCTCGACTTGCAATTCCAGGACAGGGAGATCCTCCCAGCAATACCTTCAGTTCACTCCCGCTTTGCGCTGGGGCTCCGCGTTATTTCACCGTCCTCCGCCTCTGCTATCTCAGTCTCCCCACTCAACACCAGGAGAGGGGGGGGGTAGGGGGAAAGCCCCGCGGTCTTCTGCGGCCGCCGCTGCACCAAAAGCCCCGCCGCCGCAATGCTCTCGGCCCGCCTCAAGATATCTTCAGTGCCGGGCAATCAGCGGTGGCGGTCCAATCTCCCGTTCCACTATCTCCTCGCGTGTGAGCCGTGCTCCTCCTCGGGTCTATTTACTGCGATCGGACCCGGCGCCATTTTGCGCGACCGGGGTCCCGCCGCATTTCTTCTTCCGAGCTGGCGCGGCGGTACTGCTTCTGCCTATAAACGGCACCGGCACTCACCAGTGTACCTGACACGCTGCCAGATGCGTTTTCAGCTGAAAACTCGGCTCCCTACCAGGATAAATTTCGGGGTTGGCGCGGAGCTCTCTGCTCACGCTGCCATCCGCATCAGCACCTTAGCCACGCCCCCCTGCAAAGACCTCCTCTTGACACTAAATTGGGTTATAAATAAAAAAGCATGTATTCATTTGTAATGTGACTTTTCTGTCTTTGTTCCCTTGAAATATCAGTCATAGATCATTCAGACAGCCCTAGAACACATTTAAGGGTGCTTTCTATTTATATTTGCTGTTCCAAGAATGCACAGATAAGTGCTAAAAATACAGCTATAGGAGACTGTTTATTTTTGTACCGTCTGGGACATCAAAAGAATGAGCTGGCAACCCTAATCATAAGACTGGACGTTTGTTGCAGGATCATCACATTATTTATTTCCTCCACCCTCGATCCCTGATTAATACCATAATAGCAATAGTTCAACTTATATCTGAAACCCTTCGCCGCCGTCAATAACATGCTGAGTTACTTCAAGTGTCTGGGAATGCACCCTGCATTCAGATAACTCACTCCTTATTCTAGCCCTTCACGTTCACGCTCACCCTGCACTCACAACGATCACAATGCACTCAAACTGATCACTCTGCACTCACAGTGATCACTCTGCACTCACAGTGATCACTCTGCACTCACAATGCACTTGCACTGTTCACCCTGCACCTCACCCTGCAGTCACACAAGCACACTACTCACCCTGCACTCATGTCACTTCACTCACCTGTCCTCCTCACTGCTCAATCTGCAATCTCACTCAAACAAGCCAATCACTAACCATGCATTCATTTGTCCCACTCTGCACTTACATTCGCACCCAAATTCATATGATCACCTCACCCTGCAGTCACTCCTCTTACCCTACTGTCGCATCGCTCACCGTGCACTCACATGGGCACTCCTGCCACCCACACAGCGCAGAGGGTTAATGTGCCTGCTACAAAGAACATGTACCATGCAGATCACAGAACTGAGTGTGAGTAAACTATGAGTAGCACTATAAAAAAACTAAATTTTTGTCAGAAAGGTGCTATAGAGAGATGAGGTGCATTGTTGGGGAGTGGTAGTGAGGGGATTCATGGAGAAGGAGGAAATGGGGGAGGGGCGCCAAAAAAGACTGTTGCACCGTGTGCGACCAGTGCTAGGGCCAGCCCTGGCTGGGAGTGTTAGCCCCCCGAAGTTTGGGTCTAGTTGCGCCCCTGGTTGCAATAAATTACAAACCAGTAAAGAACACAAAGCCAAATGAAACTGCCGCCATTTCTAATTGAGACCTGGGTCAAAAATGTCTACGTAAATGTCTTTATTATCCGTTAGTACGTCATTTTTGGAAGGCAGCCCTGGGCAACTGTAAAAACCATAATCACTCTTGCCTAGAACCAGACCCACACCCTTGGGATAGGGAGTCAAAAGCTCAAGGCTCAGGTCACAGAATTAATTGACCCCCAATTAGACAAGTTATGGACCTTTATTGCTATTAAATCATAATGTTCGTAAAAATAAAAAATTATAATTGGGCATAACTCCTCTGCACTACATGAACAGAAACCCCCTACACCTTCACAACTACCAAGAGTTATTGATGTCAAATACAGAGCGCTACAAACAAGTAAAAATTATATGACTCCCTAAACCCGCTAAATAAAGAGTTGGAGGGTTCAAAAGAAAAAGTGTGGCGTGAGGCAAGTTCATAACCGGTGGTGCTTGCATGGGGACTGGGCCGGCCTAAGGTCACACAGGCAGATTCCCCCCGACCCTGGGTCTTCTACTGCCAGATGTGCCCACCGTGCTACCCAAGAGCTGCCGTCATGCAAACACCTCCACACTGCTCATAAGAAGTTCATTGCTCCCGCAGTGCTGCTAGCAAACAGGGAGCTGACATGTTGTAGGGTTAGGGATGGGCGTCCAACATACAAAAATGTCTAGAGTCGCTCTTCTATTGCAATGAGCAGCAGGAAATCTATGCGGAGCTGACACCACCAGCATCCAGACCCAGAGATATTTGGGGATCCCTGAAATGTTATCTCCTAACACACTCGCATGGTCTAGCGCCCACATGAATATGTCGCATAAAATATGACACTATCTCTTGCCCTATGTATGGCTATACTAATACATATCTTATGCCCCTACCTCCCCCCCCTCCTGCACAACCTCGCTACATCATATGCTCCCTATGTACTATTGGGCACACAGTCCTGGCATGTGGTTGGCATTGAATATAATATAGTAGGGGTCTGGTGACAGGATGATACTAATGTCACTGGGAAAATGATGACTGTATTATCTGTTCAAAAAGTTTTATAAATGGGGCAACCCGTAGGATCACTGGACCCGGGTAAACAATGGTACAAATATAAAGGTCACAGTGGAAAATTGATTTCAAACTCACGTACGTGGAACCAAATTCAAATACATGAAATAATTCAAAACGTCACTGTAAAAAACGGATGATTTCTTGTGATTTAATTTGCATCACAAAAAATAGAATTAACCAAAACATAAGAACATGAGATAAATCAACATTGGTACACATTGGTGCTCAGAAAAAGAGGGAAGGGGTGAGTGTTCGGGGAAGGTTGCGTGATGGTGTGAAGGAACGGAAAGGTAATGTGGTTCAAATACATCCAAGCTTTTTAGAACCAATCCGGCTACTTGGCAAAACAATATATACATAAACATAACAATTGTAGGCACAGATAAACATGTCTCTGTCGCCTATGTTTGATGTAAATAACAATATGTCGACGTTTCGACCCCTATAATCATAAAGGTAGCTTCCTCCTTATTGGGGGGTCTTCATCAGGACTCAAAAAATAGTGAAGGAGGGGAGGGAGCACCTAAAAATAAATAGGCTAAAATTAGGTGACGTCAATAGTAGAGCAATGCTAAGTCGAAAGCTATTACGCGGTAATCACCATTAGACGACAGCACATACAATCCGGCTGTATTTTCAAAAGATGAGGGCCCGTAAGCTCCTAAACAAACAAGCAGAAAAGGAAAAGGAAAGGTCAAAAAAATGACCCAAGGAACCACAGTCCCATAATTGGTGTAATGACAGCGAAACTCACTGTGAATTGGAAATAAATTCAGTGAATGAAAGTGAAGGGTGCCTCGAGTACACCTAAGTATCCGAACAGGGTTGATTAGTAACTTAGAAGATAAAGGTCAAATTGCTTCAGACCGCATCAGAAAATTAAAAGTATATCCAAATTGTAAGGGCGACATTGTATTTGTGGAGCGCGCGCAATATTGTCATAGGGATATGCGCGAAACACACTAGAAATTAACGTTGCCTAGAAGGGTCATGTGCAGACGAACACACAACCCCCATGGTAAACCGATTTCTAAAGTAAAACATTTGGTAAAACCCCTTTGACACAGGATTCCTTGTTACCAGAACTAACCATTAACACCACCATAGAATAAGTGCGCATTAAGCCTTTGACATATTGGTCTGAATAGGACTCTTGGAAGAATACGAGGTAACTAATGGAAGTGAGTCAAAACGAGCAATATGTTGCCCATAAATTAGCTAAATCCAGGAAACGGTCACATCGTCACGTTAGGGTAACAGGAACCAGCCGACATTAAAAAACGATTTTTTGGTGAAACACATCGGGTCACGAACCCCTTAACAAATAGCAATGTTGCTTAATCAAACCCCCCTCCCCCCCCCATTTCCAATTCACAGTGAGTTTCGCTGTCATTACACCAATTACGGGACTGTGGTTCCTTGGGTCATTTTTTTGACCTTTCCTTTTCCGTCTCTGCTTGTTTGTTTAGGAGCTTACGGGCCCTCATCTTTTGAAAATACAGCCGGATTGTACGTGCTGTCGTCTAATGGTAACTACCGAGTAATACCTTTCGACTTAGCATTGCTCTACTATTGACGTCACCTAATTTTAGCCTATTTATTTTTAGGTGCTCCCTCCCCTCCTTCACTATTTTCTTGAGTCCTGATGAAGACCCCCAATAAGGATGAAGCTACCTTTATGATTATAGGGGTCGAAACGTCGACATATTGTCATTTACATCAAACATAGGCGACAGAGACATGTTTATCTGTGCCTACAATTGTTATGTTTATGTATATATTGTTTTGCCAAGTAAAAGGCCGGATTGGTTCTAAAAGGCTTGGATGTATTTGAACCACATTACCTTTCCGTTCCTTCACACCATCACGCAACCTTCCCCGAGCACTCACCCCTTCCCTCTTTTTCTAAGCACCAATCAATCAATCAATCAATCACAGAATTTGTAGAGCGCACTACTTACCCGCGAGGGTCTCAAGGCGCTGTGGAGAAAAAAGGGGGGGGGTGCTGCTACTGGTCGAACAACCAGGTCTTGAGTAGCCTCCTGAAGGTCAGCAGGTCTTGGGTCTGTCGTAGGCTTAGTGGAAGGGTGTTCCAGGTCTTGGTGGCGAGGTGGAAGAAGGATCTGCCGCCGGTGGTAGTTCTTCGAATGCGAGGGACGGTGGCGAGGGAGAGGTCGGCGGAGCGGAGCTGGCGGTTGGGGACGTAGAAGAGGAGTCGTCTGTTGAGGTAGGCTGGGCCAGTCTTGTGGAGTGCCTTGTGTGCATGGATGAGGAGTTTGAAGGAGATTCTCCTGTCGACGGGGAGCCAGTGCAGGTTCCTCAGGTGGGGGGTGATGTGGCTGTGGCGTGGTACATCGAGGATCAGGCGTGCGGAGGCGTTTTGTATGCGTTGCAGTCGCTTGATGAGCTTGGCCGGGGCTCCCGCGTAGAGGGCGTTCCCATAGTCAAGTCTGCTACTGACGAGGGCCTGGGTGACTGTTCTTCTTGTATCTGTCGGGATCCACCTGTAGATCTTGCGAAGCATGCGGAGGGTGTTGAAGCAGGAGGAGGAGACTGCGTTGACTTGCTTGGCCATGGAAAGCGTTGAGTCGAGGATGACTCCCAGGTTGCGTGCGTGGTCGGTGGGTGTCGGGGCTGCTCCTAGTGTCGTTGGCCACCAGGAGTCGTCCCAGGCTGAGGGGTTGGAGCCCAGGATGAGGACCTCTGTCTTGTCCGTGTTCAGTTTTAGTCGGCTGATCTTCATCCACTCGGCGACGGCCTTCATTCCTTCATGGAGGTTGGATTTGGCGGCGAGGGGGTCCTTGGTGAGGGAGAGGATCAGTTGAGTGTCGTCGGTGTAGGAGATTATGTTGAGGTCGTGGTGTCTGGCGATGCGTGCGAGCGGGGCCATGTAGATGTTGAACAGTGTTGGGCTGAGGGATGATCCCTGGGGTACGCCGCAGATGATCTCGGAGGCTTCGGATCGGAATGGTAGGAGGCAGACTCTATGGGTTCTGCCGGCGAGGAAGGAGGTGGCCCATTCCAGGGCCTTGTCTCGGATCCCTGCGTCATGGAGGCGTGCGCGTAGAGTGCGGTGGCAGACAGTGTCGAAGGCGGCGGAGAGGTCCAGCAGGATGAGGGCTGCGGTCTCATCGTTGTCCAGCAGGATCCTGATGTCGTCGGTGGCGGCGATGAGGGCAGTCTCAGTGCTGTGGTTGCTGCGGAACCCCGATTGGGATGGGTCCCAATGTGTACCAATGTTGATTTATCTCATGTTCTTATGTTTTGATTAATTCTATTTTTTGTGATGCAAATTAAATCACAAGAAATCATCCGTTTTTTACAGTGACGTTTTGAATTATTTCATGTATTTGAATTTATAATATCTGTTCAGTCGATGCCACTCTATCTGTGATGTTTAGTGTATGACGTGTATGCTCGTCTTTGACTTCTCTAAGTTAGGCATAATATCAAGTTGTGCAAATGTCTCTCTCATTATTTATGTATCACCGCGTAATTTTTTGTTTCTGAAAATTATAAATGCATTAAAAAAAAAAAAAAAAAAATATATATATATATATATATATATATATATATATATATATATATATATATATATATATATATATATATAAAAAGGGCTGCCGTCATGCAAGGAAGTTCATGGCTGAGCCGGAAACAATCCCACCTTGGTGTTGGTGACCAGAAGTGACAATCCAGTAATAAATAGCCCTCGTGACTTTTGGGAGTCCCCCATTGGGAGCTTTCTACTTACACTGATCTCTCAAGGTAGTGTGTTTTTTAACCCTTAGAACTGAGCCATACACATTCTGGGCAACGTTTACAGTGCCTGCTATACAGAGGTGTTACAAGGTGAATGAAAGAATCTGGGCATTTATTACTACAAAGAGATCTCTTGGCGCTGTCAGTAGTGTTCAATAATTATGCTCTGTGTAAAATACCATAAACTTATAAATGGCTCCTACCTTGTACCTATTTCTCTTCAACCCTGCTCTCCACAGCCGTGCTTCTAAAGTCATTCTTTTCACCTATTCCATTTTCCCCCGTGGGCCTTGCACGTTTAAACTTAATTAGGGATGCTGTACATACAAGACTTTAGCAGGATACTGACCTTAACACTTGGAAACTACCCTTGTCGGCATATACAAAAAAAACTTGATAACGGTAGAAAGACACATTTATTTATTCGTACTTCAACCCAACAATCTTTTGCTGAAGCTAATGGAGTCCAGGGAATGATTCTACAATGACACAATGGCTAATACATACAACCTCTTATCTATTGGCTGGTAGGACCTAGTCCTAAATTACGGCTAGAATGACAAAAGATTTCGTTTATTCGGCAGTATCTGCAAACAAATACGATTTTACACAATGCATTCAGCGAGAACAGGGTCTGGACTCGCACACAGCTTCAACTGTACTTTTGAGATTACGACCTGTCAAATCATAACACAGCGGATTACATATATAAGGACAACGATTTATAGATGCAGGAAATAGAGAACAAAGTTCAGAAAGGGCAAAGTGAGATAAATGCTTTATTTTGCCTCGGGGCTAAACAGGAATAAATGTAATATTTGTACAATAAAAGTGCAATGTTAAGAACATGACAATTAAATAGTTGATTGTAGCCTGAATAGCAGAAAACGTAGCTCTCATTAGAGTTTTAATCAACTTGTTGAATTTCAACAGCAAATATCAGATTTTGCATCATCAAACGATTCCCAATTATACATGCAGGCCTCACATGTAAAATGGACCCATGGTATCTGTAATTTTAATGTAGCTGTCAGAAACAAAATTAAGAGCCCTGATAAAAATGAGACAGATAGGAACTAGTTTGATTAGTTCCTACTAGGAGTCCTGAGTCAGTGCATCTTACCCTGAACTACTTATATCAGTATTCTCTCCCAGGACATGGGTCTTGGAAACCACACTGGGTGCACAAAAACAACCATTGGTGCTTCCAGCTGCTTGCTACAGTCAACTATCGGGACCGGGACACTGCAAATCAACGATTTCCTGCTACGCCCGGAGGCGCATAGAAAGGCCCAGGGAGTCCCGCAGCGCGGGAGAGCAAAACATTGCGACCGGGAGACTGCAAATCCCGGCTTCCTTTGCGGCCCGAGTGCCGCCAACGATTGCCTGCTGCGCCCGGAGGTGCATAAAAAGGCCCAGGGAGTCCCGCAGTGCGGGAGAGCAAAACATTGCGACCGGGAGACTGCAAATCCCGGCTTCCTTTGCGGCCCGAGTGCCGCCAACGATTGCCTGCTGAGCTTGGAGGTGCATAAAAAGGCCCAGGGACTCCCGCAGCGCGGGACGCTCGGGCGTGCCCAGGCAAAGCCCGGGCCAAGGGGCGGGCCCGACTGCACCCGTCAGCGACTGGCAGAGGCTGGGCTGGGCCACCCCTCTTATGTCCATCCTACAGCAGCTATCAATGGGTAAGCCAAACAGCCTTGCAGTTCTGACTTGGGCAAGTCTAAAGCTAAAGTTCCCCGGAACTCCGTTTTTATCATTTCGTACCTAACTACGGCAGTGGGAGCTCTTACACAGTAAATTCAAAATGCGGAGGAACAATTGGGTCTGAGGGCTGAGCTTCTAGTGTCGAGCATACCACCTGCTGACCCCCCATTGAACGTTTCCCCGGGTGAGGTTCCCGTTACTCTCACGAAGCAGTTTGTTTTAAGGTCCGCAGGATCCATCACAGGGGTCCCATACAGTGGAGGGAGAAAACTTGGGTGCGGCTGCTTTACCTTTACCTCACCTGATCATGGCCTCAGCAAAAAAGAAAGGGAAGAAGAGAGGCACAAAACCCGGCACTGTGACGGCTGAACCCCCTTTTGCCAGGACTAGGGAAGGAGCCCAGACTCAGGACATTTAGTCCTCCCAGCTGTGAGACAAATTGTGGATGACCTATTTCAGTCGCGCATGGAACCACTACATTATTTGAGGATATTGCCAAATTCCTTAAGACAATGGTAGAAGGGTTGGCAGGGAAGATGGCGCCAATAGAGACTCAATTGATGGACATGATGAACAATAGGGGTGTGATTATTAACACGTCTGATGCACACACTCTGCCAAATACTGCTTCCAGTAGTAAGGGGGAGGAGACACCTAGTTTGTAAGGGCAGAGCACCCCACATATTGGCTTAGTTAAGCAATGAAAAGTTAAACCTGATTGCAATCTAGGTGTGAGGGTGGCTGAAAAGAATAGCAAGTTTATGGGTGATCGTATTCCCCCAGAAAATCAACTCCTTGCTGGACAGGGTAAAATAACCACAAACAGGATTGTAAGGGGGTCGGTAAATAGATGTAGGTTACATCTGCCCCGCCCCCAAGCCACCCCCTTGGTAGCAGTATTAATAGGAGTTCCCCCGCTCAATGACAAAATTACTGAATCTACTGAGGAGCTCATACGTAAAACAAAATTCGGTGTAAACAACTATCAGGCAATGGGGCCCTAGCATCCGCACATATCATCATGGCGAGACGGGTGGGTAGAAGGGAAAAACAAGGAGAGGGTGATTGCATTATCAATTTTGACCAGATCGGCATGGCAGGGAAGCTGTTTCAGGAGGTCCAAACCAGGGCCCAGGGGGCATCAAGGCATTGCCTCTCGGTTTTTTTTATCTGCCGCTAGAGGGTCTGCAGATTAAAGGCCGGAGTGGTTTGGGCAGCCTAGCACCGGAACCAGTAAGGGCAAGTCCGGTGAATAGATTAATTACTAGGGATGGCTTGCCTCTTTTGGCGGATTCTCCCATTGCTCTTATATCATCCCCAAATGCAAGAACTTTCATTGGGGAGGAGGGAGTGGAATACAGCCAAGTATCCTCAAATAGATTCCTTCCTCTGAGCCAGCTGGACAATAATGATTGACTGGCAGAATCCCCTCCCCATCTGATCCAAAGTACGGTTGATTCGAGAACTACCAATTCCCGTAATATCCACAGGAATGGCGAGGGAGATAAATTACATCTAAGGGTTCTTAGCTGGAACATAGCGGGTCTGAGAAACAAAAGAAATGATTCCAGATGGCTTGACAACTTGAGGGCGTATGACCTGGTAGGCCTACAAGAAACATGGGAAAGGGAAAATAACTTTTGGGTGGATGGGTATAAGAGCTACTGGGAACCCACATGGCCCTCCCTAGCAGGCAGAGCCAAGGGGGGTTTAATAACTTTAATTTCCCTTAAACTTTCAGGCACCCATTGTTTCTCAAGGACCTACTGGCGGAATCTGATCTATTACAACCAAGTGTAAATATAGGAGAGCCCAGGATCCCCACCTTTAACGGGAAAGACTCGAACTCCATAACCGACTACATTTTCATTGCCCCAGGTCTACTAACCAAGGTGGTCTCACATAATGCGCTGTGGTCACATTTTAGTGATCACAATCCTATCCATTTTATATTTGGCGGAGGTATCGGATTTGTAGGAAAACCTGGAGGGGCCTCCACTGGTAAGTGTCTAAAGCTAATAGACCATGGCCGCAGGTTGAAATGGAGTAAGGTAGTCCTGGACCCATTTCTTAAAAACTTGTAGGAAAACATAAGTGAGGATATAGGGCTTTGCCTTGATCATACTAAGACGGGGGCAGAAACTCTTTCAGCCTTTGAAAGGTTATGTGAATAGGTGGCTAGAAGTCTCACACTCCCAAGGAGGAACCGCGAGGAAAGAGGTGGTTCGATCATAAATGCTCCGTAGCCCACCAAAACCTTCTTAATGCCCTAAAGCAAGTACCACAAGACAAACCCCAGATAGCTGCCCTTAGAAAGAAATATAGGTTGGTGCGAGAAAATCGCAAAACTGAGATTAAACAAGAAGCCTGGAATTATGTACTTTCCGTGGATGTTCTTAAGAACAGCGCCAGGTTTTGGGAGATTGTAAACAAACTTTTTTTTACTGGAATTAGCAACTCCCTGTTGGGATATAATATAACCGAGGCCCAATGGTTCACTCATTTTAAACAGACATATGATGACCAGGTAGATGTGGGAACCCCTAGTCCCCCTTCAACAAGCACGGGTACACACAGTCTGGTTTTTGACGAGGAGGAAGTAGTGGTGGCAATAATAAAGATGGCTACCAATAAAGCTCCCGGTCCTGAAGGTGTTCCGGCAGACCTATATAAAATGAATGCGGCACCCTGGTCAACAATTTTAACTCATGTTTTTAATGTCGCTAGTCAGCATGGTTTCCCGAGGTCGTGGTCACAATCTACTATCATACCGATTTTCAAAAAGGGGCAGGGAGATGATCAGCGATGCTATAAACCCATATCCCTGATCGATTCCGCTGTGAAGGTATTAGGGAGAGTGATCCTCAGTAAACTAACAGAATGTACTATCAAATCTGCAGTATGGTTTTAGGAAGGGAAGGAGCACAATAGACCAGTACTTAAACCTGCAGCTGTTAGTTGGGAAATACACAGTGGCTAAGACCGGGACTTTACATCTGGCCTTAATGGACCAGTCCTCGGCATTCGATCGAGTTAATAGATCGAAATTATGGGTTCTATTAATGGACATGGGAATGGATCGTTGTATAGTAAATTTTCTGGCAGACCTGCATAGGGAGAGATTTGACCAGAGGGGTAACTATACTGAGCGCATTCGTATTGGAAGAGGAGTCAGACAGGGCTGCATTCTAGCTCCCCTTCTCTTTACTTTATACATAAATAATCTTGACTCTTCCCTGTGCTCAGCCTGCCAAGATATCCCTTGAGCGGGGGTTCGGTCAATCCCGCTTTTTTATACGCAGATGATGCGGTTTTAATAGCGCGTACAGTGGTGGGGCTCCAGAGTCTCCTGGATTCTTTTGCGGTCTTCATGAGTTCTCTGGATTTAAGTGTTAACATTCCCAAATCGCACACCATGATTATGGGCCATAGACCCAAAAAGCTAAAAATTTTCTACTGTGAAGGAACTGTAATAACAAGGGTGACTTCATTTACATACTTAGGGGTTCTGTTTGATGAGAGGGGCTCATGGGTACAGCAAAAGAAAGCAAAAAAGCATGCTATGGCAAGATCAACAGTAGCTCTCCTTGGTTTTGCACAGAGACTCGAGGCAAAACCGATTGAAGCCATGCTTAATATTTATAGAGCTAAATGTATTGCCATCTCTAAGTATGGGTCCGATATCTGGGGTTACAAGGAGGCAGAAGCACTACAAACAGTGGAAAATAAGTTCCTCAGGAATTTGCTCTCGGTCCCGCAATCCACTCCCACGTATATTATTCACCAAGAATTAGGCGTAGGCTTTGTTTCCGACCTGATAGGTTTGGCTTCGCTCATGAACTGGATAACGATCTGGACCAATCCTGAATTGGTGTTAAATCGTGAGTTTGCCCGAGATGGCTTAACCTTGGATAGAGTTTGTTGTATCCCGTGGTTTCGGTATGTAAAGACCAAAACAAAGAAATTAGGGCGCCCAGATCTCTTTGAGTCTCCAGAGAACCTAAGGAAAGAGGATCTATCGTGGGTTAAAAAACATTTTCTAAACACGACATATACTGAGAGAGAGGCTAAAGAGATAATGAAACCCATGGTACGAGCCTATCTTTGCTGAAAACAACCCCTTTGACAGAACCCTATTTAAAAGTAGTAACAAAGCCATATCACTGCTTTCTTTTAACTAGATTCAGATTTAATCTTTTGCACTGTATATTGGCCAAACCGCAGGGTTGGAGAAAGGTGAAAGATCTAGGTCCTTGCACGTGTGATAACTTCTCCACCCAAGACACCTTGCCATGTTTTGTGGCCATTTTCATGCAATTCGTAATCAGTTTTAGCGCCTATTTTAAAAGGGTAAAGGTTTTACTCGGGTACGGCCTGCACTAGTTTATTTACAGATGATGAATAACACGTGGGAGAGTTTTAATATTGCTAGTTTTTTTAGTCGCTGCCGTCAGGGAAAGGAAAAGAAGGTCCACTAAGTCATGCAATGTGGTAGCTCCTTCATAATCATGACGAATAGTGTTTTAATAGGGATGTATTGTTTAATTGAAGAATACCTTTTTATTAAATATGTGATTGTCCTTTGTGCCTCAGAGAAATTTTAAAGACCTTTTGTATAGGCTTTTTTACTAAAACAAACCAAAAGGCTGTAGACCCTTTGTGATGAATTTTATAAAGTTGATGATGAAATATTTTTTGTGGTGCCTAAGATTATCTTATCATGACATTCTGTATATGTTTTTATGTTGTTGTATATGATGTGTGTAGTGTACTTTTAATGTTTTTATTAACCGAATAAAGTGGAATTGACTGACTGACTGACAGTCAACCAACCCACAGATCCCGGGGTTGAAAGTATTAAAAACCCAAAGGCTTTCCCATCAAGATATGAGAATGCCAACCTAAGCACAGGAAAACTGAGTGAAAAGTGGCGCTTTAACAGAGCTAATTGCACTTTTAAATCAGCAACCTTTGACCCGGGAGCTCCCTATTCTTCAATGAGAGTTCTACTGTTTATTTTTTTCTAGCCTGTCATAGAGTCCATCATGAAATGGTTCTGTTGTGGCAAGAGTTATATTGCAGGCAAAGTTCTGCTGTGCATCAAAGAAGGAATCCTTTTTGCATGGAAGAGATAGCATGAAATGAATGAAAGCGTTTATTTTCTTTCTGGGTCCACTATTTATGTGTATCATTTGTTCGTTAAAATGGTTTTTTTTACATTTTAACACCGTAACAACTATGCGATTATACATACACCTATGTTCGCCACGGATATCTGACATGTACAGAGCAGCAGTTCACCCCTATTCCCGCAACATGCGATTCGTCAGCGCACTCCTCCCCCGGTGTATCCACAGAGTTCTGTGCATCATCAATGGCACGGTACAGTCACGCCTTTAAGGCGGTCTATCATCATTCTTTGCTTCTAACTTCAAATACATCCCACATTAGCCCTATGGGCTCACGGCCTTCCTTCAGTTTAAGTATTGTTAGTGTGGCAGCTTCTGCCTTTGCCCATTTCAACGAGTCTTTTGTCTACAGTCCCACGTCCTGGGGCTGCGTTCATTTTCCAAGCCATTGCTATAAGTCTCTAAAATAGTATTAGCGGCAGCTCTACAAACCTACATGCCAGTTTATTGCTTTTAGTTCATGCCAGGAGCCCTAGCAGGCAAAGTTCTGGTGTATACAGAATTTGGCGGTCCACTATTTCTGACGTGGTTGTCATTACTGATGTCCATGTGGGTGGCAACACAGGCAGTTCCATATCATGCGGTAATACTCCACATCTGCCTGTCAGCGAGGGCAGTCTTTGGGCGCCCCCCAATATATACAATGGATGCAGTGTCGGATGAGGTATGTTTGATGTACATAGTAAAACTGTGTATAGCAGAATCGCGGGTTTCGGGATACCTGTTGGACATATGCCAAAATCTTTCCCTATTGTTTGAGTGAAAACTCTTTACCCAGATAAGCTTACCATTTGATTTTATTGTTGGAGTTCGGATTATGTGACTGTGTCAGCAATAAGTTTTAGAGTGTTGTCACCACTTTCCTGCCCATGAGATGGGTGAGGAGACCCGCTAGGAGCGAAGAGTTGGGTGGTTCAGCCTGTCTAGAGCCCCATTTCATGTGAATAATATGTTTAAGTGCATTATATGTTAGAAACTGGCCCTGTGGTATTTTGTATGCATCAACCATGTCCTTGAATGTGTTGAGTTTAATGTCAACAAACAGGTTACCCACCTACCTCACTTCTGCCTCTCTCCATATGTGGACCCTGTGTTGTCTCAATATTTTCTGGGTCTCAGGAAATGCCCACAGGTCCAGCTGAAGGGCGTATGGACAGGGGCCTCTGTTGGTATGTATGTACTTAAACCAGCAGGTCTTGGTTGTCCCCATCAATTCAGTTCCGGCAGTCTCACTTCCAGCTGGGTGTAGGAGTCAAATCAGAAGCGTGACACCCTAAAGTCACGCTACTTCCTTCTTTTCAGCATTTGGGCCTTCTCTCAACCAATTTATTGGGCACTGTAGTTGCACTGCCGCGTAGTACTCACAACACATAGTTGGGGCCCCCTACGCCACCCTCAGTCATTGGACGCTGCACCTCATATAGCCACCCTTTGTTTTATGAGGTCCCCATAGAAGGTCAGAAAGGAGACCGTGCAGCGTCTGGAAAAAAGATAGTGGGGGGATCACCAGCAAGGCCGTAAAGAAGTATAATAGTCTAGGCAGTATTTGCATTTGGGCTTTCGCCTCTCGGTCTACCGGCAAGAGTGCGAGGGAGATCCCAAATGGCATGGAGCTACGGATCTATCGGAGGGCTTTACCCAGGTTACCCTCAAAGAAGTCCAGTGTTTTTTGGTATATCTGTAAGCCTAGATAATTTGAAAGTGTTAAATCTCCTGGTGAGTCTACTTGGGGGATTCGCCGGTCTTTGATCATCTGGTATAAATCCTAAAGGGAAGAGGCAATACTTGGACCAGTTAATTTTAAGGCCAGAGAACTTTCCAAAGATTTCCAGCATTTTCTCAAGTTGTGGTTGTGTCTCACGGGCATAACTGATAAGAACACATATAAAAGTTAACCTCTATGAGGAAAAAAGTTCAGTCCGTTTCGATGTAGGAGGGCGCTGCCTACAATTCTCTGTACGCATCTGAGTTCTGATTGCCAAATGATACCTGTGATCGTGACAATAGTAGTCCAGAAAAAGGGAAAACATTCATTGGAGGGTGGGACTTCACTATCTGTTGATCAGGTTATATCATCTACTAGCCTGAGAGCAAGGGCTGGCCCAGTTTGCTGCAAGGCGACCGATGATTGAGTTCCAGAGTCTGTTTCTGATCCAAGATCCGAGTCCAGGATGGCGAAGGGATTACAACTTTGTAGTATTACATCTTCCACCACCTGTGCACATCTAGCTGCTGCTTGCATTGAGGTAGGGCGGCACCCAGGTAGTCGAGTTTTCCCTTTCCGCTTGCAATTCTGCTCTCCTCTGCGAGTCACTCTGTGACCCTCCGTGAGCAGCAACGCCCTTTTCCGTAGGAGCCAGGTCTGTGCCTCTTCGGGGACTGGAAGAAGTGAGTTGTTTCTCCATCCACCATCCTGAGTTTAGCTGGGAAGAGGAGAGCATATTTCAGGTCCAGTAGACGCAGTTGTCACTTCACACCTTTGCAGGAATTGCAGCGGTGTTGTACTTCCGTTGTGCAGTCTGGGTAGGCTGTGATGGCGGCACCCTTGCAGAACCATGGTCCTTTAGTTCTGAAGATCTGCAGGATAAGATCTCTATAATTTAGTAATCTGGCAATTACTGGCTGCGTATTTGATCCAGCTGGTGGAGGACGTCCCGAGATGTGATGTGCCCTTTCAATGGAGAAGAACTTATGAAGGCCACCCTCGAGCACTATTTCTGAAAGCCATTTGTTCAGGAACAGCATCATGTTCGGACCCTCAGATCGTTCAGGTATACCCAGGAGCCATATATTGTTGCACCTTGACCGGCCTTCTGCATCCTCTGCTCGTGACTGTAACAGACTCACTTTTGTTCACAGTAGTCCGAGCTGAGATTGCATCTCTTTTAGAATAAGCCGTATCTAGGTGAGGGACGATTCTGCCTCATCTATTCGTTCCACTAATTTTTTACGATCTGTCTGGAGCAGATTCACCTCCGTGGTGACTGCATCTATCCTGGATTCTAGTAAGGCCTTTGTATCCAAGACTGCTTGCAAGATCTTTTCAAATTGTCAGGAATGTTTTTCAAATGTGGATTTAAAGTTACTCAGCGGGTCTCTTTCTGCTGGGTTCGGTGTGGCCAGAAGTTTCACGATATCTTTATCTGCGATACTGGACAGTTTCTCTGTTTGGGTTTCACCATTATTACATATGGGTGCATAGTTCATGAACAATCAGCAGGTTCTACCTGTTTACCTCTCAGTACCGGTCTGGCCCTAAAACATGGGTGCAGCTGTTGCAGTTATAGATCCCAGGATCATGCTGCTCCTGGTTGCAGTGCAACAGCGTGTACCCGATGGTACTCAAGTGGGCGACAGCCCTAGATGAATGCACTTGTGTAGTCTGGGGCATTCTCTACTATGTGGCCTTCTCACCCAAGGGTAAAATTCAGCCTTGCGCTGGGCGCGGTCTCAGTTCGTGACTAGAGCATTGTCACCATATGGTATGGGCAGCCGGGGTGTCTCTGTTTGTCTCAGTCAGTCACAACTCCTGGTGAGCGGGCACACACACCGCCACCAGTAGTAACAGGATTTTGAATGTGCACCAGTGGTGCAGTCAGCAAGCCATTCGTCAGTTCCTCTGCCCATTGTATGCAGCCCAGAGTTTATTATGGTTCACCAATGCCTCCCCGGGCCCACAGTCTCCGTGCGCACGGGGAGAGAGCAGAAGGCCCCTAATCACCACACCCTTGTGTGCACTGCGGGCTCAGGTAATGGTGTGCCCCTCCTCACCTGTTATGAGGGCAGTTCAGGGTCCTCATTATGCTACGCGAGACAAGTCCGTGATGACAATGGCCACACCCAATCTAGCCACGACGTCTGCCGCAGTCCCGAGCGCCAGCAGCCGATCCAGCGCAGGGTACGTGATCTGCCCAGACCTGCTCCCACTCACAGCTCGAGGACTTGAGCGGCGGCAACACTCCCCGCTTACCAGCTTCCGCTCACTCCTTGTGTTGAAGGCACTTTGGCCACCCAGCACGATCTTCCCTTCAGTGAGGCCTTGGCTGCTCCCAGGGCAAGCGTTATATCAGGCGGTCGCACAGGATGCTGGCCTCCCGATTATGTTTTGCACAGAGCCTAGCCCTCCTGCATTGACTGGATTGTCAGCAAGTTTGGCTGAACCCTGATACATGTGTAGGCTTCATACTGGATATTGAGACCATTAAAAATTAATATTAGTCTCTTTCAAAATCCTACCTCCGTCAATCCCTTTTTGCAAAATGGAGGATAGCTTTACCAACTGACTTTTATGTGGACTGTCCACTTGTCTTTTGAAATCATTACTGGTAATTAGCGTTTTTGAGAGCCTTCTAAACTTTGCAATACAAAATAATTGTATTTTTGATAATCTCATTTTTAATATGGAGAAGGTGTAACCCGCTTGCCATGCTCACTTGTGTGCTGTGGAAAAAGAGTATTGGCCTAAAAATCTGGAAATATACGCAGTGACTATGCAAGATAGTTTTTCAGAGATAGATTTTTTTTCTCGAATTATAAATGTCAAAATTGAAACACATGAAACCTCTTTTTTTCTGAAGGGATCCTCCTTTTGTGTTTTTGTTAATTACAGGGGTTCGTCTGTAACTCTAATTTTAACCTGTCACCGAAATCATTATCCCCTTTCCCTTGTTCTTTTGCTTATTACGCAATCTGTCATTTCCTCTCTTGCATCACTTCCACCTTTTGCAGCAAATTTCCCTTGCCACACGGTTCAAAGAAAGGAAAGTTTTTTTTTTTTAACATGCACCCAATCACCTGCACTCCAAAAATCGCCGAAAGCGCAACGTTTGATATTTTTTTAAAATCTTGTTTTAGTTTTCTGGTATGTTTTTTTTTACTCACAAAACTGCCAGTAAGCGTCCTACATTAACCTTACAAAATGTAGGCCATTATCTAAACTCTAGCAAGGCTCCATTCAACCGTAACCTAGACACAGGGTTGAAGGTTCTGTGCGCGTCCTGCTGTAATGGAGCAGTACAGCCTATGGTATTAACTAGCACATCTGCATAAAAGCACACCTGTTGACGTATTTTCCAGCAACGTTCAAACCGTAACTCGTTCTGACTTTCAAACACGTTCTTCATTAATTTCCCTTGGTATTCGTAGTACAAATGTCTTGTGTTGAAAACAAATTTAGACAGTTTCCTGAAGAGCCCAACAATAACAAGCATTTGCAATGCAATAGGTCTCGCAATTGCGAGATTTTGAGCTAATGGCATTGTAAAAGGCAATGCCTTTTCTTTATGTATTTAAAAAACTTGCAATAATAAAAGGCATTGTCATTTACAATACCATTAGGTCAAAGTTTCGAAAATGCGAGACCTATTGCATTGCAAATGCTTGTTTATGAAACAACCGCGAAACGGGAGGTGTTTGGTGGGAAAGAGTATTTTTTAGAAGGGCTGGTAGGGTTGGGATACAGCAGGTTATTTGTTAAATGCATACTAGGGAAATATGTTAAAATATTTGTGTAATGCATATTAGCAAAGTTAATTAAATCCCCTTTAAAAAAAAAAACATATAGGAGCTATAAGTTATGGTTTATGTAAAATTAATTAAATGCGTGATAAAAGTTAATAGCCCGTTAACCGTGCACGGTAAACACAGTACCAAACATGTGTTGTTATTTTAAAAGGCTGGTACAGTTTGATCAGAGTCAGTTACTTATTAAATAGTTAAGCACATGTAAAGTCTAAATCAAATAAATATTTGTTGGAAAGCAAATAATATTGAGAGAGAGTCCGAGAGGCGGCAAACAATGTTTTTTGGAAGGGCTGGTAGGGTTGGGAAATTGTAAGTTACTTGTAGCAACTATTTAGTAACAACTGAACAACCATTCACGGAAAACAAAGAAGCTGTAAAACATCGTCTGAATAATTTGATATTTTATCTTTGTCTTTGAACGGTGTGGGGAGATTAAGTGACCGGGGCCAAAGCTGAAACACTTTAAGCGTTGGTGGCGCGCGGCCAAAATGTAAGTCACTGTGGTGAGGGTCTCCTCCGGGTGTCTGTTGCGCAGACCAACAAGCAAATTTCCGAACAGTAAAGTGGAGTAAAATAAAACGAATCTTGTACATATATGAAAGATCCATGTGCGAATGCGGTGCCCGAGGTGGTATGTGTAGAGGCATGAAAGAATTACAATGCTTACATACCCAAGAACAGTGGCAGGAGAGAGGAGGTCACGTGGGGGAGGGGCACCCCCCCATGTTTGCCCTTCTGTAAGAGTACGATGAAGCCTTGCCGGAGTACAGTGAACATAGGGCTGCGAGTGTTTATGCCTGAAGGTGTGTACACATGGAGGGGCACTTCTGGTGATGCGCTGCTGCACGAGAACTTTGAAAGTTTGACTGGCCAGAGTAATGCGCGGGCACACAAACAGATGCGGAACAGCTGTGGGCTGCGGGGTACTAAAAACAATGGAAAATATGTGAAATCACCCATGCGGGCTGCTCAAACATTTTAATTGTGATTGGCACGTGCGTAGTTTACAGGTGGAGAGCTGCGTTTTAAGTGGTTCAAGAGGATGACGAAATTGTGTGAATCATGCCGTAAGAATGAGAAGTGGAGTTTAGACAATGCATGTGAGAGGTGTGGCACACTCCATGCATACATGCCAACATTTTTAGAAGCGTGAAGAAGCGATTTTAACAAACATTTACAATGCAATAGATCTCTCATTTACGCAAGACCTATTTCATTGTAACTGGTTGGCATCACGGACAACGGGAGGGAGGGTGGGTGGGTAGCGGGGAGAAGGCACGAACAAATGGAGGGAGGGCGGGCGGAGGGGAGAAGGCACGGACAACGGGAGGGAGGGCGGGGGGAGAAGGCACGGACAACGGGAGGGAGGGCGGGGGGAGAAGGCACGGACAACGGGAGGGAGAAAGGGCGGGGGGGGAGAAGGCACGGACAACAGGAGGGGGGTTAAAGAAGGCACCAAAGCTTGTCATGCCTGAGGAGGAGAACCTCCTTAAAGAACATAGTGCTCACAGTCTAAAATATCACATACCATGTAACAAACGAAGTAAAGGGGGCAGTCGCCATGGGAGGTGACAAATGAGGAGGAGGCGGTACTAAGGAGAGACTAACAAGCGGATTGACGAATCAGAAGCCAGCATTTAGGACAATGACACAAGCCAATGGTAAACATGGGCGGAGAGTGGGTGGGGCTTCTATTCGCTACTGGTTAGGTGAGCGTGTACAAGAAGTCTCGCAGAGCAGCGCATGCGCGCTGGCTCACGCTCGACCTAAAAATGTGTTTTTCCATGCTCTCAAGTTAAAATAGCTGTAACGGGGAATTTCCCACACTGACCACCCAATCACAAAACACGTTTTAAAGCTCTTCCATGGCTGTGCATGTATGTCTTTGTTTATTTACTATTATTTGTAAGCATGTTCGACCCCGCATGCTTAGATTACTCCATGTCACGGGGCACCCACCGCTATTACAGTCCTAGGATCTCATTTCATAAATCAGTGATAACAAGTGTGGCTGTCTTGCTGGTTCAAAAAAAGCAGAGCAAGACTACAATTCCCACAATGCATTAATAAGTGAAATGAAAGCTAAGGACTGGAAAAATGATGGCTCGGTGACAGAGTCAACTGCCATTTCATGTGTACTCAGTAAATAGACTGATACCACCATACCTAATCACAGCTGACACACTCCGGGACTCTGCTTAAGACGCTGGCACAATGCAAGGGGCATGTGGCAAAAATCACAAAATATACCACATCCAAACGTAGTTTAATACAACACAGTAACTATCCGAAAACAAGCATTTGCTATGCAATAGGTCTCGCAATACTGATAGTTTGAGGTATTGACGTTGCAAATAATAATGCAACGCCAATAGCTCATACTTTCAGTAAATGCGAGACCTAGTGCATTGCAAATTCTAGCGTAGTGAGCCAGAAACCAGCATTGTATGTCTCAGTGCAGTACCGCAAGATGCTCCTAGAGGTCCCTAGTGCAAGGCACCAGCATTGTATGTCTCGATGCAGTACCGCAAAATGCTCCTAGAGGTCCCTAGTGAGCAAGGCACCAGCACTGCGGACCTCTTTTGGTCACATATGGTACTGCACCCTGCAGAAGATATGGTAAATCCACCCTACCCATAATGCATTTCATACAAGACAGTACTACGAGTATATTCAAATAGCTATGTCCATATATACAATTAGTAGCTTTGAAATGTGACAAAAGAATTACATTAATTTTGGATTAGGTTGTACTCTGTGTGGAGCTGATGAAGGGAAATTTATAGACGGTCTCATATAAATGTGAGATGTTCTAGTGAGTGAAGTAACCACTGCCAGCCTAGCTTAGGACCAAGTGTGTGTCTTGCCTGAAGCCTTTTAAGAAAATAGTGCCTTGAGGCTGTAATTAAAACCTAGGGAGTAACAACAATGTAACAGGGGGTGTCCTTGTGGGAGGTTACAAGAAGAGACAAGGCGGTACTAAGGAGGGACGACTAAGCCTATTGACCAATGAAAAGCCACCATTTACAAAGGACAGGGACAGGAGCCAATCAAAAAGATGGGCGAAAAGTGGGCGGAGCTTTATGCACATATCCTGAATACAAGGGTGGTGGTATACGCACACCAAGCGTAGTACAAGATTATAAGCGTTGAAGTAAATGTTCTGCGTGCAGCCTGGGTATCACTGACTGATCCACCAGCGTAAGGAAAATGAAATGCAAAAAGCATTGTCCCACCGGGAAACGTCCCCGGGTTGCACTGCTGGACTCCCGAAGGTAGTTTGATACAAAGATTAATGTGAAAGGTTCCGTGTACGGTTCCATCCGGATGGAACCGTACACGGAACCTTTTACATTCGTCGCACAATGATCTTGGCAAAGTAATTTCCCCTGACGAAGGGCTTGCCCGAAAAGCATTGGGCTCAGAAGATTCTGACTCACCTATTTCCATTATGGTCTAACACTCTGAAGGAAATCCTATGTGCTTATAACCTCCTGACGGTAAAACCTAATTAAATATTACTCTATACCACCACATTCTTGTTGATTAATCTTTGGATCAAACTCCCTACGGGAGTCCAGCAGTGCAACCGGGGGACGTTTCCCGGATTTTGCCTTTCATATCCTGAATACAGCATTTCTCGAAGAGACAGCGCAAGCACTGCCTAGGCAAGACCTAAAAAGGACTGTGGCGTGCTGGGTGAGTAAGAAAGAAGTCCTGCATAGGATAAGGCGTGCCTTGGGTTACATCCCCCACAAAGGGCTAAAGGGCCATAAAAGTATACATGTGTAAATGAGTAGGCAATTGCCTTGCCAGTAAAGGAGCTGGAGAGTGCAGACTGAGGTAGCAGCTCAATGGCCCAGGTAGCCTCCTGGGCATGCAACTGGTCCAAGTCACGCAAGAATGTTCAAGAAGTCCAGTCCTTTGGCACTGCTCATCAGCACCAGGCGTGATATCAAGCTCTGGGGTGCGGTGCACCAGAACTTTGTTGCAAGCAAAGGGTTCAAAAGACCAACATATGTGTAGATCTATTATGGAAGATGTTTTGGTATGCAGGTTCCTACTACAGCACTGTGATGGTTCCCAAAGAGGGACTCCCTTCAGCTGTGATGGCAGTAAGGAGACTGAGCTTCAGTCCTCTCCCATCATACACACTTCAGTCACAACACTGGTCCACAGGCCTAGATGCTTTTTGACTTGCTCTGTAAGTCTTTTTATACCAAGGAGGCAGGAGCATCTGTGAGATGTTGTAATCTGTTGGTAAGTCAATCAACCAACAATGTAGCTCAAAAAGTGAGTGGACGTGTTGCTTTTAAGGCAAGAGTTTCCCTGTTCGGTTGTTTGTATCATTGCCATTTTGACACCTGTGCACATGCTGTCAAGGAGCAGTATCAGCATGCTAGACTCAGCAGACCGAACTAAATCAATCCGGAATGTACATGGAATTTCTACAAGGTGCTAGGACATGGAACCATGTTGTACTATTTACAAAAATTAAGGTTATTATTTGATTGGTGCCATTCAAGTTGATGGAGTGTCACAAGCTGCTGTGTAGAGTGAATCAGTGCTATCTATATTTGAAAGCATGGAGTAGGTATTTGTTGTTTTTGGCCAGTGTGTTTATCTGGATAGAAATAGTTTAATCAGAGTTGAACAGATTTGTCCAAATATTGTACTTTCTGTGTATGGATTACGACCACCCCCAGAAATATAGGGCAAACAAATGGTATTGGGTCAACCACAGTCCTGCCCATTATGGTGATCTCTGTTTAAACACTTAAGAGAAAGGATTCTTTCCTTCATCCAATATCAATGGTCCAGGAATTTAGTGCCGTTTACTTTACTCCCGGAACATTTTTCCAGTGACAGGTGGATATGGACAGTCTGTTTTCACCTGCAGTTGCAACAGCTGTAGGTGGACAGTAATCACCAGAGTGACTTGCATGAGCATTGGTGAATACTGCATGACATCTTGCCAAATAAATATTCATTTGTGTTCAAAGTTAAACACACTTTTTAAGTTACTCCCAGTTGTGCACAGCCAGCAAAATAAACATTAATTAAATATAATGGCACTGTAGATATAAAGTTGACACCAGTAGACCTGACACTAAGCTTCATTCTTCTTACTAGCATGAAGTACATAAGATGGATGATTTGACCTTTACAAAGACTCACGAGTGGCCTGAGTAACTATTTAGGCACTGAAGTCAGTGGAGTTCAAAATGAATTGCACAGGAGAGGAAAAAGGGTTAAGAGCCAGCTACAAATTAGGTAGTCCTCCAAAATGTATGCAATAATACTGACAGGTAACAAGTTATGCAGAAGACAACAGTATACGTAGATGATATTCTTTCACCTTTGTTTCTCTAGGCGTCACATCTTTCTTTTCTCTCAATCAGAAAACAAAGCGCACAATTGATGCACTTTGCACTTTTAACTTTAAACAGCTTGCAACATTTATTTGCTTACTATAGGAAACTGGACTCTTGTTGCAGTTGTCCCCGAACTTTTTGTCCCCTTTTTAGCTACTAGATGCTGGTTTTCAACTCTGACAGTGCACTAAGGCCTCCTAACCAGACCTCTGCCCAGTGGTCTTTCCTTAAAACAAGGTGATGTCCAATTGTAACCCAATTGGCAAAGAACTTTAGCACCCCTGTAAGTCCCTAGGAAATGGTACCCCTGGTACCTAAGGCATGGGTACTAAGGAGGGTCTCTAAGTGCTGCAGCATATTTCATGCCACCCTAAGTGACCCACACACAAATTCAACACAGACTGCCATTGTAGGCTGTGGGACATGGTGCAAACCACGAGTGAAAACATGACCTGGCACACTCCTGTGTGCCATGCCAAAGTCACTGTATTTAATATAAGTACGTCACCGCTACAGCAGGCATTTGAGACCTAAGGCAGGATGCATTATATTTTATGTGAGGACATATGTGCATGAGCAGATATGCCCCTATGATATCTAGTTCTATTACTAGATACAGCAAGTGAACAGGGAAGTCATCTTAAGATACGTACTGGACACTGGTCAAAACGAGTTACCCAGCTACATAATGGCATCACTGAAACATATGGTGTGTGGTATCAAACTCCTTGTATTAATAAAGCCACACTGATTCCAGTGATTGATTTATTAATACATGCACCCAGAGGGTGCCTTAGAGGTACCCCCTAAACCCTACTAGTCCTCTGGTGTGCTGGCTGTCTGGTCCTGTCCAGCCTGCCACCACAGATGAGTTTCTGACACCCGAGGAGGTGAGAGCCCTGCTCTCAGAGGTCAGAAACAATGTCTGTTCTGGCATGAGGAGTTTACACCTCCTCCAGCAGGAAAGGCTAGTAAATTAGCATGTCAAGGCGGGGAGCTTCACGGGTAAGTAACCTATTGGCTACTACCCTTCACTCCCCTTAAAGCCCCTATATTCTGTATTTAGGTGGCCCCCTGACCGTAGGAAATCAGATTTGTCAACCTGAAGAAGAAAGGAGGACAAAGAAGAGCCCACAATGCGAGAACTGAGGAGCAGCAACTGATTTGGCGCCAACCCTGCCAGCCTGCCTGCTGTCCCCGACAACTGCATGGACCTGGCTCATCCAGAAAGCGGTGTCACCTCCAAAAGCTGTGGAGGAGTGACCCACGACTTCAAATGGCTAGCAACATCTCCCTTGGAGCAGAGGAGCTGCTTAACTGCACGTTTGAAGGCACCAAATGGACTGAAATAAGAGCCTGTGCCAGCGCAACCCCAATGGCAAACCCTCAGTGCACACAAGCCCCCCAGCCCGAGTTGCCATGAACCAATGGTGCCCCTGAGGCACAGAGACCCTCAAGGTCTCCACCTGACTACCACCCTGCCCCCTCCCCCAAGTCCCTACTTGCAGCCTCTTTCTGCAGAAAAGCAGAAACCACGAGAGCCTCTGGACCGCCGCGACCCTATGCCTGAAAACACCACCACCTGAGCCACACAGCCCGAGGAGCAGTAAAGCAACGGTGCCCACAGGTTCCTGAGACCCTCCACAGCTGGTCCTCCAGTCTGACCTGCAGCCTGTTTTTTGCAGGCAACCAAAAACCACGAGGGCCTCCCGCAGTGCGAACCCTACGGAGAAAGAACCACTGCACACAAGCCCCCCCAGCCCTAGTTCCAGTGTGCCAACGGTGTCTCTGCATGCCTAGGACCCTCAAGGACTGAGCCCCCCTGTGGGTTCGCCCAGACACTCCCCCCCCTCCCCAGTCCTTACTTGCAGCTTCTTTTTAATCAGACCGTTCCCCATTGATTTAAACAGGGCACCCGAAGCTGAATTGCACCTCTGCATCAGGGCGCCCCAGAGCTGACTGAGGTGACATGTTGGTGCTGCCTTGGACCTTGCCCCATACTTACCTGAAATCCAGGATAGTCCTATACGTCGCTGCTAAGTACCCATATTCAGTACATATTTCTTTCCCATTGGATAACAATATCGCTTTACCGATACAAATGCCGGTGTATTTCTGTATACTGAAAAAACGTGAAACGTGATTTCTCACCAAATGCAAGTGTATTCTTGTATACTTTCAAGATAGTGATATCTCAAAACAAAGTACTTACTCCATTGCAAAGTTCTTGGTGTTAAAAATATATATAAAAAGAAGTGTTATTTTTCTAAATTAGTGTGGATCTGCTTTTTGAGTGTGTGCATAATTTATTGACTCCGTGTGTGTAGCAAATATCTAACACGCCTCTCTGATAAGCCTAAGGCTGTTGAACCACAATACCCCAAATAGAGCACCTTGGGATTGCTAGAGCAAGCCCCAGTACTCTCATAAGGGATACGTGGACTCTTTACACAGCATACCTCTTTTTGGCATACTATAAATTAAGCCAGCTTCCTATGTCTCTTACCATTTTCTTTCGCCTTTCCAAATGTTCTGTTTGCTAGCAGGCCTGGCTGCATTTCTTATATCTGCGAACTGAGACAAAAAAATTTGCAGCAAAAAAATGGGAAAAAAGTCTTTGTTATGGCATGTTTCCCAAACAGAGAACGGGGGACAAATAGCTGCATCAGGCCAGCAGAGATAGCAGTTTCTAAAAATAGTAATCCTTTCTTTTTCTTTCGAAGAGAAACAGCCGAGATGACCGAGCACGCTGCTCTGTCAAATAAACATTAGGATTTGCTGAGAAAATATACAAGAGATGGTACAATCTACAAATTAATCTTTTCATTCCTACTTGTCTCTAGCTGCTTGTGCTTCTTTTTTTTATTTTTTTTTCTCTTCAAATGGAAATAAATAACTACTACCTCGCTGAACTGGCTGACAGCTTTCCAAAGCTAAATATGGATGTATCATTTCAGTTGTGATCTTTTAAGGTCTGCGAGGAAACGCCGTGCTTCAGGGGGAATTCTGCACAGATTCCAGTGAAGTGGGCCGACGAGCACGCACAAGGAGGCATACGCGAAAGGTCAACTGTTGAACAAGGCTTACTTTATGAGGCTGGCAAGCTCGTGTGCCAGGCAGACTGACGGACGGACTACACCTGTGTAAAGCACATTACCAAAAAGAGGTCTACTGGCGTGGAGTGAAAGAAAGAAAAAAACAAGCATTGGCAAAGCCAGTAAGTCAGAGGCGCAGGAACTAGGGGTGCGCATGGCACTGCAGCACCCCCCCTCCAAAAAATAACCAAGGTGAGTAAGCAATAAAGATGCATTTTCATTTTGTTTTTATTATGTCACATTTGCTGTGGATTCAAAGACAAAGGTCAAATATCGTGCTATGTCTTCCGACAAATCACTGTTTATTTGGAAACTGGGATTTACTTTTATTTCTCTGACTGCAAAGTGAGAGGAGTTTTTAAAAGTGCCCAAATTGAATATCTTTTAATTTTTTTACAAATACAGAACAATATTTAAATACCAAATGAACTATATTTCAAACTATATCAGCAATTTGGAAAGCACAAGTGAAGCAAATTTTTTGTAATTCTGAAGTGTGATGGAAACAAAGATTTTAATAGGACCAAAGCAAGACACTTAACTTGGTAATGAGAAACATTTGTTAAAACCCAATTTCAACACCATTTCTCCAGCCATGTCGCTCTCATCATCCACAGTTTCTGAAACTGTCCTTCCATCTTGCTACCTACATCTTTGCTACACGGCCTAATGATACCAATGCTCTGCCTTTTGTCATTAACACGTCTGTGGGGTCGCTAATGTGGTTATTGTTATTTGTAAAACCTTAAAAAAAAACGTAAAAAAAAGAATTTTCCACACACCATCATTTGTGCACTATATAGTTTTACCGTAAACCTGTGTGTCTATGCAAATGTAGTGGCCATTTCAACAGAAAATGTGGTTTCTGTAAATGACAGTGCGCTACCGCACCAGTGATCGAAAATTAACCACAGACTACAAAACAAAACCATACCACTCTCCTACTGAAAGGGCCTGGCACATCTGCCACACTTGTTCTTTGTGTGACGCTTGGACTTTTCATGGTAACTTGGCCTTCAGTGACATAACATTAAAAGGGCAGCACCCGCACTCTGAAATTTTTTCCAACACACTGCAGTGAGTCTGGCGTTGGCTTCCAGTCTCTAGACTTTGTCAATGCTTGCTTTGTTTTGTCATAGTTTTTTTGTACAACGTTTTGTTGGGGGAGCTGCCAGGACCTCAACCAGTATAAAACAAGCATTTGCAAAGCAATAGGTCTAGCATTTGTCAGAGTTAGAGCTATTGGCATTGTAAATGGAAATGTCTTTTATCTAAGTGTTTTGGTTGGAAGGGCAGTGGATGTATGAACAGACGCCGCTGCAGCACTGCCTTAAGGACTTAGAATAAGGAATTACCAATGAGACCAGAGAAGCAGGTAGCAGCACTGTGTAGAGGACTTAGAATGAGGAATTACCAAAGGGACCAGAGAAGCAGCTAGCAACACTGCATAGAGGACTAAGAATGAGGAATTACCACTGGGAACACAGGCACAGATGCAGCACTGCCTAGAGGACTTACAATGTGGGAATTTCCGACAGGACCAGAGTAGCAGCTAGCAGCACTGTCAGGAATTACTACTGTGACCAGAGACACTGCTGCAGCACTGCCTAGAAGACTTAGATTGGGGGAGTTAAACACAGGACTAGAGAAGCAGCTAGCAGCACTGCCTAGAAGACTAAGAATTAGGAATTACCACTGGGAACAGAGACACAGATGCAGCACTGCCTAGAGGACTTGAAATGTGGGAATTTCCGACGGGACGAGAGTAGCAGCTAGCAGCACTGTCGAGAGGACTTAGAATAAGGAATAACCAACGGGGCAAGAGAAGCAGCTAGCAGCACTGCATAGAGGACTAAGAATGAGGAATTACCACTGGGGCCAGAGAAGCAGCTGTAGCACTGTCTAGAGGACTAAGAATGAGGAACTACCACTGGGACCAGAGAAGACAGCTGCAGCACTGTCTAGAGGACGAAGAATGAGGAATTACCACTGGAAACAGAGTCACAGCTGCAGCACTGCCTAGAGGACTAAGAATGGAGAATTACCACGGGCAACAGAGACACAACTGCAGCACTGCCTAGAGGACTTAGAATGGAGGAGTTACCAACAGGACCAGAGAAGCAGCAAGCAGCACTGTCTGGAAAACTTAGAATGGGGGAATTACCAATGAGAAAAGAGAAATAGCAAGCAGCACTGTCTGGAGGACTTAGATTGAGGAATTACCACTGGGAACAGAAACACAGCTGCATCACAGCGTAGAGGACTTAGAATAAGGAATTACCAATGAGACCAGAGAAGCAGGTAGCAGCAAAGTCTAGACGACTTAGAATGAGGAATTGCCTACAGGACCAGAGAAGCAGCTAACAGCACTGTCTGGAGGACTTAGAATCATGAATTACCACTGGGACCAGAGAAGCAGCTGCAGCACTGTCTAGAGGTCTTAGAATGAGGCATTACTACTGGGAACAGAGACGCAGCTGCAGCATTGGCTAGAGGACTAATAATGGGGAATTACCACTGGGAACAGAGACACAGCTGCAGCACTGTCTAGAGGTCTTAGAATGAGGAATTACCACTGGGACCAGAGCAGCAGCTAGCAGCATTGGCTAGAGGACTAAGAATGAGGAATTACCACTGGGAACAGAGACGTAGCTGCAGCATTGGCTAGAGGACTAAGGATGGGGTATTACCACTGTGAACAGAGACACAGCTGCAGCACTGTCTAGAGGACTTAGAATGGAGGAATTACTGACAGGACAAAAGAAGCAGCTGTAGCACTGTGTAGAAGACAAAATGACGAATTACCCACAGGAACAGAGAAACTGCTAGCAGCACTGCCTAGAGGACTGAAAATGGGGAGGTTCCACTGGGAACAGAGACACAGCTGCAGCACTGTCTAGAGGACTTAGAATGAGGAATTACCACTGGGACCAGAAAAGCAGCTGCAGCACGGTCTAGAGGAATAAGAATGAGGAATTTAGACTGGGACCAGAGATAAAAAAAATTGTTTGATTCATTAAAATCATTATTATCACATAATTGAGAAGATATCATTTACAACATTTCCCTACATTATGCTATAGCAAACCAACAGTAATAAAAGTGCAATGCTTGACACTATAAACAAATCCGTGTCTATTTACACATCAGTGTATACTGTCAATAATTAAAGATCAGAAATCACAGGTAAAGGCAATTTAAAAGGGTAAAATTGCAATGAACAATTATAAAATACAAGGTTTGTTTACCCATAATTCATCTTTAGATCTAAATAAAATAATTCTACAATATCGAAGGGGCAAAAACGTATGTAAGAACTAGTATCACTGGACATATTCTTAACAGCCAAATTCTATATTAATTCCATAAAATATGTAGCAAATTTCAGATAATCAAGTAATCATCATTCACAGGGCCAAGCCCATTAGATAATTACCTAGGCATTACTTATCCGCAAAAGTAAGTGATTTGTGCGAATGTGCAAATACGCTATTTAGTAACTGATTCCTATTCAACTCTTAAGAAATCTCAAACAGTCAACTGGAAATGACAAAACGTAGCAGCCTAGTAAATAGTTGAATATACCTAGCCATAACTTAGCAGCAAAATATCAATAACATATTAATTTGTTAAAAAATATTCATGTCATCAGAGTCCATTTTATCCAAAACCATTAAATAAATAACTAGAACTTATTTAGCAGCGAAAACAGACTTTACTGCAATGCCACTAGAGCACTCAGTTTTTTCACGGCCACAGCTAGAAGCTTTATTCATTCATTTACTTTATTTCGACGTCAAGTCATAAAAGTTCAGTTACAGTTTGCCAATGGTACTTGGGTGTGACAATAAAATGCAAATCAGCTGGACAGAGCTGCCAGTTAAACGTAGAATCAACGCTTGGCGGCATGTTCTTACCCCTGCTTCCAGAAAATACTGTCTCAGCATGATTTTACGAGAGTTAAATAAAGCAGGACGAATAAAGACTAAGTGAAGTAATATTTCATCCATATGACCACAGAGCTTGCAATTCTTGTGCAACCATTCTTTTATCCATACTGGTGTACTCTTAGTTGGATAAACACCAAGTCTCAATTTCATGAATGAGTCTCGTATATAAAAAGTAAAGTGTTAATTAATGTATCATTGAGTTCTAAGAACTTTATATGTTTATCACTGACCAGGCATGCTTTTTTACTGTCATTGCTTCTTTGTCCAGCTGAAATGAAAATAATTTCATTGTTCGATTCACAGTACTTTTAAAGCATGCTGTGAACTCTTGGGTAGGCAACTGATCCGACAAGCACAGAGCTTGGAGTGAATCCTGCATGTAGACTCGCCATGGGCCAGTATAGGCGTATTTAGTAATTGTTAGCCAGCACGTTTGCAAGAGAACTAGATTCAGATGTAGCAAAGGATTGGGAGAATTCCAAGTATGCGGCTTGGCGGGCTAAATCCAGTCTCTGAAGGCCAAACTCTAGCCGTATTTGTGCCTGGCCAATGTACGTCAGGATTTTTAAGACCAATTTAACAGCCTTGACGTGTAGCATGTTCTAGGAATGTAGTATCCTTCTAGCATGGTTACCCCCAGTTTTTGCCCTGGTGTCAGTGTGTTTTTGACTAGTCTGACCTAACCCCTTTCTTATGGTATAAAAGGGCTTACCTGTGGGTGGGTCCTCAGATTCGTTGTGGGACAAGACTTAACCCTGAAACAACGTCACTCTTCAACTGTCTGGACACTTGGACTTCGCCTGGAACCAAGACTGAATCAAGGAAGACTCCTGCTGCTCCTGGTCTTGCAGTTCTGCAATTCTTCTTCGTTGTCTGTGTCTATGCTTCTTCCAGGATCTTCAACAAACCTGTGGGCATCAAGGACACCCGAAGTAATCTCCCTTGGAATGGAGTCGCTCCCCTGCATCTGCAGGCACCGCAACAAAGCTGACCGGACTGCTGCTCCCGACGTCCCAGGGACTTCGAAAGGCTCATCAACACAGGTGGTGGTTCTGCAACTCCCTCGAGGCCTGACCTGTCCTCCCTGCAATGTTGAGGCCAGAATCCTTCGTCGGAACTGCTGGGACCGAACCCCTGTGCACCGCAACGACTTGTTGCCAAGGCTTGGTGGCTCTGCACTCCAGAGATCTTTGGGCTACAAAAAGCTAAAGCCTCCAGCATCTCTTCCTGCCAAGATCTTCGTCTTCACCGCATCCTCTGCCTCATGGGCCTTCATCTTTGGTGAGCTCCTCGAGGTCCTCTAGCGACTCCTGTGCCTTTGGCCTGTGGGTCCTCTCGAGGGTCTTCTGTTGCTTCAGTGGGCTCCCCTGCTTGCTCAGGGCTTGATCTGACTCTCCAGCACATGGTGAGTTCCTTGGACCTTGCTGGTCGCAACGAGGCTCCTTCATCGTTTACGATGTCTATTGCTGCTGCAAAGGCTTGTTGGTGCTCCCGTCGGACACCGCCCCCCCCTGTTTCTCTACTACCGACTTGGGACAGCTTGTGCACAGCCCCTGGTCTTCCTCAGCATCGCCTGGTCCTCACAGCTGCAGCGACAAGGTCACCGTCATCACTCCTGCATTTTCCGTCATCAGTGGGCATTGCTCTTATGTGCCTCCTGGTCACCTCCGAGTGGCATAGAGACTGTCCCCTCTGCTTGCAGGTTCTTCTCTTCAAGAATCTACCCTTGGATTCCACCAGACTCTTGCACAGTCCTCGCCAGCGGCATCTTTACTGAGGTCCTCCATTGTGGTTTACGGTGGTTTTTTACGTCACTTCGCACCTGTGCACCTGGCTTCCCTTGTGTAGGTATCCTGGTTCCTGGGGTATCCACGGGCTGGGTGACTCTCCAAACTTCTGTCTTCCATTGGGTTTCTTCAGGGTCCCTTGGGAACGGTCCTTCTTCTCCAAAACTGCAACCAGGACTTTCCCGTTGACTTCCACTGAGTACGCGGATGTGTTTCCACTGTGCACACAGCCTCCGTGGGGTTCCTGGGTACTTACCTTGGGTGGTTCCTTGTGTCCCCAGCTCTTCTGAGTCTCCTGGTCCAAGTCCCGACATTGGTCGCAGTGCGCATTCCACTTTCTTAGTATGAAACAATGTTTGAAACCCATGGTTTGGTCTCCCCTGGAGACCACTGTGTATTGTGCTTACTTACCTCTTGCAATTAAAGTATTATTGTGTATTTGTGTTGATATATCCGGGTAGGAGATATACCAATCTGTTAGTGAGTGTTGTGTAATAAATAGACATATTTTTATAACTACTCTGTGTGGTTCTTTTTCGTTTAACCTAATCTACATGATTAGATCTGGTAAAACAAGCTGCTTAACACTCCTTCTGGACTAAGCCTGAAGGCTGCTCTCCACAGCTACCACTTAGAGAGCTTTCTAAGGTTGTCTAAGACCACTAAAATCACCATAAGGGTTGTCTGGATGAGTGCAAGGTGCTTCACTTAAATAAGTGTGCACCATATGCTAAGCCAGCCTCCTACAAATGTCTAGTAGCTAGGCATCTTTCAGGGGAACTACTTTATGTGTGAGAGTGCTCCTTATGAAAGGGCAGAATGCGGTCACTCACAATGAAGTTAGCCAATGGCTCAAGTGGGTTGACCCATTGCCCCGTGTTGTATGCTGCATTGGGAGGATAAAAATGTGAATGACATCAGCCCCATTAATGAAAGTCCCTACAAGTATATTATAGATATACATTTAGAAAAATCCAAATGTCTTGGCTACCGCCAGACCTAAAGATGGTACAAGCTCACCTATTCTGAGGAAAGAAGTTCACGAATGGCAGTTGATTTGCAATGTACTGCCTGCACCATCGATGGTCTAGGGATAAATACTCCCAGAAATGTATCTGCCAACTGGTCTGGTAGTTTCAGAATCAGTATTTGGATAAATTGTGCTTTATCTCACTACAAGAATAAAGCTGGCAAATTAGTATTTGCCCCAAGGTCTTAAATTAGGAGCTGGGGAATTCCTACAGGGACTTAGATTCTTTGCAGAAAACGATAAAGCAACTGCAACATTGTAAAACGTGTTTGCACCACAAAGATCTCTGCAGGGAGGAAGGCAGTCCGATGTAACTGCTTCCAGGGAGATAAAGTGACTTTCTTTCTCTGCCTCGTGGTAAGAGAACTGTCAAATGATTTCTTAATCTAAGGAAGGTAGGTGGCAGAAGGAGTGTGCGAGGGAAACACACAGTCACCTTTTACCAAATCCTAGGAAGTATACGTAGATAACAGTAGTAGAAGTTTTAGAGAGAGTAAGCTTCTAACACTAGCTATATTCCATTTAATATAATATGCACAAGCCATCACACCATCCAAAACCTGTTTTAGTAAAACAATACTCATAACCCTAAAAGGCTGATCATAATCAAGTAATGCAAAAACAAGATTTATAGGTGAGTTAATATCCAAAACTTGCAAAAACTTCCAGAGAAATATTTCAAGTTTCATTAAGCTAATAATAATGACTTTAGCAAAAACCGAATTGTATAGTGGGGTTGCGATAAATGTTACCAGAGAAACCAGTAGTGTTAAATTCATAGAGCTTGGACAGATAAAAGTCTGAGGCCGCCCTGCGTAATTTCAATGTGTGAGCTTTGATTATACACATAATGCTGTACAGTAGGCTTGCAACCTGCTGAGCTATCTTACAGAGTTTCATTAATCTTTTGAGTCATGGTACCTCAACTACAACAAAGCTGCTCGGACCTTGCACTCTAACACGCCAGGGAAGAACCTCCGTCTGGTGAGACCACCAGAAGTAACTGAGCCTAATTACTGGTAGTGGGGTTTCTACAACACTGCAGGTCAAGGAGACGCCATGTTTCCTAACCATGATTTGTTTTGAAAAACCGAATGCATTCTTGGAATTTTACTCTTGGGTTTTTTCATTTCAATATATCGGGACAACATACTTGAAAATACTATTACCACACAATTCTATCCCCCCATGTTTTTGGTAACACAACATTATAGCACTACTCAAAATGCAGTAACACCATACTGGGTGACAGAAATATCATGGGAGTTTGTCGACAGCAAAATAGTGATAGTAGCCAAGAGCATATAATGTGTAAAATAGTGCAGCAGCGTTATTTCCCATTTATGGATAATTCTGCACCTCATGTATGTAGTAATATTAAAGTTGCATCAGGATATTATCCCTAGATTTATTGCAGCACAATAAGAGAACCTGTCTGAAACCAACTCTCATTATCTCAAACCTCTCTAAGACTTGGCTTTCACAGAATCCAATCGGTGAGGTCCACCCAGCATGTGTCTTATTGCTCACTGATGGGAAGTGTCCAGCCATGCAAGGTCACTCCATAATGCATCGTCTGTGTGCCCAACATTTCATAGTCCAAGACTTTATCCAGCACTTTTAAGTAAGTGAAATGAAATATGGCCATGTGTACTCTGGACAACCTCTTCATGAAGAAGATACACTACATACAACAACTATAGGTATTAAATCCTGATATTAAAAATCAGCAAAGGCAGGAGAAACTAAATTCATAAAGTTGACCAGCACCAATGATTCTAGACCTCAATATTAGGGTATGGATATTGGTTCATCTGGGAGTGAGCATTGCCATGTGACCTCTTTAGAAGTGGCTGTGGGGGTATTTTTTCCAGAGCGGTGTCCGTTTCTTCTCCCTTTTTTGGCACGCTCAGTTTGTTCAGTTTATGCAGCTAAGGGGCATTTTTGACTAGACTTGGGTGGGGTTAGCGAAGGTGGACTCCCCCAAGGTGGTCTTGGGGGACAATTTAATGGCGCCTGTGCTAAGGACGGGGTCTCCTATCCTCCATCTCTCTTCCCACCGCTTCTTCGTTTTCCCACACACCTGGCCTTTTGGTAATAGTAATTGTTTAACTGGGATGTCATAGGCAGAAGAATGACAAGATATTTCTGGCATAAATTATGGAGCTTTTAATGGATTGTAATCATTAGAACAGGGATATCTAACCTTTTCCACAATAAGAGCTACTTATGTGCAATGAAAATCATTCAGAACTCCTAACGCAAACAATTAGTGTTACAATAGTGGCCACTTCAGACAAACTTCCATTAGTGGCCCTTGCATTCAGGATTACTAGCAGTGCCCACCCTCAGTGCATTATGCAATGTCACCAGCAAGAATGTCAAATGCCATAGCAGTCATGTACAAAATGCCTCCTGGCACCTAGGAAAGAAAATTAGTAATAAGACTCCCCCGCGCAGCATAAATTGCCATCACCATTAAATTTATTATTTCTCCAGCTTTCCAGTTCTGATAATTAGAAATATTTTACTTTTAAATATATCCTTTTAATATTTTGGAAACATACCTAATTCAATCAAACAAAAGCTTTTCATTTACTCGGTTACGCCGCACACAGGGGAGCTACATACAGGCAGTTGGGGAGCTACCAGTAGCTCCCAAGCTACTCTTCGGAGAACCCTGCATTAGAAGGTATCCGTAGGGTGGGTTTGGTTTCAGCTGGAACAATGGGCTTTACACCATGCTCATGACAGTGGTAGCATAGGGTAGCTCATAAAGGGATCTATTTGAGGGGGAAGGCTAGATTGGGCTCAGCCACTGAAGCCTCTCTCTAATGCTATTGAATTTGTTGGCAGGGTTAATATCGATTAATCCATGCTGCAGTGACTTCTGTAATTCTATAGATGACTCCAGTTATTGTAGAATGTCTAAAAATTCGTTTCAGCCCAGTTATTTTCAAGCTTTATTTAAGTAGGTCAACTACATGTGCAGATTACAGTGGGCTAGCGAATTTCCACCAGTTTCCAGAAAGCTCCTAGTCTATTCTGTACTAAAACAAGATCATATCACTTGCATGAGTAAGAGGGAATTTTGAACTGGCTAGGGGTAATTATGTTCCAGTGTTTGACAACCCTGGAAAGAAATGTACTCCGTTATTTTCTGATATCATGTTATATTAGCTGGTCAGTGCAAATGTCAGTTCAAGGCTGGTGCAAAACTGCCTGTCACTGATGAAATTTATGTGGTCTGGCCCTTTAAGTTCATGAACAGCAGACACTTACTTTAAGGCTATGAAGCTCTTAAATCTGAGGGTTAAGCATCCACAATTCGAGGGCTGCAGCTGTGCAGCAGAGTTTAGAAAGCTACTTTGCAAAGCAAATGTACAAACTCCCATTGAAGTTAAATCACAAGATTAGTCAACCATCTCTCCGATGCGCCAACCACATGCAAATGTGCTTACTACTCCTGCTGTAGAGTTGTTCCAACAACGCTTTTGAAGAATTTCAATAGTCAAATATTTTTTTTAAAAGAGCCTTGGTAGACCTGGCACCATTGGCGTGGGTCTCCCTTCCATCTTTCGCTTTTTGTCTCCTCTGTGTTTGCTGGTGTTAGATGCTCTGGGCGCTGTGCCATTGCCATTCAGTGCTACAGCGCGAATGCTCCCTATTGTAAATTAACTGGATGAATTGGTATTCCCATAATTGGCTCATTTGATTTACCTGTTAGTCCCGAGTATAGTGCACCGTGCATGCCCCGGGCTGGTAGACCGAATGCTGCTGGTGGGCCTGCAGCGCTGATTGCGCCACCCACATAAGCAGCGCGTAAAGTGTGTCTCAGACCTGCCATCGCAGAGTCTGTGCGCAGTTCAGAACTGCCATTCTTTGACTGTAAAGTGAACCCACTTTCCAGTCCCTCAACCTTCCCTTGGCATCATGTAAGTCATCCCTATGGCAGGGTGCGTTGTATGTGAAAGGTAGGACCTGCCTTGGTCTGTGTGGCATGTCCTGATAGTGAATTACACTCCATTTCGTTTTTCACTATGGCAAGGCGATCTGTTCCCTTAGGCCAGAATGGGCAGTTTTGATTATTACATCTTATAATCCTAGCTGACCCAAGGAACAGGTTTGGAAAGTCGAATTTAGTGTGCCTGAGCTCAGAATACTAAAATACATCTTTTAGTGAGGATTATTTTTATATTCTGCGTTTGAAAATACCACTTCTAGGAAGTAGGTATTTTCTTGCCTAAGTAGATCCAGTGTGCTCTGCTGTTATGTGTATTGGATGTCTGGTCTTGGAGGGTCAGGGCAGGCTGAGCCCGACCTGGGTTGAAGAGCGGAATCTGCAGCTGGAGTATGGGGAGGGGTGACCCTTTGGTCTGAGCAGGGCTGGGCCTGGCAAGGTGAATGATGGCTCCAGCCCCCACTGTGCGTCTGATGGCAGACCCCCTCTTCCTCAAAGGCAGGATGCCGCCTCGTAAATAAAGTGCTCCAGGACCACATCGAACTGGTTCTGGCTGGGTTCAGTGACTTGTGACTTTTGAGAACAAAGATCTGTGGGGTATAAAGATCTGGGCCGAAACCCCTACAGGGTGTGTTACTTCTGGATGTCGAGACGAACCTCTGTCCGTGTAACGAGAGGAAAAGGACTTTGAAACTTTCATCCATCTTGCTGAAGCACCTACCCAAGGGCCTGATTTGAGCTTGCCTCCTGCTGAAGTCTCAGGGACATTAGACTTCACCCATCAGCCTTCTGAATTCCTATTGAGAGGGGTTCTACTCGCAGGTGAGGCCTCTGTCGAGAATTCCAGAGCCTCTGGGTCTACTGCGGGGAACGCGGGCTGAGAATCATCGCTATCGCTATTGTGGGTCGCTGCAGCTGAGGAGCTGTTGCCGCTGAGAGCCCGCATTTGTCTGTGCTATGAGAATCATCGCTATCGCGGGCCGCTGCAGCTGAGGAGCTGTTGCCGCTGAGACCCCGCATTTGTCTGTGCTACGAGAATCATAGCTATCACTATTGTGGGCCGCGGCAGCTGAGGAGCTGTTGCCGCTGAGAGCCCGCATTTGTCTGTGCTACGAGAATCATCGCTATCGCGGGCCGCTGCAGCTGAGGAGCTGTTGCCGCAGAGAGCCCTCATTTGTCTGTGCTACGACAATCATCGCTATCGCTATTGTGGGCCGCTGCAGCTGAGGAGCTGTGGCCGCTGAGAGCCCGCCTTTAATCACAGCCTCAGGATCATCGTGTGTGCACGCCGCGGACCGCTGCAGCTGGGAGCTGCGGTCGCTGCGAGTCCGCCTGTCAGCATCGCGGCTTCCTCCCGAAGCTGCGTGCCGTGCCCCTTTAAACCTCAGGTACATTGTGCATCACTGGGTTGCGGAGACCCTGGCCTCGAACTAAGTTCGTTTCACCCCCTTTAGAGTGCTTTATTGCCTTTTCAGTGAACTTATATTTATGTGCATTGTGGCTTGTTGATCGTCTTCGAGCCTTGTGTTAAACTGATCTAAAGCTACTCATTTTTCTATAGTTACTGGTGTGGTGTCCCTTTGTGGTGTCTTCACTGCGTTATTGTGTATGGTCACGAATGCTTCACACACTGCCTCTGAGATAGGCCTGTCTGCTCGTGCTCCGTTACCACAGGGTTGAGCAGGGGTTATCAAAGGGTGTAGCCCCCTTACTCTGACTTAGGAAGAAGGGTCCCTTCTTGGACATTGGCGCCAGCCATTGCCAACCAGAGATCCCCATTTCGAACATTGGTGGTCAGCGGTGAGGATCAGGACTTGCATTTGTGATCCACATACAATAACTGGTGTACACTACTAGTGAGTGCAGACCTGCACGCAACCACATACGTAGTTGATCTTGTTCTATTTACGTTGTTGATCTTGTTCTATTTTTGATCGTAATTGCCAGTTATGTCTACAATGGGTAAGCCAGCATCCAATGCTTCGGAGGATCTCACCTTTGAGGAAGAGGTTAGAAACCTACACTGCCAAACAGCTAAAGTCTTTTTGCAAGCAATTCACCGTCCCTATTGCAGCCCTCTCTAGGAAGGAGGAGTATCAGAAGGCGCTAAAGGCTTGGTGGGAGGCGAGGGAGTCCCCCGGGAATGGGGGAGAGCCTGGGGACGGGGGAGAGAATGCCGGAGGGCAGCAGGATGACGAAGTGGGTTTAGTGGGAGGTAAAGCACTTTCCAGTCCAAGTACTAGCGTGTTCTCAAAGGGCCTGTCTCCAGAAGAGATGGAAGACAGGGAGAGAGATAGGAGGCATAGTTTGGAGATGGCCAAATTAGAAGGTCAGAAGGACCTAGAGAGTAAAAGTTGGATATTGAGAATAACCGGTTGGCATTTGAACTTGAGAAAATGAAACTGGAGCATGAGAGAATATTGAGGGAGCTGGAGATCAAGGCTAAGAGTTTAGAGATCTCCACCTCTGGTGGCAGCATACCTTTAGTACCTGCAGAGAGTAGAGTTTATATACCCAAGGATGTCATCAAGGATTTCCATAAGAAAGAGGATATTGGGCAATGGTTTGCCGCCTACGAGATAGCAATGGTGTCCCACCGGGTCCCTGAGAAGGATTGGGGAGCGGGGTTGTGGGGACGCTTTGTGAGTGATGGGAGGGATACCCTGTTGGATCTGCCTGAAGAGAGCAGGATGGTGTATGCCCATATGAAAGAGGCCTTGATGACGCGATATGATTTGACCCCAGAGATGTACAGGCAGAGATTTAGAACCTGTAAGAAGTTAGAGGGTACCACTTGGGTTGAATATGTGTCTTTTTTACAGAGCAATGGATCGCTGGGTAAAGGTAGCAAAGTGGAAACCTTTGAACAACTGTATGATTTGTTTGCATGGGAGCATTTAGCTAGTAACTGTTTTCCAGAGCTACGCCAGCACCTTATTGATAGCAAACTAACTAACCCTAGGAAGCTTGCTGAGGAGGCGGACCGCTGGGTGAGCACCCGGGTTCGCAAGGGTCATGTGGGGGACTTCGCCAAAGGTGGGCAGGGTCCCCAGCAGAGAAGTGGGGGGGACAGGGGTAAAGAGAGGGAGTTCCAGAGAGGGCCCCAAAGTAATTCCCAAGGGAACCCAGGAGTGGTGTCCCAGTCTCCCCCTAAGAAGAAGCCAGTGCCCCTGACAGGTAGGCCTGTTCATAGGGGGCCCCTTACTTGTTTTAAATGTGGTCAAGTGGGCCACCGGTATTATCTTCCCCAGTGTCCCCAGAGGGACCTCAATGCACCACCCCGTGCACCAACCCGCCAGCTTGCTAGTGTAGCCCTGGGAGGGGATGAGATGGGTGCCCCAGGTGGGTGGTATCCCGTAGAATTGACCCTTGTCTCGCTAGGAGACTTTGAGAAGGTCCCTAACCCCACGCTGCCTGATAACACTAAGAAGTACACTTATAAAACACTGAAACAAGCGGCCTATCTGGACTCCACTTTCTCCATTTACGTATAAAGAAAATTAATAACATTAAGGTTTGGACAGTTCCTACTCTTGCGGATGCCCCTCATTGGATACACAGGGAAAATGAAAATTGCCGGCACTGTGGCTATAAAAGGAAGACTTGTTTCATCTTGTATGCCACTGTAAGATACTGCAACCAGCACGAACCACAATATTACGGTGAGCATTCCTGGACAGGGGCATAAAGTCATGTAGAACAGCTATCATAAGAGGACTGGATTCCACCGACCCCCAAATGAACTGTAAACTGATTACATTTTTACGTATTCATGAACAAGAACTGAAAGCTAAACCTGAGCAATGATAAAACAAGAAGTATATTTTTATAATTACATAAATTTTAAGATGTTTTTAGAGAAATGTAACTTTTATGCAATATGCTCTTTTTTAAATAGTGTTTGTAATATTGTTATGGTTTTAATTAACTGAACAATAAATAAATAAATTCAATTCACTAAGAAGTACAGGCAGTGGGTGACCATCAATGGCCATAGGGTGGAGGCTCTGAGGGACACCGGAGCAAGTGTGACTGCTGTCAGCTCCCGGTTGGTGTCCCCAGAGCAGGTTGTCCCCCATGCATTCTGCCCAGTAGTGTCAGCAGACAACTCTAAGAGCCAGTGTGAGGTGGCTCAAGTCCCCTTTGAGTGGGGGGGGGAGTCTCAGGAACTCTTCAAGTAGCTGTGAGGCCAGCCATGCCGGTAGAGCTGTCTGTTGGGCAACGATTCAGAGAACTCCCCGTGGGCTACGGTGGAGAGGAAGTCTCACTTGGAAATGTTGGGTCTGCCTGAGTGGGCGTGCGCGACCACTCGGTCCATGGCAGCCAGTAAGGACGTTCAGAAGGACCTGGAGCCTGAAAGTATGGCCCAGGCCCCTGCCTTAAAGAGAAGAGGTAGGGGGTGCGGGAAACCGGCCCCCATAGTTCCCACGGCCCAGGAGGGAGCAGACCTTGAGGGGGATGCCCTGGAGCCTACCGGGGAACAAGTAGCCGAACTGGGGGACCTGCCTGGGCTGACCCATTGGCAGCAGGAAGGAGGGCCCACCAGGGAGGAATTTTGTGAACGGCAGAGGGGCTGCGGCGACAGGCTGTGGCCCAGGCAGCAGGTGACCAGTCAGGGTCACATCTGATCTATTGGGAGAATGACCTCCTTTACAGCGAGCCTAAGGTTTCTGAGCCTGGGTCAGCCCGTGTGCTGGTGGTACCCCAGTGCTTCAGAGCCTTCCTACTGAGGTTGGCTCATGATGTGCCATTGGCAGGACATCTGGGGCAGACCAAGACCTTCGAGAGGCTGGTCACCCACTTTTATTGGCCCCAGATGCGCAGGAGCTCAGAGGCTCACAGCAGGACATGTGAAACTTGCCAGGCAAGTGGGAAGAGTGGGGGGAAGATCAAAGCCCCACTCCAGCCCTTTCCAGTTGTCAGTACCCCATTCGAGCGAGTGGGTATTGACATTGTGGGGCCTCTGGACCCCAAGACAACCATGGGCAACAGGTTCATCCTGGTCTTGGTGGACCATGCCACCCGGTACCCTCAAGCCATCCCACTCCGGACAGTGACGGCCCCCGTGGTGGGACGTGCACTGATGGGGATTTTCTCCCGTGTGGGGTTCCCCAGAGAGGTGGTGTCCGATAGGGGTACTAACTTCATTTCCAAATATATGAAGTCTCTGTGGGAGGAGTGTGGGGTAACTTATAAGTTTACCACCCCTTACCACCCCCAAGGTAATGGGCTGGTTGAGAGATTCAACCGGACCCTCAAAGGCATGATTATGGGCCTAGAAGAGTCCATGAGGCGTAAGTGGGACGTCCGCTTGCCATGCCTGTTGTTTGCTTACCGTGAGGTGCCACAGAGGTCCCTAGGGTTCAGCCCCTTTGAACTACTCTATGGTCACCCGGTAAGAGGGCTTCTGGGTCTGGTCAAGGAAGGCTGGGAGCAGTCTCCCAGGAAACCTCCCCAGGATGTGTTTAGCTACATGCTGGCCTTCAGGAACCAGACTCGGCATTTCAGAAAGCTTGCGGAGGCAAATATGGAAGCCAGCCAGGAAGAGATGAAATGTTGGCACGATCAGAATGCCACTCTGATTGAGTTTCAGCCTGGTCAAAAGGTTTGGGTCATGGCCCCAGTGGAGCCCTGTGCGCTCCATGATAACTGGACCGGACCATTTGAGGTGGTGGAGCGCAAGAGTCCTGTTACCTACTTGGTGGACTTGCGGTCTCCCCGGAACCCCTTGCGGGTCCTGCATGTCAACCGCCTGAAGCCCCACTTTGAGAGGTCCTAAGTGGGCATGCTCCTGGCCACAGATGCTGGGATGGAGGAGGAGAGTGAGCCTCTTCCTGACCTCCTGTGTGCAAAGAAGCAAGATGGGTCAGTGGAGGGTGTGGTCCTCTCCACCACACTGACCCATGAGCAACAGAGTGATTGTCGCCAACTGTTGGGACAATTCAGTGAACTGTTCTCCCTGGTGCCTAGTGTCACTGATTGGTGTGTCCATGAAGTGGACACTGGGGACAGTCCTCCTGTTAAGCACAAGGCTTACCGAGTGACTGACCGGGTTAGGGCATCCATTAAGGAAGAGGTTTCCAAAATGTTTGCTTTAGGGGTGATTGAGTCCTCTAGCAGCCCTTGGTCCAGCCCAGTGGTCTTGGTACCAAAAGCTGCAGCGCCTGGTGCCACCCCAGAACTTCGGTTCTGCGTAGACTACCAAGGTCTCAATTCAGTCACAAAGACTGACGCGCACCCCATCCCCAGAGCTGATGAGCTTATAGATCGGCTAGGGGCTGCACGGTACCTCAGCATGTTTGATTTGACGTCTGGGTATTGGCAGATCGCCTTGACTGATGGGGCAAAGGAGAGGTCCGCATTCTCCACACCGGATGGGCACTACCAGTTCCGGGTGATGCCTTTTGGGATGAAGAATGCCCCTGCCACCTTTCAGAGGTTGGTCAACAGGGTGTTGGTTGGGCTGGAGGATTTCAGTGCCGCCTACCTGGATGACATTGCAGTGTTTAGTTCCTCATGGGAGGACCACCTGCGCCACCTCTGGGAAGTGTTGATGGCACGGCGAAGGGCAGGCCTCACAATCAAGGCAAGTAAGTGACAGATTGGGCAGGGTTCTGTGGTGTACTTGGGACACCAGGTTGGGAGCGGCCAGGTGGCGCCCCTACAGCCCAAAATTGAAACCATCCTGGCTTGGGAGCCCCCAAAGAACCAGACACAGGTGAGAGCCTTTTTAGGACTCACGGGTTATTACAGGAGGTTTGTCAAGGGGTATGGCAACATTGTTGCACCCTTGACTGAGCTGACTTCTAAGAAGCAGCCAAAGATTGTGAACTGGACTGACACCTGTCAGAAAGCTTTTGACGCCCTGAAGACTGCCATGTGCACAGCGCCTGTACTTCAGGCGCCCAACTTTTCAAAATAATTTGCTGTCCAGACAGACGCCTCAGAGCATGGTGTGGGGGCTGTTCTGTCACAGATCAATGAGGAGGGTCTAGACCAACCGGTAGCCTTCATTAGTAGGAGGTTACTTCCACGGGAACAGAGGTGGAGTGCAATTGAGCGTGAGGCATTTGCTGTGGTTTGGGCCCTGCAGAAGCTGAGGCCATACCTGTTTGGGACTCACTTCCGGGTTCAGACGGACCACAGGCCCCTCAGATGGTTGATGCAGATGAGGGGTGAGAATCCAAAGTTGTTGAGGTGGTCTATTTCCCTACAGGGGATGGACTTTACGGTGGAACACCGCCCGGGTACAGAACACGCCAATGCGGATGGTCTGTCCAGATTCTTCCGCCTTAGTGATGAGAACCCCCAAGTGGGTGGGTAGTTCTCCCCACATTTCAGCTGGAGGGGACACGTCTTAGACCTGGCACTATTGGCGTGGGTCTCCCTTCCATCTTTCGCTTTTTGTCTCCTCTGTTTGCTGGTGTTAGATGCTCTGGGCGCTGTGCCACTGCCATTCAGTGCTACAGCGCGAATGCTCCCTATTGTAAATTAACTGGATGAATTGGTATTCCCATAATTGGCTCATTTGATTTACCTGTTAGTCCCGAGTATAGTGCACCGTGCGTGCCCCCGGCTGGTAGACCGAATGATGCTGGTGGGCCTGCAGCGCTGATTGCGCCACCCACATAAGCAGCGCGTAAAGTGCGTCTCAGACCTGCCATCGCAGAGTCTGTGCGCAGTCCAGAACTGCCATTCTTTGACTGTAAAGTGAACCCACTTTCCAGTCCCTCAACCTTCCCATGGCATCATGTAAGTCATCCCTATGGCAGGGTGTGTTGTATGTGAAAGGTAGGACCTGCCTTGGTCTGTGTGGCATGTCCTGATAGTGAATTACACTCCATTTCGTTTTTCACTATGGCAAGGCGATCTGTTCCCTTAGGCCAGAATGGGCAGTTTTGATTAGTGCATCTTATAATCCTAGCTGACCCAAGGAACAGGTTTGGAAAGTCGAATTTAGTATGCCTGAGCTCAGAATATTAAAATACATCTTTTAGTGAGGATTATTTTTATATTCTGCGTTTGAAAATACCACTTCTAGGAAGTTAGGAAGTAGGTATTTTCTTGCCTAAGTCGTCCAGTGTGCTCTGCTGTTATGTGTATTGGATGTCTGGTCTTGGAGGGTCAGGGCAGGCTGAGCCTGACCTGGGTTGAAGAGCGGAATCTGCAGCTGGAGTATGGGGAGGGGTGACCCTTTGGTCTGAGCAGGGCTGGGCCTGGCAAGGTGAATGATGGCTCCAGCCCCCACTGTGCGTCTGATGGCAGACCCCCTCTTCCTCAAAGGCAGGATGCCGCCTCGTAAATAAAGTGCTCCAGGACCATATCGAACTGGTTCTGGCTGGGTTCAGTGACTTGTGACTTTTGAGAACAAAGACCTGTGGGGTATAAAGATCTGGGCCGAAACCCCTACAGGGTGTGTTACTTCTGGATGTCGAGACGAACCTCTGTTCGTGTAACGAGAGGAAAAGGACTTTGAAACTTTCATCCATCTTGCTGAAGCAACTACACAAGGGCCTGATTTGAGCTTGCCTCCTGCTGAAGTCTGAGACATTAGACTTCACCCATCAGCCTTCTGAATTCCTATTGAGAGGGGTTCTACTCGCAGGTGAGGCCTCTGTCGAGAATTCCAGAGCCTCTGGGTCTACTGCGGGGAACGTGGGCTGAGAATCATCGCTATCGCTATTGTGGGCCGCTGCAGCTGAGGAGCTGTTGCCGCTGAGAGCCCGCATTTGTCTGTGCTACGAGAATCATCGCTATCGCTATTGTGGGCCGCTGCAGCTGAGGAGCTGTTGCCGCTGAGAGCCCGCATTTGTCTGTGCTACGAGAATCATCGCTATCGCTATTGTAGGCCGCTGCAGCTGAGGAGCTGTTGCCGCTGAGAGCCCGCATTTGTCTGTGCTACGAGAATCATCGCTATCGCGGGCCGCTGCAGCTGAGGAGCTGTTGCCGCAGAGAGCCCTCATTTGTCTGTGCTACGACAATCATCGCTATCGTGGGCCGCTGCAGCTGAGGAGCTGTGGCCGCTGAGAGCCCGCCTTTAATCACCGCCTCAGGATCATCGTGAGTGCACGCCGCGGACCGCTGCAGCTGGGAGCTGCGGTCGCTGCGAGTCCGCCTGTCATCATCGCGGCTTCCTCCCGAAGCTGCGTGCCGTGCCCCCTTTAAACCTCAGGTACATTGTGCATCACCGGGTCGCGGAGACCCCGGCCTCGAACTAAGTTTGTTTCACCCGCTTTAGAGTGCTTTATTGCCTTTTCAGTGACCTTATATTTACGTGCATTGTGGCTTGTTGATCGTCTTCGAGCCTTGTGTTAAACTGATATAAAGCTACTCATTTTTCTATAGTTACTGGTGTGGTGTCTTCACTGCGTTATTGTGTATGGTCACGAATGCTTCACACACTGCCTCTGAGATAGGCCTGTCTGCTCGTGATACGTTACCACAGGGTTGAGCAGGGGTTATCAAAGGGTGTAGCCCCCTTACTCTGACTTAGGAAGAAGGGTCCCTTCTTGGACATTGGCGCCAGCCATTGCCAACCAGAGATCCCCATTTCTAACAAGCCTTATAAAATGTGCTGTTCATTGTCCGCTTCTAGAGAGGTACCCTCATCAAGGGCTTCAGAACCAGTAAAACTAATGCAGAATCTTTCTCTCAACACCGTAGCAATTTTTTAAATTTTTGCATAGCTTTAGAATCCTACAAATATTCAGAAGTGTAACAACTTTTGTTAAACGAAACAGCAATCTTTACTCAAAGGTAATCAAAGGTTACAGTAAATATGTGATTTGTTTTCGGATCAAGTGGGAGATTCCTGCGAAGGTAAACCACTCCAGCTACTCAACAGAGAGGAGTTTCCCAGGCACACACACGCTCAAGACAGATACTCAATTCACATGCTAAAAACCAACAGGCTACCACTACCGGAATAACATTAAACACCCTACAATCATATTGAAAAATATTCTGGTTTGTGAAGATGAATCGTTACAGCACAAACAATCAAAGGAGGAGCATTACTTTTGTATCTGCTTTTGAGTGGAATCTGTAGATTGGTCTTGTTCTGGACGTTAGTGCCTTTTATTTATTTACATTTAATGATTTCTTTTCAGTGAATTATGATTTAATTTTCTTGCTTACCTCGAACAGCTCTGGTCTACCATGGAACAAGCTCTAGGTCTATTAAAACAGAATACAATGAAACAAGATCCTTTCAAATTGCTTGCTCTCAAGGGTTGCTGTCCAGATTAAATATCTGGAAAGGTATTAACTTATTTGTTTCTCTATGTTGTTTTGCATACCGTCACCTTATTGTCATTTCTGAGGGCTTGGTTGGTTTCAGTTAGATTTTTAAATTATTGTAGCATTTTGATCTGTTTCAGTGAGCCTTAGCTTTCCTATACATTTTCTCCGTTGTGTGTTCCCTAAAACCTATAACATTCCTGGTAAGCACAGAATTTATTTTATAGGTGGAAATGGTTGATGCTGCAGGAATAAGTCAGTTATACACTGGTCTGAACAAGACGACGGCTCTTTGTTTGACTTTCTTTGATTGATGGATTCTGTATTCTTGGGATTCACTCCACTGAAATTGTGGCTGTCCCTGATGCTGGCTTGGTGCACCAGCCTGCTTACTTTGCCATTTGAGTTCTCCTTAGACTGGCTTTGTTCGGGTGATGAGTAGTAGGATATACGCTGGCCTTGTCAAAGAATTGAGGAGGACAGGAGAGATGAAAGAGGGGGACCATGAGATAAGAAAGGAGAGGACATCATAAAGGGATTTAGCAAGAAGCCATGTTGATGGAGTGTTATTGCCCAAAATGGCAGTAGATCACTGGATAGAAATATTATACTGAGGGTAGTCTTCTTCAAGCGTCTCAACCATAAATACGTAGGGACGAAAGAAGCAGTAGAGTTAGGTCGATAGAGGAGAAGGACAGGGTAGGAAGGAAATAAAGAGGATGGGAGGTGTAGGTTAGTGAGTTTAGGGGTGACGGTGAGAGAAAAACAGGCATGACAGAAATCAATGTACATTTTTAGGGAGATGCTACGGCAGGCCAGTGATTCCGATGGGGCAGGAGAGTGCCTCACCCTTGGTGTCTACTGTTAGCCTGACTCAAGAAGCCTCTACTTTATAAAAACCTTTACTTGTGCGCCTACAGCTGAAGAGGGGTTTTGCGGGAAGGACAGCTAAGTGCCTACACATTTTATTAGCAGTGCATACTTCTAAGAGCACTTAGGCGTTGGAGTACAGGTGGACCCTACTGAAGCTTGGTCTTGCACTCTCCTAGACTGGTACAGTATGCACTCGGCTTTCAACTTTCCAGGCCTCATTGTATGTTGCGTCAGTGACTGCTGTTGTAAGGCCCATGTGCTTTTAGTCAACCGAAGGTTTGAATTTGTATTTGGGACATTTGGGGAGAAAACGAAACAGAACTCTGCTGCTTTTTGCTCCAGGATTTCTAAAGCTACAGTGAGGAGACACATTTTCGGGACCTGGACTTTATGACTATCAGGCAGTAGGAACAAGAAGGTGAGCCTTGTTTCTCCATACAGCAACACAATACTACAAATGCAAACTATTTTAATAGTATAACAAGTCAGGTGCAAAATGAGAACATAAGATACATGAACTGGCTATTTCCTGCGTTATCCTGTTTTTTTAATGCATCGTGCAGTAGCGGCCCGTGGTGGGAGTGCTGCCGGGCGGTGACGTGGGGCGGGGGAGGGGCAGGGTGGGGGGTAGTAAACTACGGAAGTCGGCCGAATAGAGGTAAGTAAACATATAAATAAATAAAACGAATTTCGTTGCGCGCTGCATCGCCAAGGCGATGCAGCGCGCGCATGAAACTCGTTTTATTTATTTATGTTTACTTACCTCTATTCGGCCGACTTCCATAGTTTACTACCCCCACCCTGCCCTCCCCGCCCACGTCACTGCCAGCACTCACCAAGCCGCTACTGGCATCGTGTCTCTTGTTATAAGATGCAGAAACATACTAAGCTACTCACTCCTGACCAACCTATGTCAAGAATGCTCGGCACAGCCCTCCACAATGTATGTAAACACTGTGTTGTGAAGCTAGAGCTACAAGACCATTTTGCCTTTCACAGAGAAACCCCCCACTTACAAGCTGCCAAGGAGGCTCCTCGCCTGTGGTTTTCATGCCCTCATTGGCCAACAAAAGTTGCTAGGCTCTGCATAAGTGGCCGGGGTCAAGATCTGTAACTCAAGGCTGGCACAAAAAAACCATCAACACAACTTAATGGGAGAGAGGGGTTGGGAGCTAGTTATTTAGGGACATGGGCATTTTAGGACAAGGCATGTGCTGTGTGGGGAGCTTTCTTTTCTACTCAATGGTTCAATGTCATGTTGAGCGGTTGTAGTAAGCCAGGGTAAGAGGCAGGCCTGAGAATTATAGGTAGACTAAGGAATATCCTAGTGCTAAAGGGCATAGAATGTGTAGAATGAGCTCATATCAGTTTCTTAAAAAGTAGGGAATCGTAAAAAATTACTGAATGGTTACCCTCCTTTTGGTAGGTAATAGGAGGACAAGTTTCTATATCTACCTGTACCCCTAATTCAAAAAAGCCTTGTGAACTGTGCCAAACATTCCTCAAAAAGGCCTTGTGGTTTGTGCCAAACATTTTGAATAGAAACCTTTGGGTATTCATTGGATTATTTCAGGAGGAAACATGGGGGAGGTCTGGATGCTCAACAGGGCTAGTGACTCCTTGGTTCATCAGTGCATTGGATGCCTCGATCTTGTACAATAGTTTTTTCATTTTCTCACGATTCCTTATGAATTATTATATGGTTGACTGTAGCATCAGCAAGGGATAAGAGGAATGCAGGGATGATTTGTGATTCTTTGGTAGAGCCTCTCTAATATATACTTTATTTTTGCATTGAAACATGTCAATAGGTCTTCACCATGCTGTTGAATTGTGCTCCCTAGATTTAAACAATTCAAGGGAAATGCTGAAAACATCTCTTGGCTCTTTGGTTGCCTCTCTGCTGCTTTCTGAATAGTCTTCCTTTAACCTCTAGCTTGCTTTGTGATAGACTCTTTGGGTATTCAGTATTAGATCTTGTGTTTCTCAGTTTTGCAATCATACCTCTTTCTATCTTCCGGCCTCATTTTGTTAAATGATTAAGCTCTGCACTGCACTATTTATGACCTATTATTGACCTCGATTCACGTTTATATACTGGTGAGATGGCTCAGTAAGTTAAATGGTAATCGCTGACATCTGCTCTATTATGCAGAGCACATGTATGAATCTCAGCAAGACCAATGAATCGTTCCATATTTATGAGGTCATTAAATTGAGTAAAATTAAATTGGGTAATAGCAACGACTGTTTCTTACAGCTCTTAAAAAGAGAACAATTCCATCGGGTGCTGGCGTAGGGGGGAAGACTGGTGCGGTAACCAGGAGAAGCCAGTTTTTGAGACCCGTGGCTGTCCCCTTAAGCACGACCAAATATGGGGGAAGTGATGTAGCGATCATGGATTGTCGGTATGAACTTGCATTTCCTTATACCATTGTTGTCTGGGACTCAGTTGTCTTGTACAACTTTCAAAAAAGTTATTTATAAAAACAACTGAACAATTGTGGTAACAAGCGTTTTACAGAAAAAAATCATTTTGGTATGGAACTCTGGAGATTGCAAATTATACAGAAGCAGAGAGCTAGTACTGAGGAAAGGGAGATGGCAAGTACATCAATATAACTTAGAAAGCAACACAATCCACTCATTGTGCAAGCAATTTTAATTAGTGGTGCTATACAGTTATTTTAAGCTTTGAACACGGCAAGACAATTATTTAAGTAGAGGTCCGTCAAGATAAACTGTTCAAGCTTTGATGAATTTCCCAGCTTCACAGGGGAGAGAAACAACTTTTTTAAAGGAAATTTTACACAAAAGTTATTTTTTTATGAGAATTCTCCTGCTGATAGTTTTTGCTGAGTTTTTCTCCTGCAAAACTATTTTTACCAAGTTTTTTCCTTCCCTTTGTTGTTTTTTAAAAACTTTCCAAACTTCATAAAGGTTTAGCAGAAGTCACTATTTCTGTGGCTTTTTAATGCAATGTTAAGGGGAGGTGGCTGAATGCTGGGCTGTGAAAAAGTATTTTTAAAAGAACGTTCTGTCCCAATTTTAAGACCAGGAAAAAAAAAATTCCTGGTTGAAAACTGCCTGAGGGCCCCCCACCCCCAAGTCCACAGAATTAGTCTTTAACCTGCGTTTCACATATCACAAAAAAGTCGGTCCTTTGAAGTCATTTTATGCGTGGAAACGTAACAGGCTGGTGCGGGAGCTAGGGTTCTCGGCACAGCTTTCAGGGCATATATTGGGAACTGTGTGCAATGCGTTTTTCAACCCGAGGCTTGGCCTCCTACATGTAATGCATGAAAAGGATGATGCGGAGGAGCTTCTACTGGTGACAAAAGATGAAGGAACGGGAGTGGATGTTGTTAGTGCACGGTTCCAGCTCAGGAAATAAACTTCTGGTCATACTCTACAGGGCTACTGAACCTGGACAGTCTGGTGAGCCCATCATACTCAGTAAAAACATACTACTACCAGTGTGATACGAACTCAAAGGGAAAACGGATGCGCCCTCATATCGGATATCATTCTCTTTTTGAAAGGTTATATACATATACAAAAAGTATATTTCTCTGTAGAGCACTCCGATGTACCAATGACTCAAACAGACAAACACAAATGCCTTTGACACCATACTATCCCTTGCCAGGCTTTTTTATCTTGTACATTTCCCTGCAGTGATTGGGATTTTGAACAAACAGCACCACAAATGTACTGTTGGAGTTCTTTCTTCTGTCTGATAAGACAGCAGTATTTTTTCTGCTAATAGTAAATGCTTAAGAGTCAGAGGCCTAGCGAACCCCCACACAAAAATAATACAAATTGAAGGCCAGAAAATGTTATTGTTAAAACCTTAAGCGACCTCACAGAATGTACGGCTGATAGGAAAGGACTAAGGAAATATTTTTTCATAGTGGATCGCATTCAGTTTACTGCCCGGGCTCCCCATTGTCATAGGTAGGCAAGTCTACATTGAAAAGCCTGTTTCGTTGAACGAGAAACACTCAGTCACTCTAATAAATTAAAGATGACCAGTTGTATAAAGCGCTGCTGAGAGCAATGTAAAAACACCTGGACCAGGCACCATACTGAAGTGGTCAATTTCAGGAAGCAGCTAAAAAAAATATGCTTAAAAAAAGATTCCACATGCCCGCTATACTTGCGGGTCCTTAGATTGACCCAACCGAAGCAACGTTCTCCAACGGATCCTCCATAGGGGTCGGTCATTTTTCCATATCTTTCGGCGGAGGCAGCATTCTGCAGGGTACAATTTCCCTCCCCCCTTCCTTTTTCCATGCGGTTCCCAAGTCCCCTCTTACCTTTTCAATTGTTTGACATGTTCTATTCCTGCCTAGCTCACAGATTCTCGTAATTGTTTGTATCACCACTGGCTGGTGGATGTAGGTAGGCAGTTCTTGTTCTCCTTTGATTTATTGATATTAATAAAAAGATCTTAAACCCGAAAATAAATTCCAGATAAAGCGAAGACACCAGCAACAGGACCAAAATCAACCAGTCTACAGTACCCGCAACAGACTCGAAAAACAACCAGTCTGCAGCATCACTAACAAGCTCAAAGTCAACCAAACTCTAGCTTCTACAGTAGGCTCAAAATCAACCACTCTAGAGCATCAGTAACAGTCTTAAAATCAACCAGTCTACAGCATCCACAAAACACTCAAAATCAACTGGTCTACAGCACTTAACATCACAGTTTCAGGGATATGTATGATATATGCTCTGCAACAAAATGTGGTTGAAGTCATAGATGTGTATAGTTTGCAATGTATATGCTGTACAGGAAGCGCCCTGAATTTGTTGAAATGAAGCTGAATCAGCCATCCATGAGTATTTAGCACAGTCTGCAATATGAAATGACCGTGATGGGTCACTAAAAGATTGCAAAGCGTATATAAGCATGAGGCTGAGCTGAATGGCAACTTGAAAAACACACCACCCAATCACAGCTGCCTAAGGAGCACTCCACTGCTTCTCTATGGAATCAAATCAAATCTTTATTGTATTCAGCCATGACGGCCATAACATTTAGCAATACAGATTAAAACATTAAATATAAGAAAAATTCACAATTAGTCCTTAAAATCAGATGAGGTTGAAATACAAATGGTTCAGGTCAGTCAACAAAATAATACATTTCAATTGTATTTGTCCATGTGACCAAATTATGATTTTGCATTATTTCTTTTTCCGGAGTCTTCATCTAAACCGTAGGCCAATCCCAAGTGTTACCCTTAGATATACTAGCTGTGTGTTATAGGATAAAGGAGAGTAGCTAAGAGGGTGGATGGGATTAGGGCCGTTAAATTAAGATGTATAATACATTCGAGAAATGATCGCAAAAATAATCTAAATTTCCAATACAGGTTGTTACCTCTGTAAACGTATCTATGGATGCAACTCTTGGTATGTTTTTGCAAAAGCACTATGGGAGAAGGCTTTGTCAAGTGACAAAAAGGTAGACACTAACAACCCTTTAGAAACACACAGGTCGTAAAGTGCAAGTGCGTTTGCCCTACCCAAGGAAATGCAAACTTCGACATCTGCCACAGATAAGAGGGTCCGCCTAGCAATAAAGTTTGATCAGTGTCAGGGGCAAGTGCTTTCATAAAGACTTCAAAATACAAATTAAAGAGCCCCAGTTAAAATGCAAGTGCATATGTGCTTCCTGCGGAGGTAGTCCTTCAGCTCTAAACTGCTTTTATAAAGACGTCAAAGTAGAAATTAAAAAGTCCCCGTTAAAGTGCCATGTATACGTGCTTCCCATGGTGTTAGCCCTGCAGCCAACTTGCATGGGATCGCTATGATCAGGCTGAAGATGCAGGCTATTTTCATGAAGGTCCCTCAGAAGAGGCCATAACTTGCATTCTATGACAGCATGCTAGTAACGTGAAGTGCATAACCACCCAAACAGCTTTGGCACACAGCTGGACAGTTTTATGAAGACTTCAGGAGATACTGAGCCCGGCTAGTGGCTTCCTTGGCAAGCATTCAAAAAGTCAACCCATCCTCTGCTTTGTATGTAACAGATGGCTCTCCTTGGGGGTCGGTAATCTGAGCTCCTGCTCTTAATGTCCAGGCTGCATGAATGTAAGATGAAACAGCCAAAACAATGTTTTTGTCATCTGATCTCATGCAAAGGGCTTCAGTTTAGCTACACTTTCTAATGTTAAACTTGATAAAAAGTTGCCTTAGATGTTGTTTAAGGGTACTTAACGTGTAATGGCACATCAGAAGCAAGCTCAAGGCACTTAGAATAAAGGCCTAGTATATCTACTACGCATTACGAACAGACAGGGCCATCAGATCTGCCATCAAGCAAACAATCCATCAGTAAAAGGTAAAATAACGTCAACATGGGGTTGGCTCACTAGGAGTTCATGCTCCAAAACTGTAGCAAACAATCTGCCACAGAGCATAGAATTATTAGATATTCTTCAGAAAAGTCATGAAAACTCATCAATTTAAGAAAGACCTTTACTGAGAGCTAGGATCCTGAGACTAAAGTGATTGAGGTACACTGAAGAGGAATCTAAACTCTTAGCAGGTCCACATTAGATCTTCGTTTAACCCGTAGCACACAGTTGACTAACTACACCCTCATAAGTTTAGTACCAACTATCTCCAATCAAGGATACTGATCTAAGCCACTTTCCCACTTAAGAGAGTCTGCGAATTCTAGCTCACCTTATTTTGGGGACCAACAAAAGTCAGGCTTCCCTGTATGTTCAGGCCCTGCCAGGAGAATATGGCTGAAAAATCTTTTGCAAGTAGGCTGGGCTTTCTTTCCTCAGGGCTCCATAAATTAGGACCATGGTCTTAAATATCACTTTTTTTAATATAGGTAGCCAAAGTAGATTACGTAGTTAGGAACAAACAGAGTACTGTTTAGGATCTCTCAGAATAAAGGGAAAGCTGCGTTTTGAGACACTTGCAATCTTTGAATACAGTATTTAGGAATGCCATGATACAGGGAGTCGCCAGAATCCAGCCTTGACAAAATCAGTGCATGGACTACGTTTCTCTGACTGGAAGATTGCAAAAAGTCCATGAATTTCCTAAGTAACTTCAGTAAGCAGAAGCAAGAGACTCTTATTGCTGTAATTTGAGACATAAATGATACATCATTGTAAAACCCAACACAAGAAAAATCCCAACCCAATTTAAAAAGATTGAGAATATTTCAAAACATAAAATTACACCAAGATCACAAAAATCTAATAAGTACAGCCAGAGGGGGAAAAGTTCTGAGCAGGCGAAGTCCAGAGCCAGCTCCCAAGAGGACCTCAACATTGATTGGCTTCAGCTTAGTATCGGTCTCGGTGAAGCCCTCTACGTTCGGAGTTGGAAACTTTTCTGGAAGTGTTCTGAGGTGAGGTCTGTGGTGTCCACTTTTGTGCCTAGTGACAGCCTGGGGGTGGGGGGTAAGCCTCTGCCCCCCCCTAAGCCAGTTCTGGTCAGTTCCTCTACTCCCACTGGATTTGGTGCCAGACTAACTAGAGAGACAAAGGGGGCCAGGTCTAGGTGTGAGCTTCATCACCTAGTGACAAGGTAAGTATTACACATCCCACCATAGGAGAGCAATCAGGGATCCAGCTGGACACTGTCAGGAAAGACTTTCGGTTTTAGGCAGGAAAACGACAACTCTCTAAAAGAGTCACTTCCAAAATAGTAATATATAATCCGATTTGAACATTAAGTTGGATTTTAAAGTACTATTAAAATGAGTCTTTTTGTACTATTTTTCTAGCTATTCCAAAACTGAATTTAGCACTTATTAAATATAATAGTAACAAGCATTTGCAATGCAATAGGTCTCGCAATTACAAGACTTTGATCTATTGGCATTGTAAATGACAATGCTTTTTATTTATGTGTTGTTTTTAAAACAAATAAATAAAAGGCATTGTCATTTACAACGCCAATAGCTTGCACTCTCGCAAATGCGAGACCTATTGCATTGAAAATGCTTATTACTTGTATGCCTTCTTGCAATGGTTTCAGGCAATCAAAGTGCTATCTGCTTAGCTTAAGACGCCTTAGAGGGCAGACAGTGAAGCCCCGTGGCTACTCTCAAAAACATGGCTCCGTCCTCTGTCCTACGCTACAGCGTAGTCGAACTATAGCTAGGGTTTATAAGGTGGGGGGGACAATGGATCAGGTCATGAATGTGTTGAACAAAAGTACGACTCCCGTGCAAGAGGGGCTTGGACAGGATCGATCATGTCTAGCTACAGTAAAAACACTGTTAGACCCCCATTTACCCAACACAACACTTAACAAAACAAATACAGACACCTCCCCCTCCTTTCAAAGACATCTAAAGTCTACCATCACAATAAGCAGAGCCCACAAGCATTATTTAAGTTCTACAAAAGAACTGCAAAACAAAATGCAACCCAAAAACAGAAAGAATGCCCCTATTAATCCGTGTACACAAAAACTCGCTAATAAGTACACCTTTCCATAGAAATAAGCAGTCCACTCGGACTGTATACACGCTCTTAGTTCCCTCCTCCAACACGTACACCGCAGCGAAGTTCCCACACAGGAGAACACGCCTGTTTACCTCTTACCAACGCCAAAAAACATGCCACTAAGAAAAAAACTCTTATCTACACTCACAAATTAGACAATATCCATAACAAAGTAACTATAATAAAACGTTACACGCATGAAGCACAACATAATATCGTCACAAAATAAGGAAAAGGCACAACTTCTCACAAGACTTTATATCTGCTGTACCAGATCTCCTAGCATGCACAGACTCCGAGCCATTAACTAGCAGTGATACTTTACCACTAACTAATCTGTGTATTTACTATCATGGACCTCTGAAGCTCTGGGTACCCAACATTAGTGGTGTGAAACAAATCACACAACCTGCGAGCCATTCGTGCTAAGTTACAGCGTTAATATATCGCGTAAACACACCCTTTACTATGATTAGCATAAACTTTTCATGGTTAGCACTGCAAAAGGTAACAGAAAAGATTGATCGATTTGTAAAATGTGTTTCTATCCTCCCAGGCTAAGCTTCAAAAACACCCTTGAACGGAGCAAAATGAAAACACTGCTATATTTTCTCGGGTACCTATCGTCTCAGCTTGTGAAATTTATCTCCCTTGCCCTTTCAAAAAGTCTTATGCACGCCAGATATCCTCCCACAAAATATTAAATAAAATATATCAAAACCTGGAGGAACGTTATTCGGTATACTGTTTTAAATTATTAAACTGTTTCAATGAGAAATAACATAGAAAACTAAGTTTGCTTGCTACAACTTAACAAAACAGGGCGGTTAAAAACAAGCGGAACAGGAGGTAAAAGTGGGTCTGAGTTTATTTTTTGCATCGCGCTTTCAGATTGAGTGAACGCGCGATGCAAAAAATAAACATGCGCCGCCATTAACAAAGCCCCTGTCCCGGCTGCGCACGTCGTGCAGCCTTTGTAAGCAGAACAAGCACGCAAGTGGTGCGTGCGCGCCACAGCGAGACATCTGTTTTGTATTATCGGCCACGATAATGCAAAACAGATGTCAGCCGTGCGGGTAACAGACACCAATAGGCCGTGGGCAGGGCAAATGCGGGACATGCGCCCGCATTTGCCCAATTGCGTGCTGTCTTTGTTAGAAAGACGCACGCAACGCCCAATAGCCTGCAAGGAAAACAAAACCACACGCACGAGCGTGTGGTCAGCTTTCCAAAGCCCTTTTTCTGTTCACATAAAGTCTTGCGCTGCGCGAGCAGTGCTGCGCACTGCAACGCTAGGCGCGAGACCTAAAAACCAGTGTTAACCTAAGGGACAGCCAGCCTTGCCGCAGTGAAAAAAACAACTTTAATGTTTTACATATCCTGACAGTGAAAAACCTTCAAATACACATCTCCTATGTTTCAAATACCATGCACCCTGCCATATGGGTTTTTAAGGCCTACCTTAGGAGTGAGTTATAAGTATTAACAAGCATTGGCATAGCCAATAGGTCTCGCCTTTGGGACCTTATAAGTGTTTAGCCATGCAACAGTTGATGTTGTTGCACCAAGGATATTGTGCTGCATAACTAAATACTTATAAGGTCCCAAAAGCGAGATCTATTGGCTATGCCAATGCTTGTTTCCAGTAAGTATCGGTAGGTTTAATCTGCCCAAATGTATCTGTGGATGAAGCTCTTATTGCACCCAGTATGTATTGGGGAGAGGATGTAGCCTTACAGCTAGAGCTACCGACTTTAGAGAGGAGGAACTGGGTTCGAGCCTCTGCATTGGCTCAACATTCTGTGATTCTGGGCAAATCACTTAATCTCCCCGCCTACCAAAATAATGAATGTGTCTTTGTGTAATGTAACTGGTGCTCATCTAAAGCGCTTTGGATCGAGTTCGGGCTATATAAATCTGCAACAACAAAAAAACGCAAAATCCATTATTTTATATCTGTGGTAACAGGAATTATGGCATATATGGGACATTATTAGTCAGCTAGTAACGTGTGCCGCTGAGGAAACAAGCTCCCTCTTGCTCGCTGGGCGAGTGCAGGGCCGCACCTCAGTGGGGCAGGTAGGCAGAGCTGGGCCGATCAATAATTTGACTTAGAGGCGTCATGAACCCCCGTTTTAGCAGATGAAGTAGGGGTTGTCACTGGACTCCATGGCCTAATAAGTTGATGGGACAAGACAGGAAGGAAGGAAACATGAAGGAAGGTGAAATGGAGGACGAAAGGGATGACTGAAATGAACAAACGAAGGAAGAGTGCAAGGACGGGTGGGTGGATGTGGCAAAGAAGAATGGAAAGGTGGATGGATTGATGGATGAGCGAAAGGGTGCTTTGTGGATGGATCTATTTGTGAACAGAAGCATCGTGGCTGACTGGAATGGTGGATGGAGGGATAGACGGGACGGGGGAAGAGGGAGGAATTGGATGTGTGTGTAAGGATAAATGAACGGAAGAATGGGGGAATGAATGGATGGTTTAAGGGATGATGAAGGGGAGAGGATGTGGCCTAACGGTTAGAGTAGTCGACCTTGAAGCTGGAGAACCAGGTTCCAGTCCGGGCAGGGACGCTCAACATCCTGTGATTCTGGGCAAATCACTCAATCTGCCTGTGTCTAAGAAAAATGAAAGTGTCCGTCTGTAACTCAACTGGTGCTAATATAAAGCTCTGATACCTTCGGGTCGAGTTCGCGCCATATAAAACCCTCAAAAAACATGTATACAGTGTTAGCTGTAAAGATGAAGGAAACCTTTCCAGGATGACTCTGGCTTGTTTATTTTACTGACTCCCACGTTCTTAGGAGTTTGGTTCCAAGAGTGTGTGGGTGGGGGGGTTGTAATTTAAATTTTCTGGCAACTGCCTTGCATGGACTTTCATAATTGAGTAATTTGTTGTTAGCGCGAAGTTAAACACCGTGCAAATGGTCACTATTTGAACGTTCATCTACTCGACTCTCAAGTTTAGTGGCACCATGGCTCACAGAGACAGCGGTCTCCAAGAGCCTCGAGAGAGAGACAAGGCTCCTGTGGTGCAGACCAGTTGCGCCCCTCAGCCCCTTGTGTTGTTGGAAGAGCCTGGGGTCACCGTTGCCCCCATAGCTTCAGCAGCAGCAGGCGCGGAGGGGGCAGCGTACCCCGGCCCACGGCTCAGATCCTCCCGCCCCACATTCAGAATTGAATGGATTTTCAGCTCAGGGGAGGGGCGTTGATGCTGTGAGGGGACGCACCGCGCTGCACATGGAGGCAGCGCTGGAGCACAGAGCCAGTGCTGGTCCTGTGCGCGCTGCACTGTGTTGCCTGACAGAGACAGGCAGAGAGGCTTCTGCCGCTGAGACAAACCAGAGGGTACAGTGGGGAGGCAGCGGGTGGAGGCCGCCACAGCTCGTGACCTGCCACACCAGGTATGGGAGTGGTGACAGGAGCGGCAGTGTGAGTGGGAATCGGAGTGGGGGGCACATGTAGGTTACAGAGAGTTAAGGTTTGGCCGATCGAAGGAACCCCTCGGGGAGAGAGCTGAGCCACCGGGGGTATCTACGAGCACCCGGTGGCATATTCCGTGCGGATACAAACACTTTTATGTACCTACCCAACGACAGCCGAGAAGTAACAGCCGCTCCAGGGTACAATTACGCAGTTTTGCGCATTGTAAATTAAAATGTTGAAAAAATTTGGATCCACCGTCCTCATGCGCACCCCTCATCGACGACCTCTCCTCAGTCACAAAATATCACCAACCTTCCAAGGCGCACACCTACCTCATCGACGCCACCTTTCAGAGACCCCCAGAATAATCACTGCCTCTCCAGGCACACATCACCTCAACAACAACGCCTCATGTATACACAGTATCTCCCTGCCTCCTCAGTTACACACAACTGACACAAGCCTCCTCGGGAACGCACACAATTAACACCACCACCACCCTCCGGGAGCACAACCCACTTTCCCGGGGCACACACCATCCCTCACCCGTCTCGTTGGCGCCCACCTGCAGCACAGAAATGTGCTCGGATGCTTAGAGCGCCAACTTTAGGACTGAAGTCCCAAGTTCACACTCACTTTGTAAAATGTTCACCAACAAGGCGCTGGTGAAAAGTGTGAGTAAAGGGGGCCGCACTGTCTTGTTGGTGCGTCTCCGAGGCCACCTGGAGGTGGTCTGCTTTCTGTCGGGAGTAGGAGCACACGACATCTACGCTGAGACTAATTGGTCTGTATGTAGTCCCTTCCCTCCCCCAAACTATTTCAGTGTCACACATGCTACATAAGTAACCAGCATCGCGACCTTAACCTGACTCTTGTCTCCTTGCATCTGAATTTACACTGTTTGGCCAAAGCATCGTTTTGCCCTGAATTCTCCACACATTTTGTGATGAGAAGCCCAGATAACTGAGCTACCATCACTACTACTACCGACCACATTCCGCATATGAATAGCGCACGGTACTCCGGACGGTTTCTAAGTGCTGTAAAAGTCAATCTCCTGAAGGAGTTTGGAAGAGGAAAGCCCCAAGGGATTTCTTGGAGTTACCGGGGGCCGTGGACGAGGGCGGCGGAGAAGCTGTGAAGTGCCTGGGGATGGGAGTGCAGAGTCTTGCCTGCCTTGAAGGAGAAAGGACCGCGGACAGAGTGCTGTGGGATGGCTGAAGTGCGACTGTTAGCTGGTCGGGAAGACAGCAGATTGAGCTGTAGTAGCCAAGGCGAGAGGTATTTGTGGCACCCAGGACTAAGCTCTGATGTGGGGAGGGGGGTGGGAGTGACAGAACTGCGAGGAGATGTTTGCCTAACGACCACCCTGCGCGCCTGCGCCTGTAGACGCTGAGGGCATGTCTGGCGTTTCCCTTGCGGGAGCGAGCAGCAAGGCGCGATAATTGCTAACAGATGGCGCCGCTGCTCGCGCCCGCAAGGGAAACGCCAAACGTGCATGCGTTGCAATAGAAAGCAATGCAAAAAGTGCACGCTTTTAGCCAAAATGCTGATCGATTCCAAAAGGTCCCCTCCTATGCAGCGCATGCGCGCTGCGTAGGCGAGACCTAAAAAGGAAGGTTTAAGTCTGGCTAAACTCCACCAACCTCCTGGAACGAATGGACAACATCGGCCTCACCCAGTTGGTTACAGACCCCACACAGAGCGGGACACACTGGACCGTATCTTCACGTTCGGCAACAGAGTCAAATACAGACATGCCACAGAACTCACCTGAACCGCCCACTCCATCATCGACTTCACCATCACAGAAACGCCTTGCACCACCTCTAACCTTCCCAGCACCTCTTTCTGCAGCTGAAGAAAAGTGACATAGACCCAATGGATGGAAGCCCTCAACACCAGCCATCCCGACGCCACAACCAACCTGGAACAAGCAGTCGAGAGCTTCAACACCTGGATCACCAACGCCGCCGACCGAGTCGCCCCCATCAAACTAGTGAAAACCTGCAGATCCACAAAACAAGCCAGCTGGTGCACAATGGAGCTCAGCACAATAAAACACAGCTGCAAACAACTGGAAAGAAGAGGGTGCACCAGCAGAGATGATACAGACCAAGCCACCTTAAAGTTAGCCCATATCACAAACGACTCAAAGACATGAAAAAGGACGCCATTGCAGACTGCATCGAGGCAAGCGCCAGCTACACCATGGAACTCTTCACCATCGTCAGAGTGTTATCCTGCCAACAGCCACAGGAAACATGGTTCCTCCTCACAGGAACTCTGCAATGCTCTAGCGACTCACTCCCATAACAAGATATCCACCATCTACAGGAACTTCAAGCCCCAATCCACCGACCTCCTCAGCCTCCTCACTCCAAAGGAAACCTCCCCGACCAACATGTCACCGCATGGGAACAGCTTAACATACCGAACACCACAGCCATCACGAATTCCATCCAATCGGGAGCCCCCACCGACCCTTGCCCCCTCCGATTCTTCAACCTAGGAAGCAGTGAGGTCAGCCACACATCCATCGCCACAGCCATCTTTCCTGACGCATGGAAACACGTAGACGTCAAGCCTCTCCTCAAAAAACCCTTGCAGGTCCCAGTGAACTCCAGAACTAACACCCCATCTCACTTCTCCCTTTTCCCACCAAAATCCTGGAGAAGGCCATCAACCAACAACTCACTGAACACCTGGAGAGAAACAACCTGCTGTACGCCTCCCAATCCGGTTTCCGCACCAACCACAGACCCGAGACCGCCCCTGATCCTCCTCAACCTCTCCGCAGCTTTCAACACCGTATCCCACCACACACTCATCAAGAGTCTGCACCAGATCGAGATCAAGGGAGATGCACTCAGGTGGGTTGCATCATTCCTCACAGGACATACGCAGAGAGTCAGCCTACCTCCCTTCACCTCGGAACCCGCTAAAACCATCTGCGGCGTCTCTCAAGGTTCCTCCCTCACCCTCGTCAACACCTACATGACGCCTCTAGTCGATATCGTCAGAACCCATTATATCAACATCATATCCTACAGCAACGACACCCAGCTCATCCTCTCGCTCTCAGCAGACGCCACCACCACTAAGGCCAACTTCCACAACTGCATGAAGAATGTCGCAGCCTGGATGAAGGACAACTGTCTGAAGCTCAACATGGACAAGACCGAAGTGCTGATCTTTGGCAACCATGCCTATCTGAAACAACACCTGGCGGCCCACTGAACTCGGACCCACCCCCACACCAAAAGACCACACCGGCATTCTCAGCATATCCAGGACAGCAAACTCACCATGAAACGACAGATCAACACAGTCTCCTCTGCCTGCTTCCACACTCTCCGCATGCTCTGAAGAATCTTCTAATGGCTCCCCATAAGAACGAGAAAAACAGTCATGCAAGGCCTAACCACCAGCCAGCTGGGCTATGGCAACACACTGTACGCAGGAACCACCGCCAAACTCATCAGAAGGCTCCAGACGATACAGAACTCAGCGGCCAGACTGATCCTCAACCTGTCCAAACAGACCCACATCACCCAACACCTGAGGAACCTCCACTGGCTCCCTGTCCAGAAAAGATGCCAATTCAAGTTACTGACACAGGCCTACAAAGCCCTCCACGACCAAGGACCAGCATACGCCTGACCTTCCACCAACCATCCAGAATCCTTTGCTCTGCCTCCCTCACCCTAACCCTCACACAGACACAGCGCATCTGCCGTAGCCACAGCGGAGGCCGCTCTTTCTCCCACCTCGCCACCAAGTTCTGTTTCCCTCCCTCTCCACCTCCGAGCCTCACACTTTCGGATGGACTTCAGGAAGAGACTCAGGACCTGGCTGTTTGACTAGCCCAGCAACCCAGCGCCTGAATACCCTCATGGGTGATAAGCCGTGCTATACAAGTACGGATTGATTGGCCACAGGTTGGTTTTGCCAGGTCAAAATGGCATTTCAAAACTGCACACCCAGGTTGCAGTAGTAGGCCTGGAGACATGCTTTACAGAGCTACTTTAGTGGGAGGGAAAATGAGCGTGGCAGTCTACTAGTATAATTTAATTATTCAGGTGCTAGGTACATGTAGTAACCATATGCTAGGGACGTGGAGTAAATTAAATGTGCCAATCAAGTGTATACTAATTTTACCATGTTTGGCAGGAAGAGCACTAGCACTTTACCACTGGTTAACAGGGATAAATTGCTCAGAGTACTACAGCCAACAAAAATAGGGTTAAGTAAAAAGGCAAAAAATCTCAGGTAACCCATCAGGAAGGGCAAATATCCAACCGTCATGATAAAATTGAATACCTGAATTCCTCGCTTTCAGAGACGCAGCTGGAATAAAACCCAGTTCTGATACCCACCAGCCCGGCGACCTATACCTTTGGAGGCGCCACTGATCAAGAATTCTGTTTTACATGAATTAAGCTGCCAGTAGCCACTATGCATCCATTTGGCTACTGCTGATAGACATTCTTCAAAACGCTCTTGAGTGGGAGAGATCTGACAAGAGATAGGACACAACTAACTTTTTCTCATCAGCATAACCTATTGAAAAGTCAAAGGACTGAACTAGTTGTGCCAAGCTAGCAAGAATAGATTAACAAGCATTTGCAATGCAATAGGTCTCGCATTTGTTAAAGTTAGAGCTGTTGGCATTGAAAATGACTATGCTTTTTAGTTTTGCATTTTTATTTGCAACAATAAATAGACTCCTCGCACGCAAAGGTACCCATTAATAATCGACCTATATGCAATAATATAGAGCAGGCTATCCGGGAATTAGAACAGCACTGGACTGTAGTTTGGCCGCACAGCTTACAATCCTGCATGCTAACAAGGGACTGTGTATTAGCTTGGGTTGCCGTTTGTGCTGTGGTGTAGAGGCTTAAATCCACTTCCACGATCCATTTCGCACCTGACATAAAATGTTCGCCTACTACTAGGCATAATTACAAGATATCTCGTCATGACACCCCTAAGTGCAGTGGTGTTGGTGAAAGTGGCGGTGAGGGCTGCATTCAAACATTTGGGGTTCAGCCCACTTTAGGCGCAGGGGGCCAGTGGTTGGCACTGACACCATACGAGGACAGGGCTGGTATGGAGAAAGACCTGAGGGTTGACATAAAAAAAAACTTCAGAACTTTATTAAACAAATTGCACAGCCTGTAGGTTTAAGAGAAAGACAGGCAAGAGCGAAAAAATAGGGGTTTGGGGATGAAAGCTCAAAAGTATATATATATATATATATATATATATATATATATATATATATATATATATATATATATATATATATATATATATATATATATAGTGTATATTTAGAGTTATGACAATTTATTCACATCAGTACATTCTATAACTGTATTTAAACGGAGACATTGTATTACATAGTATTTTTACTATGTCTATATGGATTGCCATTGGTCACTTGCACTTTAAAAATGTACCTATTCTTTTGGAACGCTGTCATGTGATCAAGGCCGCTTGTACGGCCGAAACGCGTAATGGCAACATGGTGATGGCTGGTTGAAAATAAAAAAGCAACTGGCACTGAATTGGGTCTGCTCTTGCCGTTCTGTTTATTGAGTTCTGGGCTTGTTTGCAGCTGTATTTACCGGATTGATCGCCTCCGGATAAGTGGACCACCTCTCTGGCAGTTGGCTCTGTGGTTGGAGGTCGTTTGCCTATGGATCGCCGAGCGGTTGACACTTTGTCAGCCTTTGCTGGTGTTGGAGTAGGCTGCGCGGAGGTTCCGGAAGCACTTTGAAGTTATTCCGGGTCAGGAATCCACGGAGCCCCCTGTGTTTGCGCATTTCATGTAAGGAGAAGTTGACGGAACCGAGCGGGGAAGCGAATCTCGAAAGCACTGGCGAGCAACAAGCGAGGTACAGAGCTTGGGAGCCGTGCCAGGGATCGTCTCTTCAGGAGTACCGGCACTGCTGCATTATCTCCATTCAGGTATAATCGCGCAACATCATTACACAGGTGGGGAGGTTTTGAACTGGGGTTTTTTTTGGCCCTGAAAAGATTGAAGTAATACGGGGTCAGACTCCGCAACGGCGCGTTTTTTTCAAATTATCGGACAATTTCTAGCTATCACCATGTCTGCCACAGCGATAAGGGATCGCGAGTCCGCAGCGGAGGAAATGTTTCAAGATAATCCTCCAAATAGACAGCAGCCAAGCGATATTGGGATTGATAATACACGGACAGGAGCAAAGGGGCTGAAGGAAAATTATCGCATTTTGGAGAAACTTATGCGACAGGAGACAGCAAAATGGTGGGAGGCTAAGTCCCTTCAAAAATATCTTGATGTTGGAAGGATACCGAGGGGACTAAGAATAATGTTAGCCCCCAGCTATGATGCCCCAAACCCACTCATGATGGCAGAGTGGGCGGAAAGCAATTTGGACTCCTCACGGCGTTTGGTTCAAATTTTACTCAAATACGCCGGAATTGATCGAGAGGAGTTGCAGAAAAAGATTGAGTTGCTTACAACTGAGATTGAATCACAAGGGGATGCACAGCAAAGAAAAAGATACCATGATGAAATGACAATTCGGTTGAATAAAGAGGAGGAGAAAATAAAACATAGAAAAACATACAAGTTTCAGAGAGATAAGGATGATTATGCCAACGGGCAAATCTTTACATTTGCTAAAAAATATGATTCTTTTAGAAATAAGCCAACACGAAACAGAAAGTATCCCTTGGAACATAATGAAATTCAGGGGGAGGCCGTATCGGCATCAGAATTGAGTTCAGTCACTGAAAGTGAAACGGAGGGTGAGAGTACTGATGTCAGGGTAGCTCTGGGATTAGTGAAACCGTCCATAGGTGAAGAATTGGACTGTGTAAGGAGAAGTCGCCGAGAAACGCTTAGATCTGGAGTTGCCAATCCGGCAAAAAACGAAGGACCAAGAGCCGGAGGGAACGTAGAAAGGCAACCGGAAAAAGGAGGAAGCAATATAAATCCCAAACCAAAGAGTGGACGTGGTCAATGGAGAAGGAGGCAGTAAATGATGATGGGGACATTGACAAAAGGGACAAAACTAATATGGACAATACGATTGTTAATTTAACGGATGTTGATTTCAGTGTATCTGAACAGGAGATTTTGTCCTTAGGTTTGTCATTTTGCCCCAAAACAAATTTGGATTATACAAATACAAGAGAAGATATCTATAAATTTGTGAGAAAACTAAAACTCCAGAAGTAACATAAAACAAAACCTGGGCAACAGGAATTATTGAGTGGGGAGGGAAGCGATGACCCCCCAGGTAGTGGTATGATGAGTAGTAACCTCACTGTTTCTGATTTGAATACTCTTAAGAACTTGTACAGTTTGAGTTGTGAAAATCCAGAGAATGATGATAGTCTTAGGGATTTGACTACTCAAGATCTTTTGTCCCCAAGATTTGAAATCTGTGCTAAGCCTGACACTGAGTTTAAAGAAAAATCTAAATGTATCCCCATGATGCCAAAAGATTAATTGGATCTGTTTAGCGAAAATGTGGTTAAGGAAATTAAACAGCTTCATGTTCGCACAAATAAAACTAAAACAAAAGTCACTGATTTTGATTGGAAATACAGACAGGTGATGTCCAAAATTAAGGATGATAAGCAAATTGTGGTTAGGAAGGCTGACAAAGGTGGGAATGTGGTTTTATGGTCCCTGAATGATTATTCAGAGGAAGCAGCTAGACAACTAAATAATACTGATTGTTATCGTAAAAGTTCTTTTCTTAAATTTAAGCAAGCCCAGGATGAGTTTTTTAACAAGCTGTTGGCTTGGAAAAGTACAGGGTTGCTTAACCTACAGGAATTTAAGTACCTTAAGAAAGAGAACCCCACAATCCCTTTGCTGTATTTCCTCCCTAAAATCCATAAATCCTTAACAAAGCTGCCAGGTAGGCCCATTATTTCTGCCTGTGATGGGCCACTAGCGAATATGTCTGTTTATATTGATTCTTTCCTTCAAGAACATATGAAATCACTTGACTCTTATGTGCAAGATACTACTGATTTTATTAACAAGATTGAAAACATAATTTGGCAGGATACTTATCTAATAGCTGTGGATGTAGTATCATTATACACTTGCATTAGAAACAGTGATGGAATGAAAGCAGTTGAATATTTTTTATCCAATAGACCACTGAGATTTGCTAAACATAACCAGATGATATTGGATTTATTACTGTTTTGTCTTGATAACAATTTGTTTTTGTACAAAAATCAGATTTATCAGCAGATGCAAGGTGTGGCAATGGGGGCCAGCTTCTCCCCTAGTTATGCTTGTCTCTTTTTGGGATGGTGGGAGGAGATGGTCCTTAAAAAGAAGTATGCCCACACTCTGGAGAATAAGGCAATTGTTTGGTTAAGATTTATAGACGACTTATTTGTTATCTGGAATGGTGCAGAACAAGAGGCACATGAGTTCCTTAGAGACATCAATATGAATAATCTTAATCTGAAGTTTACATATTCTATTAGCCGTGTTAGCATAACTTTTTTGGATACTGAAGTGTATATCTGTGGTAACAAACTGGCAACAACCCTCTTTAGAAAATCTACTGCTCGCAATGCTATATTGCATGCTACAAGCTCACATCCACAACACCTCATACATAGCATCCCCTATGGGGAAATGCTTAGGATCCATAGAATATGTAGTGAGGATTTGGATGCTCAAGAAAAGCAATGGGAATGTAAAAACAGATTCCTAAAGAGGGGATATAAGGAACAAGCAATAGAGGCTGCTATGTTAAAATCAAGAAGTAAAGCAAGGCAGGATTTGATTAAACACCGAGTGAAGTCTGGACATGTATCTTATAATGTATCAGACAATACAACGAGACTCATACTGGGGTACTCCAGACAGGAGGGTCAGATCAGATCCATTATACGCCGTAATTGGCACACGGTATTAGCTGATCCAGTTATTGGGAGTTCTTTACCTAAACAGCCTGCTATTACCTTTCGTAGGGCACCCACGATGGGTAATGCTTTGGTAAAGAACAACTCGGAGGACATTGAGCCTAGTTCATGGCTCAAGCAAAGGAAAGGTTTTTTTAAATGTCCTTCTTGTAAAGCGTGTCAATTTGGTGTCAATACCAAAACATACCAGACACCTTTTAGTGATAGGATCTATTCAATTAATAAATACCTGTCGTGCAAAACTGAATTTGCAGTCTATCCTTTGCAATGCAGTTGCAATTTGCTCTATATTGGGAGTACAAAATTGGCTGTCCATAAGAGGGTTTTACAGCATACTCGGGCTATAGTGAACTGTGACCAGAGTTACCCGGTAGCCAGGCATTTTAAAGATGAACATAACAGTAGCCTTAAGCATTTTAAGTACTTTGTACTGGATACTATACCATTTTCTAAACGTGGTGGGAATAGGGAATCCAAGCTTAGGCGCCTGGAGACAAGGTATATTCTGGAACTCGACACTAAGCAGCCAAATGGTATGAACACGAGTGAGGATTTATACACCTATCTTTAGAATTCCAATTTTATCTTTCTGAAAGAGCTCCCAGTTGAGTATGAGATTGTTGTGTACATTTCAGCATTAAACTAGGTTGAGTAATTTATCTGTGTAAGACTATACATTAAAAAACCTCTCTGTATATATTAGTTAATTATGTAACATTGAGTGTCTCCATGGAATTATATATATTTTTCTACAATTTCCTGTGTAAATATTTTGCATATATATCTAAAAAAATTTTTTATATATGTATATATTTGCATATTTTATTGTATTTATTAAAGCTGAAAAGAACCTCTCTTTTTTTTTACTTTTCTACTGGAGTTTTTTAAGGTTGAAATGTATTTTATATCAAGGATATGTAGAAACATTTGTGGGAATCAACCTTGTTGCTCTTGATTGGTTATACTCTATCTTCTCTTTTTTTCTGTGTATGTAATTATATAACTACATTATTTTATATGGTACAGATGTCGTTTGGCAGCTAGCTTAAAATTTGCACATTGGGGTTAATTATTAACACTTTTATTTTGCACTATATTTGCATATTTGCACAAATTGGTTAGTTTAGTATGTAGGACTTGATTTTTTAAGATTTCTCTTTTAGGTGGGATATAGGCTGTATTATCTGTTTTAACCTTTGGTATCCATTTTAGAAGTTATATATGTACAATGAATTGTATTTGTATTTTACAAAAAAAAAAATATTCTTCCTGTCTTATTTATTTTTCAGGTTGAGCTAGTATTTTACTAGTATTTTTAGAGTTATGACAATTTATTCACATCAGTACATTCTATAACTGTATTTAAACGGAGACATTGTATTACATAGTATTTTTACTATGTCTATATGGATTGCCATTGGTCACTTGCACTTTAAAAATGTACCTATTCTTTTGGAACGCTGTCATGTGATCAATGCCGCTTGTACGGCCGAAACGCGTAATGGCAACATGGTGATGGCTGGTTGAAAATAAAAAAGCAACTGGCACTGAATTGGGTCTGCTCTTGCCGTTCTGTTTATTGAGTACTGGGCTTGTTTGCAGATATATATATATATATATATAGCTGTTGGGATAAAGGCGGGCAGTAAATGCAACATGCCACAGATGAGGGTGATATGGCGTCTACTAATTAAGAACAAATGTGCGCCTGAGCTCTCCCTGTGGGTGGGGGAGGAGTCAGGAAAGAGAGACGTGTGTTTTATTTCAGTGCAAGGTAGAGAGAACGCAGCCTCTTGATACGAGTCCAGCTGAAAGCACACATTCGTTCTGAGGCATTAAATGATGAAGCGGGGGAGCACGGGAGGGGGGAAGAGGGGAATGGAGGAGGAAAGGGAGATGGAGATAGAAAAAATGAGAAGTGTGGGGGTGGGCTGGAGTGCGAAGGGAACATGTAAGACTGGAGGGGGTGAGGGAGGGGGTAGAGGGACAGAGAGGGTAGAACGGCGGGAGGAGGGGGAAGGAGAAACTACAGAGGAGTGGGGAGATAAAGAACAGGTGGAGGGAGTTGGGGGCAACCACAGAGGGAGAAAAGGAGGAAAGAGGAAGAGAGGAGATGTAGCAGTAACAGGGTTAAGGAGTACGTCCGTGCGTCGGTGCGGTGGGCACCTAAGTTAGAGAGGAGAAAGAGGGAGGCACCACAAGAGGCTAGAGTTGTGGAGAGTGTGGGCGAGAGTTAGATGGGAGTGTAAGACAGATCCACGAAGTGTGAGGGTGCGAGTGAGCGCCTTGACAGCAGCAGGGAGGGCGCAGCTCACATGACCACAGCAGGGCAGCAGGTGGACAGCTATCTCCCCGCAGGTGCAGAATTATGGAGGTGCTGCGACACGCGAGCCTTTAATTAACTTTATATTCACCTGCTGGAGTGACTGGAGCTTCCTGCGGGAGCAAGCTGTGGGGGCAGCGCGCTCATCTGCAGCAGGCAAGAAAGTCTTGGTTGGCACTGAGAAGAATAGGAACAACGGAAACATGGTGTTCTAGGGGCTTCTTTTCATCCAACCTTCCGTGGTGCCAACTGGACCAGGAGGCGAGGAAGAAACAGAGCTTTTCCACCCAGGCTCTGCCCTTCTTGGCTGCAGCTTGCCCTGCGAGGAGGGGCGGTGAAAGTTTGCGCCCAGCCTTCTTTTGTGTTGCAACTGCCCAAAACCCTTAAAATGGAGCAGGGGAGGGAGCGGGTTCCAACCTGTGCCTTCAATAAACTTCCAGGCCAACAGTCGCAGCGGCCGGACCCAGGGTTCTGATCATCCACAGCTTGAAGGCTCCGACCCGAACACGCCCAACTGCGCGCAAAGGCGCATTTTGCGCAACTCGCATATTGTAAGGAGCTACAAATGCGCACCACCACGGGACCGTTCTCGCGGGGCAGCTTACGGACATCCGAAAGGACACAGAGGAGAAGCAACTGGGAGAGAAACACAGCGTTGGGTACCCGGCTTTTAAATACCAAAGAAACGACGAAACACAAGATGCACTACAATCCGATTATATCTAAACAACTTTGAGTGGTGTTTTTTTGAGGCAGCCCGTGGTGTTGCTTTCAGACTGTGTGCCAAGAGATGTCACAAGATAATCTCGGGGTCGTTTTGGCGCAGCAGCTCCTTGGGCTTTTCTGCGACGAGCAATAGGCGCCAATGTATTTCTGCGCGGTTGTGTGAGGGCACACAGCTGCCCGTGTCGGGCAGGGCTCCCCCGGAGAGGGAGAGTAGACACAGATGGGGGATGTTGTCATCTCATTGCCCACGGCCCCTGCAGCTCTCCTGCGGACGGGAGTGCAGGATGCACAGCACCGTGAAGACTCTCCGACCGCCAACCCCCACTAGGCTTTTATGAAGTGCGCGTGTAGTTACACTCCAGTTTGGGACAGATGCCGCATCTGAGAGCCGGGGAGGCGCTGCAAATTGCCCAGGATCACACAATCCTCTCGAATGTGGGCTACCAGGGGCACTCTGGTTTCAGGCTGGTGTCGGGAGCGCAGCGGCCACGCTGCGTTTCCAGACACATAGCTTCAACCATAATGGGAATGCAAATTAACAAAAGACGGCTGGTTCTTGTGTAAGCCTTCCTCTAGTAACAGGAAATGGCATGGCACGCAGTGGGCTGAGACAAAAAAAAACAGCGGGGAAGCAAGAGGGAAGCAGCCGCAAGGCACCGCGCGCCTAGCTTGGCAGTGTAGAAGTAGCCATAATAATAGAAAAACACTCGCCTTACTTTGCCCCTTGGTTCGGCCCCCCACTCCCCAAGGGGGAGGGGGACAGTGGCTGGACCGGGGGTCTTAGTGGAGGCCACCCCCGGGGAGCAGAACCCGGACAGTATGGGGCGGAGAGAAGGGAAGGTAGGCAGGGAAGGAGCTTGACCAGCAGATCGCGGCGCTGGGTCAGCTCAGCCATAAATTTATCCTCAGGAATTTAGTAGATATGGGGGGGTACTTAAGCGTAGGTGCCGGGCACAGGGCCCTCTTTCTTCTGGGAATTTTGAAGAGAAGAGAGGTGCCGCTGCTGCAGAGTGTGAGGTGAGGACGAGGTGGGGGGGGGGGGGTTCAGGGAGCAGTGGGCCTTCGGGATGAGGTGCCGTTGCCCAGGGGAGAGTGTGGGAGAGATGTGTGGGGCAGTTGGCGGGGTATTAATATTACAACTGAAGGGGTTAATAAACGGCAAGAACGTTATGGGGCATTAATAAAGGGTTAAAGAAAAATTGTTACATTATATTTCTGGGTATTAATTTATTCGTGTAACTCACCTTTCACCGATTTATTGGCCTGAGAGCGCACAGTGGTTCACATAGCGGAGGTCCCCACCCAAGGGTAGATTTCCTCCTCGAAGCACATTTGGTAAGGATGGGTGTGTTGGTGATAAAAAGACACCAAGTGACGAAGGTCTGTAGAGGTCAGCGGGAGCTGCTTAATTGCAGATCTATGGTAGGTGCGGTGTTAAAATGCATGCAGTGACTGGCATTGTCGTTGCATAAACCTCGTAATAAGTACAACAACAACAAAAAATTTAAAAAAAAAAATTTAAAAGACGGAATGAAATTCGGGTGCGGAGAAGTTAGCCGTAGGAGCAGACAGAATTCGAAAATGAAAGGAAGGCGACTCGAGAATGACAAGGAAGTTGTTCAGGGGAATAGGAGGTATGGGATAGTTGGGTGAAGGAAGCGGGGGCGATCAAATCGAAAGGAAGAGGGGAGGAATTATGAGATGTGTGGGCAGCCGGCGGCGGGCAGCGCGCTCCCCCCTTTTGAAAGTATTGACAATTTGGTATAGATTGTGAGACGGGGGAATATGCTGTGGGGGCTCAACTGTGGATTGGTATTTGACGAAGTCAATTGAGGTTAGCGTGGAGCTTATTGACAGTGGGTTGGGGGGTGACTGGAGCGACGCCGAACATGAAGTGGGTTGGCCTGACTCCTCCGTGGCCGGATGGCTGGGAGACACTTCGCGATTCCTGGCCTGGCACTCTGTGCTGTGTGCTGGTGAGGGAGGAGGGGCAGGTGCACAGGGGGGGCAGCGCGGATCGCGGAGCTGGGATGGGGTGGAGGGGCTCGTTGCTTCACACGGGCACGGGATGGGGAGGGGGTGGGGTGGCGGTCCTCTGCCCGCGAGGTGATGGCTGGTGTGGCGCCAACCCGCGCACATAGGGAGAGGATTCAGGGAGCCGCTGGCGTGGTGGATGGCGGTTCATGGGCGGGGGGGGGTCGGGCGCTGTATGTGGAGGGGTGACAGGTTGTTGTGGAAGTGAGGGATGCGGGGAGGGCCGACGGTTGTTTGCACGGGTAGCGTACCTGTTGTGGAATATGGAAAACATATAAGTGGCAGGACTGTTGTCTTTGAAGTGGCCAGAATGTTGGTGGCAGGAGTCGTTGGAGGTTTTATTCCGTAGGGGAATTTCGGACTCCATGTGGGGGGATTATGGGGGGTGTTGGCATTGCATTTATATGGCTTGTACCGGGGTGCTGAGGAGCTTTTGTGAGGGGTGGCACGCTGCTCCAATGTGCCGAGTGGAGGAGCGTGTGTGGCGGGGCGGGGTGGACGGGGTGGGCACGAGCGGGTGGCGTTGGAGTGTGGGGGGAGGGTGTCATCGGTGCGGCCAGGTGGGTGCAGGTGCTGGGAAATGGCAGGGCGGCGATTTGGCCGCCATGCAGAGAGGAGGGCTGAAAAACACTTGCCTTACTTTGTTGTGCAAGCGCTCCTCCCTCCGGGAAAATGCACACTCCTCCCTGCTCTCTGCTTCCATGAAATGGGCTGGGGGTCGCAACTAACAGCTCGAACATAGCACCGGAAAAAACGCACTCCTCCCTGCTCTTGTCTTCCATCAAAGGGGCTGGGGGTCGCGCCTTGAAACACGCAGTCCTCCATGCTTACGCGCACCAAGCGCGTAATAGACACCAAAAGGCCATGGGAGGAGCATTGCTCCTCCCATGGCCTATTGGTGTCTATTACGTGCACCAAGCGCGTAATAGACACCAATAGGCCATAGGCGGAGCAATGCGCCCGCCTTTGCCCAATTGCATGCAGTCTTTTATAAAAAGACGCACGCAAAGGCCAATGGGGTAGCACAAAAGGAATTGCACACGCACGAGCGTGTGCGATTACTAGGTCAGTGCTGAATCCCCGTTTTTCACCCACTAAATGTCTCGCGCTGCGCGAGCACTGCTTCGCAGTGCAACGCTAGGCGCGAGACCTAAAAAGTGTGGGACTTAAATAGGAACTCTGAGGCACTCCTTGCTGAATCATGGCCTTGCCTGATTTGTAGAGGACTAACATCACCATTTGGGAACGTTCAGATAGAAAAAATGAAGACATATTAAAGTAGTACCACATATTCCCAGAGAAGAAAGGTGCAAGACAGTATAAGAGACGGTGTTGGAAGCCACAGAGAGGTCCAAAAGGACCATTGCGGCTCCACCACCCGTGTCGAAAATTGATTATAGAGTAGTTAATGTCAAGGTACTATGGTCTTTACCGACCTGTATGTCATTGATGTGTAGTGATTTCTATAGGTGTTAAGAGGAGAAGGCAGGTGACAGGAAACATAGCAGATGTATTAACCTTACATCCGGTCACAAACTACAGTTGTTCAGAAAGGGTGAAAAATCACAGAACACGAAAGAAAAAAATGAACTGAATTCAAATACAGCCATGCCTATAGCAGCAAACTCTAATTTGTCAAGAAGTATCGGAGGTGATTAAGTGTCTAATACACGAGGGGACACTTTTTTGTTGAGTTTGCCTTCCTTTGGCAGCCTCTTGCATTGTGCTGGAATTTAGATGATAAATCTTGCAGTGCTCATGGAATGCAAGGGCAAGTTATTATAAAAAATTAAAACTAGAGGTGTTAGTGTCTACCTGGAAGTGCACCTATGTTTGCCTCATCCAAGGTTTTTGTGAAAAAGGGAACAGTGAGTTCTAAACCACCCCATGTTATATAACTACTATCATCAACATAATATAAAGCTACCAAGTTTTCAGTTTGCTTATGTGTGACATTTCCAATGCTTTGGTGTACTTGTGAGTGACATTCTACTACCGAACGTGTGGCATTTCGAGTGACGCTTACTCACGAGTAAAACCAAGCAATGGATCCATGTAAAGAGTTAAAGTATTGTAGGTTTGTCAGCATCCACACACCTAATTGCGCATCACTTCCATGGAAACACTCACGTGAGACTGGTGATAAATGTGTGAGCATGCTGAGGTTACGAAGTTGGAAGTGTTTTCTCTTCATTTTAAAATTGTGCAGCTGGTAATGAGGACTGGAATTGTGTATGTTCGCTTTCTCGACGCATATAAATCAGACATGTGAAAAGGGTTTTTTGAATACTTCTTGCAACTTGCCGTCCTTTGTTACTGCTTAATCTGGCCAACCTTAAGAGGTCAGAATAAATCGGTCCTACTTTACCATCATGTGAAGCATACAATACTCCTATCAGACGTGAATTGCTAAAGTCAGTGATTGGAGGTTGTGTTTTGGTGACGTGGGAGAATGAATGAAGACAAGGCTCCACAGAAACCCTCGCTGTCAGCAAAAGAAAGGCCAGTTTCACATTGTGATCCTTCAAAACAAGCATCGAAATGAATTCAGCAGAAATTCCAAGTTTTGATCAGTATTATTAATTATCAGCATATTAATAAACAACAAATCTCGATTGGTGAGCTCAGGACTAATGAGGTCACAGGGAAGGATAAGCCAATGTAGATGACCTTGACCCCCTGAATGACTATTTTTTCTTTATAAGGCCTGTCGAGGATGAGGAAAGGACGTGCGATCGGTACTAGTTCTAAACCTTTAACTCAAACAACTGCAGACAGTATTTCATCACAGAGGCTTCGGGCGTGCACAGTACCAATAATCTTTTATGACTAATTTCAGTAAAGGCACGTAATCACAACAAAAACCTAAAATCACAGCTAAACTATTCCCAGCAGTTTCATCCTCTAACAGTGGACTTGGTGCTGCCACCACCCCCTTGAGCCGGCACCCATGCCCCTCAGAGAAGATAACCTGTAGGAAAGTCTCGGAAAGAACTGTAACTGAACGTGTTCACTCTGACGCATCTCACTATGCAGAGGTGACGTCCCACAGAGATGTGACTGGTGGTGCCAGGCTGACAGGGTCTTGGGGTCTGACTGGGTGCTATTGCCAGGCTGTATTGATTTTAACTGCAGGCCGCGGAGGTTTCCTTGTGACTGGCCTGCAGCAAGCTGAGCTCTTAGTAGTGCTCAGAGAGACTAAGAGGTGGCATGGCTGAGTGCAGCTAGCTGCTGTGTACTATGCTGGCACACTGGTCTGATGTTTCCGTCGGCTGGGAAAGGACTCCTGAGACTTTTCTACTGATAGCAGGAGGGGCAACGAAAAAACTATATTGCCAAATGCCAGTATCTGCCTTGGCCAATCTGCTATGTTCAGTGACTCTGTCACCAGTGGAGTGGTGGGTTTGTTGGAAAACAACAGGCAAGGCTCTGCCCGGTATCATCTACATGCTGCCAAGGCTCATCCGGCTGTTGTGAACGCGTTGCTGAGACAGACCACGTGGACCCGTGGTCTGCCTAGAAAAGATTCAGAGAGGCCCAGGTCCACCTCAACAAGTCAGTGATACTGTAGTTAACAACATAGACTGCCAGTTCAGTTCTCAATGAATATATTATAATCCAGATTTAATTTTATGACACTATGACACAATTTTGTCAGGCAGCAGGCTCTGGGCAGCAGCAGCAATGCAGCGGCAGGTAGAGGAAGCCAATTCTAGCGCCCTGGCTGGTTATTAATGTAGCTACCTCGTTGAGCGTGCACCTTGTCGAGGTGTGGTCCCAAGGGTGCTATAACGCATGACTAAAGCTTTTTAATGCGGTGATGCAGACACCAGCACTAAAATGTGTTAGTCTAACCCCCGACTTGTGGTACTTGGCAGGTCTGACAATATAAGTAGGAGAATGTTTTTCATTAAACATGAAATACTAGAAGGGCCTATAAATGATCCCTCAAATATGTGTGACACTTCTCCTGACTCAAATAACACAAATCTTTCAAGAAAATGATATCTAAAAACCATTGACACACCATCATTTTTCAATTCCCCTTGAGGAGTTTTCGTCGACCCAACAGAACTGTTTGTTGCTCATAACGATATACCCAGGTTCTGAGGGACACAGGGTAATGCCATTATATTTAATGGAATATAAGTAGGATAGCAATGAAGTTCTCATGCCAAAGGTCTTCCTAGAGCAAACAATACTCATTGTGATGATCAAGATGGTATAATCCTGAGACTAAGTGGTCTCCTTTGTGCCCTCAGATCACAGTCAGTAAGAGAGACAAGGATGCCAGCTTGTGTTTTACATAATATGTCATTTACAGACAGTACATGTTACCTTATTTTTCAGAGAAAATCATGCTGATTCAAAATTAAGTTGGAAATCCAATTCTGTGACTCATTTCAGTAGGTTTCACAGACCTCTAGGCTTCAAATAGAAACTAACACAAAGTAATTGTTTTTTCTCAAATCTGGGCTAAAATAAAGTTTGCAGCAAAATGAACTCATACATAAAACATGCATTGCAAACCTAATAATTCTCGCCTGTGACACCTGGGAACAGATCTATTGGGGTTTGCCAATGCATTTTTCCCCACATGGCTGCTCATGCATACACGGCAACCATCTAGGAATTTTTTTTCTTAAAGCAAAAGAAACAGCATTCCAAGGTCCTCCATGCGTGCGCATGAAACTAATATCTTGGAATAATAAAGCAAAATAAAAAACATTCCAAGAGGACACCATACTTGTACACATGTGTATGCAGCAGACACACACAGACATCATGGAATGCTTTGAAAGACATTGAAAGTTGCCCACCTACCTATACAATATTGGGTTCTGGTAGGAGCGTAGGGAAAGCTCAAGCGGGTGTGGGGAGGACCAATAATATACAGAAATGGAGCCGTAAAAGGGAGTGGAGCAAGAAAAGAGAGAGACAACAGCCCTTTGTACACTCCAATGGAAGGTCCTGATGTCAGCAGTGAAAAGATAAAACGCATCAAGTCAAAGCACAGTGACACTGAAATGCTTGTTACGTGGGAAAACCAGATAGGGAAGAAAGAAATTAAATTAGGAGCAGGGAACTGAGATAGACAAAAGAGCCATCAAATCATGAGCAATGGGCGGACTCAAAGCCCACTCTAAGTCTGAATGAAAAATTTCCTAGCTATCGTAACAGAAAGTTTAAATTCTATTAAGGACTCGGAGGCGTGAAGAAAGAAGGGATAATCCTCGCCTCCAGTCCGGACATAGAATTGGGCACATTTTTTTGCTAGTAGAAAGCTAAAGGTGTGTGTAGGCAAGATCTAATGAGGAATTTCTGAATCAGTTCCCAAAAGAAACAAGCATTTGCAATGCAATAGGTCTCGCAATGACATTATTTTGAGCTATTGACATTGTAAATGGCAATGACTTTAAAAAAATTAAAAGGCATTGTTATTTACAATACCAAAAGCAACCCCTATTGCATAGCGCGGTGTCCGTGAAGACGGCACCGCGCTTATTAAAGTTTAAAAAAAAAAAACAAAAAAAAAAAAAAAAAAAGAGTGTGTTGGGGGGGCAGAGAGAGAAGAAGAAATGACGAGACATGTGAGATGGGGAAATAAGGCACGGAGAAGACAGTATTCTGCTCAGGGTGTGGCGAGTTTGGGGAGGCACAGTTGCGTATATTTTGGTTTGGGGTGTATAGTTTGGTATGGTTGTGTGGTATGATAGGTGGTGGTGTGTGTTTGGTTTGGGTGGTGGAGAATGTACTTATGTGAGAATGCACGTGTCTGTGGCTGTGCTTGATGAGGGATGGCTGAGCATCACAATGGCTGAACTACTTGGCTTCGGAAATGTGCTGATATTTATTTAGAAAATGCAAAAAGCTTGTCCAAGGCCCCACACTAAAAAAGACGCCACACACGATTCAGATCACAAACACAATAAGCACATGACAAAACACAGTAAACACACGAACATATACACACTTCATATAATCCCAGGACTGCCCTCACTTTTACCACTAGCCCTAGAAGGCAGTTAACAGGTATAATATTCCATCGAACAAAAACATCTTTAGCGTTCGAGAAAGTTGTAGGGCCATTTTGGAAACGTTACTTTGTTCCACGGAAGGAAATTGTAAGTGCTGTGTGGAAAACCTTGCATTGTCGTTGCACTTAGTTTTAGTACACACATTTACATTGATCTCTTTAGCAGATATTTCATGTATATGTTATCCTTGAAACCCAATGAACAGTGAATGGATTGCCACAAGAAGAAATTAGTGGAATATAATAATATAAAAAGAAGCAACAGAAGGCGGACCAGTCAACCTTTGTGAAGGGCCTTCCACTGCTCAACAACGTGTTCAAATGTTGTTAGTAAATTGTGACCCGTTTGAGCTAGAAACAACATCTTTTGCTGAAATCTGCAGATTATGCAGCAGATAATGGATTATGTGGCAAATGCAGCATATCCATAATTATGTGGAAAATGCTGCAGCCGTAACATTGCATAAATCCAGTGGCCCAGCTCATAGGCTCTGTTTCCCTCTCTCAATATTAGTGTCTTCCAAAGTCGGTGTCTCCCTACCCCAGTATTCCTGTGTCTCTCTTTGGTCCATAGTCAGGTTCTCCCCTTAGTATTTCATGTCTCCTGAAAAGTGTAAAGTGTCCATGTCTCCCCTTGCTGTTTTAGTTTTTCTCTTAACAAGTGTTTTTCTCCCTGCAGACCATACCTAATGTTAATACACAGAAGAATCAAGACACGCGGAAAGAAAGTAATGTGCACAAGATCACATGATTTGGTTAAGTGCATCTAACATACAAACACGTTATCACACAAACTGTGTATGCCTTTTTGAACTGTGATTGTTTTGCTGTGTACAGCAATTATTGTCGAAATGGTTATTTGTTTTGCTAAATAAAGTGTAGCCAAAAACGGAAGCTGGGGTAGAAACCCAGGTTCATGGACTTAACAAGTACGAACTGGACCCACGTTTTATTATTTGGACGATACACCACGGAAACTATCGCTATTAACGAAAAACTGTTTGCCAGCAGCAGAATCCAGAGATACGAAGAGTGCATCTCAAAGTATTTTAACTAGGACATCCCAATATAGGCATCCTATTGGCATGCAAAAAGATAACGGTTTAGTTAAAGTGCGTGGTGAATGGACAGATTATTTCAATGAAAATGTTCTCTATTTTTTGTAATTTTCTTTGTGTTTTTACATTGTTGATTTTTTTTGTTTCTATTTCATATGCTTTTATTCTCCTAAAAAGGACTTGTTCTATTTAGACCAGTGACTAAAGTAGCTTAGATTATTACTGCATGTAAAAGTTCTAATCCCGGCTACCACGCGCGACCAAAGGTTTATCTTGGACTAATCTTTTTACGTCCAGACGCCTGAGTTCCATTAATGGTGTTTTGCCATCACCCTCCAGTGACTGAAGTGTGTAATGACAGTCCAGCAAGGAGAAAGTCCGTGGGGCTGGTGGAGATGTCAGCAGAAAGGAAGCTGTCACCACTCCAGGGCGTGTGGGGGCTGCCACGGGTATAGTAACAAGCACGGAATCGAAACCTGTGGTGCGCGCACACCACAGAGGAGCGGGGGGCGAGGGAGCCTGTCGTCTGTGCCGCGCGCTGATGCGCGTCCTAGACACGGACGGGAATGGGCGGGACATGCGCCCGCCTTTGCCCAATTGCGTGCCGTTTTTTTTTTTTTAAAGCACGCTACAGCCAATGCCAGCCTGCGAAAGCAAAACCACACGCACGAGCGTGTGGTTAGCTTTCTGAAGCCCATACAAGAGGTCTCGCGCTGAGCGAGCAGTTCTGCGCACTGCAACGATAGCCGCGAGACCTAAAAAAGCATACGAGTTTGACAGATGCACAGCACAATCACAGACATCTAAGTCGATGCCTTCAATTTGGAAAGCTAAGCACAATACCAGAGATTTCACAATTCTGCAGGCACAACAAATATTGGGGACATGCCCTTCATGTTTAGGATTTATGAATTTAAACAAAGCCTGATGATTTCAGCAAAATAATGTGAGTGTGTCACCTGAAACCTTTATTAATTTCACAATTTAACTGGGTGACTATTGCTGTTTCAAGTCCACTATGTAGAAAAACAAGACATTCCATGGTTTAATTGCCAATGAGAACTATGGAAAAGGTAGTCTTCATATATGAATCAGTGTTAATGACTTTTTCAAAAGCATAAAAGAAAAAGATACACAAGGTCCTCATCTTAGTATCTCAACAAATAGTGTTACAGAAGCATGATAACTGGAAGGGAAGGTGGGTAAGAATCCTTTCTCCTCATCCCACTGTTCCTCAACCTTATCCTACTATCACTCTCTTCCTCCTGACACTTCTGATCTCTCTTTTCTAGACTATGCAAAACAGTTTGTGACTAAAGCTTACCTTGTTTATAAGTTTGTATTTTAACTCCTGCTCTTTTTGTTCCTAAGTTTTTATCTATCTTGTGTTTTTTTTATCTCTGTGCTGCAACTGTTTATTGGTCTCACTTGTGCAAATCTCATTTCACTCCATCAGATACCCATCCTGCCATTCTTGTATCACTTATCGGTCCCCTTTACTGTTCTCATTTTATTTTACTGCATAATGTCTCTCTCTCTTCTGGCTAGTTTCCTAAGTCTTAAAGCACGCTTCCATTCTACCTCCACTTAAGAAAATATCATCATTCTCCCTGACATATACCGCATCTCTTTCCCTCTCTCGCCTTCTTCATTACATTACTTATCATTAGATTTCTCTTTTGCGGGACTCTCTTCCAAGAACGTAATAATCTGGCTTTGGTCCTGCACACTCTGTTAATACTGCCGTGCTTAGTTTATGCTATAGTCAGTTCACATCCTCACTTCAGTTTCCCCTTTCCTTATCCTTTATGATTTTTTCCGGTTTCGACTTTGTAAACCAGCTAGTACCTTCTAAACTCTCCGGGCCACACTCTGTTAATACTGCCTTGCTTAGTTTATGCCATTGTCAGTTCCCATCCTCACTTCAGTTCCTCCTTTCTTTATCCTCTGTGATCTTTTCCGGTTTCAACTTTGTAAATCAGCTAGTACCTTCTAAACTCTCTGGGCCATTGAGGTATATCTGCCGACATCTTAACTGTCAGCCATTCCTACACTGTTTTCTAGACTGGACGGTCAAACCGACCGTGTCGATCTGGCATTTAGACTATAGCTGACCTCCACTGCTAAGGTTTTTACATTGTCTCACCTCACAATGCTGGAGCCATTACCACCTCCAATCGATTTATTTTGAGGTAGTGTGTCAATAGCTTCTGACACGTTCTTGCCCAGACATCATCTCCCCCTTCCACAGCAACGAGGTCTAAAAATGTGAAAAGGCCCAAAAAAGGCATACAGTGCTTACAAAAAGCCCTAATTAAATAAATGTACTTGCTTTCATACCAATCTGAATCTCATCACAGTGAGCAAAGTCTAAGTAAACATAATTTCAAATTCTATTTCTTTGCAATTCTTTAAATTTAGCACCCGTCGGCCTAGAGTCATTATATTGAAAGAATAATTTCAGCGACTTTGGCATCTTGTACAAATCAACATATCTACAAATAACTCCTGCAGAGTTACCAATAATGCACGGCAGCAGAATTTTCAACTGTTTTGTTATGGGGAATTAAAGCTGGACTGATGCGGATTCTCCAATTGAAGTCTGGTGAAATACAATGGTGCAGAAAGTTCAAGGAATATGGCAAGATTCCACACAATATTTCAGACACTTTAAATGGGGCTGTCCTTGTTAATGACTCACATGCTTAATACTTCTCACAAAGTCACTAGGTATTAGAAATGTCCACAAGTTTTAACCTATCACAGAAAGTGATGCCATGCCCCTATAGACTTTCGATCTATTGTAGACACCTGAACATCCAACTTTAATATAGCTGTGCCTCGAAACTTAGCGTCAATTGATACACACAAGCTTTCTGAAATTATATTTCTTTGCTGCCCACCACTTCTACATTCTCCACTATTTTACAATTAGTACTCTTATTTTGCAGTTTGTTTCTTGTCAAACAGATGCCAGTGCTGAGAAGGGCATCCTGCTGTAGTGTTATAAAACAATAAATTAGGATATGTTATCAATTTAAACCTAAGCAAGAGATATGTCCTTATATCCCCTGGTCCACATGAGCAAATGTCATAGTCCAGACAAAATATTCTTTTACTTTTAAATGAACCATCGATCTTTGTGAAATCTTCCAAATGAAAAGAGAATGCAAACACAACTGAAAACAACCAACACAAGTATGAAATAAGAATACAATTCTACAACTTTTAAGGTCTAAAATTGTAGGGATAGAGGAAATAAAGGTGTCCCCCATATTTCAGCACGCTAGGAGAGTTACTGTATATGAACTTGCAAGGCTGAACCAGAAGAACGTGAAAAGTATACAGCATAACCACAATGAACACACATGGTAGGACAGATTTTAAATGTTGTGGAATCCTTGCAGATCAGTTCTTCCATTAAACACAAGCACTATCTCGGGCTCATAAGACCACCTCACTCCAGGTCTTTTCAGACATAGTCTCGAGTCCTGAACTTTTCACCAATAAATTATTCATTTCAGGTGGGTTAGTCCTATTATTTAAACAAAAGTTATAAAAAGAGTACAGCAACCAGCCTGCATTAAGCTATCACAAAAAAGCTGCGCTACTGCAATCAAGTGTCCATATGTTTGCTTAGGTCCATGCCATTGCCAGTTTTGGATCGAAAATACCGATTTATGGTAAAATAATACCTTAAGTTTTGGTGACGTAATGTTTCAATGAAAAGCAGCGGACACCTGGTTATATGCTTGGGGCAGGAAGGAGCAGTTCACAGCATGTATGGCTTACTGACAAATGATTCTGAATTAGTAAGACTTTAAATATTATGTTCCAGGTCCAATAACTCTGTTGTGGTTTGAGAACCTGTTTACAAAAGTATTTTCTTTGAGAATCGCCCTTCGCCAGTAGTGACGCCGGTATCAGTGAAGAAGACAACACTCTACTGGATGTTGATCGAGACTCGCTTAGATGCAGAAAAATGTTCTTAATGTATATATCTGTCTTTACAACGTTGGCCGAGCTGCCTGCGGCAGCCTCAGGCACAGCAAAATCTAGCGGTTGGAAAGGTGGGCTGGTAAGGTTTAGATGGTGGGCAATAAGGAAACATACAAAGAACGCTTTAGCCATAAAAATAGGACTCAATGGCTCAATGCCCCTGCAACCAAATATGTAGCTCTGAAGAAGGGATACATGGGCATCGAAAATAAACTAACTATAACCATCAGATAAGATTGTAAGCAACACGGACAAGCCATAGCAGACAAAAAGTTGAAAATTCATATTCTTAAACAGATTGATGCTGCAGGATTTCTCAAAGTTCTATTTACGGACCCCACCTTTCTTTAGTGAGTCAAATTTGAGAGAGTCGTGATCCCACCACATCTATTTTTAACATTAACAAGATGATTAGGACTTGGGATTGATTAGCTCCACCAGGTGACCCCCCCCCCCCCGTACTATCCCATAACCTTCAACTGACCCCAGGCTTACAGCATGAGTACTTTTAAAAAAAAAACAAATTTAATTGGGTTTTATATCAATTGCATTGTACAAACACTAAGGGAAAACCTGTTGTCACGCCATTTCAGCAGTACATTGAATTTTGCCATAAACATACAATTGAAACCCTCGTATATCTTCTGAACTCCCACGTCCCCCCATGAGTTACGTCAAGTGTTGCATAGGTGTGGTCACAGTATTCAATGCCCATTAAAACCTCAATGAGACATACAGCGCACAGATGATAGACCGGTTACTTCTGCAGTGGCTGAGTGCGCAGGGTGTGCGGAGTTTTCTGTGTTACATCCATCAAGGTCCCAAGCCCTATTTTTTAATTTTTTTAATAAATCATTTTTATTTGGTTTTAGTAGATAAACAAAGCAACCACATCAGACAATGCATGATCCATTAAAGTAAGCAACATATGTATAGAGGAAAGAGGGTAGGTAGCAGACAGTTACATGCAGAGGTCATAACATATGTGAACTCCAGTGTTCTGTGGAGTATCGAGTCAGTTTGTAACCAGGAGGTTGGTGCCTACCTCTTGTCTCAGATGAGGTCGGTGTCATGAGGGAGGTCCCAAGCCCTATTGCGTGGCATGCGCAGGGGACACCATGGGTGATACTTCTGGCGAAGTGTTACAACATGAGTACTTACCCATGTGACAGCCAAAACGCACACTGGAATGACCGGAAATCTATTTGTGCTAACTTCATATTTTAGGGTTAGGTGAGGAAGACCAAGCACAGGAGTTTAGGCAATATTTAGTAATTAAGAAATTGGCATGTTACTTGTGTATAACAAGGTGTGTTAGACAATAGGGTAGACACTCTCTTCGAGCGACTCCGCATCCAAGATGCTATTGATTACTTACAATAGAAGAAATCTGGATGGAAGGATGAGGTTTAACACAGACGTTGCTTCTTTAAATTGTCTGTATGAAAGCGAGCACATTTTGTAGAAGCAATGGCATCAGTACCGCAAAGTAGATCTTTTTTTAAATCTTTGAACAGAGTTCTCAAAGTAGCTTGTTTGTGTATTTCCCATTTCAGCAAAAGCTTTAGAACACAGCACTTTCCCACGTCCACCAGATTCTGTTTGTGTGTTAGGTGCCAAGCTCTTCTCTGTACGTAAGACAGCATCTTAACAAATCAAGCGCCCAAACTGAATAAAAAATAACATGATGAACTTTTTCCAAGCTCTCAGCCCAAGACACTGTGCATCGAACGTGTACAGAATGAGAAATTCCAAGAGCTGCCTCAAGAATAGGAAGCTAGGCTTGAGAAATGTGAAAACATTATGACTGCCCAAGACCTGCAGCCAGGGAGTATATGTTAAAAGACAAATTCTTAACTCCTCCGGCCTCGGCCACAAATGCCAGAGTTGGACAAACCCACCCGCTCCCCTGTCAAGTAACCAGCCAAGATAACAAATACACAAAACCTTGGAGGGAGCTCTGCAATGCAGAGTATGCTGTACAGTGACTCCATGACAAGTGGTCCGAATGGGATAGTAGCCCTTCATTCATGGACTTTGTGGCTCAGGCTGACCATCACTTAAATCCAATTCAAGATGGACCGTAACTGCAGTAAGTCAACAGAAACACCGGGGGTAACTCTGTCTTGGACGAGCCATTTTGGGGAATATTCTTATACAAATACATCAACAATATTTTCTTGCAATGGTTTCAACTGAGTCAATTTTACACACTTGAGCTTCATGGAAAGGATATGCACTTTTATGCAGAACAAATGAACTTATTTCTTGTGACGGCAGTACATTAAGAGAATCGAATACATTTGCACAGGTAATGTTTGAAAGTAACAACCTTTTTTTTTAATTTCGAAAACATTTTCGGTAGATTAAATGTATTGCATTAGCCCAATCTAACTAGCTTCAGGTTGAAGGAACTGTAAATATTTACATTAAAAGATAGATTTTAATTGTTAGCTCGTTATTTCCATTGTACTTCTAATCAATGTGGGGAGATGGCAAATGTCAACCCTTTTAACCAAAGCCCAACAAACCCAATGCCTCAATTTCTTAATAGAAAGACAGAAAAATACAAGGGAATTTCTCTCACAATCGGACAATACTACATTTTTGAAAGTGACATTGCATGTTTTTTCCCTAGAAATTCGAGCAACGACACAGAATAGAATAGCGCTTATTTTCAAGATTGATACCAGAATGTACGACTTGAGAAGTGAAGGCTTAAGTTAAATTAAAATACACATTAATAGACACTCTCAAAGACTGTGAAAAGAAAAACTGAGCGCTGATGGTGAACATTGCATAGATAATTACCTAAGCAATTCAGATAGGACGGTCTCACGGTGAATATATAACCTATAGCTGTGCATGTCAAATTTTAATTTTAAGATAAGAGAAAAAAACGAAATAAAAATAAAATATACAAAATATACATTGTTACTCTGTATTTTACTGAAAATATTTTCATATTTATATTACACAGTGGCAGTCACCACTGAGTAGTTAAGAGTTTGGACCGGGTTTCCACAGAAAGAGCGTTTTTTGGGCACCGTCGGACAACTCTTCTCAAACCTTTCTAGAAAGAGGTTCATCAATCTCCGCTTCCACCTGACAAGTTTTGGGGTAATCTGTCTAGCGGGGGGGGGGGGGGCAAGAAAAAATGGGGCCCTAAAACACATTTTCCTGATGCAATACTCAAAGGGAAATTGAACAGCGCTCAAGCCAAAACAGCTGAATGGAAATACACCAAATCTGGCAAAAAAATAGAAACCTGCTTTGCGTGATTTGATGTAAATCCACCCAGTCATTTTTGAGAAATTAATGTACAATATTTATCGATATATCAGGCCGCGGTAGTTCTGCGGGACAGACAAATCAAAAGATAAGATCTGATTGGCTGCCTCTCATCAACAAAGATGTTTATCAGCCATTTTAGTACTCAGGGTCTGAAAAAAAAATACCATTATAACACATAGTAGCCAGGCTAGGGATACCCTGACCCCCCACTAGGCCAGAGGACGCCCCACCCCCAGGCCCCAAAGTGAGAAGGGGGAGTGCTGCCACGGTGGCGTTGTGTTGCCCCAGCTCCCCATGGTCATTTTCGGGGGGAGCGGGGCAGCCACAACAGTGTAGAAACCCTGCCTGTTTGGGAGAATAGACATACCTGCTCCTGTGCGGGCAAACAACAGTGCAGGCTGGGGAGGGGGGGGTCTGACTGGGCAGCATGAGAGTGGGCTCGCCAAACCATAAGAAAGGCTAATGGGTGACCCGATTGGGGTCAAGGCACCCCAGTAAAAAAGTTTTTTAAAGAACGTGCCGCGTAAAGCTGTATACATAAAGATCAACAGGTAAAGCCTGCTGCTTTAATACTCACTACTCCGGCGAGGGAGCACCACATAAAGCCCTGTAAGGCCTTGTTGGTCAATTCCTCTCTACTTGGAAGGAAGTGTTGTGCGAGGCTGCAGAAGGCACAGCAGCCCTCTCACCAAAAACTACCCACAAGTCTCCTGGGTTTTGATTAGCACTCTACAGCATGAGCTTTTGCTCTACTGCTCAGGAGTGCAAGGACTGTGTTTGTGGTTTGGTTATATGACTGCATTTTGTAGACTGAAGAGGGTTATTAAAAACTCAAACATATGTTTATGGTTGTTATAAATAAAAATACTTTATTTTAAATGGATGTATGACAATTATTATTATTTAGCATTGTGACGTGCGTATTAATAAGGAATATAAAGGATTACTGTGGTGACTTTTTGACAAAGCCAATAGGTCTGCTTTACATATGTTGATGTGCTGATCCCCTAATAAAGCTAATAGACCAGCCTTTTTTATCTTGGCATTCAGACCTGATGGAGCGTAGATGTTATCTGGCATCTATCTTTATCGATTCCTACCTGGAAAAATCATTTACAACACTTTTTACTGGATAAGACATGTTAACCTATTTAGTCGAAAACATGAGTTCACATACTGCATCGTAAAAGCATGCAGTTTTAGACACTGATGATACGAAAATGTAAACAAAGTGAGAAATAACGAAAAACTTCATGCTGATGCATTTACGTGTTGTAAGAGAGATGAAAAATAAAACATAAAGAGTTTTCGTAAATAACGATATTCAAATAGGCATTAAAATGAACGCATGTATGCATAGTGGTACTAGAGAAATGTAGAAAATGCTTTCTGCAAAGAAAACTGACAGAATGAAAATGGGCTTTTGTAACGCATATGAAAAATAATACATGCACTGAAAAGTGTCAGATTGAAAATTATGCTTGCATGGAATATGCCAAATAATGACTAGAATGAAAAAAATGTAGTAGTGCTTAATACTGACATGTATTTCATGAAGACAATCATAACTGAATTAATGAAGAAAATTAAATGCAATTGCAAATGTACGATCTTCAATAATATGAACACAACAGTGATTCAGCTATTTTTCCATGTAGGCCTCAAAAGCTTTTCTTTCCTTGTGCCAATGTAGAATCATGTGAGACGGGCACCTAAACCCTATGAGAATTTTCTGTAAAGTTTCACTTCTGTTCTAGCTAACAATGGACTCACTTCTCACTAGGAGTATAATCGATAGAACTGCAGCTAATATTGTTGCAAACTCAGGGAAAGGCGCCTGGGAATGGATTTACTATGGACAAATTCAAGTACCTCCTACTTCCGTGGATGTGACGAAATGCTAACTAAATGGAGCATAATGAATTTTAATGAGACTTACAAAAAAGGATTATTTAATTCATCCGGAATTGTATGATTTACTGATCACCCCATGACAGCCCACCGTGAGTGACCAATGAAACCCCATGGACTGATGAAATTGATACGTTAAGGGGTGTAAACCTGGAACATTTGGAGTAGAATTGCCCCATCTGAGGAGGAGTCAGGGGCTGGTTTGTCATTCATCTGTCCTCCCTGACATGCTGTCAGATTGACTATTGATTCCTATTATTCGCTCTATGTCCCTTATCCACTCGCTCTTGGTGCAATTGACTCTAAAGAACTGAACTTTATTTCAAATCCTGTACTTTGCCGGCTGGCAAAGTTGTGCGGGAAATAACCTTTTGGCTGAGAGGTCATTTGACTCCTGCTATGGCATGCGGTCCTGTAGCTTGAACTTGAAATGAATCACCCGAGGACAGACCTGAAGCGAACTGCCTTGCTTTGGTTTGTATGATTAATAACTAAATCTGTATTTTTTCCCATGCTCTCTATAGGCTGAATCGTGCTGTCAAAATGATGTGTGCTAAACTGTGTGATTACTTGCATTAACAAATTGACATTAAAACCTGCTCTTGAAAATATTCCTGACCTGACTATGCAATTCGAGGCATTTGCTAAATGTTTTTCCTGAATTATCTTTATCGATTCGGTCTCATTCTTTTGGTCATATCTATTATCTCAAGGTGTCTACATGTGTGGCTAAGGAAGGTTTTGTTTCAGGTTTGAGAAGATTATGGTCACGTTAGCAATTATCTATTCTAGGTCTTCATAAGATAATTGTTTGCATCTTCCAAGTATTCTAGCCCCTATCAGCTCAACAGAAAGATCAGTCGGAGGAAAGTCATGGTAATGGTGAAAAAAGTATAAAGGGATTAAATAAATCTGGATGTGTATGAAAATGGGCCTAGTGATATCGATTTAGTGGGAGAGTTAAGAAAAATTTGGTAAGCTTTCCGCTGCATCAGACCCTTTGCCAAAGCAAGTAGTTCTGCACCATTTTAAATGACACCCCTTTATTATGTTACATTACATAAAAAAGCTCAGAAATTCAAGGAAGGTTAAATTGACATTATAGTTAGGTCTGGTAATAATATCTTACTCTACATTTCAAACAAAAAAATTCTGAAATTCACTGAAAAAACAAAGGTTAAAGAGATGTTACAGTTAGGTGGAAAGGTCAGTTAAAACATAACATTTTAAACTGGAAACAGAACACTGAAACCCACCAGTTAGAGTTAAATTAAATAACTATAACTTGCGCACTCACCATGCACTGCCTATGACCTCACATATTACAGCTCAACGGGTTTTTCTGCCTAAAGGTAGGTGAATACTTTTGAAAATGCTTCTAAAATGTTTAAAATGGAAGCTATGCTAAGTGAGCTTCACTGTTATGAGATGCCTGCTTACTTCCCATGAATGTTGGCCTCGCTGAGCGAGCCTTAGTAAGGGGAGCAAGCATCCCAGCAGCATGCTCGAGCAGTCAGGGATGCATAGCTCTCGCTTGACAAGACCAGCTTGAGAAGTCCACTTTATTAAACTGATGTATGTATGTAGGCCCAAATGCAGTGTTTGCTGTATTTTTAATGCCTCTTGGTTCTGGTTAGAGTTTGCTAGATTTGGATTCCGGATTGCTCAGCAGCGCTGAGATGCGGGAAGTTGCCAGCAAACAGAGCTATTTAATATGTTTCTTGCTTTCAGGCTTCCAATCTATGCTTGCTGAGCAGCACTCTGGAGCCTAGCAAAGCAAAAGCCAAATGGAAGCATGTGGATTCTGATGTGGAACAGGCTGAGCCTTTCTCTACAGAGAAGATTACGAGTGAATCAATTCAGCATATGATTCATTCGGCTGCAAGAGAGGCTCCCACCCTTCACCCTAGATTGCCCAGGATGGCTCCCTCTGCAACAGACGACAATGGGCATGATGATGAGGTGGAGTGCCACAGCAGTTTTGTGCTGGGTCCTGAAGTCACAGAGGATTTACAACGTATCTGGAAGAATATCGCTTTGCCTGCTGCAGCAGATCAACCTCAGAAAGAGGACTTTTTTAAAAATCAATATCACCCAAAGGTATCCGGACTCCCTGACCCTGCATTTGTCAATAAGAAAGGTGATAATGTATGAATGAGAAAATATAGAGAAGCAACTGTTTCCAAGGTTCTTGACAAGATGCTTGTCTTAGTGGCTGTGGGACTTATGACGAAAAAACAATTGACTAATGTAAAGGTTATGTATATTTATAATGGATTGTGAATAGGAATTATTTTTCTTTAAGAAACTTTTAAGAGATGTATTTGTATAACTCAGGTGTTATATAGCATGATTAATTGATCGATGATTCCTATACCGAAGAAATATAGATTGAGCGGGAGCTTTTGTGATATGTTTTTGGTAGAATTACCCCTCTCCTGAATCCAGTAGTTAAATGGTGGGGGTGGGGGGTTACCCTTAGTGGTCTATTTGAATCCAGAAGATAACGTCAGATTGGGTTTAGTTTCTGTTGGTAGTTCCTTGTTGCCCAGGTGAAACTAGAACCCTCTTCTTCTACAACCGGCAGATGCTCCCATTGGCCTCTTGCTCTAGAGCCTTTGTCTCTGTTAACTCTGACTCTCAACAGATCCGCTCTGTCGAGACTCCACTTGGGGGTCTGGATATTGAGAGATTAAGGCTTCCAGTTTTAGGTTGCTCTTAAGAGACTGCTGTTGTAATTCAACAATTTAGGCGTCCTGGTACCCTAAAGATCTATGCTAGGCAGAGGAAATCTTTCTCTACCTGGTCTACTTTAAAATCTTTATCCACTAGTTTATGTGACCCTGTGTGGATACTTGAATTCCTACAGAATGGGTTTATGTTGTGACTCTCAGGGTCTACACTGCATAGTCAATGAGCAGCAATTTGAGCCTTCAGAAAACCAGAAATAGAAAAGTTAGATTCTCTGGTGTCCAGGTTGTTGAAAGATTAGTTTACTAAATGGCCAGTGATTCATTCTCCAATTCTCACTTGGGATCTTCCTGTAGTTCTGAAGACCCTCGACCTTCCTCCCTTTGAGCCACTGGAGTTAGTAGACCTCACAATTCTATCCTACAAAGTTATTTTCCTAGTTGCAATTTGTCCAGGTCAAAGAATTCGAGAAATAACTGCATTGCTTCTGTGATCTTTTTCTTTGTTTCTTTCCAAAAAAACAGCCACTCTTCCATGTGTGGCAGGATCTGGTCCTATTGGTTTATTTTCCAAATGCATCTTCTCTGGTGGAAGAAAGTTTACATACACTTGCTTTGTAGGCAGCTTAGATTATTTCTATTGTAAGGACAGCATCCTAGAGGAAAGTACAGTCTCTATTTGCAACGTTTGGTTTGTCTGGCTATGGTTGACATCCATCTTATGCCATGTTAAGTAGATGGCTAAAACATGGTTACTATCTTGGCTTACAAAAACTCTGCTAAGTCTTTGCCAGGTCCAGTCCAAGGAAGATCGTCAAGATGTATGTCAGTTTCGTGCACCATGACAAAAAGTGCTTCCATGAAGGATATTTTCATTGCAGCTACATGGGAATCACTGCGTGCATTTATAAATCATTATCATTTGAAAGAGGGAGGTGGGGTATCAGCAGTTTTTGTGAGGAAATGTTTTGGATTAAGCTCAGCATAAAGTTTAAGATGTTTTCTTTGATACTTCAATAAGTGTTTTTTCTGGTTGCCTCTTCATTCTGCTTGGTTACTATTCACCCTTTAAGGACTGGCTTCAAGGAAGACAGACGAGGAGATAATGCCTCGGTTACTTACTGGTAAATCTTCAACCCTCCGAGTCCAGGCCTTCCTTGTCAGTCGTGCTCTGCCCTCCCACCCTCTCTGGAAAGGCAACCAGAAAGGTATTATTGTAAGACTGTCATATTCACCTGGCATTTTACAGAAGTGTTGGATGACAACTCCTTATATATGTAAAGAACCCAGGAAGAGGAAGTTGGCCATGTTTGCAACCTAATTGTTTTTCTGCTATGGTAGAAACCATTTCTGTCTGTGAGACTGTCATCTCATCCAGTAAGGTCTGTGGCAAGAGTAATGAAGATTATCAATAGGTAACCAAGGCATTTTGGATCAGCACACAGCAGTATTTCCTCTGTACCAGGTTGCATTAATTTCACTGGTGCACTAGGTGTATGTCCTCCGTGAAATTTGGATGTTGAGAGTGGGAGGCCATATTTAGAACAAAGGGTCGGCCTAATGGCAAACAACCTCCGGTGACAAGGAAACAAACCTACCGTTCACACAGGTGGCACATAATATTATAACAATCAATAGTCAGTGGGTGACTTTGCTTTAGCTATGGGGGGGAGAACCTCTATGAACAATGAAAGAATTTTAGCTTGTTAACTCCTTTAAGCATCTACAGCTCTAAAATAAGTTTTTTTCAAATTCAGGAAAATGGTTCCCATGTTTTTTAAAGCATTGCAAGGCTTAAAGGTCTGATACCTTTGGGGCCAAGATTACTCTTCATGACACAGACTATAACCCATGAGATCCTCATAAAAACAAGCCTAAGTAAAGCCTAGCCTGGCTACTGTAGTCTTAGCAGTACAGCAATCTCTACATGACAAGGAGAACTTGGAGATTCCTTGTGCCAGACTGTAGTAAGTATACAGTGCACATACTATGTAGCTTTCTTTCAAAAGTGGAAAAAGTTGCAATTAGTTCCAACTGCTTGAAAAACAGAAACAAGACCTTCTCCAAAGCAGTCTACATACTGGTTTTGGTGCACGGAAAATAAGACTATTTGGAGGAAACCATCCTAGTGCAAAAAGGAGTGGAAATGCAAGATCCCGGCCTCCCTAGAGTACTGATCCATGTTAACAGACTGGGTGCTAAATGCACCCAGCCTTGGTGCGCTAGGGGGCTCAGGCCTTCCAGGAGAGAGATAACAAGAGGTAGGACAATAAAGAAAGAAGGTGGTGGGGACTTACAAAATAATATTGGGGAGGTCTAGGGGTGGGATTGGGTCCTTGGAAGAATCTGCGTACAATGAGAGCAATATATCCCATCTTAAGGATGAAAAGGTGTGGATTCAGAGTCTCTCCTGCAGGGTACAAGTAACTCTGACAAAGCACTTAGACATCTGGTATGGTTCCAGAAACAAAAACAAATGGGGCAAAGGGAAAATGCTTATTCTAACTGCAATACTAAGGAAAAAATCACAGATTAATACTAACCACCAGTCACCTAGTATCTTCATATCTATTTTGGAATCAATAAAGAGTTTGGACCACTAACACAAGAAATGACCTCAAAAGAGCTTAAAGTTATTTTCAAGCATTTGTGGTTCTGGCCCGTTCTTATCAAGAATAATTCTCTGACTATCTTAGTTGTCATCAGGTGTGGGATCATGGAACCCACAAAACTTTAGAGGTGACTTCTACTGGAGAGAACAAGCACATTTTGGCATTCACATTGATCCTCAAATGAGCAGAACACAAAAATATGTCAGAGGAACTCTTTTCACTGCCTCTTCCTTTAAGTGCTGCATTTGTTATCTTTTGGACATGGATAGGGTGCTAAGATTAGGACAAAAACATTTAGAGTGGCCATGCTGGACCAACTCCTTCCTTGTGGCTTCTTCCTTTATCCCAGTTCCTCTGACATCTGCTGCACCAAACACCACTAATATGATGCCAGAACACCTTCCTCATTTCTTTGACTCCCTGCAGCGAGATGGGCTACCTTCCTAACTGTCAAATGCCCCCCTCGCCATGTCAGAAATGATCTCATGTTCCAGAAATGTTATTGCCATTGGCAGGTTGGCAGCTTTCTTCTCAGGTGGCCACCCGAGGGCTCTGATTGTATTAGAACAATACAGATTTTCCAGGCACTTCACCTCGTCTTCCAAGAAGGAGATAGATGTGCAGGCACAAGACTAGAATGTGGCAGTTTTCATAGTATCTCTTTCCAGCTGCTGGATTCACATTCCTCCTTTATTAACCAGTCTAGCAAGCCCACTTTCCACTCTACGTTTATCAGGTCAGTCTCAGTTTTGTCCACATCTTCATTCTCCCTTGACTCCAATTTCTTTCCCTTATAGAAACCGTTAGGACACCATATGGAGTCTCAATGATCCTCCTGATCACCTACAGCTCACCCAGACACTGATGTGGAATGTGGTCTCAAGAAGTGTTCCACAGAAGGGGTGTAATTTAAGGGCCATCCCTTTGTGGCCAGATTCTGAGTCTTGTGGAGTTAATGTGCACCGGGCTGACTCTACCTGTACATGTCACTTATGGCCCCAAACTCACTCAGAGACCTGCTGAACTTCCACCATATAATGTGCAAAGAGGCAAACAGCATCTCTGGTGTCCACCTCAGATCCACTTGCTTCCTTCTGCAACTCTATTTATTTCGGACACCAACAGAGTACTGTGCCCCATAAAGTCTCTCAAGGGAAAGGGGACACATGGGTGGCTGGTGAGGTAAACTGTGACAAATTCTTGCTTTTTCACTGTTGCTCAAGGGGTCGTCCACGCTGCTGCCCGCCCAGTGGTGGACATGACCGATGTCCCATGACCTCTAAGCACTGCTCATTCCTGGAAACTTGCGCTTTCACCAGAGTGTGTTCTGGTCTCTGCTGCTCTCCCAATGGCGTATGCAGTGCTTTCATAGGGTCTATAAATACAGCTCACGCCATTAGCATTCTGATAGCTATTAGTTTTCTCCATTTTACTGCCATATTATTGGTCCTTAAATATTTTATTTGTTATTTATAGGAATGCTGTCTCAGCAGCTCTCCTTTTCAGCACATCCATCTCTCTTGTTTCTGCTAAGCTGAAAAATAGAAATATTTAAGGAAGAGAGCGTGTCTTGAAATTTGAAAGAAAAAATAAGTACTGATTACTCCTTTGTTGCAATTCCTCATAACATCCCATTCTTTTCATTGTAGGTCATACTACAGCAAATGTATAAATGAAACAACCATGCCAATTTAGCTGAATTAGAAACATCCATGCCAATTTAGCAAAATGCCACAACCACAAGAATTACGTAGGAACATGCAGGACCTGCTAATTCAACCAAAGCCTCCATCCAGCCTCTCACCATTGGAGAAAAGCAAAATAGAAGGTGATGGCAAGCCAAAAATGTTTAATTAATTGTTATTAACTGATGGATTCCATAAAGAGTGTGCCTTGCTTTAAGGAGCAGCGGTCCCACACACAGAAACTGTTCTTCACAGAGACAGGAGTATTTGTGAAAAAGGCACCATCTCCAAAAAAGCATGGCGTGGCAAGATTACACAGGAAAGACCCTATCACCGAAACAAAAAAGGGAATGGGACAGAAAACCACACAGACAAACCTTCAAACTACACCTGCCATCCCCTTCAGGGAAAAACATGCAATCTACCTTGAGCCAAAATACTTTTCAAATGTTGAAGTTTGAACTTCTAGTTTTCTAGACTCTAATGCACAGCAGGTGGATAGTGCAACTATGGCCACTCAAAGGAACATAGAAGTCCAGTCCTACTCCATGTGGCCAAGGTAGAAAAGGCTAACTTACCCATATTGTTAGAAGACTGTCATGTTTAACTCACTAGAAGCCATATCTTAGAATATAATTCTATAAAAGCTTAATCCACCTCATTATCAGGAAACCAATGTGGGATCACACTGCTTCACCTCCCAGCAGGTTCGCCCCTGAGCATTGTGGTCAATGCAGTTCACCAAGCGTGTGTGCTTGCAGAATTGTCTCGATTAATTACAAAGTTGTACTGGCCATCTCTATACATGTGTTTCTGGATCATTATCCGTCGTCAGTAGAGTTTAGGCATCAAATATTTGGGGTTGCTGAGCAGGCTGCCAAAGTATTCGCAGGTCACAGTACCTCTCAAGGCGCGCAGGTGCCTCTCCACGAGCTCGTCAGCTCAGCCGGCTCGAGGGAGCCTTTTAAACAGGAAACCAATGTGGGATCACACTGCTTCACCTCCCAGCAGGTTCGCCCCTGAGCATTGTGGTCAATGCAGTTCACCAAGCGTGTGTGCTTGCAGAATTGTCTCGATTAATTACAAAGTTGTACTGGCCATCTCTATACACGTGTTTCTGGATCATTATCCGTCATCAGTAGAGTTTAGGCATCAAATATTTGGGGTTGCTGAGCAGGCTGCCAAAGTATTCTCAGGTCACAGTACCTCTCAAGGCGCGCAGGTGCCTCTCCACGAGCTCGTCAGCTCAGCCGGCTCGAGGGAGCCTTTTATCGGAGCGAGCTACAAGAAACTGCATTTACCAGAATGCTAGGGGCGAATCTTGCCTGAGGTCAGCGGTGTGCTCCCACATCCTGTTGTCTATTTAAAGTACACCCGTGAGTCATTGAGCTGACGAGCTCGTGGATGAAGCACCTGCGCGCCAGTGAGAGGTACCGGACCTTATATAATGTTTGGCAGCCTACTCAGCAAACCCCAAAATACAAGACTGTATTCTCTACTGATGACGGTTAATAAACCAGAAACACGTGTCTAGAGATCAGCACTATCTGCGCCAACCTTGGCGAAACACTCGAAAATATCGGAGCGAGCTACAAGAAACTGCATTTACCAGAATGCTAGGGGCGAATCTTGCCTGAGAGGTCAGCGGTGTGCTCCCACATCCTGTTATCCACCTCATTATCACATGCCGAACAAGGGGCATCAGGAAAGAGAAGAAATGGGAAAAGGAGGAGCCTTCTACAGACTCTTAAAAGCAGAGATACGCAAATGGTCAAAGGAGTGGCTAAAACCGAAAAGAAGAAATAAGTCTATATAGTGGAGCAACAATGTGGATCAGAGGTATGACAATACCTCAAAAACAAGAAATTGGATGAGGAAGCATGACAGACACATTAGGTAATAAAGACAATCTTAAATTAATTATATTAATCCAACCACAGCAGTTGGTATTAGCCAAAAGGGATTTGCAGTAAGTTTTGTAATTACTGCTGCTTAATAAATTAAAGGTTTAAATAGTACAGACTGTGGTTAGTCCTAGAATCACTACATTGCTGTCAGGATGGCAATGTATTCCAGATCATACCCTTTACTTTAAATGTCTCTCAAATTGATCTTCTTAGAAGATATTACTAGTAGTGGCGGCTGGTGACATTTGAAAGTGGTGAGGTGTAAAAGTTTGGGATGAGTGCCCTGTGGTGAGCGAGCGTAGCAAGCGAGCACGACCGTCATAAGGGGGACTTGGCGGGGGCGTTTCCCTCCTCCCCCCAGGTAAATTTTGAAAACAGAGTGGGCAAATGGTGCATTTTTAAGCAAATTTGAGAAAGAAAGAAGGTTAATAAAGCAATTGTAGTCAGGACATCATTAGGGCACAAAAGAATTTAAGCCTGTAACACGCGCCACAGGCTGATAATACTTTGGAGCCTCTGGTGGTCTTTTAACAAAAACAACTCTGTATTCCGAGAGCATCCATAGTCCTATCGTAAGGCAGAAAACAAAACCCATGTAACTAAGTATGACAGAAACACAACAGGACAGCTATGACTTTATAACTGTTGAAACATTCTTCCAGACGTCCAACCATCAGCTCACTGAGTCATCGCTTAGTCACCACACTACTGTATATTTTACCTCTATACTTATGCAATAATGTAATTGGATGCGGCACACGTCGAAGTTCAGAAACGAAACATTGTTACATTAACAAAAATAAACATTAAAGCCTCATCAAAATGATTGGTCTGTCAATAAGGCAAGCAGAAGCAGACGGAGAGTGTTACTTCATAAGAGATCTTTCAGCTTCTTTTCTATGCTCTTTGAAACGTTGACTTTGTAAATGTTCATTCACTGCATTCAACAAAAGACTTATCTTGGTGTGACTTAAAGCACATATAGTGCATTCTTACATCGTAACGGGTTATAAACTCTACCAATTCATTTTTGGAGTCCTGTTATGTCCCTTGAAAGCCACCCAACACTCCCTTTTCGCATCTGAGAGTGCCCTTAACATGTGATTAATAGATCTGGCCAGATGCAGAGGTTCCAGCCAGGAGCAAACAGTGCTAAGGAGCTCTAGTTCTTAATATATTAATGATCGATCATGCTTCCATTTCTAACGATAATGGCATTACTCCTAGTCCTACTCCCTCGCCTTCCTTCAATACCAATGAGGCCCCGCCTCCCACCCAGACCCACCCCCAGCATAAAAACTCTGCCCGCCCCCACCTCCACCTGTACATAAACAAGCCGAGCTAGCACTCAGTTGAACCGCACCGGGAGGAGGGAGGGTCCTCGAAGGAAGGCGAGGGAGTAGGACTAGGAGTAATGCCATTATCGTTAGAAATGGAAGCATTACCTCCCGTCCCTCCTCGCCTTCCTTCAATACCAATGAGGACATAGCAAGCAGAAGAAAACAGAGACGGACAACTGAGTGAGAAAGAAACACCAAAATTTAATACAGTGCCCCCAAACACATCAGATCAACATCCCTGGTCCCGCATAGAGGACAAAACCCTGTGGCCCAGAACAGTATCCAAACGCTCCAGGCTCGCAATACGATTGTGACGGACAAACGTAGAGGGGGAAGACCAGGTCGCCGCCCTACAGATCTCCACCACAGAAGCCCCCTGCAACTCAGCCACCGTAGCCGCCATACTGCGAGTGGAACGCCCTGAACCCCCACAGGAGGAGACACCCCCTTAAGATGGTAAGCCATCAAGACCGTGGACCGAATCCAACGACTCAAAGTAGCCGTGGAAGGCTTAACACCCTTCCGAGCCGGACCGAAGTTAACAAACAAAGAGTCCCCCACCCGGAAGGATTCGACAACCTGCAGGTACCACAGCAATGCCCGACGGACATCCAAACAATGCAAGCGACAATCCTCAGCCGAGGAAGGAGCAGGACAGAATTCAGGCAAAATCACCTCCTGCCCGAGGTGAAAAGCCGAACTGACCTTAGGGACAAAGGACGGAACCGGAACCAGAACCACCCGATCCGAAAAGACCTTACAGAAGGGAAACTTACAAGACAAGGCCCCCAACTCCCTAAGCGCCGCGCCGAGGTGATAGCCACCAAAAAACAGGTCTTAAAGGTCAAGAGACGCAACTCAAGACCCTCAAGGGGCTCAAAGGGAGGACCAGACAGGACATCCAACACCAAATGCAAATCCCACGAAGGGAAGGACCGAACAGGGCGGGGAAACAAATTCAACAGTCCCTGAAAAAAACGAGGCATCAGAGCCCCGTCATCCCGCAAATTACGCCAGGAGCCCCGAAAAGCCTGAATAGCCGCCCACTGCACCCGCAGAGAAGCCACCGACAACCCCAGAAGAGCCCCATCCTGAAGGAACTGCATCACCACAAAGAGGTCAGCAACCGTGGGATCAACACCCTTGCCAGCACACCAGGCCGAAAAGACACGCCAATGCCTAGCATAGGAAAGCAGAGTAGAGGATCTACGGGAAGCCTGCAAAGTAACAGCCAAAGGAGCAGGAACCCCCAACCCAGCTAAGCCCTGCCGTTCAACCGCCAGGCCGTCAGGTGCAACCTCCGCAGAGAATCCAGAGGAAGGGCCGGAAACTCCAAAGGGGACGGAACCAGAGGAAGGACCCACTCCCGGTCGCAACACAGCCCGGACAGGAGAGGAAACCAATTCGCCCGCGGCCAGCGGGGAGCCACCAACAACACCTGAGCACAGTCCCTGCGGACCCGCACCAGAAAGGAGCGGAGCAGCGGAAAGGGGGGAAGGCATACAGCAGACCCCGAGGCCAAGGACAGGTCAAGCCGTCGACCCCCAGAGACCCGGGACACCTGCCCAGAGAACAGAACCGGACCACCTTGGCATTCCCGGATCCGCAAACAGGTCTACCACAGGGAGGCCCCAACGACTCACCAACTGGACGAACACACCGGGAAGGAGAGAGAACTCCCGAGAGGACGGAATCTCCCTGCTCAACAGATCCGCCCTCACATTGTCCACCCCCGAATGTAGAGAGCCGACAGACCCAGCACCCAGACCTGAGCCCACTGAAAGATGACGCTGGCAATCAAGTTCAAGGACCGGGACCGGATCCCCCTGACGGTTGACATAGGACTTCGCCACCAGATTGTCCGTCTGAATCAACACCCAACGACCTTGCAGAGAGTCCTGAAAGTGCACCAGGGCAAGCCAAATCGCCCTCAACTCCCGCCAGTTGGAGGACCTCCGAGAGTTCAGCAGGGACCAGCACCCCTGAACCTGATCCGACCCCAGCCAAGCACCCCAACCGGACAGGCTGGCGTCCGTAGTCACCACAAGCGGAGCCGGAGGAGCCAGGGAAACCCCGGCCAGAAGATGACGCCGGCAGAGCCACCAGGAGAGCTCCCCCCGAATCCGGTCCGACATGGGCAGCAGGGACAGGATACTCTGAGACCCCGGAGACCACCCCAACAGGATCCAGTTGGCCAATCGAAGGAGATGAAAACGAGCCCAAGGAACCAGAAACACCACGGAAGCCATGTGCCCCTGCACCCGCAGCCACTGGACCGCCGGAGAAGCCTCCCGGGACAACAGGGCCCGAACCTGGGACTGAAGAGAGAGCAAGCGCTTGTCGGACAAGGTAACAAGGCCGAGTAAAGTCTGAAAACGAGCCCCGATGAACACCATGTCTTGAGAGGGGACCAAAGAAGACTTTCCCCAGTTCACCAAGAACCTGTGCCCCTGAAGAACCTCCAAGGCCCTCCCAATGTGAGCGAGCAAAAGAGACTCCCCCGCAGCATGCAGCAAGAGGTCGTCCAGATAAGGGTGAATGAAAACCCCTCCGCATGAAGGAGAGCCATGAGAGGCGCCAGGACCTTCGTGAAAACCCTGGGCGCGGACCTGAGGCCGAAGGGAAGCACGCAAAACTGAAAATGGGCGTCTCCCACAGCGAACCTCAGGAAACGCTGAGAAGAAGCGGCCACAGGGACGTGGAGATAGGCGTCCTCGAGGTCCAAGGAAGCCAGGAAGTCGCCAGGTTGAACCAGAGGAATGATGGCCTGAAGGGTCAACATGCGGAAGTGAACGGGCCGAATCCAGGAGTTGACCCACTTGAGATCCAGGACAGGCCGAAAGCCGCCGGTCACCTTCCGCACCAGAAACAGAATGGAGTAGGTCCCCGTCCCCACCTCCGCGACAGGAACCCGGCAGATGGCATTCTTGGCAAGCAAACAGGACACCCCGTCCAGCAGAGCCACCCTGCGGGGACCGGAGACAGGCACCGGAGTCAGCCGAACCCCCGAATCCGGCGGGACCAGCACAAAGTCGATCACGTACCCAAGACCCACAGTGCTCAGGACCCAGCCGTCCGAAACGTCCTGCTGCCACCGAGGAAGAAAACTCCGAAGACGACCACCCACCGGCAGGGAAGCGGCCAGACAGTAGTTGTCAGGGACCCTTCTTGGCAGGGCCTTTAGACGCGGAGGCAGCGTGCTTGGGAGAAAACGGGGCTGAAACCTCCGCCTGCGGAAAGACTGACGAGAATCACGCTTAGGGGAAGAACGAGGGGCCCTATTCCAAGGCCTGCCAGATGGAGTCGAACCGCCCTTATAGGGCAAGGCATGCTTCCGCTCCTTGAAAGCTTTCGAAATCAGGGCAGGCAATTGTTCCCCAAACAGCGCCAGCCCATCAAAAGGCAACTTCAACAGAGCCGCCTTCTCACCAGGATCAGCCTTCCAGGACCGGAGGCGAAAGCGGTCCTTCATGTGAGAGGGAGTGAAACCCCCACGGTCACGTCCGTTTACTGCGAATACGTAGTCCCGTCCCAGGGAAAGGTGAGGGATGGGGCTCTCACCACATCTAGAGATTTACAGGGTGCGATTATAATAGTTAAACTCCCCCACAGAGGAGAGGTCCGCCCCAAGAGCCCGCGCGTTGCTCTACCTCTGAGGCTGCTGAGCCTGTCTGGTGACGCCAACGCGAACCTAACTAATCCTGCAGCTGCTCTCATGCTGTCTTCACTCTATGAATGCCCAGGTTCTGAGGGACACAGGGTTGCCCCATTGACTCTACTACTTATGCTGTTTTCAGCATGAGAGAAGCATCAGGATTGGATGGAGCAGACTTAACCCAGCTCTCCTTTTGTGACTGGGGGCCTGTATCTGCAATCCCCTGGCTGTTACACAGCTGCTGGATTGATGTGGGTAGAAGTGTGCATGTCGAGCTGGCCGTCGAAACACAGCCGGCCAATCCAACATGCACACTCAGCACTTTTCTTGTTATTCCCGCTGCTGTCAATCAGCAGGAATCACCCCCGCCGCTAGCAAGCACACCGTAAGAATGGTAATGAGTGGGACCATTTTAATAATGTATTTGTTGTTGGTAGGTTGGTTTACTACTGCGCTCACAGCAAGTGGGGGCGACACTTTGCCGCCTTTAAGGAGGAACCGCCACTGATTACAACGTGCCAATATTGTTTTATATACCATTCTAGTAATGAGTCTTAATGAAAGGAATCGCTGTTAAATGCTCAATCATTCTTTTTAGGTTAAGAAAATATAGCAACTTAACTACATTAACATGGTTAATTGGCTGAAGACATTGCACAGAAAGTTGTATCTGGAGTGCTGAAATACAGTTCTATGACCAGACCCAAACCAGAACAACGCAAGTATGGATTTATTAAAAGACATTACCCTACCAAGAATTATCTATAACACAAATACCTGGCCTCTGTAAATGCTCTGGAACCTTGTGATCAAACACTGTTGTCTGCTAAAGTCAGGCATAAACAGTTTAATAAGGGAACTAAAACTATGAATTCATCTAGAACATTCTCTGTTCTTTCTCGTGCCACTTCAAAATGAATCCGTGTCCCTGTGTCATGACGTATGCCCTTGTTTGAAGCTCCCAAATGTGTTGCTTTTGTTTCACCGTTTTCCTTCTCCTCTGGTGATAAAGGCCTACATTTGTTGATCTCAGGCTCCATGTGATTCTTAGCCTTTCTCCCATTAGAGAGGCCCAATAGTCCGGCTCATGGAGAGGTACTGAAAATGTACCCTTTTTAGGTCTCGCCTGAGCCAGCGCATGCGCTGCTCTGGCGAGAGTTTTAGTAAGCGGGTTTTGGAAGTGCAAACAGCAGTTTGCTGGCGACCAGCTTGCGTTCACGCGAGATCAGGCGCCATATGGCTTCTCTCGCGATTACTTTCACTTTCGCGGCCGCACGGCCGTGTCAGTTTCACGGCCGCGCGGCCATTGCTTGTTTCGATTTATCAATGAGTGATTGATGCTAACTTTTTCAGTGAGCAACAAAGCAAATTAAATAGGCCTCCTTTTCTCTTCGGATGTGTGTTTTCTAGGTTCTCAATGTGTTGTTCATCTTCCTTTATTCTTATGTCTTATTTAATGTATCTGTCTGGAGTCAAACACACTTGCAGTTTATTCCTGGTTGTGTTGGCCCATATACCCAGCTATTTGCACGAAATGTTATATAATCAAATATTGATAAGGGCTAAGCAAATATTACAGAGATGAAAGTAAATGAAAACATTTTCTGCTGCAAGAAATATACTCTTCTGGGAATAAACGCATCTGTTTAAGCCATAGCCCTGTACAAAAGTAATGTCTGTGCAGTGAAAACCTTTAAAAGGGCTTCCGATGAATAATCTCATACTTGGTCTCCAAACCCAAGCAGAGGCTATGAAGCAGAAGAACATTCTGGAATGCAGATGCAGTACTTGGCAGAGAGGCCAGTTGTCTTCTGTACAAGCCATGGCCTCTTTAAACATTCATCACCCACATTGCTGTTGGGCTCCATTGTATGCTCGGCCCTTTAAGACTCAGCGGCTCAGCTGGAGCACGTCTCTGGTGCTGCTAAAGCCTGCATCATGGAGCATCTGGAAGTCCATCAACCTTTGTGTTTGAGGAACGGTGGAGGCCATTTGCAGCTGATTAACTGTGCACATTCTGCCTTTATAATACTCCCTTGTGACACAGGGCTGTGTTCCACACATGGCTCCCATTAATAGCTTGTAAGTTATTATTATGACTGTACTGGACTAAAATACTAAACCCGATTTGTTTATGTTTCTAGTAACTTGTGGGTGTGGGTCCATGCCATTTATTGCATCTCAAAATTGGGTTCCTTTCTTGTTTAATCTTCAGGAGAGAGCATATGTTAACTCTTTCGAGCAAGATGGGTCGCTTGCATTGAATTTCAAGCCTAAGTTTTCTTTCTCGCATATCTGCTAGATTCCAGGTTTTCAGAACTTCATTCGAGGACACCAATTACTTTGCACTTGGGGGAAAGTATTGCAGTAGAGAAGTCACCGATATTTTCAATGTATATACTGCCGCACACTACATTAGCAAATCAAATGAACTATGTATAGTCTTGGTACTTACGTCCAGCACCTAATTTGTAAACATAAACACATAAATAAATGCCAGTGCACAATATATGTTTTAGGAGACTGCTGTAGTTGGCGTTACGCACTCACCGTTTTGGCAGCGGAGTCAGTGCCCACCACTGACAATCACAGTTTAGTGTATTTTATATTTTTGGTTTAACCTACAATTGTGCAATACTTTATGAAATTCATTATGGAGATGAACTTTTCAATTTGCTTTTCAAATGGACTATGCACCTCAGGTCAGAGGGTTCGTAGATATTTGCCACCTTTTCTTTTTCTGCTAAAATTGTAAGTTGCATCCAACCCTCCTGCTTGTTCATGAAATATAGGCGGGAAATTATTCCTTAGGCGTCTGCAGCCTTCCCGCTTCTCGCTGTTGCGCACAGCTGTCGAGCTCTCGCCGTCCTGTTCCTCCGCACGTCCCGCTGTTCCAGGAGGTTGAACGTCACAAACCTCGCGGTAACATCTGTTCTGTGTCAGCAGCACCAACAGACGCCCTTGAGTGGACGTGCACTGTACAAATACTGCGGTTATGTAATGTCGGAGCTGTGCAGTGCACCTCACCCTGCTTGGCTGCACGCTTGAGCTCGCGAGCTTTACTGGCTCGCCTCTGTGCAGCTCTGCAGGCGGCAGCCCGCGCGCTCCCAGTGCAGAAGCAGCGCCGAGAGCATTGTTTACTTGGCCTGGCCTCGCCTATTCCAGTTCTCGTTGCTCTGCCCCCTCTGGCTTTCCTTTCCACAACTACAGTTCCATGCAGGGCCGGACTGGAAACCAGTATAAACCACGGCGCAGATACACAGCTAGGTCTCGCCTTTGGGACCTTATAAGTGTTTAGACATGCAACAGTTGATGTTGTTGCACCAAGGATATTGTACTGCATAACTAAATACTTATAAGGTTCCAAAGGCGAGACCTATTGGCTATGCCAATGCTTGTTTTATTACTAGCATGTGGGCTCACAGTATTGCCAGCCACATGTAAAACATTAGCAAGAAAATGCTACTTTCCTCAGCCTAAATAATTTATTTTATTATGAGCCGATAAAATATAACTTATATTTAATCTGCTCTTCCACATATTGGCATGTCTGTGTTCAGTCTGAATAGAGGTATTCAGAAATCAATGGATTTCAATGAGAAAAGGCATGCTTCACAAGGGGAAGAAGAAAACCAAGAAAAGCTCCTGCTTTCAAGCTATCATCTGTCAATTTGGAATTCAGGAGAAGTGGTGTGTGATATTTTGGGAACCTAAAATAAACCATCATAGGAGGTTGAGAGGTCACCGATGTCAAAGTCAGTGCTGGTTATTTAAGAACAGTTTACCACTGATGACCCCTAAGCGTAGAATTGTACCCGAAACACATATTTTCCCTATATAACGCAAAGGTGAGGATTACTACCTTGATAGTGATTCTAGACTTCGAAGACTTTCCTGAATCCCAAAATGAGATGAAGGGAAGACTTGACCTTGCTTGAGCCAGTATCTCTTTGGGACTCGCCCTGACGTCCAGTATTACAGAAGCAATGATACCACTCGAAAGAGGGTGTTTTGTACCTGGTGCTTTGCTTACTTGCCTGGTGTGTAACCTCAAATGCAATGACTGGAAGTTTGAGTAAACTGGTAGTTATGGACAATAGTCAAATAAGTTTTTTTCTGAAGATCCATATCTAATTATCAGTAATAAAGGGCAATTGAAAAGCCAACTCTGAAATTGCATAAAACGTTTTCCAGTACTTCTGCAACTTAGACAAATTCTATGGTCCTAAGGCGAACTGCTGATAGCCTTATCCATTTTGTAGAGGGAATAACATTGCCCCTAAAAGTCAGATAATTATGCATTACCACTGGCAAGAATGACTCGCACAGGAAAACAGGTGTGGCTTAGCAGCCGAACATGGCGGTTGCTCTCTGATGAGATCTGCAGACCCGCGTACAAAATGTGCTACAAACCGCCGCTCCCCAGGACAATCCTGCCCGGGTTGAGCGGTCGCAGGCGGCTGACATCCAGCACTGCACGCCCACCAACTTTTGGCCCGAGACAAGAGGAGGAAGAGCACTGGGGATGGCATCCGCCACTGCCGGTTCGGGGGGCACCTGCAGCTTGCAGGGTCGTGCGGTGGCTGCGGCATTAGCCCACTTGGAACACAGTGTATGCCGGAACTCAAGGCGGGGGCGGGCAATTGCTCTTAGCGATCAAGGGCTGGGAGAATGCCTCCTCGATGCCCGCAGCCCAGTCGCTGTCCATCTTGAGCTGGGCTGCAAGCGCAGACGGCATTGCCCAGAGGCCTCTGTTGATGGCGGCCTAGGCCGGTGGGGCAGAATACTGAGAAGTGGGTGCCTGAGGGCCAAAGGAAGTCCTGAGGAATGGTGGTCCGTCGGCAGCCTACAAGTGAGCTACCCCAGCGGGGCCAGACAGACGACATTTACAAGGCCCGCGGGGCCGCAATGCCGGGGAATTGCAGCCTCCCACTACATACCGGCGCGGTGGGTCCCAACAGGGGATCAGAGACCCTGCCTGCCATTGAGGACAGGGAAGGAGAGGAGGGGGCGCCCTCTCCCACTTTCGCTGTGAAATAAACATTGAGGGTGGGTTGTCGTCCCGGCAAAAACCACTGGCCTGGATTGTGTCATTTGGGGCACATATCTGGCCTCAGGGCAGTGGAAAGGAGCTGTGGTTGGCGGATGGGAAGGACTCATGTCCGATTGAACCTTGGAAGAAACTGTCTTGTGCCCCACAGTGACAGAGGGGTGTGTTGTAGCGGGTGATCCCGCTGCAATTTCTCGTTCACTTTCTTGGACACTGCCTCACTCTGAATGCATCATGGAAAGAGATAATCCAGCGGCCACTGCCTCCCAACAGAAGATTGACAAAGTTACCAAGCAAACTATCCCCGCAGATGAGGCAGGGGCAGCTGGCGGCAGTCCTTTTTCGGGGTGAAGGGTCACAGACCTCCTCCATACTACATGCAATCCAAGATCTTACGGTCACTATGGAGGGCAAGAAGGGTGAACTGAAGGTTGATCTGGCCATGATCAGACAAGACTTGCGGAATACAACTCACAGGGTCACTGAGGTAGAGTGGAGAGCGACAGACATAGGATACAGTCAAACCCCATGAGATTCGCCTGGTGAATCTTCAGCGCCTAGTGGGACAACTAGAGGCCCGCGCTGAAGAAATGTACAGAAGATCAAGGCGCAACAACTTATGCGTCATTGGCATCCTGGAGGGCGCCGAAAGGACTACACCCACCGCTTTCATACACAACTGGCTGTTAAGCTGGGTTCCCACAGGTGAGGTGTCAAACTGTTTCATAAAAGAGCAGGCCCATAGGGCATTGACTGCTAAGCCTCGGCCGCTCATAGTCCGGGTGTTAAACTACGATGATTAGAGCGGCGCACAAGATTGGATCTCTGACCAGCCACTCGTCTCCCGTGAAGATTTTTCCAGATTACACTTTAAAGGTGCAACAGCAAAGACGATCCTTTCAGGAAGCGAAACAAAAACTGAGGACTATGGGAGTCACCTTAATGCTTCTCTTCCCGGCTTGCTTGAAGGTCCTTTTTGCAGAGCTGAGGAACGCCCCACAATAAGCACTGTAGGCTCTTTGTCATGGGGAGGAGGGGCATGGGGGGTCCTCCCAGAGAGTGGCGCACACCTTTGAGAAGGCAGTCGCGCCGCAGAGAAAGGAGATCCTTCTCCTTGGGACCAGAACGATCCCCCAGATATGATAACTTTTCAGCGGAAGACTCAACTACACTGGCTGCCAACTATAACCCCTCACGGGCTTGACAAGACAATCCTTGATGTCACTATGGGTGCAGGCTGCTGGTGCTTTCGCAATATTCAATGTAGACGCGTGGTGGGTTTGCACAGCTCATCCTCTCTCTCTCTCACCTTCTTCCCTCCCTTCTATCCCCCAATCTTCTATTTTCCTTTCCTTCTGCTGGGGGGGGGGGGGTTAGGTAGGTTTTATTTGGGGTAGGAGTATGAACGGTAGGGGAGCTGTACATCTCAGTTTAGCCCCATTCGCTACGGTCCCCAGCCGCACCACAAGTACTTCCAGTTCATGAAGTATGGGGTGGGAAGGTTGGGAATGCTTTGTGTTTTTTTCTCATATGGTACTATTAGTCATAGATACCCAAAAGGCACAGGTGACAAGCACTTTTGGTTCAATTGCAAGGTTAGAGAATGACTGAAATGTTGGAAGACATGGCTGGAACATGGCAACGAGGTCTCCTGGGTAAACTTACAGTCCTCTTGTGGAATGTTAACAGCCTCCTCGATAAGAGGTGGGCAGTTCTTCGGGCAGCCTCAAAGGCTGACCCATCTTCTGGGCAACCATTGTACCTTTCTGGCCCGCAGGGATTATGCCTAGGTATATCACTCAAGTTTCTAACGAGGTTCTACAGGTACAGCCACCCTGATCCGGAAACGCACGCCCTTGGTGGTGTCCAAGATATGACATGTTAATCTGGGCCGGTAGTAGCGGTGACTGGCACCTTACAGGGGTCCCCGATTTCCCTGATCTATGTCTAAGCCCCCGTCTCTTACAGCGGGATTCCTAGCAAGGCGCAGTAGCTTCCGGAGGCGCAGTGGCTACTGGGAGAGGATCTTAATGGAGTGTGTGACCCAAACGTTGATCGGTCCTTTCCCTCCTGATAGATGGCCGGGGGCCAATGCGCCTGTCAGCTTTTTTTACACAACCTCCTGAAGAGAGGGAGTACACCTTCTATTCTGGGGTCAACCGGTCTTTATCCCAACGCAATCATTTTTTCATACCCCGCCATGAAAGCCACTGAGTTCTAGATGTACGATTCTTGGCGCAAGGCCTCTCGGATCACTCACCGGTGGTGACTAAACTGGCTTGGTGACAAGCTGGCACCTGAACCAATGGTGTCTTCAGAATGAGGAGTTTAGAGAGATGTGTCAGGCAGATCCTGACAGAACCAAGGATTGGTGAACTTGCAGACCACGATGTGGGAGGCCCAAAAGGCCACTATTCAGGGGAATATTATTAGCTATTCCAAGAGCCAGAAAAATCATGCTCAACGGAAAGTTAAAGATCTCGAGGAACGGGTGCTTGACTTAGAGAGCTGCTATGTGGCATCAAGGGAGGAAACCCTTTAGAGAGATTCATTGCATAAAGACATTACTCAGGCAGGAGCTCACGCAGGAGGCACGAGAGGCCTGGAAGGCCACTCGAAGTCGACTATCAATGAGGCGACAAAGTGAGCAAGACCCTGCATTGGTTGTGTACCCCTACGGAGATTGGGGCCCCTGTGGCCTACTTAGAGGCCGAAAATGGCTCACAAGTAACTGGCAGCAAGTCCATCGCATGTGCCTTTGCATCTTATTACCAAGAATTGTATAGCTCTGATCCTACAAGCCCCTGAGCGGATCTTCATCAATTTGTAGCGGACCTACAGTTACCCCGCCTGTCAACCGCAGACTGCAAGCCTCTGGAAGCTGGGGTAACCTGTGAAGAACTACGGGAGGCCCTAGTGCAGCTTCAAGCTGACAAGGCGCCGGGTCCTAATGGTTTCCCTGCAGAGTTTTGGCATGTGGTTTGCCCAAGACTGGTCCCTTGTTCTTGGCGGCCTTCAGAGAGACGATAACACATGCAGAGCTGTCACCGGACCTTAAGGCGGCTGAAACTGTTGTAATCCCGAAACGGGGATTAGATGATACACGCTGCAAAAACTATCGACTGATCTCATTATTGAACTCAGAAGTGAAAATATGGGCCAAGATGTTGGCCATTCGGCTCACAAAAGTCATCGCCCACTTAGCAGGCCTGATTTATGCCCCCCGAGGGGCTTATCCACCACAATATATGCAGGGTCCATAATGACATTAAACTGTGCAGGGGTTATCCCGGACACCAAGCCTTACTTTCGGTTGACTTCAGGAAACTCGGTGGACTGGGAGTATTTATTTACCCTTCTGCCTCGTCTTGGGATCGGGTCAAAGTTTACTAGATATGTATGCTTGCAGTACATTAACCTCAGAGCCAGAGTGCGGGTTAGAGGGGTGACCTCAGATTGGTTTCCGATCGAAAGAGGCACCCGACAAAGATGCCCAGTGTCCCCTTTGCTCTTTGCTTTGGCAATTGAGCCCTTGGCGGCATGGGTACGAGTGGACACACTGTACTGGGGTTTTCAGTGGCCCCCCGAGATAAGTGACAAAATCACGCTGTACACCAATGATGTACTGATGTTCCTAGATGATCAAGGAATAACGGGACCCCGGGCGCTTCAGATCCTTGAGATCTTTGATACGTTTTCTGGACTTCATATCAACATCCACAAATCCTTGATCTACCCCATTGCTCCCTGTCTACCAGCCATGACATGGGTGCAAGAGATACCTGTACTACCTTTGGGGTTTAAGTACTTGGAGGAGGGGGGGGGTTCGTTACCCATAATTGTCCACGGTCATTAGAATTCAATCTCCTAAGACAGCCGGAGGTCCTTGCAAAGGATGTGAAATTCTAGTCCGATCTTCCTCTGCCTTTCCTAGGATGTTCTGCCATCCTTAAAATAGTTTCTCTTCCGCGCCTCCTGTACGAGCTGCAAAATTAAACTTTTCCAGTGGAGAAGGCCTTTGTTACTGATGGAAACGCATTGATTAGGAAGTAAATAGGGGATGGGGTCCTCCTCGAATATCCTTGGGGAATTGCTGCCAGCCCGTCTTTGATGGAGGGATAGCTACCCCTGATATTCTTTTGTATTATACAGCAGCACACTTACTTTTACTAAACTAATGGTTGTTTGCAGGTTTTGATGACCCGGCGTACGCAACAGAGGGATGGGTGATCGGTCAGTGCAACCTCCCCCATTTGCTTTACAGAGGTGACCCCCCTCAAAACCTGCTGTGGAGAAACACGAGGAGGCCAGAGTATGAGAGGTAACAGTAACGGTCTTTTATTGTAAGATACAGATCAGTCCATAGTGGTCTCCTTTGCTCTTTAACTTCAGGGCTTGTCAGGAGTCGTAGGCTGATATCCCTCTCGTCTGGCAGGTGAGGTCGTCGGTCTCCGTATGGGCAAAAGAAAGAGAAAGAAGTACGGGGTCAGGGTAGGCTACCGTGATATAGCACAAGTAAGGGGGGGGGTTGTGTAGGAAGTCACCAAGGGGTTTTCAGTGATTGGGGTAGGACCCGTGAGGAACAGCAGAACTCCCTTTTATACCCCGGGTGGTATCACCGAGTTAGGACCTCCAGCCCCTTTCGTAAACCACCCTCTGACACGGGCACGTACCTCAGGGAGCCACGCACCTCCGGGAGCGTGGCTGGCGTTGTCGCGGTACCGGATTGGGTCCGGCTCCCTCTCTCGTCGGTATCCTTGGTTCCTTCCCTCGGTCTCCGTCTCCTTCCCGCGGCGTCTTCTCCAGCTCCTCAAGTCCCCGTCAACGTCCGATGGCCCGGTCTCGAATAGTCCGTGCGACGGCAGGGCTGACTCCTCGTTTCTCTCCCGGACTCCTTCTTCGGTTCCGTCTTCAGCGCGGTTCACCGGAGTGCTTCCTTCCTCTCCGTCCTCGGCACCCTTTTCAAACACTGGCACATCCTCATACGTCACTCGAGGTGGACCATGTGATCCCGTCACATGGGTGGGTGCGTCCTCGCGGCAGTGAGCCGAATTAAAGGGGCCGCAGTGGTCCAAGGCTAGCGGTTCCCCCGGCGACTGCAAAAACAGAACAGGAGAGAGGTAAGGGGGTAATTGTATGCCGTCATCCCCCTCCAGCCGGTCACGGGGAGGCACCCCGCGACACACCCCTTCCCCAGACAGTTCACGGTCGGGGAACTGCGGCACACAGGACAAAAAGTCAGCGTTCGCATTACAACTGCCCTTCCTGTGTCGGACCTCGAAAGAGAAGGGCTGGAGGGAAAGGAACCACCGCAGGACCCGGGGATTGTTGCCCTTGTTGCGAGACAACCATTGGAGAGGTGCATGATCGGTATACAGCACAAAAGGGGCACCCTCCAGGTAGTACCGCATCTTCTCCACTGCCCACTTGACTGCTAGGCACTCCTTCTCTATGATCGCATAATTCTTTTCGCGAGGGAAGAGCTTCCGACTAATAAAGGCCACAGGCCGCTCCACCTCATCCCCGGTCTCCTGGGACAACACCGCCCCCAACCCAGAGTCAGATGCGTCTGTCTGAAGGATGAATGGACGGGAAAAGTCGGGGGAGATTAGCACCGGACTGGATGTTATGACGTTCTTCAGTTCCTGAAAAGCCTCAAGTGCTTTGGTGGATGGTGAGAGGAGGTCTTTCTCTTTTATCCCTTTCTGAAGGAGATCGGTCAAAGGGGAGGCGATCTGGGAGTACTGGGGGATGAACCTGCGGTAGTACCCCAGTAACCCTAAAAAGGCCCGGATGCCCTTTTTTGTTCTGGGGAAAGGCGTGTTGGTAATCGCCTTTATTTTCTCTTGTTGGGGTTCTATCACCCCCTCCCCTAGAAGGTAACCCAGGTAGCGGACCTTGTGATAGGCTATCTTTGACTTCTTTGAGTTGATATGCAGACCTGCTTCCCGAAGGGCATGGAATATCTTCTGGCAGTGTGACAAGTGTTGGTCCCAATCCGTGCTGTAGATGATAATATCGTCCAGATAGGCTGCTGAGTAACCCTGATGTGATCTCAACACTACATCCATCAAACGCTGGAAAGTAGCGGGGGTGCCGTGTAACCCAAAAGGGAGGACTGTGAACTCGTATAGACCGGACGGAGTGGAGAACGCGGTTTTGTGTAGGTCTTTGGGGGAGAGAGGTACTTGCCAATAGCCCTTGGTTAGATCCAAGGTGGTTATGTATTTGGCCTCCCCAATTGCTCTATTAGTTCATCCACTCGTGGGAGAGGGTAAGAGTCAAATTGGGTGATGGAATTAACCGCTCTAAAGTCTATACAGAACCTCACAGACCCATCGGGTTTGGGTACGAGGACTATTGGTGAGGACCAATCGCTCTTGGAGGGTCTGATGATGCCTGAGTTTAGCATGTTCTGTATTTCGTTTTCTATAGCGACTCTGCGAGCAGCAGGGATTCGATAAGGGCGTTGTCTTATGGTCTTTCCCGGTATAGAGGGGATGGCATGCTCAATCAAATGGGTCCGTCCGGGTGTATCAGAAAAGACAGAAGAAAACGTCGCTAACACTGCTTGTAATGACTTCCTCTGTTGTTCCTGCAGGGACATATTTATGTCCAAGGAAGACAAGGTAGTCTTGGGTGTTTCCGATTTAGTGGCGAAGAGCACAACGGATTTAGGTGGAGCCCCTAACCACTTCTTCAGTAAGTTAATGTGGTACATTTGGGTCTTCTGTTTGGAGAGACGAAGACGGTAGGTGGTTAACCCTATCTTCTCTATGACCTCATAAGGTCCCTTCCATTCTGCGCGATGTTTAGGGAGAGAAGCCGGCAGAAGGACCAAGGCCCAGTCATGTACTTTAAGATGTCGCCACTTCTTGCCTTTATCATAAAACACCTGCTGTTTTTGTTGAGCCCTTTCGAGATTGCTATGTGCAAACTTCCTTAGTTTGGACAACCGTGACCTCAATCCTTTTGAATAATCGAGAAGAGCCTGGGTCTCTTCGGGGGTTTCCCTTTCCCAGGCTTCCCGCGTCATCTCTAGGAGAGTACGCGGTTGTCTACCATACAGGAGCTCAAAAGGGGAACAAGCAAGGCTGCTTTGTTTCTGGCACCGTATAACGAATAATGCCAGAGGTAGCAGGGCATCCCAATTAGCGCCTTCAGCGGTCATCATTTTTTTTAAGGTGAGTTTGATAGTGCCATTGTAGCGCTCACATAAACCGTCCGTTTGAGGATGGTATACGGATGTTTTGATTTGGGTTATGTCCAACGATTTACACAGCTGGGCCATCAGTTTTTAAACGAACAGTGTGCCTTGATCCATAAGTATCTCGTGGGGAAAACCAACTCGCGAGAACAACTCCATCAGCTTCTCACAGATAGAGACGGTATTGGGTGTTCTCAAGGGGAATGCTTCGGGGTAACGGAAGGCGTAGTCGATAATGACTAGCGCGTATTGGTTCCCCTTCTTTGATTTATGCAAAGGGCCGATAAGATCCATACCAATGCGATCGAATGGTCTACCAATGATTGGTAGGGGTTGCAATGGGACCGCTGGAGGGCGATAGGGGTTTTTCCTTTGGCACACCTCGCATTCCTGGCAATATCTGGTAATCTGTGCGTATATGCCTGGCCAATAGAAGTCCTCAAGGATTGTCTGACTGGTTTTTTGGGACCCTGTATGTCCTGCTATCAGGTGACTATGCGCGAAAAACATGACCTGCTCCCTAAAGCTGCTGGGTACAAGCAGCTGCTTGGTGGCGTTTAGACCACCCACCCTGTATAGAAGGTCGTTCTCAATGGGAAAAGCAGGAAAGGTGGTGATAGGCAGGGAGGCCTGTTGCCACGCAGCTTGGAGGGTAGGGTCGCTTTTCTGCGCATATCGGAAGTTCCTGTCGCTCTGCCAAGGAGCCTGACTGATAAGTACGGTGGACTCAGGCTGTAACTCCCTGATCTTATTCCGGAGGAGCACCATAAACTCAGGATGGTCTGTTCCCAGGATAAGTCTCTCGGGCAAACAAGGCAATACCCCTACGATAGCCCACAGATCTTCCCATTAGGTAACCTCACTTTTATCTGGGCGGCTGGATAGGATTTGACATCCCCGTGAACGCATTTAATGGGGATTAACCGGTGGGGGACTATGTCTTTGGTGGTGACGAGGGAGCTCTGTATGACGGATTGTCTGCAACCCGAGTCAAGGAGTGCCTTTACGTGGACTCCGTCTAAGACTAGACTTACATAAAACCCGGTACCGAATTCCTCCGTATACATGACGTGGCGGGGTAAATAGTTTATGTCCATGGGTTCCTCGCTGGTCTTTCTCGATGGGCAATACCGGGCAATATGTCCCCAAGTACCACAATCAAAACACTGTGGTCCTTTTCCTGTTACAGGTTCCGGTCTAGGTGGTCGGGGTTTGGTGAGCTCAAGCCAGAACCTGGGTGTCTTCTTTTCTGGTTTGCCTACACCTGGTCGTTGTCTGTTCTCCCCCTCCCAGATTGGTGCTTTCGGTTGTGCCCTGGAATAGGTGGATGCCATTTCTATTGTTTGCTCAAGGGTAAGACCAGTATGTTGTTTTAACCATTTCTGCGTTGGGTAGGGTAAGGCCTCTAGGAATTGCTCAAGGTAAATCATGGCCATGATCTCTTCTTTAGTGTGGTCTCGGGGCCTCAGCCATTTATCAGCAGCTGTCTTTAGTTTGTGAAACAGTGTCTTTGGTGTATCTCCTGGCTTCCCCTTTTCCTTCCTAAAGCGTGATCTATAAGCTTCAGCATCCAACCCTAGATGGTCCAATATTATGCCCTTTATTTCTACGTAGGAGGAAGTACCTAGGGGTTGGCTGCCTGATAAGCTGCTTGGGCCTCTCCTGTCAATAACGGGGCTAGGAAGAAAGGCCATTTGGCCTCTGGCCAGCCAGACGCACGGGCCGCGCGTTCGAAGTTAAGGAGAAACGAGTCGGGGTCCTCTCCTTCATTGTATTTCTGTAGGGGTACAGTGGGGAACGCCGTTGGGACCCCTTGCCTCCCTGGCAATTGTTTCACGATCTCGTCCTGTCTGTCCGACACCTTATAGAGGCTTTCTAATTGCTGGTTCATAGATGTGCTGAACAGTTCCCTGTCGGCCTGGGCCGACGTCATGTGCTTCTCCAGGGTCCACTCGAGTTTCTCCTGCCCTATAATGAGTTGTTGGATGAGGGTCTCCATTGTTGGCGGTTCAATGGACTTTTTATCCCACTTCTGACACCACGTGTGGAGAAACACGAGGAGGCCAGAGTATGAGAGGTAACAGTAACGGTCTTTTATTGTAAGATACAGATCAGTCCATAGTGCTCTCCTTTGCTCTTTAACTTCAGGGCTTGTCAGGAGTCGTAGGCTGATATCCCTCTCGTCTGGCAGGTGAGGTCGTCGGTCTCCGTATGGGCAAAAGAAAGAGAAAGAAGTACGGGGTCAGGGTAGGCTACCGTGATATAGCACAAGTAAGGGGGGGGTTGTGTAGGAAGTCACCCGGACCGCCACCAAGGGGTTTTCAGTGATTGGGGTAGGACCCGTGAGGAACAGCAGAACTCCCTTTTATACCCCGGGTGGTATCACCGAGTTAGGACCTCCAGCCCCTTTCGTAAACCACCCTCTGACACGGGCACGTACCTCAGGGAGCCACGCACCTCCGGGAGCGTGGCTGGCGTTGTCGCGGTACCGGATTGGGTCCGGCTCCCTCTCTCGTCGGTATCCTTGGCTACTTCCCTCGGTCTCCGTCTCCTTCCCGCGGCGTCTTCTCCAGCTCCTCAAGTCCCCGTCAACGTCCGATGGCCCGGTCTCGAATAGTCCATGCGACGGCAGGGCTGACTCCTCGTTTCTCTCCCGGACTCCTTCTTCGGTTCCGTCTTCAGCGCGGTTCACCGGAGTGCTTCCTTCCTCTCCGTCCTCGGCACCCTTTTCAAACACTGGCACATCCTCATACGTCACTCGAGGTGGACCATGTGATCCCGTCACATGGGTGGGCGCGTCCTCGCGGCAGTGAGCCGAATTAAAGGGGCCGCAGTGGTCCAAGGCTAGCGGTTCCCCCGGCGACTGCAAAAACAGAACAGGAGAGAGGTAAGGGGGTAATTGTATGCCGTCATCCCCCTCCAGCCGGTCACGGGGAGGCACCCCGCGACACCTGCCCTCCACCACGAGAGTAGCACTAGGGGCCTGGACTGCCGCCACGAAATCCATGGGCTGGGCGGGTAGGTTGATATTGGAAATTCCATTTTGGCAAGGTAACAAACTTCCACAAGTCGTGGCTCTTCAGGGTTTCTCGGCATGGGACACCACTGGCATCTCTACAATGGGTGACGTGCTACACAACGGGGCGCTGAAATCCTTCCAAGATTTATAATCAGATTATGACGTGCACCGCACGCAATTCTTTAGATACCTCTAGCTCCGTCATGCATTCTTACCGACTATACAGTCTTAGGACGACATCCCCGAATACTCCCCACTCGCATCAAAAATTCTCCTTACCAACATCAAAAACCATAAGCTTTCTGAAATATATAAAATGATTCTCTGAAATTTCCCAGACCCGATGTCTGGGCTGAGGATGGCCTTGGATGGAGGTTTGGGACCGATGAACGATGAGGACTGGCAGGAGGCGGTGGAAGCCCCAAGAGAGCCGGCAATAGCCCTACAATTTCGTTTAATGCAGCTTAAGCTGCTTCACTGCACATCTCTCACTAGAGAGAGATTACACCGCATGGGACTGATTGCTACGGGGAGCTGCTTGCGGTGTGATGTCCCAAACGGAGATTTGCCTCACACGTTCTGGCACTGCCCTGCACTTTCTCACTTCTGTAACGGGGTGTTGAGACGCCTGGATGGAGATCTGTGCTGGAGCATAACTACAGACCCCAAATTTATTCTCCTCCATATTACAGATGGCTTAGAGGCTAACAGGTATCAGAAGGCTTTGCTTTGGTTGGGTTTGATCATTGTGAAACAAGATATTGCACGAGCCTGGAAAGATGCTGAGGCTCCCTCCGCCGAGCTGTGGGTCTAAGGCATGGATTTCTGCATGGGACTGGAACGGCCGATTTACACGGCGAGAGGGTGTCCCCAGAAACACCAGAAGATATGGGAGGGATGGGCTGGATCCAGGGGTATACAACTAGAGCCGTGCCCAAATAGACCATGGTCCATATTCGGAGATATGCACTCGCATAGCCAGGAAGTACACAACTTACACATGGGGTAGGCGACTCAGGGCTTGCCACAAAGTCGTGGGTTGTTGCTCTATGTTTTGAACCTTGTTGCCTTGCTATTCAATTGCTCTGCTGTAATGATGCTGATGCCGGTCTGTGTTAATGCTTTGTACCACTGTTGGGAACCGTTTGAAAAAAATCAATAAATCCCACAGTAGCATGTGGTTCCCATGCCAGGAAAAGGGAATTATTTTAGTCGTACAACATCTTTCTGAGATTCACGAGTTCTTTCTCAATCAATCACAGGATCATGTATATATCATAATTATTACAGTCTTATATACCGAGGAATTCCCAAAATAATCACAGTTCTCTTTATACTCAGAGTTGTTCTAAAGCAATACTCTCAGAGGGACCAGAGTCAGGTAATTATACCTCTTCCTGAACAACAGAGAAGTAGTCATTCCCTTTATCCCACCTTGGGCTTCTCCTGTCAGCCTCCATCTTCTTCTTCAAGGTTTATATAAGGGTTTTCTTGTGTTGAATGATAACAGACTCCCTGCACCTCTCCCATGATTGGTCAAGTTATCAAATGGGTGATGTTCTAGAATGTTTACTGCTCTGCTACTGGCTTACTTTCTTTACATCCTTTCTGGGGCTGTCAACCTTTATCACCAAGCACTGCCCTCCTCTCTTTTGACCTGCTACCATGGTGTGCGGGAAGAATGGCATCCTAAGAAAGTTCTGTGAGCGTTCCCCTGGCCCGCTTCTTCTTCTACTTTCCAGAGTCATTCATTCAGGGATACCACTCTGCGTTATTCTTTTAACTCCACTGATTATGTGAGTTGGTGATTGTTGCACTTCCATTATTTCACACTTCACTAAAGGATGAGCTAAGCATTTCTTTCAGGAGTCTTTCATCTATTTTAGGAGCGTTCTTCTGACAAGGTCTTTGCGGAAGTTTAGTCATTAAAGAATCTAAAGATATTTGGATTAGACTGACACAAGGACTTCACCCACGATATCCCAAGCTGTCAAAATTAAAACCTGGCTACTGTTGCTCAGGAGTTCGGCCATGGTATTTGCCTGTTGGATCCTGTGCCTGGCCTGTTCAGGGGCTAGGCTGGATCGAGTGACTGTATGAAAGCCAGTACAGGTCCCGTCATCTGAAACTTTCGTATTGTCCCAGATAATCGTCATGCATTCAGGGCAACAAGTAACATAGCTATTGCCTTTCCCCAAGCAAATTTTAAAACACGTTTTTAAAGAAAACCCTAATATCAATTTGAACATTTTTGTGTTTTTTAACCTGGGAGCTTGCGGAGTACATTAATATAGTCTGGACTGTAATAGTTGATTTTTGGGAGGACCTTATTCATAGTATGACTACTGTAGTAGGAAATATGGTTCAACAGAATGTTAAATATTGAAAACATTAAAAAAAGAAATTGAGACATGCATTTACAGCCTTAAACTTGGTGCAACAATCAGTGGTGAAGGAGTTACACATGTTGAAGACCGGCACTGACCCTTTAAGCTCATGATCTAGATCAATAGAAGCCAGGAATTCGAGGAAGCATCTGCCTAACATCAAGGGAGGCATCGCAGAATCATTAGAGGAAGGATACAGAAAACTTGGGTTAAGGAGACAGGGCAGTCCATATGTCCCACATACAGCTGCATATAACAGGAAATGTGGCAATAGGGTGCTGTGCTCCTGTATCCTGATCAGTATGGGGATTCGTACTAGCAGAATCCAATTAGGAGTTGGGTAAGCACTGGTAATTGCTGATTATAGTTTACTGGTTACCTCGTCTGTATTTATCAAACTGATAATGTGTTTATTTCCAAACAAGACCATATACCTTCTGCACCTGTCGACCATACTACTGACGTTCCAAAGCAGCCGAGCAGTGCTTTTGTGTGCGTGTCTTTCTTTTTTTTTATTGACTGATTTTTCAAAAGATTATAATTGATTTTATGGGCGACCATGCTGCCACCGTGGGAATGTATTGTTGGTCTACTGTACACCTTGTATTTTCAATGTATGGATTTCAATTGAAAACAATTTAAAAAAACATTTTCTTTGCTGGTACCCTCAGAATCTGACCTGTTTTCTGGGCTGGGTGTGCATACTGGGGCATAGTGAGAGAATGACTTGATCAGCGGAAGATGGCGAGGGCAACACAGCAGCAGGTCCCTACCCACAAACACGAAAAGGAGACGGGAAGACGACAAGAATTACATACTTCTTCCTTTGAACATGCACAGTGGAGAGAAAGTTAAAAGAGCACACACAAACATTGAAACAAATAGAAAGCTCACGTCCAATCAGCAGATAGATGGCTAGAATACCTTTTAGAAAAAGTATGGTAAAGTGACCATTAACTTGGACGGATCAGAGAAGGGAGTGCCTTGTGTCAGACGGGGAATCAGTCACTGCAAGTCAGCAATAATGAGCGATTCATTAATGAGATGTATATATGTTGGTTTATCTCTTGTACTTTAAGGTTGAAATAAAAAACAGAATAAAAAAACTTCACAAACGAACAAGGAAGAAATAAATAAAAAAAGATACTGAATTTGAAAGGCCTCATACTTTACTTCAAACCTCCCTGTAGAACCTTTTTTTCTAATCTAATTACAACATCAAGTCAACAACAGAACGCTTTAAATTGGTTTGACCACATTTTAGTAACAAGTAGCATTACAGGAAGGTGTTACATCATTTAACCAAAATGCGGCTTAAGAGTTTCTTTTTAACATTTATGAGTAACAGAAAAATGTTCCTTGATTTCTTCACTTCCCTTACACAGTCCATATAATATGTTGTCTTTAGAGATGTAACTCCACATTCCTCTGGTTGTACGAACTGGTATTTATGCGAACCTAATTGGCATAAAATATCTATTACATCATTTATAATTCCATTCACCACCACTTCATGAAAGGATTCAGCATCATATTGAGGTTCTTTATTTACAGTGACCAAGATCTTCTCATCTACTGTAATAGATCACATTTTTAATGTCACCTTTTATACTTTTACTTTCTCTAAACAAGTTCAACCACTAATATTCCTGTTCAGCTAATGTAATGCTGAATCAAAGAAGCCTTTTAATGGAGGCTGCTCTACCTAAGTTTTTCCTCATGGAGAGGCGAAAGTAGTGATCTTATAAGTCTCTGTAATTTGACCAAAAAAATAACAAACAATTATTATTGAATATATCCACACCATATAAGCCAAGTTCAAAGTTTACTGCTTGCATTGAGCTTATACTATTTCCAGCACTTAATCTATTTCTTCAATATTCATTCCAATCTTTTTCTGAGCAATCTTGCACCTTCTGTGTCATAAGAGGTCCCAATTTCACCTCAAATACTTGGATGTCATCAGCAAACCGCTGCATAGTTTTTTAGAAAGTTAAAATGCAAAATGTACTTGCGTCACTCTCCAAAAGACTGTAGAGAGTCAAACCATCTTCCTCATATAAAGTATGAACATCTGAATGTAAGGCTTGAACTGTCTGTCGGAACTAATTTAACTCTTTTTTTTATAGCTTCTAACTTCTTAACAAACTTATAGAACTCTTAACTCTGCAGCGTGCCTGATGTAAACTTCTTTCACCCATAGCCAAAACGGTCAGAAATTATGCCTCAAGGGGTTCCAGAGTTCAAACGCTATATCTGACTAGGTCCTCTTCTTCAGGCCTCGAGAAATCTACCAGCCCACTCACTATGGCGAGTCAGATTTTATCAGGGCGAGTTATATTCAGGGCGTACTCGCCTGTTAAGGCGAGCTGACAAAACACATTCTCTGTTCACTCAGAAAGTGAAGGAGCAATAAAGATGCCTTTAAATCTTGTTTTTATTTTGTTACATTTGCTATGTGTTCAGAGACAGAGGTCAGAAGTCCGTTTATATCTTCTTACAATTACTTTTCTTTCTCTGACTGCAGAGTTCCATTATTTTGTAAAGTGAACTGCCTGACTTGCTGTACAAAGAGTGTGAAATGAAAGGCATTAGGGTGTCAGATTTTTTCTAACACCCGACATTTTAATAGCTAATAAGTTAACTGTACAAACATTTCAAAATGTATTTCAGTAGTTATGAAAGCCCATTTTTTGTAATTCTGTGAGGTGAAAGAAATATTTTAATAGGATGAAACCAAATCTGAACACTTTACTTGATGATGTGCAAATGATAAATATGTTTGCTGAAACCCAATTTCCACAGATTATTGTTTATACACTATATGGTTTTATCAGTAAAACTGCATGGTAGTGGGACATTTTTTGGACATTTCAATGGAAGATTTTATGTCTGTAAATGATTGTGCGCTACCACATAATGCTTTAGTAATATAGGGCTATATGTACAAAACCTTTTTGAGGTCGCAACCGGCCCAATTCGCAGAATCGAGTTGCTTGCAACCGCAAAACAGGTTTTTAAAATGTACATAAGTCAAGTTGCGAATTGGTAACCTGTTATCGAATCTCAATTTAGGTTTGTGAATCAGTCCTTTGGAAGGGGCATGTTTAGAGCGTCCCTTCCTAATAATTTTTAAGAGCAGGCAATGGACCCATGGACAACTGCCTACTCTTAAAAAATTAAACTTAAACCTTTCATATTTTTCTTTTTAAACACAAAGGAAAACGGACTGCATTTATAAAAACATTTTTTTAAAACATTGCTTTCTTAAAAATCAGTCACAGACAAGGTGGTCTGCTGCCGAGCAGGCCACCATCCCTGTGATGGCTGCGATTCCTAATGGGTTGCAAACTGCGACCCAACTCATTAATATTCATGAAGAAGGTCTATTGCGACCCCTATTTCCAAATTCTAGGTTTCTGTACATTAGGAATTTGGATTTCACAAAGAACAGTTATTAGGAAATCGCAATCTCTACAGGCAATAACTTATGGTCCCATATTTATTTTAAAAAGTTTTTAAACATGAACTGAGAAACACTCCTGCCCAGATGGCAACGCTATTAGTGAACTAATATGCAATTTAGGGGTCATGTGTACCCTAAATGTGGGCTAGATTCTTATTATAAATGGAGCAAATGTTTAGTCTATTTGATTAAAAAAAGGGGTTTTTTGTACAGCAAAAATGCTGAACTCACATATGTGAAGGTGCTCTCAAATGCGCGAATGAAGAAAAAGGCAGCTCTGTAAAATAAAATATTTGACTAGGATCACACAATTTGAGCCTTGTTTACGGGTCAGACTATATTATAGTTAGGTCGAGTGATTAATCAAGTTACTAGACCTACAGGTCTAGTAATGTTTTAATGATTTTTCGAGGCCTGTTCTTGGATTACTGGGGGTTTGGTTATGAGTCATTGACTTTGTAGGAGACAGTGCTAGTCCCCAGGCACCATCTGCCTCTCCCCAGGGCCTGTTGCTATTATCTCAGTGTCAAAACATTGCTGTATATTCACATCTGCAAACATGATAGCTGTTGTTTTTTCACCTGAGCAACAACCAAGACTTGTGTGAAATGAAGACTCTGTCATGTGGAGTGAAACAGGGATCTGTACTTTTCCATCTGATTTTTAATTTGTAAGTGGTGCCGCTGGCCCATTTCAATCAATCTTTCTGTCTATCTACCCTTATGTATGCAGATCTTATTTGTGGCTGATGGAGATCCTAGCTTAAGAGGCACAAATTTACAGAATTGTATCAAATGTCCAAGGCTGGATGTCACAAATACACTTTAAATTAAATGGGGAAAAACTGAACTTTTATTCCCCATACTGAAACTGCTGTCTGGAATCATGCATTCTGGCCTTCTTCGCTAGACCAAAAACTCACCCCTGTTTACATTGTAATAAATATGGGGATTGAGATTCAAATCGATCAGATAAATTGTGGTAAATGTATGCTTTTCACAGCTGCAGACATTGAAACAAATTACCTGTCTCTTCAATTTACAACAAAGGCTACTGGTTATGAATGGATCTGTGACTGCCAGGTTGGAATACTATAACTATGTATTTGGATCAGCCTGCAAAATGTCTAAATAAATTGCAAATGGTTCACAATGTGGCAGCCACATTGATCCTAAGCAACAGGAAATATGAGTATATATCTCATGTGATAGCAAAATTGCATAGACCAAGTCAATTAAAGGATAATGTTCAAATCCTTATGCCTGGTATACAAAATACTTCATGATCGATGACCAAGCATTTTGACTAAATGGCTTACGTTTTAGAGGCCAAGATACAGCCGGAGATCAGAGAAGATCCATTTACTTAATGCTCCCAGATTTCGATGCGTCACCCTAGGTGGGAGATCATTTTCAGTGGCTGCAGCTAAGTTTATGGAACAATCCCAACTAAAATTGCAAGAGGAGAAATCATTGCTAAGTTTAGTAGGCTTTGAAAACTTGGCTTTTTCCTGCTTTTTAGTCTATTGGTTTCAGTTGCCTATTATTTAGACACCCTCTTTAACCTCATTGATACACTCAACCTCACTCAGCCAGTCACACAACCAACACACTCCAAAGGCCACATCCTCAATTGTGTCTTCCACACATCACCAACAATCTAAATGCAATATTTTAGGGGGTGTTTCAAAACTTTTGTTGAGGGGGGTTTGGGGGTTTTGTAAGTGGTGGTAAGAGGAATAGGAATTCAGATGAGAAGTTGGCCAGATCAGCCCATTTCAAGTGGGGATTGGGTGAAGCATTCAAACGCTGTAATTAAATTAGTGATGATGTCCTTCTAGTACTGTGTGCTGAAAGAATGTGCATGGACCTTATGGAAATGAATGAGGTTGGCTAGGGAGCTAAATAGTGTAAGATGCTGATAACCTTATGAAGATGGTATTTTTTCATATTATCTGTCTAAAAGCAATACATTCCTTAATCTGATCAGCAAAGTTTGGTTTGCATTTTGGCAAGCGATAGCAAACACATAATTAAGTGGTTCTGGAGAATGACAGTATGATATGAACCTTGAGGCATTCAAAAGTAGTAAAAGCTGTAGATGTGATTGCACGAGTGTGTCCTTATGGATGGTCGTAATACCCTCTCCCTCTCCCTGTTTGAGCGGTCTGTCAGCTCAAATGGCTGAATAGACTCGAAGGATTTTGCTTTTGCCTGGCTGTGTAGCCTTAGAGCATAGGCTGACTACTCTCTCTGTTCATGTCTAGATAGTGCACCATATCCCAGGCAGAAGGCACTGAGACTATGTTCATTTCTAAAATGCAACAATTCACATTTATAATATTTCAATGATATGAAGCCTCCAGCACGTGCTTATGTACGTCCTTGCTTGTTTATGCTTATTTGTTTCCTTCATGTTCATTAAACTTGTTACTAGACACTATGTACGTGTGGCTAGGCTTCTATTGTCTGAATACTCACCGAGTCTCTGGAAGACCTGCGAGAATCTGGCTTCTATATTTGTTATCCCTGGCTTCTGTATTTGTTAATCCCAGGATAGTCCAGGTCAGATTAGGCCAACTTTCTATATCAATTAATCTCCGGATATGGCAGGTCAAAACAGTCACCACCTACCATCTGGCAGGATGCTGTCAATCTACTATGTCAACCATGATCTACTACAAGAATGCTTCTTCAAGTGTTTTCTTATTTTAGCATACTCCAGCAGACCCTATTACTTACATTTGTTCTGAAACTGACTGAGTTTCTAACCTTTTTCCTGTGTTATATCATCTGAAGGTATCTGGTGAGCAGCGTTCTTACATGCCTAATTCCACTATCATATGTTTCCTTATTACCACAAAAGACTTGTTTGAAAACACCCTTTATTTGGATATAGGTGAGAGATAGTTTTGGTCCCTGCTAGAATCCTGAAAACAATACTAGCAATGTATAGGAAAACCAAACCCTTTCTGACTGAAACAAAGCAGAATTGCTCACCCTCTGAGGGATACAAAACAGATTATGGCATAGCACTCTACATTAGGGCCTAATGAAAGCTCATCACGTGACTATAGAAAATATGGCATTCAGCTTTTGAAAATGTGGAAGGTCAACATTTGTCTCCTGCCTCTCCTACAGTACGGACAAACAACGACTGACAGTTGATGAAGAATAAAATTCAAAATGCCCTAACTTTTACATACCATCTTTGAAGGAAATGTCCCTAACTATGCCGTCAGCATAATCACTAAATAGCAGAATTAGAAAAGGGTTGCGTTCTGCCAATAGTACCAATATGTAAAAACACTAAACAAAAACGAGAGGGTAAACAAAAACCCTCCTCGTATTAGGTCCCAAAGGCACGAACATGTGTAATATTAACACATTTCAAATAAAAACCCTAAAACAAACCTAGTTCAGTTAACTGGCTAAACAGCACTATTCAACTCTGCCATGCAACTCAACTTCAAATGTTTGGATAGACAATGGTTTAAATGCTATATAGGGAACCAATAAATCAAATATGCAACTTTGCAGTCTGCACTTATCCCATATAAGGAGAGCCTTTCAGAACTATTTTGCATCATGAATAGGGTTACCATATGGCTCCTTGTCATTTGGGGCACTTGGGCTTTCATTTACCTATCAAGTAAAAACTGGAAGTAGTAGTCCTGCTTCACTTCAATGGTGCCAGTTGGACTAGTGTACCAGGCTGCAGTAGTTTATAAAATTAATAACCAATAATGGAATGGGACTCTGTGTCCTCAGTGACATGAAGCCATCTGGTCACATACATCAAAAATCACCAAGTTTCCCTTTAGCCAATCATCATCCACTGCCCCGACACTTCTCTGAAATGACACCAAGGCACTTTCATATTACAAGGCAGAGCTTCCAGTATAACATGGCACATGAACTAGGTTGGACATTCTCTCTTTTTACTGCACATAAACACCCAGCTTGCAACTTCTTCATGCAGTAAATAAGATCGTAAAGTCACAGCTGCCGATATTTTACTTAAATAAGTTTAAGCCTTTCTCCTTCCTGCCATGTTTTTAGGTAATAGTTCTGATTTTAATCTGAATGCATGGGATATCCATAACGTTTGCAAAACCATGTTGGCTGGCATAGGCATGGGGCTCAGCTTGACTAGAACATTCATATCCAGCATCAAGATTAACATCTATTCTCCAGGATCCAGCAGGCAACCATCATATGAATTTGGATCGCACACAATGTCTTTAACATAAAACATTTCAGCTCACCTAAGCCCGGATATGTTTCTGCCAAGACTATTCATTCTAGAATCCTTCACTCAAGGCACAGCCAATAATTAGAGAACAGCCTGATTAACATGGACTAGTCAGAATGTGAAGAAAGTACCCATCACACTTCTGTACATTCAGTCCATGTCATTCACTTCCTCTCTGACCAAATACAACAATGCCCATTACTTTGAACGGTGATCTTGTAAAGATCAGTCATCTCTATGGGCCACCAGACTCATCTGCGTATTCCTAATTGGGTAGCATGTTCTGGGTTACAGTTTTTTGAAGGGGTCCACAAATCCATACTGAGCAGATGGAAGATGAGTCGCTGTCGCTCAAGGCCCTTTCACGTATACTTACCACTCTAGCTTACCTCTTTTACGCATGCCTTTACACATCCAGTTTTCAATATTTTCTGCAAGGTTTTTTCCCTGGCTGGCTTTGCATCAAAATGCACCAACACCATAGCCATGATGGTAGATTGCCCTGGGCGTCTTTAGGCCTTTAACTTCCTATGACAACCCTTTATATGAAGCTCATTTGCCCACTTTCTACTATATACAAAAATATCTCACTTCTCAGTTTGGTTATGGAAAAAGAGTAATGGCCATTAGTCATTATCTTTTTTAACTTCCATATGTTATCCACTGCCACTTCTACCATAGTGTGATGTCTCCTATTTCTGCTAGCGTCCATTTTTTCCATGAAATGATTGCATATTACTGAATGCACAGCTCTAGATCTCAAGTTTGCTTCAGGTTAAGTGCATGATGAACCAAAAATAAAAGATGGAGGCTATCTATCAGTAGTGCATACATCCTACACGTTCTATGATGAAAGACAGTCGAATATGATTGATGTCGCTGGTTTCACAGGGATTACCCAATAAATGGTGTTTTCCTGTGCTGTTTTTCTATGAATTCGAACAAAAAAGTAAAGAAAACTTACTACTAACTACACAACACACACACAGAAACCTTACAAACACACGCACGTACCACAGCAAAAGTCCAGCTCGCAGACAGTCACGTAGATGGGACACAATTTTGCAAACAAAATGTATTGCGGAAACTACAACTTCTAAAAGTTATTCAATATGATTTTTACAGCACACAGGCATTTTGTTTCCACATAAAATGAACCCTCTGAGCTTAGAAAACAATCAGTTTCATTATGAACAGCCACAGCACTGAAAGTTTCCACAGCTAATCACTTGTGACTCAAGCTTCATTTAGATTCGATTTTCTGACTTGTTATATGGTATATATATATATATATATATATATATATATATATATATATATACACAAAAAAAATTCCAAAATACGTGCCAATCAAATCCAACTCCACACGAGGCAAGGAAACAGCAGCACAGCCCGGTAACCAGTCCTTGTTTTATTTTTGTTTAGTTTTCACCATCAGGTGCGGACATGAGACCAACGTGTTTCAGCCGTAGCCTTCAACAGGGTCATAAAGTTGCAGTGTACAAACAATCTTTTTAAAGGGACAACCCTTTAACTCACCACCATTAAAAACAACGCATGGACTGCTACATGTTTGGTTGTATCGCACATTTCTCCCACCATATTGTTTTACATTTCATGTATTTGTTATTGCATTTTGAGGTTTTAACTCGCACTTCCACAATTTTTCACAGTTTTATATGTAACTCAGTGAGTAACAAGAGTTTTTATATTACATATTTCATTTTCAGTCATTTGAAATCACTTCTAATGAATCCTGGTGAACAAATAACTGTTTCTTTTGACATCCTTTGGACAGAACGGTGCAATTGTAAAAATCTTGCAATATCCTAGAACACCAGCTTGGGAAAGCGTATTGTCGTACTTTAGCATTGCTCTTCTGAAATATCCCATTATTCAGTGTGTCTTATGCCTACATAACTCAAGGAAACTGCGTAATCGCTTTACTTAATTTTTCCGGATTTGTATCTTCTTCCCTGCTACATCACCCTCATCTCATTCTGGACTGACCAATGGAAACTAAGTGGTCCGACATTTTTGGTGATTACAGTGGGTGTCACCCCGGAAACTTATAAAGTATAATTTCTCAAATTTTGGAACAGCGAGGGGGTGATGGCTTGGACATCTGAGGATTGAAGCAACTTGTGACGTAACGCTGCGATTTGCCACCGACTGATGTTCTAGCGCATATTGAACCTTTTCGGCTTAAGGGTTCACGTCATGCTGCGGTGTCTTTGCTGTTGCAGCGATTGACTGAGACAGGTTGCTGTCTAGATGAACTAGAACTGGTTACTTGGAACTTACTGAACTTTCCTGAGGGTTTGTATGAGGTTCAACTGATTTCCTATCGACACTTACGCTGTATGAGTCCAAATCTGCCTCGGCTGTGGAAGATTTACCCCGTCATCCCTGAATCCCAAGAGGCTTGGTATTATTTCATTAAATACTTTACTGATTTGATAATAGAGTTGTATGCTATTTTATTTTAATGATAATGTTCTTTATCTACAAATGAATAACTAAACTTTGAAATTTAAATTAAATTCTGCTGATTCTGCCTACTCATTTCCTTGTGGGTAAATCATTTGGTTTTGAGTCATTTATGGTTACCATTGAATATTTCTGACTGTAAGAAGTTAAATTTGAAGAGAACAATTATCCTATTCCTGGTCCTCATTGGATTATTGCCCATCCTCCAACTATCCAGTCCCTTTCAGCACAGAACAAGATCCATCAGAGGACCAAGTGAGTGCGATAGGTAGCAAAAGGTTAAGACCAATAGATGAAACAATAGTTTTTATGATAAAATTGGGCCCAGCTGACACTACGTCAATTACTAAGTTATTAGTGGCAAACTCAAGATGTGGTCACAAAAGGACATTCAAAATTAACACTGCGTGGGCACCTCAGAACAGCCTCACCTCAGAACAGGGCTTCCTGCTCGACTGTCGCATTCCATACGCGGCTCCTGGTAACTGCCCATGTAGCAGAGTTCAGTCACCTGGCAGTTTACAAAACTATTCAGTACCATCTGAAAACATGCAAACTCTGGCTCAATGATCAATGCTCAACCCCAAGATTAATGCAACATTAATAGTGGTTGTTCTGCTCGCACAATCTGTGTTTTTTTCAGTCACTAGAAAGAAGCTCATCTTTCAGGTCCATCCTGCTCTACTGCTATTCTTGACAAACAATTACATTTTTGTACAAGTTGAAGCTTGCATCTATGTTACGGCGCAGCTTCACTTAATCTGTGCTATAGTAGTAGTGCAGACTGAAGTGGGGCTATGTGACTCACAAGGAAGGACTTTCAAACCTGACCATCACACTAGGCAAATGCATGGTCAGTTTCTTGGCAAGGGTGAGAAGAAACAAGTCCAGTTTGGAGGCATTATACACAGGGTTAATGAAAGCTCTTTACTGCTGGTGGGGATGCAGAAATGGGAAACAAAAAGATACCTGGAGATTTTTAATCAAGATCACTTCATTCCCATGTTATTATGCACAAGGTATAACCCATGGATGTCAATTCAAGTGTTCCTAGGCAGCTTCAAGTGAAATGTGCCTCTATTTAAAGTACATATGGTTATATGGCACCCCATTGTTGGAATACCATGCCCAATGGCATACAACTAGAAATGGACTGGATTTGTAGACTGTCAAGTCTACACTTTTGTGAGGAATTCTGTGGCTTCTCTAGGGTTTTGGAGCAGTCTCTATTCCCTCCTTATGCAGAGAAAGGTCATTCTTGATAACGCTTAGAAGGGACACCTCCTCACCACAAATATTATAGATTTTTCTCCTGAATTCACATTTAATGTGTTTAAGTCCAAGGAAGAACAAATATGCCTCTTCTCCACCATACAAAGCTGTAATCTGCACAGAACAAGAGTTGCGTAATTTGTGGGAGCACTACATTTACTCTGTAAACTACAATACTGGTTTAACAAAGGATCCAGAATCATGGCCACCATTAATAAGAGTTCCAACCACGCCCCTTGGGGTATGAACACAAACGGCATGTCAACTGGCATGCAGTTATCTCCAAAATACCCCACCCCAATAGCTGCTTTACTAGTTCCCTTCATACAAGTAAGTGTGGGTGTGAAAGCGAAGGAGTTGGAGGCCACAGCAGATGCAGACTTTTGCACAGCTCAGAAAAAGTGATGCATTGGAGGCCTATGAGGATGGAAGGTAATGTATAGCCTTAGGAAGGAGGATGTAAGCAGGTAAGATTTCAGGTTGACAGATGAAGACTCCTGTGTCCAGATTAGTTACTTTGCAGGAGCATGAATGCTTGTGAACTGGAACGTTCCATTGATTTCAGTCTTCTCAAGTTACCAAGCTGTGGGGGCTATGAGGTAGCCATCATTTATTGCAATGTAGACCTTGACAGGCCCAGCAGGCCCTCTACCTGATGGAAGAACCAAACCCCAGTAGACAGAAGGGTAGAAAGGCCAGGAGCTAGACCTTGTTGAGCCACTGACAGGCTGATGCTCATTGTCTCTCTCTGTCAGCAGACCATCATCACAAAATGTAAAGGATGGGGACATGTGGGACCCAGATCTGTGAATTCCTTTGGGTAGGCAGTAAATGGGTGATGTGCAGTAAGTCACCAACCCACGGGTAAATTCTGGTCATCCAGTGGGATCTTAACTTTAACTCAGTGGTCTTAGATTTTGTCCCACTGCCATTCCTGTAAGCCTTGTATTTTCAAGAATTTCAAGCACAGTTCATCACTTAAGTGGGCCTGTGAGGTTTTTTTAGGTGGAACCAGCCTTCGGTCTCTTACATGAGGTTGTTGCAAACTCATAATTACTTGTGCTACTATTCAGATTAAGTGTGAGACACGTCTAAGTATATACTACTACAGAGGGATTAGGTGCCCTTGCAATGGTGTCAGGGATGAAGAATGTTAGCTCACAGAAAATGCTTGAATTACAGATTCTTGTTTGTGATGATCAAAATGAATGATTATAGGTTCCCTGGGTGAGTGTTGATTAAAACTTTCCAGAATATAGCACTAAGTCAGATGTGCATGTGTGATTTATTCGCCAGTGTGCGACTCGCAGGGAAAGTTTTCAGGTGCCACTGTTCAGGGTAGAAGGAACACAGAATTTACATATGTTGTATGTTAGAATATTGATAACAAAATACTCCCTGACATAAATATTGTGTCCTAAATATCATGTGCACAAATATTGCTCCACTGTGTGGAGATTTTCAATTAGTATCTTCAATGTGGAGATATTTTTGAGATCGTTATTTAGGAAACTATATTTTTGCTAGAGGATATTTAAACCATAGTATCATAGCACCTTATCCCTTTCTGTATGTGTATTTATACGGGATGTGTGGTGCGGGCGGTGAGTCCTCGTTCTTGAAATATATATATATATATATATATATACATACATATGCATGGAGGACTAAGACTGGAAGTCACTCCTGTACGGGTTAATGTCAAGTGATCAACAAACAGAGGTATGTCGCCTGATGGGGTACATAGTGCTTAAGTGAGGGGTAGAGGAGAGAGGGAGCAAGGCTTATAACATCATCATAAGCAGCACCAAATGCTGCTCAGAGCTTCTGAAAGGAAGACAAGATTGCACGAGCATGTGGTCTTAACCACATTCTCTTCAGTTCTGAAGCACAATGGCAGAATGTGTGAAAAGCACGCTCAACTGCTGAGGTTTCAATTTCTCTTCATCGCCTGAACTTAACTGAGTTCATTACATTACATTTTTGTACATGTATGACAAATGCATTTCCTTTACAAGAACTCAAGCTCAAAGACAAAACCCAAATGTGGAAAGTTTTGACTGGCTGAACAGACCACAAAGAATCTATAGATGGTCTAGTAATCTGCTCCCTCCCACCCCCAGCACAGCTACATGCAAATGACTGATTATAAGTAAGAAGAGCAAACTCTTTGTCTGTTAACTTTCCACATTCAGTAGTAATGGAGTGGCTGACATATAACTTCTTGTGTCATAGTAGTAAGAAGGAGCTCCTTGAAAGAGGGCTGTGATGCACAAGATGTGGATCATTTTCTTCTGAAGGCTCTAACAGAAGCATTCCTCTTGACACACTGCCATTGTAAACACTATTGTATCTGCAAAGGTTGCAGAAATAAGGGAGGGAGGGAGAGAGGGAGAGAGGGAGATTCAGCTGTGAGGTGCAACTGAACTGAGAAGACCTCCAAGAGGATCTGCCTGAGTAAGGGAAGAGAGCCATAGGCCGCTTAGTACTTTAGGGATGTTCTCGGTTTCTCTCTTTGGAGAAGAGAGAGGGCCCACAGCACTTCTCTGACTGGTGAAATGCTGCTTCCCCTGAAGCCTGCGTGGATCAGAAGAAGATCCCAGATCATGGTGACAAACATGAACTTGAGGATTCCTTTGACATGCAGGCAACATGTAAGGGGTTCATACATGCTGCCACGTGCATGCCCGTGTTCTTCACCAGGGAGTAAATTGAAGATGAATAACACCTCCATTAAAGGATAGAGTTTCCCCTAACTAGATCATGTGCCTGTAGCAGAGGGTCTTAGATTCCCCACATACCCAGAGCAAGGTGCAATGACAGAGGCCTCCCCATTGTATGGAGTGGGTTATGTTGAGGGATAGGTATCTGTTGGAAGCTGGCTCTCTATAGAGTGTAAACAGAAGTACACTGTGCAGAGAGTCCAGTGAGTCCCCGATTGGTTGACAGAGGCAATAGTGTGTGCGAGCAGTTAGGCTTATCGGAGGGTAGTGCTACATGGTTTCATAAAAGCGGAGGTTAGATTACAATTGTGAAGTTATGCATTATGTAACAACAGTACAATTGAGACTGGGATGGGTATTGGTGAATTATATGTAGTGGTGTGTTTTGAAAAACAAGAAATTGTGCTTGATTCTTTTGGTTTTGTTTATTTTAAACTTCTTTAAATCGCCCCTCTGTATTTGTCTTTTTACCCACATATTTGAAAGGTTTTATTTGAAGTTGTATATAGCACGAGCATGACCCTTGTGGGTATCAGAGCACTATACAAATGATAGATAGCAGAGACGAATAGAACCCAAAGTGTCATAAGCTAGAACAGTACAGAATAAGGCAACACCCCAGAAGAGTGTGTTGACCCCTCAATGTTAAGACAGATAGATCAGAAAAGACAGGCAAGTAATAATAAAAATTACATAATCTAGAACAGTACAGGCTAAGGCAACACCCCAGATGAGGGTGGTGTCACCTTAATGATAAAACAGATAAATCAGAACATGCAATAACATAACCAGAGAGCAATAATCATACTGTCATAATCTAGAACAGTACAGGATCAGGCTACACCCCAGATAAGTGAACTTAAAACAAAGAGGTATTAAGTGGAGACTGATAATAACGCATAAGTCTATCCCAATAAAGACACAAATTAATCACTGGTCAGAATTATATCTATTACAAAATTATTTTCATTACCAACCAAGAAAAGCTGAATGACTGGTACTCTCGTTACTTATTCCTGAAAATACTTACACATATTAACACACACACACACATCTATACACAATGAAACATAAATTACAATACATTTTTATATAAACACAAACAATTATCTTCATTGTGTGTTTATGAACAGGTACTATCATATTTAACCATTGGACTTCAGTCTTCCACTTATTTGGAAATTAGGTGGCTCTATTAAAAAACAAAAACAATCTACGGTCCACAGTTAGGAGGCAGTCTTTCTTGGGTCAGATAAAGGCGGTGTAACCACAATGCTGAAACCGATAGCAGAACCAGATAGAAGTAATCCTGAGTGTAGTTGACGAGTCATAATTTGCTTGGAAGGAGGAAATCTTAGGGTCTAAGGCAGAAATTTGAACATAAATAGTAGTTTCACTTATTTCTTGAAAGATAACTATTGCTTACTTCTCTTCATATCACTCCACTTGTTCGTAAGAGCGGATACAAAATCGGAGAAGCCCTCACCCATGGCATCAAACACTTCCTGTACTCTACCAACCAAGCACAACAAATTGAGTAGTCTTTTACTCGTCCACCAACAAGTTCTGTGGAACCTAGTCAGGAGTATAAGGCGCTATACAAATGCTACAATACAGTACATTGTCAACATGGAAAACAGGAGCAGACGTCCACCGTCTTAGGCGCAGGTTGACCTCTACTGTTCGCAGCCCAGTTTGAGCCATTCCTGACTGTTCCTCATTCAACAGAGGACTAAACCCGTCCTTTTGATGGACATCGTCTTTCAAGGACACAAGGGGGTGCCCACGACTGCAATCACATTTTTATTAAGTTTTAAACCCTAAACACAGAAAAAGCACACCCCGTGAATACATAAACTCTATTGCAGCACAATTCGAGTATTTACCTCCCCCTTTCATATCAGCATAAAGAAAATGCTGAGTTTGTTTCAAAGCACAGCCTATATTGCTTTCTGATACTGGAAGGATAGACTGGAGCGCGTCATTTCCCCTGACTTTCTCACCCTTTAGACAGGGTTTCTTCAGGGTTAATGAGGTAGGCCCCGCTATCTCTGCGCACCCATGACATTTGACAGGCAAGACATGTCAGGCGCATTAAAGCATGGCCTTCACTCTTTGGACTGGGGACTCTCCGTGCAGGAAAAGTACATTTTCTCTGAAAAGAATTGCTTTCAGGAGAAAGGACAGTGAATGAAGGTGCATCTGGGTGGGCAGTGAAAAGAGTGATACAAAGGCACAATCTCATGTCCCACAAGGACTGTCTGGTCGAAGCGAAATTAGTTGTTTGGTACGGTGTGATGGGGGAAGCAATGTTACACAGTACATTTTAAATGAGTGCATTAACTGGGATAGCAGGCTAGACATTTATCCTGACTAGTCATAAGTCATAATAATCTTTATTCGATCTTTTTTTATAACAGATCATAAAAGCAACATTTCATCAGATACATTTTACTATAAAAGAAACAATAAAACATTTAAAATCTTTTAAGATTATTACACATGACAACCCTTGTGCCCTGCACAAAGTGGTAATATTTAAAACCAAGTAAAAGACTAACACAATCTTCATGGGGTGTTTAACTTTTTTAGTTCACCTCTCTATTAGAAATCCCATTTTTGCAGTTATTTAAATCAACATATCCCAGTTCTTACTCTTTCTCACACATGCCCATAGGAAACATGCTACAGAAAAGCAGACAAAGGGTTCAGAAAGCGCCTTTAAAAAATACAGTGCCACCCTGCATTGCAAAAAATTATGGCGCCTTAAAATTGGAAAAATAAATGCTTTTCTCTCAGTTTGATAAAATGTACAGAATAGAACTACATGTAAGTCCGTTTGGGGAGAGAGGTTGTCACAGGGGCAAGTCAGAATGTTTAAACTTCCTCACTGGGAAGGCCAACATCAGGGGGATATAATTTAGACGAAAACGCAACAGTATGAATCTATGATGTTTATAGGTAATGCACAAGAGGTATAAGAATCCCTCCCCAGGTCTAGGTGGAATGAGGTCATATGCACGTAACGCCTTTTGTTGATGATTCTTTTCCCTCCGAAGTAAGAAACAGATCAGTAATTTTCTGTTTGGAGATCTTCCTGCAGAGTGAGGGGTCCCTGAACAGCTCTCCTACCCCAAGTGCGGTCAGCTCAGCTTCCACATATCTGAGCCATCCAATCCCATTGTAATGATCCAGCTTGAGACAACTGCCGATTATGCGTTGAGTTAAATTGACAGTGGACCTACGCCAAATCGAAAGCCACAATAAGATTGGAGCCAGTTTAATGGAATCCAGCAGGTACGGTAACCCCAATTCAAGATGTAAAATATAATTCGAGTGTGAGGGGGGCAATGAGACCCGGTTTTTAGGTCTCGCCTACGCAGCGCGCATGCGCTGCATAGGCAAAAAGACCTTTAGCAATCGCTTCGGCTTTTCAGCCAAAAACGTGCACGCGTTCCATTGCCTTCAATGGCAACGCGTGCACGTTTGGCGATTCACTTGCGGGAGCGAGCGGCGCCATATGGTAGCAATTATCGCTCCTGGCGCTGCTCGCTCCCGCAAGTGAAACGCTTTCACTTTTGCCGACACTTTTTTTTACTTTTAGCGCACGCGCTTGTTTTTAATACGAGAGCCCAAGTAAAGACATTTGTTGCTTAAAATAGTGCCTCCCGTCTAATTCTGGAATGTTGGCATTTTTGGCGGCTTCCAGCAATCTCTTAGAAACACGAGGGGTGGCAAGATTCTCTATACTAAACATTGTAAGTGGCTCGCTTTTTACTAGATCTGGCGTCCAGTGTCTGCTACTAAGCAATGTGATAAATATACTGTGGTAGTAACATAAAGACAATCCGGATGTAGCTTCTTTCTTTATAGCCCACATAGCTGCCAAGGATTCAGATTGCTTTTGTGTGACATTTCCATAATTTGAGTGGCATTTCAACGACTATGAGTGAAACTTTCTCGCGAGCAAAATCAAGCAATGAAGACGAGGGAAACATATAAATGTCAGAATACACACATTTGAGCAACCAAATGGTCTTTAGAATCATGTAGTTAAGCTGAACGGTTGCGGTGCAGCCGGTTTGCCTCCTCGCTGGGGAGATTGCTGTCCACAAGCCTTTTCCTCTAACAGGGCATGACATCATGTGTCCTCTGTTGGGTGAAAAAAGTTTAATGTAACGCTGTTTGGTGCTGGTTTGTCTTATCTCACTTACTTTTCGTCTCTTGAAAGAGAAGACCTGTTGCACCAGTCAGACAAACACATGCAAGTATTAGAGGCAGACATACTCCGTTATTACTTACGCCATCCCTGAGAGCCTCCGTAGTGAGTCCGCAGTCATATCTTCACTCAGGCTGTACTTGTGAATGTGTTTACCAACAGAAATATACACCTTTCCTGCAAGGGCAATGCCTTTTAGGCTACATTTACCGTAAATAGAAATACAATAGTGAAAGAATAAAACTCTCAAAGGTCCCTGGTGCATGCATTAGCTCACCCAGTCCAGGTTTTAACTTTCCATTCTGGGGTGTGTAAAGCATTTTATTGCGTTTCTTTTTCCTTCAAAGTACTTCAGTTTAACAGCAGTTTCCCTTGTGTACTGCTCCCCACTGTGCCACACTCCAGGTTGCTTTCTGTTGCCTGTTTGCTGCTCTTTTGCCCTCTGTGTTGTACTTTCCTTTGTGTACTTCTCCCCTCCCCCATATGCTTTCGCATACATACTCTCCACATTTGTGTCTCTAACCAATGTGCTTCTCTTTGCCCTGCTCTTCACTTTCCTCTCTCTCCTTCAGTGTTGTTTCCCCTTCCCTCTCTATCGCTTCCTACACCTGTGCCCTCAATGTTGATTCGCCCCCACCCCTGTTTTGCTTTGTCTCCTTGTGTTGCTTCCTTCCACACTCGCACCACCTGTGTTGGTTCCCTTCACACGCGCTTAAAGAAGAAATGCTTTCCCGTTTATAATTTTTTTTTATCTACTGATCCAACCGGAATCAATAAACAAAAAGAAAAAAAGCGCTAATATTTTGTAGACATGGGCATGCAGGCTGATGCGTCATTGTGCATTTTTTTTTTGTTTACTCTTAAGCCATGCTGTTCAACATCGTGGACACTGTACGGAATCGCTAAAAACCATTGGCAAAGGCAATGAATCCCAAAGTTAGGATTAATTGGCTTTGCCAATGCTTGCGTTAAGCACCTTTGCCTGAAAAGAAGCCCATATACTATTCAATAGCTCATACAATAAAACTGAATTTGATCTACAAGCATATGGCAGCCACATTTAGATGGCATGAGTTCTATTTTTATTTTCATTCCATGGCATATACTTGTCATATATATTCTTAAGGGACACCAGCTTGCTATTCTACAGACTTTTGCCAATGCTTTGTTTCTTTTTTCCGATGTAACTTCTGCCACTTTATTACAAATTTAACAGCTGAAAGTTAGCACTTAGTAGCAATCGTCTTATCCTCCTTGCTACTCTCTGACACAAGTCAAGTGGATTTAGAGACATGTCTTCCCGGATTGCTGGGCTTTAAACGGAAGGCAGCGCGCGAGCTGTCAGCTTGCACGAGCACTGGCGTTTCTGTTTTGCCACATGCATCCAAACAACCCTACATCTTCACTGATATCTGCCCCACTTCCTGTCCCTTAGCTCTTTCATTTCCGTCTTGTCCACCAGTAACACCTCCTGCTGTCTCTCACCCTCATAGTTAAGTCCTTTCCTGTCTCTACCCAACTTCCTTGCCCCTCCCAACTTTCCCTCTCTCATGCAGGTTGTAACTGCACGTGGCGCTGTGCCAGTGTGACACCTCCAGCCTGCCTTGGCTTTCTTTTCAACACAACTTTCCATGCTGGAATTGTCTGAGCCCACCCAGGATAATGTGCTGCATGACTAACCACTTATAAAGTCCCAAAGGCGAGGCCTATTGGCTATGCCAATGCTTGTTTAACAAGGTGTCTTCCATACTTTGTAGATGATCCGAAGGTGCCATCCCCCACACTCCCGCTCCGTAAGTTACCATTGCCTTCGTTTTAGCGAGGTAGATATTTTTTATCGTGTCCTGACTAAAAAATAAACCATCCCTGCTCCAAAGAAACATTAGTGCATTCCCATAACAACCTATTTCTTTCCGGCACAGCTGAACTGCTAATGATTTCCTGGTAACAGCGCCACAACGATGCTGATAGCAGCAAGTAAATGTGCATCTTCCAGCGCGCGCTTCATCCCGTCTAGAGTCTGCAGACGGGCTCGTGCCTTGCGTCATGACTTCCTGCTGCTGTCGCCCAAACGGCGCTGTCCACACGAAGAGGAAAGAGAGAGAGCTTGCATGCAAAAGGAGCGGGTCATTTGGGCAGTCTGTCTGTCGGAGATGCCCGTAGGCACAAACAATAGGACGTAGGGGCCATGTGCAAAGAGAGCAGATACGTGGGTCCTGTGCAGAATCGTGTGCAAGATGACCTGGTCATAAGGACTTGTGCAGCAAGAGGTCACATGCGATCATGTGTAAAATTAGCATGTCCCTTCAGTCAGAGAAGTGAGACACTTTGTGAAAAAGATACAACAGGGCCATGTGCAAGTTGAGCCGATTGATTACCTGTGCAACAGGCCATAAGCAGACGCCTGTCGCCATGACCATGAGCATTAGACAGGCTGAAATAAATCTCACCAGAACTAAGTGCAGTGAGAGATAAGGTGCGAGACAAGCATGTTGAAACTGAGAGAAACCTCTAAACCGACCGTAACAAGCATGTTACCAGGTACACGTGCAGGCACATATGGTCACTGGTATCCTGTTCAACAAGAAGTAAAGTGCCAGAAGAGCAGGCCTCTAGGAAACTGTGCACAAAGAAATCATTTGCAAGGGGAGAATTTCACCATGACCAGGTGTAAACCGAGCATGTCACCGTGGCCTTATATAGCACGAAACTGTGAAATATATCACCAAGACCCTGTGCAACACGAAAAAGAGCAACAGGCCAGTCATATGCAGCAAGATTATATCAGGGTCAAGAGAAGCATGTCACCGTGGTTTCATAAGAAAAAAACAAATCAACAAGGCCTGTGCAACACAATGTTATGCGTTTGGTAAGCAAGTTATTATGGCCATGTGCAGGAATAACAGAATACCAGCTACATGTGCAGGAGGAGCAGCTACATGTGCAGGAGGAGCAGAGGCATGTCCAGCAGTCCGTTCTCCAAGCATGTCATCAGAACCATGAACACAAAAAACAGGTCACTAGGGCTATATGCCACAAGAAAATAGGTGCTGGGAGAGCAAGTACCCATGGCCTTGAGCGGCAGGAGACTGTGTGCAGAATGAGCTGCTCACTGGGGCCTGTTTAACAAGAGGGGGCGCCAGGGCTTGTGGTGCAGCTGTAGATCTTGTGCAACATGCAATAATGTTGTCCACTGCAAATTTTGGACACAAGTCCCTAAAATACCCCCAATCCAATTTGGAACTACCATCATCACCCAATCAAATCACCTCATAAGAAGGCAAAAGGGGTCAGGGCCAGATTATATTTCCTATGCACCACAAGGGCTGCACAAGCCTATGTTGCGTGCCTGCCAAGATGTGCATGTCGCTATGGCACTGATGCAGCGGGAAAGAAATACTGTGCAAGACGAGCAGCTTGATCGTCTGCGGACTGGACTGCACCTGGAGTTTAATTTCTGATTCCCACAACAAACGGTCCCTGTGAACAAGAGGCGGGATTGGTGCTAATAATGCGTCCTGCAACCAGGACACGATCTGCAGAGAGAGGCAGGTCACTGAGCATGGGCAGGGCGGCATCTGTAGGGAGAGATGACAGGCTCCCTAACCAGGAAGGCATCAGCACTCTCAGCAGGGATTCTGCAGGGAGAAGTGGCTACCAGGGCTGTCAGTCGGAGAGAAGCATGCACACGGAGAGCTGATCATACGGGTCCTAAAAAGCTAAGTAATTCTGAGAAGGTCTGATGACTAGCAGCGTCGTGACGTAAACAACACTCGGAAAAACGTAATAGTAAAATAGCAGAATTCGGAGCAGGTTCGCGTGACATCTCCTTAGAAATCAGACAACAGTGGGGTTTCCAGTCATATGTGGCAGGTGCTTTCAGCTGTGCCCATCTCATATAGTACTTGTGGTAGGCTGTGGGCGTGTGTGTGCGTAGTCTGCACCCGCACTGCCCTTTCCGATGCTGCTGGGGTACATTTTAGATGGGGAGCAGAAGGGATTACTGAAAACAACAGTAAACCATGCCCCATCAATTACATACGTAGCACGGGGAGGGAGGGGGGGTCACTACCCGCCACCGCCTTTCACTGCACGTTTAGACGACAGGACATTGAGCTGGACTCAGCCCCCGACTCTTACCTCCCGGTCACCGTCGCCGACTCCTCCGGACTCTCTAGACACCACCACGGCTCTCAGTACCCCCAAACAGCACAAAATGTCTGTGTCCGCCCAGTGTTGTGTCTTTTCCGCACCCAGTGTCCGCCACCGGCGTCTGGCTGCCGAGGCTGCGTCTGTCCTCCGGCTCCACACTGAACAACAGCGCCCGCTCGCTTCAGTGCGGAGGCCGACCAGTGACGTCAGCCAGCGAGGCCCCGCCCACTGCACTGACAGGGCGGCCGAGGCTCAGACACCCTGCAGGGACTGGGCGCAGGCCAGAAGAGGCGCACAGATAGTTCCCCCAGTATCCGGAGGAGCGGGGCAGAGAATCGCACAGCCCCCCGCCCCACCTAGAGGAGAGAACGTAAAAAAGCCACACACGGCGAGGTCTGAGTACATAGCTGCCAAGGTTCAGATTGCTTACGTGTGACATTTTCATAATTTCAGTGCAATTATGAGTGACATTCAACGACTATGAGTGACACTTTCTCGAACAGTGTAATGTAACCCACACTTAGTAGTAGCATGGCACAGCCCAAAGTCTAGGTTGGACACCTGTTGCCGGGCGGGTGGCAGAGGAACAATAAATTAAACAGAGATTCCCTGCCTTAGCCAGTCTGCACCGACCCGGACCGGGCCTCACAATCAATCACATTAATGACATGCATAGCTGACATAGTTGCAGCGTACTTATGAGTGACATTCAATGACTAAATGTGTGACACTTAGACATTTTCCTACAACCAAAATCATGCAATGAAGTCCATGAAAACAGACAAACATCAGAAATTACATTCATTTGAGCAACGAGAAACTTGAACTCTGCAGCAGGTGCTTTTAAACTTATTATTTCTAAATAATCAGCACCCTCCACCCCAATCTCAGCTTCAGGCGCAGCTGAATCACAAGTAACAAAGGGATCTCTGTGATAAAAGCAGCAACCCACTGACCATGCATGCCAACATTTTAGGACAGGGAAGTGGGAGATTTTGAACTAGAAATAGGAAGAATGTAATTTCCCCATTGGCTTCTATTGAAGAAGATGCAATTTCAGGCGGGAGATAGTTAAAAGAAAGCCATTTTTGGCTTGAAAAATCGGGAGTCTCCCTCCTGAATTGGGTCTATTGGCATGTCTGCCCACTGACCTATCCACACAAAACACAGTTCTGTAATATGATGGTAGGCTTTCTTTGCAGCAGCTGTCTTGAGAACCGTACCTTTTAAAGACACTAAGCGCCTTCTCTCACCATGTCCGGACACAACATTATGAATTTAGGCTCCTTGACGACGAAAACTAAGTGGTAGCACAAATTAATATTTTTAAATTGTATGGTAGAAAAGGGGTAAGATGTTCTTGGAACGCTTCAACATACATAATGGTTAAGCTGAACCTGGCTGCTTACCCACACCCCGGTCCTATAAGAGGCACGGGTCCGGCAGAGAAATGCATTTAAAGAGGTTTTACTGAATGACATAAACCAAAGAAAAGATTCTACAGCTAAGACTAAAATTAACACTTGAGGAACTAAACGCGGACTTTCATCACTTTGTAAAAGTTACATCACTCAAATATAATAAATAGCAAAGGGTATGGAGCATTTTAGAGAATGGGACGAGTCATATGCAACAAACGGTGTGGACACTATACACTGAAGAACTGTTCTAATACTGCACAGATACGAGACAGTGAGGTGATATAGAAACGGGCGCACAATGCAATCCTATGGTGGAAGGTGCAGTAAAATTAGTGTAAGAAGAAGGTGCCACCCTCCCTCCCCTCTACAATTTTATCAGTGCACGCAAGTTCTGCAGGCCACTGACTAAGCCAGTCACAGATTGAGGCAGCTGCCGTGGCGGGGTCTCTGCGGCTAATGCAGTCAGCTGAGCCCAGCACGCCACAGCACGAGCCCAAGGACGAGTCAGCAAACATGTCTGTCAGTCTTATATTTGAATTATTAATGAAACTTACTGTGCCTACACACGCGGTCAGCAGACAGTACTAGTAGTACTGACCGGGAGTGAGCTTTGCTTGCAGCATGGTCTGCACACACACCACTGAGGCTGTGGCAGAATTAATAAGTGCAGCGGAGTCCTGGCAGGCTGTAAAGAGCGCCTGCTTCTTCGACGACATCCTCACCCCCGGGCTCTTCAGCAGTGCTCCTCTGTTACCTTTAATTATCCCTAATCGCCCCACCACTGATCGGCACCGCGCCTCTCCGGTTCATTGGCAGCTGATGGTGGCAGTGGTGGGGCGCAGGGCACAAGTCCTAAAAAAAGAAGTGGGGGGACTCTCCAAGTTAGGTGGTGTCACCGGAAGTGACATCACGGCAGGAAGTGACCTCACAACAGGAAGTGACATCACAACAGGAAGTGACTTCAAATGCGGGCGAACCGGACTAACATGGCGCATGATAACAGTAGAAACAGAACTATACTTCTCCTCTGGGTACGTATATCCCAGTTATGCAGTCAGGTTAATGGTAGGCCAACGCGATAGCGATCTGCGCCACTTATTGTGGTACTATACACAAAGCGTTGAAACCACAAGCACCAGCAACACAACCATAGTGAATTTAACACGCTGGCTTACTGAATTAATAACCATCTTAATATGGCGCACGCACTAAGAAGGAGCGGTATGATATCTCACTTCCGGGTATGTACGCCCCGGATATGATGTCATCCTAAAGGGCAGACTAACGCGATAGCGAGCCGCGCCACGATACTAACCGAGATATAAAACAGACAGTGTCAGCCCATTCCGTTTATGGCTGACACAAGAGGGCAGGCGTGGCGAGCGAGCACTATATGAAAAGTAAGTAGCTGGGAGAGTCTCTGTAATCCGCATGCTAGAAGGTAGATGTTTATTGGGGGAGGAGATTAGCACTAGTTGCTAACTTTGATGAGGGGAGTTTTTCCTTTATGATGAGCAGGCATCCCCCTCTGACAAGACAGATAACTGGATGCATATTTTACATTTTATGTGTCTATATGCATGTTCAGAGGGGGTAAAGATAATGAGACTCCGCACTTTTTCACGGCAGGCCAGTGTTGTGAGACAAGCTGGCACATGCAGCAGTCCGGTATTTAAGCACATCGATTTATAGTAGTGCTTACTATGGGGGCGTTTGTTTACCTCAGAGAAACAAGCAGGCAGCGGTGGCACCTTAGGATATTTGACCACAGTAGCCCCCCTATTTTCCGCATTTAGGTGCAGTCGCGTAAGTAAGGCTAAGGGAGAGGCATTTATGCTGGCTAGCAAACAGCACGGCCAGACAGTGGCTCCAGTTAGACGCGCACTTTTTTCTGTATGAAGCGGATGGAAGTGGGGAACCTCCGGTACACGCGTACAACATAGCAATGCAAAATGGGAGAGGTTACAGGTTTTATCCCTCCGATAGAATGTAGCTTTGCTTACTTACATATTTTCTTTTTGTAGACTGTGCTGCGGACCGTACTTGACACGGCATGCACATCGAAAACAAAACCATTATTGCAACTTGCCGCAAGCATTGAGAATTTTATGGATGCCGCAAGCATTGAGAATGTTATGGATGCCGCCAGGCCATTGATAGAATAAACCAAGCTAAACAAGTACTGACAAAATACAAAGGTACGCCTCCTCACCATACCATCAGCAAGCCGCGTCCTAAAGAGTCTCTTGTAAACCCTAACTACAGCGATTGCAAGCAGCGCTGCAGATCTGACATGGTGTACTGTTCTCTTATCTTACTCAGGCCATTGGCGAGAGGCTTCCTCCACTATCCCGACTGAACCACTCTGGTACCACAATCTAGTCAGTGGCGCGGATTTTCGCTAAGGCTTTTCAATACGTTTCAGGACACTACAATATAAGGTACATTTTATGCTGAATAATGTGTATAGTTTATGTAAACAGAGCACCAAGAGTCAGAACATTAGCTCTGTGGACCATTTGTCAGCATGGCACTTTCATTGTTTATTTATCACAGACCTTTGAAAGACCGCTTTTAAGAAGCAAGGCCTAGAATTGACATCGAGTCTATAAGTACCTTCACAGAACACGATACGAATATTAGTGACAGGTAATTTACTTCTATCTTGTCTGCAGATAACAAACAAAGGGACAGTAGATTCTAGAACAGATGCTGGGTGTAATAATTAAGCTCCTACCATTCATGTCTAATTTTGCATCAATTGCTTCCTCCTGTTTTCACCTCGAGAAACGATCATTATAGCAGTATTTTCCATGCAGCATTATGACCATAGGATGAGGGAACATTTTTGTATCTAGGGCTCACTGTCCCAGTACATCACTCAAAGTTATAATGAAGATATGGTGTTCGTTTTATTTCTGTAAAGGATATTTTGCTAATATCTGCAACTACATGTGCTTTTCTAGCAAAAAGATATCTACAGATTATTTATATAATTTCTTTTCTTCTTTTCTCTCATACTAAATCTTTTTCCAAACTGGTTGTAACTTTTTTCTTCTTGACTTGAATATGTACACTACTAACCTCACGCAAGGGAGGTAAAGGTTTTATTCATGACTAATGTTTTCGAAATGGCACATTCGCTTCTTTTATATATAGGTCTGTTTTGGAGAAATGTAAGAAATCTCCAGGGGCTCTTATAATAGCAGTCAATATTTATCATTTTTCTCCTTTATAATTGCAGAATTCTCTTCCCCCTCCTTCCACCCGTTACAAAGCAATAAATAACAGTTCTGAAGAAGATGGTTTAGAAAATAGTATACCATTGAAACGTACGTCGACCGGAGAGAGTGTGACACCCCAGCTACCAGCACAGCAATCGAGTGTTGAATTGATCACCCGGTTTTGTTCCATCTGTGCATGTAGTGTTGCTCTGGGGTGTTGAGTGTGAATGTATTGAGTGCAAGAGATATGACTGTAGAAGTTGTGAGAGGTGTGTATGTGTGTGGGGATGTGCTGAACTAAACTGTAATATTGATAAATATATACACATACTGAAAATATTGTTTTAAGATATGAAATACGAAAAGATTTATTTAAAAAAAAAAAGAAAAAATGAAATAAAAGATGTAATAATAAGTAATTACTTTGTGTGGAGAAGAATGTTTCTTATGCCCCATGTTTGAGCTCTGAGAAGCCGCTGTTCAAAGAAATTTAGGTCTTGAGGGAATACTACTTTGGTAGTTTGTATTTGGTGTTTTCTTCCCCCTGCTCCCTGACCTGTTTAGTTAATTTTCTAGGGGGGTGCCTTGCTAATTCAAGACTGAGTGATTTGCCCAGAATCTGAGGACATTGACCCGAAGCTTGGACATCGCTATGTAAACAGTTTTACGGATCACTTCACTTTTACCTGCATTTAAATACAAGGCCCGGGGTGCCTCAGCCTCTGGGTCGGTAAAACGAAAATTGCACCGACCTTGTTTTTCAGGGCGGGTAGGTTTTTCGGGCATGCTAGGTAATAGCTGGGGTCAGGAATGTCGCCATGCAGCGGGGAACAGGTGAACTGTATCCCAATGCCCCAAGGCTAGGCTGACGTTTGTCTTCAAATGCAGAGACCGGGCCGTCCCTCACAAACAACTCGCCTTCCACAGGCCCGCGTGCAGCCAGACAGACGTGGTCGGCCCCTGTCGTCTTAATCCCACGCCCCTTCACTTCCAGAAGGGAGGCGGGGAATGGGGGCGGTCTGGCAGGGCACAAGTCCTAAAAAAAGAAGTGGGGGGACTCTCCAAGTTAGGTGGTGTCACAGGAAGTGACATCACGGCAGGAAGTGACATCACGGCAGGAAGTGACATCACGGCAGGAAGTGACATAACATGAGCAGCAGACGCCCAACATCCTATTATTCTAGGCAAAACTCACTGATAAGCCTCAGGCATCAATGGATGTACACATCTAACCTCCCCCGGTCTAACAAAATGAGTGTGTGTCTGTAAGGCAACTGGTGCTCATGTAAAGCGCTCGGATACCTTCAGGTCTAGTGCGCGCTGTATAAAGCTTCAAATAGCACAAAAAATACCTATTTATATTATGATGGAACTGTCAGATCCAGACTGCTGTAAACAAGACATTACACCCTTACAGGCTCTTTGTGACAGTTTGGCGGATTTCTCTAATAATAAGGTTCATGCAATCAACACTGATACACCAGCCTGCTCTGATTGCGTGTGGGCCCACCACAGAATGATCATCTTTCTCAATGAGGGATTTTAGCTGCTGCTCGAACAATCTAGACTCCTTCGGGAGGATGACTATGGACTGTCTTGGGTCTTATTTACTTTCATATCTTCTATGCAGACAAATCATTTCGTATCAGTATCTTAATCTTCTATTTCAGGGGCTTTGAAGCAGTTTCAAGGTATTTTAGGGTTTCTCGTTGATCAAAAGTGTCTATTTATATTTATCTCTTTCCATGCACTTCATTGCTTCATTTTACTCGAGAGAAAATGTCACCCCCAAGTGTCACAAATTTGGCAGTTCACTGACAACACTAACAACCCTTCCATTTCTGGTGTTTTTAGCAGTTTTAAGATCTTCTTAGAGTTTCTTGTTGGTCAGTTGGGTGTAATTTCTGATATTTATATGTTTCGCTGGTCTTTAGTGCTTGATTTTGCTTGCAGAAAGTGCCACATAGTAGTTGAATGTCACTCATAATTCCACTGAAATTATGAAAATGTCACACATAATCAGAAACCTTGGCAGCAATGAGTGGGGGGGGGGGGCAGGGCATGTGCATTTGCTTCTCTGAACCCAAGGTCAGAGATTCGGGGACACACTAAACCCAAGCCTTTCTACTTCCGTGTCATGTGAGACATTGCTCTGTAATTGGATACTCGGCCCTCGTCTCTCCTCTGATGGGGTCTGTGTATGGCTGAATGAATGTATGAATGTGAAACCGATGTTGGTCGTAGCGCTATGTGACAGACTTTAGCACCACATCATACATGGACCAGGAAAAAAAACCTTGGTAGGACTGAATCTTTGTTGTTCTCTCGCCCTCTGCTGATTTAGATTTGTTGATTAAAGGGTCATAGTGCCTGAAACTCTGTTTTTTAGTTTTATATAGCGCAAACTCAGTACTGGAGCACTTTGCATGAGCACGACCAGGTTATATTGACACCAGTTACTGTACAGAAAGACACATGTCTCTTTTAGGCCCAGCGAGATGAAGTGATGTTGAGGTGACGCCGGGACTAGAACTCTAACAATTGTTACTGACAGGAACTGTGCGTTGGCGAGCGTGAGAAAGAAATGGGGCTCACTGAATTAGATTACATGAGATGTATGAGGGCTTTGGGAGCCCCCGTACCAAAGCATGCGTTGCAACGGTGTGAATTAAAGGATGCAGGGGTTTTAAACAGACCGGCTCTGCTCTCCCAGTGTACCATTCATATTTAAGGTATTAGCACGCAGCAGTAGCCTGTTATGGGTTAAACTCGGATTACACGTATATGCCCTCCTCTGTCAGCTACCACCACAGGTCGGTCACTTATGCCACGTTCTTCTTGTCGATGGTGACAGCCACCACTCGGCGAATGTGCATCTTTCACCGCTCACGTGTTCTAAAGCCCAAGCAGTAAAGTAAGGGTGACGTGACCGGTCCACACTGGGAGCATAAGAAGAGGGAGAGAGCCAATGACAGGGAGCTTCTGTGCAATGGACAAACAGACACACACAGCAAAAGATTGCAGCTCCCTACTGCAAAGCAAACAAGTGAGACAGAGTCTCCGCACAGCGCACTGATTAGCGGCGTGATCCTCGCTCTAATTGCAGCTCCATATTGAGTGCGCATCATGGGCACGTCGGGGGTACAGTGTGTGACACCCCGGTGACGAGTGACCAATCAGTGGCTGCACACTGCAGGACTAACTCTGCGACGCTCGGCCGGGCCGTGGGGGCACGGAAATGTTCACCGGCGCCATAGAATAGTTTACCCCCCCCCCCAAAAAAGTGCGGGCGGCTCGGCTGCAGGTGCGAGCTGCACAGCCTCGGTGCTGGGGAAGCACCTCGGAGCCAGCCTGGGCCGAGCACGGTGCCTATGATTGCCGCGGCCGGCACCACCCGCGAACGGGCAGTGAGCAGCCAGGGCTCTGCCGGCCAGTGTCCCGGACAGGACTTGTAGTCACGCCCGCCCTCCCCCAATTTACGCAAGTAGGTGCAGGGGCATGGTGACCGGCAGTCCGAGAAATTTCCGGATTCAGCCGCAATCACCCGGAAATGCGTGGTTGGTGCGTGCTCGTCTTATCACGCTTTTGATGAGCAGGGCAGGGTGGACGGCGTTTTGATGAGCAGGGTGGACGGCGTCCACCCTGTAAAATAAGTGGGGGGATGCCGTCCACCCGCGTGGTACCCCGACTCGTGCCCTGGTGGGGCGGCAGTGGATTTGGAAGTGCCAGGGTCCCCGGAAGTTGTGATGAGCAGGCCGCGGCTCCGGGGGTGACTCCAGGGCTCTCACAACCATGATACCCGCCATCCCTTCACTGCCGCCCTGCTCCAGGAGCCAGCGGTGCAGCCCCGCCAACCTGCCCCAGCCCACATTCAGCACTCGGATGCTGCGCTGTTAAATGCAGCACCAACGGTCGCGGTCACTCTACCTGCTTCACCTTCAGTGCCAGGTGATCAAGCCGTCTCTGATAATGCGCGATTAATGCATTTTAATGCGGTGATGCGGACCACCACATTAAAATGCGTTAGTCTAACGCCTGATGCGTGGTACTTGGCAGGGCTGTGAGTAGGATATTACCTCAGGGAGGATCCCTGTTGCAAGAAGCTCCGCACGAAAACGTGCGCAAATTGCCCCATTCCTGCAGAACCCTGGGAAGCCAGCAGTCAAGTGCTAAGGCCGAGGATAGTTCGCTCTGCACAGAGATACATACAACAATCCCTTAGCATAACTGCGAAGGGTTCAGATTGCTTAAGTGTGACAATTTCATAATTTCAGTGTAATTATGAGTGACATTCAATGACTATGAGTGACACTTTCCCAGGAGCAAAATCAAGCACGGAAAACAAGGGAAACATAAATATCAGACATTACACCCATTTGAGCAACTAGAAACTCTAAGATCTTAAAACTGCTGCAAAGCACCAGAAATGGAAGGGCACAAACCTAGTGCCCTTATATAGGGGTGCTGCCTGCAGGCTGTGTGTCGTTGCAGCCAGGCCCCAGATTCAGTGGTTTTGAGGGAAGCAGAGGAGTGTGAGAAAGCTTCATACTGTATTTTGCTTGGCGCTTCACTGTACTAATGATGCGTCTAAGCTGTTTAAATAATAAACTATTTTCTAATTTCATGAAACTCAATTTCAACACCTCTTTGCTGGTTAGAGTCCATAGGCATGGAAGTCCCCTGTATTATCAAGCACATACTGCCAATATTATTATTATTATTCTCTGAGAATATTACAAGCTCAGTCTTTCTTCCGCTGCTTTTCTCCCTATGTGAGGTGTTGCAACTGAACATATTTTCCTGGATGCAGCTTCATTTTAAATAACTATTTGCTGCCAATACATACATACAGCCTTTTAAAAAGTCGTCTGTGGCAAAACACGTATTGGCTGCTTGATCATTGCTTATTATAATTTCATTCAGATTCCCACTTGTGACACTATAACTGCATCCTTGTTATCACAGAAGATACCCAGAACTACGTGGTTTATGTCACTGCCTGTACACCAAGTGTACTACTTGATGGTCCTGTTAGTTGATACGCTGTTTACTGACCAGGGAATCCTCTTGGTCGAACCCGTCAGCCCGCTTTTACTTCTTCGTCTCCATTGGTCGCTGTTCACTTTGATGATAATTCTCAACTAAGTCAGCTTTCTAAATAACTACATGTATTTCCACTGCAACCTTTCTGTTGCAGTAGAAGAACATCTACAAGTTCTTACCCAATTCCACTTCTCACACCCATGCTCCACACACCAACCATCCCATAGCTGCAGATGATGCTGGATACCCTTCCATGCTTTGGCTGGTGATACGAGCACGCAATCCCAGTGATGCCCATGAGGAAGCATATAACCAAGCACACAGATCCTCCAGAAATACAACAGAGCATGTCTTTGTCCTCCTACAATGGAGGCTTATATGCCTGTATCATACTGGAAGTGCACTACAGCACACTCTAGATAAGGTTTGCTGCATTGTAGTGGTATGTATCATGCTCCACAACATTGTCATCAGGATTCGCACGCCCATGCCTGAGGACATCAAGTAGGGGAAGATAGCACATGTGCAGATGGGACTCCTCAACAACAACAAAGCAGTACAGCATCATCATGCACTTTGTGACATTGAACACATGCATCATGCTGGCACATACTGATGGCTGTACTGTCCCTCAGACCAATGTAGGAGGTGGACAAGGTGACAAGGTGATGTAGGCAGGCCTCCTGACACGCTGGAGCATGCTGTTTCAATGAAAACTTCACTCATCATAACCAAAAAGTCATGACCTTTGTCCATTCCGTGCTCTTTTACTGGGTGACATGGTTGTGAGCATTGGTATGTCACTCAATGTTTTTTGAATTTTGTTGAATGTGTTTGTTGAATATGGCTTAGTATGCACACATTCACCACAGTCAATGTCTCAATTTTGTAATAGGCACTCACTTCCATGACGCATTGATTCTGTTTCTTATCTCCGTCTACAGATGTGTCCTTGTTTTGGGTGAGATCTTTAGCATGATGTGGCCCATCAGAAGGGAGTGCTGTCTTACCACATCATAGGCCAGGATACCTAGCTCAAGATCCATAAACTTCTACTTCTTAACACTGCTGGGGTCAATGATGGAAGATATTGGCAAGTTTATACTTCCGATAACTGAGTGATGTCAGAGGATAGCAGTGGATTTTGTTTTTCCTGTTTTAAGTACTGAGTCCACACAAAAGGACTACCTGAGCACTCCCATATAGAATCGAGCTGATGGTGTGCTTTGGGGGTATCTTAAGGTCCTTCCTTGTGTTGGCTCTGGATGTTTCTACTCTCTTGGTGTTATTTGTCTCGCTCCAGGGACTTCAAATGAATGGAAACAGTTCTTCCTGGTGTTTTGCACATGCACTATTTATTGGGTGCAGTGAATTTAAAGCTGCCAGTGAATAGCACATGTTCAGTAATTAATATGTGTTGTCGGCTGGTCATTTTTTATTACATATAGAAAATACTGAATCTGCAGGCCACGAGCATAATTCACAATCAGTGTTATTCAGTACAAACATTATTTGCTGAACCTTGCTGAATCTGAATTTACTGAATGGGCATTTCTTTCACCACCAAGCACATAATTGTCTTTTGCTAGTGGGAAGGCAGGCTTCCCAGTGGTCCCTCTTCTAGCTACATCACTTTCACCTGCGATTAGAGTAACAAATATTCCTGGTAAGTAAGGGGTGCATTAATTCCTCAACATTTCTTCCTCCCAGTCCTTACTATATGAAAAATGAAAAAGCAGTAAGCCCACAACCCAATACCAACAAGCACACAAAACCCGGATGCAATACAAAATGGCCACCGAAAATAGAGCACAACATCACCAGAGGAATAGTACAAGGAAGAAATGCAGGCACTCCGACCCACTGTATCAGGAACCTCTGAGCCCTCATAAGCAACACAGAGCAGAAGGCCAAAAGAGAAAGCATCCCCAAACAGGCCAAAAGCATCCTCCCTCCTGTAGGAAGGTGGAATCTGACTATATGGTTGCCCCCCCTTTTTAGGTCTCGCCTGAGCCAGCGCGCATGCGCTGCCCTGGCGAGACTTTTAGTAAGCGGGTTTTGGAAGTGCAAACAGTGGCTTTTGCTGGCGACTAGCCTGCGTTCACGCGAGCGTGCACGCGCGATCAGGCGCCATATGGCTTCCCTCGCCATCTGGACGCTCGCGTGAACGCAAGCTGGTCGCCAGCAAAAGCCACTGTCTGCACTTCCAAAACCCGCTTACTTTCACTTTCACGGCCGCGCGGCCGTGTCAGTTTCACAGCCGCGCGGCCATTGCTTGGTTTACATGGATTTTCTAACCAATCTTATGGGTTCCAGAAGGGGCGTGTTGGAATGAAACAAGTTCCACTAATAATAACCAGCATTGCGTCGTGAAGGGAGGGGTGTAATACTACTGTGCAGTAATAGCAATTGCATCTATGTAGGCTGTAGCGCTTGCAGCCCCTGATGAGACGTTGAAGCGCATTCCATACATTTACTCCAGTGTCTTTGTGATGAAGTAAATTAGTAAAAGTTACGAGTGACCTTTAGTGGTGTACGCTATCTAAGTAAAGTGGGGGCAGTCTCGAAATGCTGACACCCTTTATCGCCCTTGTCTATCTTGACGCTGTTCATTGTATCGACCTCCGAAGGATGAACGGCCGAGTTGTGCCCGTTGAAAAGAAAACCAAAGCATCGGTCAGGAAACTGCCTGGAAAGGACAGTAAGCAAAATTAGTATTTTTTGTGCGCCGCTTTCTGTAACCCAAACTTTAATACTGACTTTTTGGTTGGATGTGGTAATAAAGATCGTATTGGAATATGTAGTGGCCTGGACTGTGATGGCCTTTGCAGCTCGGGTAGTAATCTATCAACATTTGCTTAACATTTTTTTAATTCAAAATAAAGACCGAACAAATCTTGCCCCAGCAGGAGCGACCCGCTTAATATTATTTTGAATGTTACTACAGACCTATGGCGGTGGTCGTGTTGCTCGTTGTCGTTTTGAATTTTAGGAAGGCGGCGCTGCTGTTTCTCCTGCCACAGGCAGGTAGAGGGCTCTGAGTAGGCGGGGTGGAGATGGGGGTGGTCAGGGCAGGCCCCCGCAGGGCTCTGCGGGGACTTAAACAGGAAGTAGTGAGTGATGCTTTGTGTCTGGGATGTGATTAATGGCTGAGCTCAAGGGGGGAGGGAGTCGAGGGGCCATTATCACACCAAGTACGTCTACAGAGGGGTCAAAGATCACTCCAGCAGCTGTGGCAATGTGTGTGTAACTTGCAGCCCCTCAGTGGAGCGGGGGGAGGGGTCGCATTGCTGGCATTTCGACGAGAGGTTATTGCATCTCTTGACCAAAACAAAAACATTTGCCTTAAGGCCCCGCCTCGTAGGAAGACTGCAGAATGGAGGCGAATGCTGCCTGTCTGCGTGCGTCCCCGCCTCACCCCATATCATTTGACTCCGTTGAACGTAGCCGGAGAATATACCTACATATCACTGTCCGGCCTTCTGAAGTCTGGTTTCGCTTGACTCCTTGGGGGTAACGCGAGCACTTTTTCGGCCATCTTGTTTGTATCTTGTTCTTTTCATATCTTCTTAGAAGTCCGGTTTCCCTGTTTTTTTTAAAGATTGAAAGGCGATAGGAAGTCCCGGTGACCATGATCACATTAATCTTCTGTGTTTATTTTCATTTACATGATCGAATTATTCTGGAGGAGCCCAACCTGAGACTGGTGGTGTTTACTGTTGACTACTTTACACAGGGGCCTGCTGCTCGCTGTCCGCGATCTCTCCTACATCCCATCAGAACTGGAAAGCATTTTGGCAGCATCTTCTGTTGGCTGTGTGTAGGGTAACCCGATGACTCCTTGTCACCGTGGCACCATCACTTTTAGGTGAACATCTCAGATCTGATCTTCAGCAGATAGAGAACTTATAGGTAGGCATTTAAGTACCTGCAGGGTGCACACAGCCTCAGGCCTGAGTGGGAAATTTACATTATTGGACCCCCAGATTGCATTTCAGTGGTGTAATTCGGGAAGGTTGGCTGAAATGAGCTTCTCCCTTCCAGGGTTTGAAAATGGTGCGAAAAAGTTTGAACTATTGGCCACCGGAAGCCAGTGCATTTCTTTGAGGGCTGGTGTGATATGAGATCATTTCTTTAAGTTGGGAGAGAGTCGAGCCCATTTATCCAGCATTGCACTAGTTATGTCTCAGTAACTCGAAGGCTCTTTCTAGTTCAGTGCCCAAGGCAGCTGAAGCTCTAGGATCCTTCTCAGCAAAGATATGGGAGAAGATCTTTTTACTTGCATGACCAAATGGAAGATCATACTTTCAACCGAAGTGAGCGTAAGCATTGGCATCGCCAATAGGTCTCGCCTTTAGGACCTTATAAGTGTTTAGCCATGCAACAGTTAATGTTGTTGCACCACGGATATTGTGCTGCATAACTAAATACTTATAAGGTCCCAAAGGCGAGACCTATTGGCTATGCCAATGCTTGTTTTTCCTGGTGTTTTGCTGGTTTATGACTTAGTTGGACTGGGATCCTGCTATTCAGGGCCCCAGTCTATCTGCTTCCTCTATAAAATGGTTTCCATGTGCCTTAGGCACATCTCTGATTGGAATCTGGCGTGCCCTTATAAGTCCCTAGTATATGGTATACTATGTACCCAGGGCATAGGTACCTCAGAGGCCTACCAGGGGCTGCAGCATGTATTGTGCCACCCCTGGAAGGCCATCCAAAAGGACACCACAGGTCTGCTACTGCAGCCTGGGTAAGGTGGTGCATGCACCCTTACTGTGATATAGGCTACCTATATCACTACATACATACACACATATAAACCTATAAGTCACTCCTATGGCAGGCCTTATCAATCCTGATGGCAGAGTGCGTGGTTCCTATGTGAGAGGGTGCCCCTGCATGAGCTGGGCCCCTCTGCAGCGTTCGGAGACCCTTCTCTGATGCTGTTTGTAGTGCAGCCTGACCATATACTCTTAAGCGCATTATAACCTCGCGTTAAATGCTAACTTTGGGATGGCTGCACGGAAACATGTCGTGTTTGGTGTCAAACATCTTGGAATACTACCCCCCGCCAGTTCTGGCGGCGGGGGTAGCATTCCACCCTTCTAGAGGGAAAGACATGTACACACCGGTATACCCGGTACTGACTTTCCAGAGCCCTGGCATCACAAAATGGATGCCGCTGCCACAGACACGTGTCTGGCCTCCTGCTGCTGACCGAAACTCTGGCAGGGGAGGCCTGGACAATAGGTTTCCTGTCCCAGGGATGTGTGACCACCTCCCCAGACAGGATAGTGTGTATTGGGGCTGGGCGGGAGCACTCTCGGGTGCTTTGAAATCCTGCACTGGGGGCACACTTGGTGTCCCTGTGCATACCCCAGTTCAAACCGGCTCAGGGCTTCCAGCCCCTGCTCTGGCGCGAAACTGGACAAAGGGAAAGGGGTGTAACCACCCTCTGCCCTGGCCCTCCCATAGGTGGGGCCACAGAGTATGTCCAACCCCCTACCTTAGTATAAGTAGGGGAACCCAGTCCTGAGGACTTTAGATTTACCTGGACGAAACTCTGACACAGAATCCTGGACCTTCGACGCTCTACTTTAAGATTAGAGGACTGAAGAATCTCCCTTGGGGTCAAGGAGTGACTCCCTGCTTGGCAGGCACCAAAGAAGCAATTGTCCGGTCTGCATCGCTGAAGCTCCCGTCGGACGCCGAAGTCTTTGCATCACCAGAGGTGGATTTCCAGACTTCCCGAGGCTGCCCTGAGTCCCCAGCAAAGCTGAGGCCCGTAGCTGTCGTGGGTAACGTGGAACCGTGACCCCTGGACACCGAACGCATTTGCAAGTGCATCCTCTTCTGGGTCTCCCACGAAGTCGTGCTTTGGGCTCCGAGTAGCCCCAGCCTCCAGCACCAACTGCACCGAAGATCACTTGCCTCCACTCCACGAGTCCTGTGAGCCAGCTCCACGTGCACCGTCTCGAGGCTCCTTCGCGGTCGCTAGTCCATTGGCTAGTAGGCCCTCCCAAAGGCCAATCTTTTTCTGCTTGGGCTCCCTGGTTGCTCCAGGTGTGCCCTGACTTATCCTCGCTGGGTGAGTCCCCCAGACCTTGCTGGTCTGCAACATCGTCCTTCTTTGATTTCCACGAGACTTGCCGTTGCCAAGGCTTGTTGGGTCCAATCCGGTCGCCGACACCCCTGCAATCAACAGACGTCGTGGGACAGCTCGAATCCAGCTCCTGGTTGTCATCGACACCTCCTGGACCTCGTGGCTGAAGAGTCAAGACGACTGTCAACCTACCTGAAGCACTCGACATCGGTGGGCATCTGCTCATCGCCTTCCTGGTCACTGGCTAGTGACCCAGACTCTGTCCCCTCTGCTTTCAGGTTCTTCAGATCTTCGATCCACCTTTGGATCCACCCGAACACTTTCGACTTGGCCGCCAGCAGCACTTTGCAGCAGATCGCCATTGAAAGCGCCGACGAAACCCGACCCCGAAAGACACCTATGCACCCGGCTTCCCTGGGTGAGGTAACTCGAGTACTCCGGTGCTCCCGTGGGTATTGACACTAGAACAGCCTAGCTCTCAAAGGGTTTGCTCCAAGTCCTCCTCTAAGTGTCCCTTTTCTTTTAAATTCTAATCGCGACTTTCCCCATAGAAGTTAACGGTGGTTCGCGGTTGTGTTCATACACTGCACGCGTCCCCCGTGGGTCCCCTGTGTCACTGCCTTGGGTGGTTCCTTGTGGTCCAAGCACTTCTACAGGCTCTAGGCCTTGTGTCTAGCTCAGTCGTGGTTCTTATACCACTTTATTGGTATATGGTTTGGTATGCCCCTGGGGCTCAAACGCGTATTTGTGCTATTACTGTAGATAACTAACTCGTAACGTATGTACTTCAAACTCTAGCCTCATAAAGAGACTAGAGGGGTGTGTTTAGTAATAAATACATATATTTTGAATATATACCTGGTGTGGTCCTCTTTCATTTGGTCACTCAAGAGATTATAGACTGGTAAAACAAGCTGCTTTACATTCCTTCAAGACTTAGCCTGAAGGCTGCTCTCCATAGCTACCACTAGGATAGCTTTCAATAAAGGTTGTCTTTAACCTATCTCCAATAAGGGGTTGTTTGGACTGGTGCAAGGTGCCCACTATAATTAGTGGACAGCATATGCCAGGCCAACTTCTCACACCTCCCACCTAGGTTAAAGCCCAACTAGCTCAGACAACAATCCAGGCAGAATAAGAGGGGACCAACCAAATCACACAAAAGGAAAAGAGAGCCCGAGAAACTCCAGCAGGGGATGCAGGCATACAAAATAGTGACACAGTGCCAGCCACAGGACCCAAAAACGTGAGCCAGCAAACAACAGACCCAAGAGGCAGATCAGCCACACCAAGGAGAAGCCCTTTCATCGCCGGCACTGACCGGGAGCCAGGCAAAGCATAAACAGCTCAGAAAGAACCACCAGGAAGGGGCCAAAAGACAAAGAAGCAACCATCCAGACCACAGGGAGAAAAGAAGACCACCCAGGTGCCATTCCCCCGAGGTACGCTTGAAGACATCAACACCCCATTAACAGAGACTAGACCCCATTACAAGCAGCAACCCAAAGAGGGAACCTACAAAGAGCATGCCACCAAGAGGCAACTGCTGTTATGCCACAAACATAAAGGCAAGCCCCCTGGATCATGACAACCGAAAAATGCACCCAATGAATAAGAGTAGTGCCAACAGCCAGACCCAGTGTGACACCACCACAAAGGCAAGAACATCCACCATGGACCACTGCAAAAAGGAAAGCCCTAAATGGGCAGAAGACAACTCACCCAGAGCAACTGAGAAACTCATCCAGAAGACCTCACAGCAATAACACCAAGAGAAGCTGCCAAAGAGCTGGTAAGCTTAACTGTAGTAAAGGAGGCAGTGGAAAAACCCCAACCGCGCCAAAAACAAATGCACTGGGGCCAACACCCCACAGCAAAGCAGTCAACAACTTCAAGCAAAGTCAGAAGGGAACACTCAGAACAATGAAGGGGTACACCAACCTGTGCAGCACCAGTCTAAAGCTTAGCAGGGAACTAGGGAAAACAGGATAAATAAACCCACACCTCACAGCTTCCACTAAGCAAGCAGGGGGTAGTCTCTCTCTCTCTCCCCTGCCCCCCTCATGTTACAGGTCACACATCCCACTAACCCCACACTCAGCATGGAGCACATGAGGAAGCCTGTTAGGAAAACTATTTCTAAGCCATTAAAACTCCCAGTGTTTCACTTTCTGACCTCTGGTATCTGGACCTCTACTGTGTCGTGAGCCTCCCTAAAGGTTTCTCAGACACTTTAAGCTACCTGTGGACAGCAAGGGTGTGTGGCTCAGGGTAGGTTGCAATGGAGAATGCATTGTAAGTGTTAATATGGAATTATGGAAAGCATTTCGTGTATTTTTAATGGTTTACTGTGTGGAGAATGGACTCCATTTTGGACCCCTGTGTGTATGTGGTACACAAGATGGAAAATGTAGAAAACCTGCTAAACAGGAATGAGGACTATAGCTACATTCCTTAGGTCATTTGAAGTGGACCAGGCTTCTATGAAAGTGAAGAGGGAGAAAGATGCCTCATTGAAGTGTAAGAACAGTCGATCCCTCTTCCTGCTTTATTTTTCCCTCCGAGATACAACAAATTTGGAGGTAGCTACGCTAGGAAGTCTCTACCTCCTTTATACCTTTGTTTTGGGTTTTTCCAGCAGAGAATTCCCACCCTACCCATCCTTCCTGCTACCACTAGGAACAAAGATTGTTGCATAACCAGTTAGGGAGAGAAAGAATGTCAGGAGCTGCTTGAAACCGATCAGAGAGGTGGACTGGTTAACTACACATTGTTATCTGAAAAACTCAGATAAAGACTGGGTAGAAACCTTGGCGAGGATACCCGTCTTCTCATGGCCCAGTGACAGGACTCAGCCAAGAGGGTAAGTGGGAATTACTTGAACAATAGAGCCAAGATATCTGATTGCTGCCTTCCTTCCTGGAGGGGACATCCTGGGCAAGACCCATGCTAGAAGGAGTGTAAATGACTTGTAAAAAAAAAAGAGGAACTTCTTGCTAGAGAACCTGGGTGGCTAGACTACATCCCCCAGAGGATGAGCCTATCTTGTAAAGTTGTCAGACTAGCTGCCTAGTAACTAAGGAGCTGTGCAAGGGGCTTGGGTCCTAATCCGACAAAAAAGGGCTGAATCAGCTTGAAGGAAGAGGCCAATTAACTTTGGAAAAGGGGTTCTGCCACAGTGCCCTGCAGGACAACGCCATTTAGAAAAAAAGGTAACCAAGGCTGTGCAGGAATACAAAAGACCTCAGATCACCAAGTCTGGGGGTCACGAGGCCCTTGGAAGGTGGTGCTGGTGGCGAAGGCCCAGCATAAGGAAGAGTATATAGGTGCCCACGATTGGTGGTGGGGGGGGGGTCTGTTTAGAGCTGTCTGCTGGGTCTATCTTTGGAAAGAAAAAGTCCTGGGGTGGCTGACCCTAGCGGTGGTTGAAGGGTCCTAACGATTGCTAGGCAACCAAGGTCCACTGGCAGGAGTCACAGAGGATGCATGGCTCCTGCAGTGAAAAATAGATTCTGGCAGGAGGTTTGCTTAGCTCTCGGATAAGAGCCTTTTGTTACTGGTAACATGTATTTTCTCAAGACTGGCAACATTTATTGTTTGTCTCTTAGGTGAAGGACTTTTTGTTAATGTTCAAATGCATTACGACTAACTGAAGGTTGTGTCAGATCTATTTAGACAGAAGCTTATGTTAATGTTTGAATGGCGTTAAAGCTGTAGGTCTGTTTTAATAAATCTGGATGCATTGTCAAAGGCAGTAGGCCTCTCTTGTTGATTGTTATCTCATTGACCAGGGGCCAGATGTACGACCCTTTTTTGCGGTCGCAAACGGGAAATCAGCCTGTTTGCGACCGCAAAAAAGGGTCCAGGCATGTACAAACGCTATTTTGCGAGTCACTGACTCGCAAAATAGCATTTGCGACTCTCGCCATTAGGATGGGGCGTCCCTTCCTAATAGCGAGTCTCAATGCCATGCACTATTGTTTTGCGACAGCATTTGCGGTCGCAAAACACTTGCAGTTTACCACCTACTTCAAATAGGTGGTAAACCACTCGCAAACGGGAAGGAGTCCCCAGGGGACACTGTTGTACATTCACTTTTTCGAGTCGCAATTCACGCAATTTGCGACTAGTAAAAGTGATTGGTCGTACATCTGGCCCCAAGTCTTTAGGCCTTGCTTTATTTAGCGTGAAGAGTTCATGTTATTGAAATAGGCCTAATTGGGGAGATTGTGATTTTCCATGTCAGGGCCTGCAGGGGAACAGTTTATCAATAGGTACCGTGCAGATACTATCAGCAGGCTAGATTTAGGGGATTAGTCCCCCTCTGTGCAAACCCTTAGATTAGGGAAATCGTATCCTGGTTATCTTGGAGGTCCTCTTTAGGAAGCGATCTATGTTGATATTTACGCTGTGTTTGTTTAGTGTTTGCTATACTGTTTTGACAACTCTATTTTGGGTGTATATTTTTGTGATTCTATACACATGGACGCTGGTTCACCAAAATGCCTGGGGAAGGGGAAATTAAATCAGATACCTTTGACCTCAGTGACATCACAGGAAGGACCTCCGACCCTAAATTTCCCCAAGACGTGATGTCATATGACGTAAACCCTAATGACATCACAATAACTGACATCACTGACAGTTTATAATAACTGCATGGTTATTAGAACAACAAATAACATATAAATGTCTGTTTTAGGTAACCGTACATTTTAATTAAGGTACTGCTATGTAATACTAAGAGACTATTACTTATTTTCTTTGTCTTGAATTAAAAAGTGTGCGTTTGAAGACAAGGATTCAGTGCCACAAAACACAGAACAATGCTGGGAACCTAATTTATTTATACCACAAACTGTAATGATTTAATGGTTCCTCTACTGTATACCTTTGATAAATGTGATGATAAATCATAGGGACGGGCAAAAAGAGAGATTTGAATAAACAATAGTAGTTATGTTTGCCTATATTAATTGATATACACCACTGGGCCTATTCATAAAGGTAAATTCAGTTCTAAACATACGTTTCTGAGAGATTTTACCTCACTTATGTCTGCCAGGAATTCACAAAGGTATTCCTGTCAGATGTAAGCTAGATGTAAGCACTAGTTTGTGGGCATTCACAAACTCCTACTGTTCCCTTTTCCAGCCTAGATGGCGTAAATCCCTTTCCAAGGTGGGACGGGGAATGAATCACTGCCAAATTTGATGGGGGTGTAGAAAGAGGGGTTTCTCCACGGGCAAAATATTATATCCATGGAGAAAAAGAAATTGTGCTTTTGCACAGAGTTATCCATTCCCCATGTGAGTTCTCTGCCAGGTAGACCAATGAATTCAAGCTTGGAAATTGTGTGAGTTCCCAAGGAATTTGCAAGTAAACCTGTGCTAGATGCAGCTTTCCATGCGGATTCCAAAGGAATTCTTGAATTCCAAAAAGTACTACATTTACACTTGGCCCTAGATTTAAAAATCAGAAAACAGTTTTACTACTTTTTTGTGAATTGGCCCCCAAAAATTGAATATGAACTATGCTATTGGCTTAAGTAATTCCTTATTGTTGATACATTTTGATTTATTTTAGCTTGTAACACACTAACTATTGAGAAACACAGAAGGGAAGATTGTGTTCTAACATGTCATTTTTCATGTAATCACAATAATGAAACATGGCAACGTTGTTTAAAAATGATTTTTTTTTACTTGTTTCCTTTTTATTTCATCATAAGAGTGTGACTTGCACTACTGTAGATATGTTTTACAAAACAAATAGGGTATTGTCCTGACTCCCATTGGCTTCTGCAGAAAGTAAATAGTGCTCATCAGATCACTGTTTACATTCTGTTCTTGGGGCTGTTTTTATTATCTCTGAGGCAAGGGGTCGCAAAGGCAATGCCAGGGCCTCAAAAGGCCAGACGGGGGTCTTAACCGTGATCCCTAAATGGCGTCCATGTCTATACACAGTATTTAGATTTGTGCATATTAAAGTACTTTTTCTTATTAAAAGAAAAATCACTGACTGGACAATGATTTATTAGATGTTATTATGTGTGCTACTGATGTTTGTGGTTCCAGCCCACATCACCTCCTACTGAGTGAGCCTTGGTCTGCTCTGCCCTTGCTACTTTGAGAATCAAGTACTAAAAGGGTGTGTTTGATTTTCAATTTGGGGTGATAATAGTATGGGGCACTCTGGGCACTAATGGTGAACAACCTCAGGTGATAGAAGTGGGTCTCAGTATCTCCTAGATTCACTTAGAACCCCTGAAAGAGTCTTCACATACCCCAGATCCAAGCTGCAAACTCGCTCAAAAAAGGGTCCTCTTGCACAGGTGCCCTCATGCCGAAACAACAACACAGCAGACAAGAAGTCTAGAAGAAAGGTAGGCCCAGAAGACGACAGGGTTGACACCAACCACACCCTCTTCATGGGACCCCAGGAGAAGAGGCAGACGAGTGGTACCACCAGTGCCTACAAGGAGGCGCATGCAAAACAACCAGGACTTGTGGCCCAACTAAAGGGGAGTGAAACAAAAGAACACAAAAAGGCGTGCACACTCACCCCAGAGAAACCGCACACCAGGATGGTCAAACCTTGACAGCAAGAACCTTCCAAGACTGGAAACTAAATCGAGGCCTGTCCACCCACACAAAATTGAGGACAACTATAGGCAACACTTTGAACTCCCATCCAAAACAAAAGTGCTAGAGACATGCCCCCCCCTTCAAAGGGATGGAGATGCAGACAGTTTAATAGGGTATGCTGCAGCTATGCTTCCCCTTTTGTGACCCCATGTGTTGCGAAAAAACCTGAAAGGAAAGATGGGGAAAAAAGTAGTAAAATGGATTTTGGCTTTTTAGATGTCATGTGTTGCATGGGGAAAGGTGAACACAGTTCATATAGTAAGGACTGGAACAAGAAAATGTTAAGGCAGTAATGTGCCTGCTTATGTTCTGAACTACTGTGCTTGACACAGAAAGCCCTAATCAAAGCCTTACCCACCTATATGCATTCTAAGCTCTGCCTGCTTCAGCCATCTCGAGCCCTAAGATCTTCAAATAAATATTTTCTAAAAACTCCTCGCATTCTTATGATCAAATTTGGCGGTAGAGCATTTTATTACCTGGCACCACTTTTCTGGAATAAACTTCCCGTGTCCATTCGGTTTTGTGTGGATCATGCTAAGTTCAAAAAGCTATTCAAAACATGGCTTTTTAATGCTTCTCCATAATTCTCTGGTGATCACTCTTGTCAACCTGCTGTGCCCAGGGCCGAGATGCTCCTCTGGGAGTGAATTGTGCGCGATAACAAGTCTAACAATAATAATAATAATAATGAGTACCAATGGACACATACCTGTGGAAGTACTGCAGTTGTGCTTTTACCATGATAGTTTAGCTTTCAAACTCCCTCTTTTCCTGTGTTTCAGTTTGATTCGGGTGCTAATGGGAGAAGAATTCCAAGCAATGCCTTAAATTAACAAAGAAACACTCACCAAAACAAATCCTTACCTTGGGAGCACATCACACTCTTTCTAATAATGATTTAGTTACTATTTGGTTGCATTTTAACCATTTTGTTTAATTCATTGATTTTATTACATTTTTTTATCACTTTTTAATGCATTAATTTTTATCTGGCAATTTTACTCCGATATCATCCTCATTTAACTTTATTTCACTCTTGCAAAAACCTCTGCACATTTTGGGGTAAAAAAGCCCCATTCCTCGGTGTTAGAATAAACTCACTAGCTCACTACCCTTAGCTCTGTGACTGGTCCAGTAGGAGCGATTTTAGTTTGTCTCCCCGGCGTACCAAGAACCACTGAATTGTAACACTGCCTCCAAGAATGTTCAGAGGGGAAAGGGGAATGTGATAGAGAAGCAACCGGCCGGCACCTGGTGTCTGGACTAGTGTTTTTCTTGTTAATTCGCTGGCTCTGTCTTTCCTTTTTAGTAACTCCGTTCTGGAGGAAACGTGATTTTGATATACAAAAAGAATTATTCAATAAAAGTTTGTGTCACTCCGAAGACTACTTTTTAGACTTAAGATAGTCAGTTTCAGAATGCAGATCTCAAACTGCTCTTGACCAAAAGACAACTGGCTGTGTTACAGAACTTGACAGGCGCAGCCCAGAAACCACGCTGGGGAGGCAAACTGCACAAATGGGTAAAGGCCGGATACACAGTATTGGCAAAATAACAAGTTATGGATGAGGAGACTAACCTCTTGACAAGCTTGGACACTATGGGCCAGATGTACACACATTAGGAATACCGATTTCCCACTGTGTGAAACTTATTGAGTTTAATTTAGGGATTCCTTGTGTGTCGCAAATTGACCTACCTCATGTATATTAATGAGGGAGGTCATAGTTAGTGACCCATTAGGAATCCCAGCCACCACAGGAATGGTGCCCTCCTGAGGTCAGCAGACCAGCATGTCTGTAATTGCTTTTTAATAAAGCACTTTTTTTTAAATGCAGTCCAGTTTCCTTAAAGGAAAATAGGATGAGTTTAAAAAGAAAAAAATGAAACCTAGAAGTTTCATTTTTTAAGAGTAGGCAGTGGTCTGTGGGACCACTGCCTGCTCTTAAAAATTATTTTTATTTACATTCTCAAAGGGGAAGGACCCCTTCCCCTTTGCGAATGGGTTAACAACTGGTGGTAAGGTATTACTGTTTTGTGACTGGAATTCGGTCGCTAAACAGTAATACTACCATAACGATTCTGTATTTGGAAGGGACGACCTAAACACGCCCCTTCCAAATACCAAATCGCAAATGCAAAATGCGATTCGGTAACAAGTTATTGAATCGCATTTTGCATTTTTTACATTTGAAAAAGCATTTGTCCGGTCGCAAATGGCCCAATTGTTGGAATTGGGTCGTTTGCAACCGAAAAAATGTTTTGTACAGCTGGCCCAATATTCCTAAAACTCCTGGAAAAAAATACGACAAGGTTTGTTGAACTAGTATGCACTGCATGGACTGAAAAGGGGGGTATTTTTTTTTTATACATCACCCACTACTGTCCAATTGAGCCACACCTATCATGTTACAAAACTCAAAATGACTAATGTACGTTCACAGTACTCATCCTCCTACCAACCACAGGTGCTTGATGATCGAATGGCACATCAAGAATTTGGACGTGGACCTATATACAATAGAATGTTAAACCCTGATAAGCATCCTGGCAGTGCTGGAAGATATCAGGAAGCGATGTATGTCCAAAGTCCCAAATTTTATATTGTTATTAAAGTTTTACTCTTAAAGGAGAAACATACATACATTGTACGAAATGAGTCATTTTAAATTGAAGAGCAAAATGTATTTTACAGAAAATGTTAATAAACATATATTTAAAAAAAGATTGTCAATTTCAAATATGCATTTACCTTATCTTTATATATCACTGCCTACATAATAATTGCCCCTTGTCCTATGCGAGGCTCTCTGCTGACGTGTAAAGGAAATACAACACTTAGGGACTGTTTTTATTTATTCTTTCCAACATTATAACACGGGAGAGGTCCAAGTATCATCCATATTTAACTTGCTTCTCTTGGATGTCTCCAAGTGCTGCTACTGCTCGAAGAGCCAGGTCTTGAGGAGTCTTCTGAAGGTCAGCAGGTCTCGGGTCTGCCGTAGGTGGATGGGGAGGGTGTTCCAGGTTGATTGATTGCAGATTGATTGATTGATTGCAGAGCTGACAGGGGCAATGGGTGGTACAAGCTGCAGTGGCCTCATGACGAGGGCCCTGGCACTTATTTGTTTACAAATTAAGCACTGCCTAAAACTAGTCTATTAATGCCTCAAGTAAAGGAATCTCATGCTGGCAAACAATCCCTTCAGGCCACCTCTACCAGCCCAAACAGAATAGGAAGAATGGTGAACCGTGGCAGCCAACCACTGCACTTCACTTAATTTGGGCCGTATCTCCAAAATGCCGTAACACCTGGGTTCTAGAGTTAGATGTCATGCGCATTTCGGTCCCACAATGAGATCGATGCACCGGCTGCCGTTATGTAACTGAGTGACTGACAAGTCACCTTGTAATGTTCACTAAACCTTCTACATAATTGATTCCTTTTTTGTCATAAAAATTCAGACAACGCTTGCCAGTGCAGAATCACCATTCCTTATTCACTCTTCTTATCTGCCAACTCTCCCCGGTGTGTTCAAAATGACAACAGATATAAGATTTTTCAGTCCATGCTATATAGAACAAACTCCCTTTGCATTACTACCTCACATTTTAAGACAACTATTGAAGGCATTGTAATATCTGGCACAATTTAGTGAGGTACACTTTTTGTGTTAGTGTTTATTACACCACGAAGCCTTCCCAGGGAAAACAGCGCTCATGAAAACTCAATTTATTAAAACATTTGATCTCCTTACATCATGCTAGGGGACATTATACCTCTTCTGGTTTTCTGAGTTTGTTTTATGTTTTTGAACGGCTTCTATCTTATACTTACTCTATTTGTTTCTGTAAGCCACAGGGACTTCTAGTACAGACAGTCAATGAGCCGTTTTCAAGTGGACGTCTCAGATGCCTATGGAAGGTCAAGTTTCTTCTCATTCTTCAAAGGTAAGATGTCATCACTTGTCAGTGCAGCCTGCTCCATCCTTGCCCATTCCTCTGTCCTGTCTGCTTTGCTCTGGTCTTGCCTAGCTCTTTCCCTGGTTCTTCCCTCGTTTCCGGGGCGCTCTGTCTACGGTGCTTGGTCCGTTCTCCAGTCTCCCTTCCTCCAGATGTGTTGTCTTGCTCTTCTGCAGTATCCTGCCTTCTGTTTTGTCTGCTCCTTCCCCTGATCGTCCTTCTACTCCTTTCCCATTCTCCTTGGGCTGTCCTGCATGGTACCTCCTATGGTCTAGTTCCTCCCAAGTTCCTCATTTCTATTTGTCCTCCAGCCCCTCTTTCTTCAGTTCCTCTTCTGTTGGACGACCATTGCTCAGGTCCAGCCTACTACTTATTTTAGTTGTCTTGCCTCCTGTACTGTCTTCCGACCCTCTTCCATGCATGGTGCTTGCTCCATTGCCACCCTCCTTCTACATATCCTCTGACTTTGTGCTTCCCTTGCTGACTGCTTCTTCTGGACCTTTGCATCAGTCCTGCACCGCGCTTCATTCATACTCCAACCCTTTTGTTTCTGTCCCTCATAAGATTACTTCCCCTCCCTATGTACCTTCAGTGGTGCCTGCCTCGAATGCTGATAGATCATTGGGCCCCTCTTCCTCCCGCTTTGTCCTCTTTCTTGTCCTGCACTGTGCTTCCTCTAATCCCATCTCCTGTACTGTCCGTTCCTTCCTCTGGCCTCTTCCTCAAACACCCTTACTCCAAACTTACAAAGTGCTTGCTCTGGTTCTTCACCATCTCTCCCTCCCAAAAGTGCCCTGCCTCCCATGCTCCTTCTTCAGGTCTCCCAGCTCCTGCAATACATTCCGGCTGGACCCCCTCGCCCAATGTCTACTTGGTGCTTCCATCTGTGCCCACCATGTCTACTGGTCCTCTTCCTCCCAGGCTACCAGCTCCTTCATCATGTCCCCCTGTTCTGACTCTGTCCTCTGTCAAGTCTCCCTTTGTCCGGGCATGCTCAGCCAACCTTAGGTCCTACTTATCCTCCAGCTCTGTCTTACAATGATTTTGAATGTCTAAGTACAGCATCTGACTATCGAGATATGGCTATTGTCCCAGTCTCCAAAGCTCTGCAAAACCGCCCAGGCTGGCTCTACAGACCTCCATGCATGGAGACATCTCATCTTGTGTTGCCTTCTAAAATAACATACACTTGCTTTGGTGTTTACTAAAGAACGCAATAGGGTTTTTCGCCCTCTACTTTTCTCCAGATGTCTTCATTTTCCATGCTAAAAATTGAGAAACTAAAATGTCTTTGTATGTCGGTCTGTGTAGCATCTCTCAGTCCTGTTCGCAGATACTCCCAAAACCCTATGTTGGCAGATGTAGAGTTACCTGTTTCTTTTTTTGGGGGGAGTAGAGGGTGTTGATCTCCATTGATCAATCTCTATTTTAGGTTGGGGGTTTTCTGTGTGTGTTTTGACTGAAGTTCCGAGCAAGGATCAAAGTCACAGAATTAGCAAGCACTGGAAAAGGCAATTGGTCTGACATTGGTTGCCAGCTTTTAGACTTTGTCAATGCTTATTCTTTTCATGGGTTTTGTAAACCTTATTGGTGGGGGAGTTGCTGGGGCCCTCACCAATATAAAAAAAAACATTGGCTAAAAGCAAATATATTTTGTTGGTCTCAAAAAGCACACATTGCCACAATAGTCTGTGGCATTGAAGGGAACTACTTTGTGTGTGGATTTATTTATCTGAAAAGTTTTATATAGCGTGAACATGACCCTCGCGGGCATCAGAGTGCTTTACAAATGATAGATAGCAGAGACGTATGGAACCCATAGTGTTAGATAGATCAAAAAAGACAAAAGCATGACAAGTGAGTAATAATAATAATTAGAACATTGGAATGTTGCTTCTACGGGCCGGTAAAGGCCCACAGAGCAACATTCCAATGTTTTACAAAGGCCTCTCTGAGCTCGAGGGGATTTAAATCCCCTCGAGCTTCGAGAGGCCTTTGTTGTATTTGTTAGAACATTATGCCCTCTAGTGGCAGAATGTTCTAATAGCCTTATAGCCCTTCGTAGCAGGGCTATACCGGCTATTAAAGTCCCGGTCCCTTGTTAAAGTACCTCGCTTTCGGCTCGGGCCTTTAACGCAGGAGCGGGCCTTTACTAGCCGGTATAGCCCGCTACGGCGGGCTATAAGGCTATATTACATAATCTAGAACAGTACAGGCTAAGGCAACACCCCAGATGAGGTTGGTGACACCTCAATGATAATACAGATAGATCAGAAAAGGCAATACCATAACCAGCGAGCAATAATCATACTGTTATAATCTAGAACAGTACAGGATCAGGCTACACCCCAGATAAGGGCGGTGTAACCACAATGCTGAAACAGATAGCATAACCAGATAGAAGTAATCCTGAATGTAGTTGATGAGTCATAATATGCTTGGAGAGAGGAGATCTTAGGGTCTAGGGCTGAAACTTGTTCATAAATAGTAGTTTAACTTCTTTCTTGAAAGATGTAGTTAAAGGATTCAGTCTTATTTCAAAGGGGAGCTTAGCCGCTACCGTGCATGATCAGTGCGTCGGGGAGGGCAAAAAGGTGACTCAGGCACTAGTACTAAATATCAAATCCTGCCTTAGGCAAACAAGGTGAAATCTGGTAAAGTGCAAAATGAATATAGTTTTGGAGTCTGTTCTGATTTTTGTTGTGACACACTGTGCCGAAGGTTTAAACAGCTTATTCCAAAATTTCAACAAACTGGGGTAAAGGCTCCGTTAATCTTACCTGCAAAGTTTAAGTTTCTCTTGCCTAGTCGCTTTCACATTTCTTCAGATATTTTGTCTGCCCAAGCTTTTTTTTACTAAAATTCAGCGATCCCTTTCTTTGAGAAGTGGGGTATTAGGATTTGCTTGCACATCAAATCATATGTTAAGATGATCTAAATTGTCCATAATTGATGGGTGGCAAGAGATTTAGGGGCTGATTTAGAGTTTGGTGAAGAGGGTACTCCTTTGCTGTAGTGACAGAGTACCCAATCTAGAGTCAGGCGGTTAAGTCTGTTGACGACAGAGCCTACTCCACTTCATTGAAGACATACTACTCCGAGGCACCGATAAAGCACGGGCTGTCGGAGGTTAACATATAACATCATCTGCCCTATTTAGAGTGGACGGTGTTATGTGTTTTTTCGCTGTCCATCACCTGCAGGTAAAACCAGACAATGAGGCACAGTGACAAAAAGCACAAAAAAAATTAGCCCTACACGTTGGGAGAAAACTGCTATGGTGTTGGGGGCATTAGTTTTCACATTTTTCACTAAAAAACTCATGCTTTGAGTTTCAGAAAAATGGTAAACTTTTTTAACGTTTTACAGACATTTGACGTAAGCATCAGTCAAACTTTTACAACACTGACAGGAACTGTCCAGATGACGGTTAATGCTAATGCCAAGAGATGTCCGTGGACATCTCTAAATTTGGAGGACAGCATGTCCACCGGGGCGACATAACTCTAAACAGGCCCATAGTCTTGTCAATGTGGCTAACACAAGGTGAGGATGGAAGAAATGGGGTGGGAAATTGTGTCGAGCATGAGTGTGGAATCTTTAGTAGTGGGAGTGCCACTGGTGGACAATGTAAGGTGCAGAAACATGGCATTGGGGCACCGAAGGTAGGGTACAAGTGTCACCACAAGCAGGAGCGGATATGAGTCACTGTCGAAGGAGTGGGGATTAAGGGAGGAGGAAGAGTAAGTGACAGAACGTTGGGTGGGTTTGGGTGAGTAAAAACAACAAGAAATACCACAGGAACAAGTACTAGTGCATAGGCAGTCACAAAACTTTCAGTAGTTCAATGAATAGCTTGATAAAAGTTATCAACCTGAATGCAAAAAGCTTTAATTATGATGTAAGCACAAATAAGTGCTATCCTGAACTAAAGATTTTAGACCATCAATAATATTCCTACAAGTAACCCATTTTTCAGCAGGGTATGAAAGTAAATTGAAGTGTGCTTGTTAGCTGACAAGTTTTCTCCTCTGCTTCAGTGACTCACGAAGGGTTTGCAGTCTCAGGCTTAGTATCTGTTTCTTAGACAACAATCAAGACTAGTTGGAAGACACTTCAAGCATTAAATCACAGTAAGACATAGCACAGGAGAAGGATATCACCCCAGCTCGAACAAGCAAGAAAAAACTCAGCTGTCACTTGCAAGGTTACAAAGAGGCATTCCCATCTTTGCAATCCCCCTTATTGGCATAACAACTCACCAATACAATACCCACGCTGTCTGCCCCATAAGGGAGGAATCATCCTGAAGATGAGCCCGGACTTTTAAAAAAGGCCTTTCCAAGTCCACCTGGGAAAACAGAAATCTATTCCCCTGAATAGTGTGTTTTAAAAATCATGTCTGAAGATCCGTGGGTGTTATCATGTACTTTGATTTGAACGGCGTGATATATATATATATATATATATATATATATATATATATATATATATCAAACACACAGTGACTCACTCGAGAAGCACTCGGGAAACGTGCAAGGTCACCAACCTAAAATAAAAAGATATTGACAAGTTCAGGAGCTGGTACATGATTGGCAGCCTTTCTTTTAGCCTGACGCGTTTCAAAAATTTCTTCCTCAGAGGCTCAAGAAGGTAGGTGCTATTTCTCCTCCCCCAGCAGCATTTATAACATGTCCCGCCCTTGAATAGGGCCATCGTCATTCTTTGGCATTCTAGGAGTTGGAGTACTAAATCTTTCAATATTGTTGTGCACAATTACTGCTTGCGATAAAGCCCAGATTGGGCCCCAGCCACTGATCAAAGTCATAATTCTGCAACGTTTCCCCGCATATGCGGAGGGTGAATCACTCCACGCGGCACCCTCTGGATACTGGGGTGGTGCATCCTCAGCGGCTGAGCGGCCGCTTATCAATGGCAAACACACAGTGACTCACTCGAGAAGCACTCGGGAAACGTGCAAGGTCACCAACCTAAAATAAAAAGATATTAACAAGTTCAGGAGCTGGTACATGATTGGGGGCCTTTCTTTTAGCCTGACGCGTTTCAAAAATTTCTTCCTCAGAGGCTCAAGAAGGTAGGTGCTATTTCTCCTCCCCCAGCAGCATATTTAACATGTCCCGCCCTTGAATAGGGCCATCGTCATTCTTTGGCATTCTGGGAGTTGGAGTACTAAATCTTTCAATATTGTTGTGCACAATTACTGCTTGCGATAAAGCCCAGATTGGGCCCCAACCACTGATCGAAGTCATAATTCTGCAACGTTTCCCCGCATATGCGGAGGGTGAAGGCCCAATCTGGGCTTTATCGCAAGCAGTAATTGTGCCCAACAATATTGAAAGATTTAGTACTCCAACTCCCAGAATGCCAAAGAATGACGATGGCCCTATTCAAGGGCGGGACATGTTATAAATGCTGCTGGGGGAGGAGAAATAGCACCTACCCTCTTGAGCCTCTGAGGAAGAAATTTGTTTTGAAGCGCGTCAGGCTAAAAGAAAGGCTGCCAATCATGTACCAGCTCCTGAACTTGTCAATATCTTTTTATTTTAGGTTGGTGACCTTGCACGTTTCCCGAGTGCTTCTAGAGTGAGTCACCGTGTGTTTGCTATATATATATATATATATATATATATATATATATATATATATATATATATATATATGGTGGTTATTGCGAGATTTTAGAGTTGTATAATTAGGGAAGGAGGGACGTAGGATTGTAGAGTCAGGGGATCAATTTTTTTGAATATATTCATAATATGGAGACTATTTGTTTCTTTTCTTTTTGTTTTCTGGCCATGTAGTTCTATTTCGTAGTTCCATTGAAGATTGTTGTCGCTACTAAAAAGTCTCTAGTAATTAGGACTTTCCGCATCAGATGTTTATAAATTACAAAGGGTAGACAGAGATTTCTTTGGTAAGCTGGAATGTTATGAAGTTTTATCTGTTTGCATACTTGTATTTTTCTTCCATTTCCTCTTAATTTTTTTTTGTTTTAGTCCGTAGATCAATTTCAACATTTAGAAATTATGCTTCAATATATACTGCTTAAAAAGGTTTTCTTGTGGGCATACTTTGCACTAATATTTTTCCTCTTCATTTGAATTTTTGAATATGATACTTACCTGTTCTATGTAGTGCTGTAAAAATAGTAGAAGGAATGTATTCTGTGACTCAAGCTGTTAATCTGTTATTTTACAGCCCCGAAGAAGCGATGTTGTAACTGCGAAACGTGTTGGCTGTCCATACGCTGTTTGCATGAGGAATAAGCTGTCCATATGCTGCTTGTATGAGGAATGATGGACTTCCTCAACAGTATTGCTTGACGAGTCATATGAAATTTGAATATGTACTGAGTTTACTGTCCAGTTATTGTTTGCAAGAAGTTGATTTTGCTTGGGCTCATCAACAATGGTTCTTCAGCTTATTTTATGTACTATATGCAAGTCAAAATTTGACTTTGAAAGAGTAGAGCTTACAACTAATAGGCAAATAAATGCTTTTCCATGTTTTATGAATATTGTTGACAGCTGTGTGAACACGTGATATTTCTCCCCACGCTTTATGAATAATCCCCACACTTTATTTATTTATGGTTAAGTAATGACAATTGGTCATTAAGGACTTTAATGTGACCCATACTGTAGTTTTTCAGCGTAAATAGAGACCTGTACTTTTTTTTTTAAATAACAGCTCTGGCTGAGTAATAACTTTGAGTTTTAGTATTTTGTGTCACTAGAACTCGATTCTAAACCTTCATCTGCTCTTAAAGACTGGACAGCTTAACTACTGTAGCCTGTGAGGCTTCAAGCCCCAAATATGAACATTTGCTATCCAGTGACCAATTTCATAGTATCTGAAGCCCTGGGGCTTCAGTGGTAAGCAATAGTTACTCACCAGATCACTGCCCTGTCAGTAACATTCGACTTCCATGGAAAAAGGCTATTAGTGCAAACTTGCTTGGGTGAAGAGTTTTAATAACTTTGAAAACACTTTCTGGTTCTATTACTAGGTAGCAAGGTACTTAGAGGTTAGGAACAGGAGAGAATTAAGACATATGAGTAACAGCTCTTCTATTACATGTAGGAATGTGGCAAATTTAAAAGGCGGTGATAAAATGGGTGTTGTAGCTTGTGATACAAAGATGTGGTATTTAATATAACCACACACTTGAAGAGCGCATTGTTTTGAAATAACTCGGCATTGTCCACAAAGTGATTTACTCAACTAGCTATTCTTTTTGTTCACATCAATTATTTTTTTGTGTATTGCAAGAACATAAGAACAAAGTATGCATCATACATCTTTTTTATGTTCGGGTATCACATATGTAACAAAGCAGATGGTTGGACAGGAGTCCTGCCTGCCAAGTCTCATAATAAATACAATAAGTAGAACAGCACAAGTCGGAAAGGTAGCAGGACATTAGGAAAACGGTGGAGGGAGAAGTATACAACATAACAAATTCACACCGAGAAGCAAACAGCAGTAGACCCCCAGTAGATAGGCTGTTATTCAACTTTCTTAGTAATGGGTGACACACAGCTCTACCACCTAACTGTTCTATAGCTCTTTAGCATCCTCTGGAGTTGTTTTACCGTGGTAGCCTTGTTGGTTTGAGCGGCAGAACATCTTTGTGTAATAGCAGTTACAATTCTTCAATATATGCCAGCTGTATTAAGGCAGGATTTCTGAAGTGGGCATAGCTGTCCATAGGAGAGCCTCAGGAAAACTAACGGTAGGCAACTCAGTCAAACTTATTTCAGTGCATGAATTTACTTATGTGAAAGGACGGCGTCCCAAGGGAGGATAGTGCCATGGGTCCAACCGGTTGGATCCAAGGGGCCTGTATAACTTCAACTTGGAGAGTGTTGAATACTCCCTCTCACAGGACAAGGAATCAGAGACCAAGACAATTCCCCAGGATTCTCTTTCCAACTACTTTTCTCTAGTTGTACTTATCATTTTAGCTTCTTTTCTTTTGATCTATCGTATCAGTTTGTTGTGAACTATTCACCTTTTTCCTTTTCACACTTCTACTGTATTATACATCTTACAACTGCTTCTCTGCTATCACCACTTGGATGTCTTTTCAATCGTTACATCTTATCCCAACCAGAAAGAAGAGTACTTTCTCTGCTACCTCATATTTCTTATCAGCTGTAGCTCCCCCTTCTATTTCCCACGCTTTGTTATACGCATTAATAGGGCGCACGCACACTGAACGGTTTCTTGTAGCTAGAATAACAGAACCATATCACACTGCATGCAGCCTCACTCACACGCTTGTTTTCAAAAGCTGTATGAATCTGGTGTAGCAGGGGTCGTCCTAATTTCTAGTGGCAGAGAGTTCTAGATTCAGGGGTGAGTATAGAAAATCTGGAGCCACGGGTCTCTTCTTTTTAAAGTAAAGAATGGTAAGAAGATTCAAATGCGTGGATCTTAGATTGTGGGTGGGTGAATATTTTTGGATGCTGGCAGAGATGAAGGCTGGACTGTTGCCATACAGGGAATTAAAAATGATGCTGCCAGACTTGAATTTAGTGCACTGTTTTACCAGCAGCCAGTGTAATTTCCTCATCATGGGAGTGATGGGGCATTTTCTAGGTTATTGGTAGATCAGCCTGGCTGCCTGGTTTTGTGCCAGTTGTAACCTGCGGTTCAGGCCCTCGGAAAGACCCAGGTAAAGGGAGTTTGCATAGTCTATCCTTGATATGACTAATGCAATAATGACCTGGATGAGGGTTTCGAAGGTAAAAAATGTACCTATCTTTCTTATTTTGCGCAGCTGCAAAGAGCAAGACGAAATCACGGTCTATACTTAGGGGTTTCATGGACAGCATTTTTGTCAATGAGAACCCCGCTGAACTCTTGGGCTGGGGAGGGGTGCCCACTGGTGCAGGACAGAAAGTGGGATTCCAGAAGTTGAGTTTGCTGCTAGTTATGACGATTTCCATCTTGTCAGAGTTTAGCTTGAGTTGATTACTATTCATCCAATCACGGATGAAAAGCATTGTATTTTGAAAGGCAGCTTTGGATTCCGGCGAGTTATCGATGGCAAAGAGCAATTGCATATCGTCTGCATAGTTGTATATATTAACCTTCATCTTTATATTAGGGGGCGTATGTACAGACTGAAGAGGTGGGGGGACAGAGAGAAACCTTGGCATTCCGCAGGTAGGCTGGACCTTGGGGGACCTAAAGGGAGATAAGCGGACCCACTGATGGCGGTCCTTCATGGAGACTATCCAGTCAAACGCTGTACCCTGTAGGCCTGCAGCTTCAACAAGGTCGACCAAAAGATCATGGTCGACGGTGTCGAAAGCTGCTGACAGATCGAGAACTTCCTCCTTCCTCTCTCTCGACTTTCACCTTCCTCTCTCTTCTACTAGGAGCCTTGGCTTTGTTTTTGTCTTCTTTCCTATACTGGGCACGTCTCTTCAGGTTTTTGTATTTGATCTTTTCAGATGTATAACATCTGGAAAATCCAGTCACTGTTTACTTTTAAGGCTTCCAAAATGCCAATGCTGGAAGATCTAATAATACACAAGACCAATAAACTGAGAAAACTAAAGTCAGAATTAGAGTTCCTGTCCGTTCTCTTGCTCCTCCGAATTCTGTATGCAATTACCTCCATTCAAGTTATCTTAAATCTTCCCCTTTTCTCACACACCTCACCATTTCGGATTTCTTTTCATTGGCTGTTTTTTTTTTTTCATTTTAACACTTTTCCTTGTGCTTTGATTTTAAAAGTGCACAGTTCAATAAAATATGTTTTAAAAATGTATGCAGGGTTTATTATCACCTCTTTGTTTGTCTCCTCCTGTGCAGCTCCAAGCAGGGCCGGAAGGGCCTTTTATTCCACTGTGCATTTTCATGGTGGGCTGGAGCCCCGAGATGTAGTTTTTTTTAGGGTGGGAGCGCTCCTGGTGCCTCTGTTACTTTCCTCAGTACCCAAGAGTTAATTGCAGTGCGCCTGCGGAGGCTTCAAGAGAGTGGAGAAGGTAGAGAAAAAGCGATCACAGAGGGAGAAGAGAGAATGGTTAGATGGAAAGAGAACGATTGCATGAGGAGATGTAGGGAGCAGGGCTGGTTTGAGCATTTTTTGCCAGGGCTGCTTTCGGTTCCCCAGTCTGGCCCTGGCTCCAAGCCCATCGCACTCTCTTCTGATTGCCTCTCAAATCCATCTTGTCCAGCTTCCCTCAACTTGCGACTCACCTTGTTTTAAATCTTTTTTGTGTGTCCCTATTCTGGAACTTGCTTCCCATTGTGGTACTCACCCCCCAAAACTATTTCAAACGTTTTGTATTTTTCTAAACTATTAACTATTCACAGCTTTTCCTGAACCTTTCCGACTGCTTTATGATGATCAGTGACGCTAGCATGATTTTTTTCTTACATTATTTTTTACTCATATTATATTTGTCTGTAAAATGAATTTGTTACTATGAGATAGCGGGTTATTATTTACCAACTCAATAAACACACCCTGTTTAGGTCTCAACAAAGTTCTAAGAGAAGCTGCTCAGCCCCTAGTAGCTGTGGTTACGCAAAGGCACTTTGCCACAGAAATGTGTGTTAAATTCAAGCAGTAGTAAACAACATTAAAGTTAAGAGCACAGTAAACTTCCCAAACCAATTTAGAAAGAAAATCCAATTAGCCGAAATAAACAAAAATAATTTAAATTGGATATGGGAGACCGGAGATATCGATTTAGAAACCTTTAAGACAAAATGATCCGAGTGGAGCCGGCAGCAAACAAGATGGGTGCCCGCTAGTTTTCCTCCGTGGGAGCCGAGGAATCTTTCCTTCAAGGTCGAGTGGTTTTGGCTTGCCTCTGTGTGTCGGCAGTTCAAACAGGTGTCGGAAATGACAGGGAGCAGCAAGGTCTGTTTTTTGAGCCTTTAATTGGCTTTTTTTCATAAGTTTTGCCTGCCGCTCCCGTTCTGTCAGGAATCAAGCCGCCATTTTGAGTGGTTCACAGTCTGCCTCAGAACTACAATGGCATGACATTTTTTCATATATCTTCTCTTTTCTCTTTTAATGTCATACATGGCTATTATCTTTTTATGCCCTGAGAGATACCTCACCATCTCATCCTACGTGAATTTTTTTTGACTGCCTTGCTATTACTCACGGACACTTTCATTGCTGTTACACCTTGGTTTAATTAATTAATACTTCTCGCTGGGCGACAATATTGCATTGGGTTTCAATATGGATACTGCGCATTCCTCCAAGACTTTGGCTTCTTCTGTTTCAAGCGCCATGGCACGTAAGGAATCTGGAAGTGGCGCCAATAAAAGAGTAAAAAAAGACCCTTCTTCGCCTACGAAATCTCCCTTACCTCTGACATTGGAAGACATTATGGAGGAGTTAAAGAACATGAAACCTTTCATGGTGGAGACAAGTGCTACCTTACAACGGATTGAGGATAAGTGGTCTGTTCTAGATTCAAGACTCACTGAGGTGGAACAACGGGTTAGCGGCACTGAGGATGTTGCTGCTAAAGTCTCTTATTTGTCTAAGGAAGTTAGACAGCTCAAACGACTGGCTAAGGATTTGGAAAATCATAATCGTCACAATAACCTACGCATTTACGGCATCCCGGAAGGATCAGAAGGTCAAGACATGATTAAATTTCTCAAGTTGCACATCCCTAAAATTGTTGGGTTGAAATCTCCGGTGGAGCTGAATATCCAAAGAGCTCATAGGATCGGCCCCTTTTCCTCTACAACATCGAACAGGCCTACAGGGATTATTGCTTTCTTTTTACAATATCCTGATCTTATGGAAGTCCTTTCGATGGCCAAACAATGTAAACAGATGCTCTGGTCGGGGCAAATTTTTTTATTTAGTCAGGATGTGTCCAAGGTCACTCCTGCGAGACGAAAAGAGTTTTTGGAGTTGAGACCAGCTTTGAGATCCATGAATGCACGGTATGGGCTTATCCATCCATGTTTCTTTAAGGTCACTTACAAAGACAAGACAACTACTTTTGAAGAGCCCAAGGACCTTAAGCAATTCATCCATGAGCATAAGGGAGAAGATATGGAACTCAGCAAAACTTGATCTATTTAATTCTTATTCTTGTGTTTTCTGATTGTTTTTGATGTCTCTTCACAGGTTCCACATTCCCCTGGTCTGTTGGATCGTGTTGTGATCGATGTTGTCGTCCTTCCACTTTCAGTCTTCAGGTTTTGCGTATATGGTACTAAGTCTTTTTTATAAAAAGGTTTGTTCTATATCCTTTATTTATTTGGATATGTTTATTCTCTCTTTTATTAGTTCTTTATCAAGCCTCTGCTCCTGACCTCATATGTTGTTATTCTTTATCCTCATGGCCTCCCTTTCAGGCTGGACATCTTGTTTTGCCCCCACGCTCTTACCTAGTATTTTTTTCCTGTTGCTCATTTTTTTTCAAAGATATGACTGAAGTCTATCGACTTTTTGTCATCTATTTGCTTTTCTATACACCGGGGAGGTTTTTTTTCACTCCCTACTGTCCTGTGTTCCCTCTCTATCTCTATCTGCTTTCTTTCCTTCTATTCGCTTCTTTCTCTTTATATTTACGAACCGTGGCTCCTTTCTAACTCTTACTCGTATTCTCATATCCCTGTTCATTCCTTCATTTTACCATACCTTTTACTTATTTGGTGTCAGGTTAATCGTTGCAAAACTTATTCTTGTCTCTCCATTTATAAGTAATTGTTTACGTTTTCTATGGCAAATTTGCGTGTTGTTCCCTGGAACGTAAAAGGACTTCGAAATCCTGTTTAAAAAAAAAAGAGGGTTTTGACCCACCTCTCTAAGATGAACTGCCAGATTGCTTTTCTACAGGAGTCTCATCTTAAGGAAAGTGACATTGATTGTATGCACAGGCAATGGGTGGGTTCTGTCTACTGCTCCCCTGCGGTTAATAATAAGAATGGTGTTTTAATTTTAGTTCACAAATATCTGAATATTCAAGTGATCAATGAAACCAAAGATGATGCTGGGAGGTGGTTACTATTGAATGTTAAAATTAACGATACTCCTTTTTCACTATATAATGTTTATGGCCTTACAGATGTGGATCAACATTTTTTTTTTTTCCACAACAAAATGTTATTGTCAACAGCCAAAAGACGCCCGACAGGGCGTTGCACAAAAACAGCGTTAGGTACATATCACGGATATTGATGTCGACATTTTGCAGCAAGTTACATAATGAAGAATTCTGTACATAACTTGTCATAATAACAAATAACAACAGTGTTGCCCATCTACAATAAATATAAAGCATAGAAGGTCCATCTAAGACTGATAGGTCTACATCACGACCATCTATAAATCCCCACATATCAACCATGTTCAAGTCACTCTGTTGGTGGATCAGGAATGGGCTCCAGGTAAATCCCCCGATAATCCACCCATCTCTTCCATATCTTGGGATGTTTCCGAGGGCAGCCCCGAGCAGCAAAGATAGGTATCTCAAGCCCCATGCAGAAATCTAAACCCTTTTTCCAGACCCCTAAAGAGGGCGGGGAGGTGTCTTTCCAGTGTTTTGCAATGTCGCGCTTTGCAAGTGTGAGACCCAGTAACAATAGGTGTCGTTTGTACACGTTTCCCCCTATGTAATCTGTAATATGTAGGAGGGTCAATCTGGGCGTATTAGGGACATCCCACCCCAGTACCTGTGACAATCAGGAAATAACACTGTGCCAAAATTTTGAGAGGGATGTACATGACCAAACAGTGTGGAGGAATGTACCGTCAACCGCACCGCACCTCAAGCAGAGCGGGGAGGCAATTAGTCCCGCCTGCAACAGCTGATGCCTTGTGTAGTACACTCTGTGTAAGGATTTGAACTGTATGTACCCGAGTCGCGCTGCAATGGCTGCACCGCGCGGGGACGCAAGCACCTCGGTCCAATCTTCATTATCCAGTGGGCCCAGGTCAGCCTGCCAGGCCTCCCTTGTGTGGGAAAGTGTTGTGTGACTATTGGTGACAATCGTGCGAAAGATTTTCACAATCTTGTGTTCCCCCAATTCCCCCATGAACACCTTAGCCTCAATGGGACTAAATTCGGGTATGGACTCCTGTAATGTTAAATAAGGCGCGGGGGCATGACGGAACTGCAAATATTTATAGAACTGCGACCTAGCCATCGCATACTCTTGTTGCAACTCCTGAAAGGACTTCAGAGTCTGTCCATGAAGGACATCTCCGACGGTAGAGATACCTATTTTATCCCATCCTGAAAAGCCGGGAAGTCCGGCCACTTGTGGCAGGAGACCATTACCCCAGAGGGGAGCTTCTTTCGTTACTCTGCCCCACCACCTGAGTTGCCGGAGAGTACACTTCCAGAGACTAAAGACCGTGGCAGTCGCCGGGGGCAATGCCTTCTGGACAGCGCTTGCATACAAGACATAGTGCAGCGGTTGGGTGCCCATGAGCCAGCGCTCGACTGCATAGGCGGGATCTGACCTATCCCCGTACCACCAGTCATTTAAAATGAGTAAGTGTGAGGCCGCATAATAGGCTTGGATATCGGGCGTTGCCAATCCACCGCAGTAGGTCGATTGGAAACAGGTCCTCAAGGCGACCCGGGCAGACCCACCCCCCCAGAGAAAGTGTCGGACAGTAGCATTGAGCTGTGTAAACCAGCAAGGTGGGATCAAATAGGGATGATTTTGAAGCTGATACAGTAGTCGAGGCAGGGAGACCATCTTAAAGATGGCGGATCTACCGAGCAGCGAAAGAGGAAGATGTGACCAAACGCAAGTTTGTTCTTTGATCTGAAGCCCCAGCGGTGCTAGATTTCTTTCCCAAGACAAAGACTGCGAATCAGCCAAGAAGACCCCAAGATATTTAAAGCCATCGGACACCACCGTGACCTCGTTGGACCATGGGCCAAGTTGTCCCGTGCTACGTAAGGGCCATAGAAAGGATTTGCGGGGGTTCATATATAGGCCTGACGTCTCGCCAAAGACTTGCATGATCCTGAGGAGTCGAGGCCCGGAACGATCCGGATGTGTAAGGAAAAATAATACATCGTCTGCATACAGCGCTATGCGATCCGACGTCGCCCCAGGCCACTCAAATCCCCGGTACTGAGCGTCTATCCGTACCCAGGCCGCAAGAGGCTCCATAGCGAGCGCGAATAGGTATTGGGAGAGGGGGCAGCCCTGGCGGGTGCCACGTCCAACAGAAAAGGTATATGAGACAGAGTCTGCCACTCAGACCGACGCGGTAACATCAGTGTATAGGAGTTCAATATACTGTAAGAGACGAGGGCCAAGATTGAGGCAGTTCAACAGCGCAAATAGGTATGTCCAACTTAAAGAGTCGAACGCCCGATCTATATCCGCCAGCAGGAGGGCAGCTGGTTCGCCCAATCTATCTACTGACGCAATGGGGTTATGAGCATGCCGAATGTTATGTCGCGTAGCGCGACCTGTCATAAATCCAGCCTGATCAGAGTGGACTAAGTCAAGTATATGTGGAACTATGCGTTTGGCGATAATCTTGGCGAGCAGCTTTGCCTCAACATTAAGGAGCGAGATCGGGCGATAGGAGGAATAGAGTTCAGGGGGTCTACCCGGCTTCTGAAAGATTACAATCTCTGCATGTCTCCAATCAGCTGGAAGACCTTGACAGTCAAACGCGGCCTGAAGAGCGGCAAGGTAGGGGGCCATAAGAAGGGACTGATATTTTTTATAAAATTCGCAAGGGAGGCCGTTAGGGCCCGGAGCCTTACCCGAGCACATTTCCGCTAGTGCCTCCTGGGCCTCCTCAATTGTGATCGGAACATCGAGTGCGTCTCTAGACTGGTCCGTGAGGGCACGGGGAGGCAAGTCATCAATGAACTGCCGGACTAGCTGTGGCGAGATAGTTTCGCGAGGGGCGTACAGCTCCGCATAGTAAGTCGCAAAGCTGGTGGCCACCTGGGCCTGGTCTGTGAGCCCAGTGCTTTGCGAAGCATGCACACATGGAATAGATACAGGGCGGCACTCGATTTGTCGCCCCACTGATAAATTCTACTCTGGGTAGCCAACCAGGCCGCCCGGGTCTCATCCATAACTCCCCGGCATAATTGCCTACACGAATCCTGTCTATTCACTTCCCGACACGTGCACTCCGCGACCACTAGCTGGGCTTCTAAAAGAGTCAGTCGCTCTCGACGCAGCCTACGCTGCGCCGTGCAGTAAGCGATGTCCATCCCTCGCAATGTGGGTTTCATCGCTTCCCACACAGTCACAGGCGAGTCTACAGATCCAACATTACATGAAAAGTAGTCTGTAAGAGATGAGTGTATATGTGACCGATATTTATCATCAAACATGAGCCATGGTGAAAGGCGCCACCGGAATGGAGGGCGCGTAGAGTCCAGTCTCAACTCCACCTGTAGCGGGGAGTGGTCAGACAGGCCCCGGGGCAATATTTCGCCTGTCGCCAGGCTGGGTGTATGTGCGGCGGATAAGAAGATGTGGTCTATGCGGGAAAAGGAGCCATGTACGCTAGAAAAGTAAGTGTATCCCAGTGCGTTGGGGTGCAGCCATCTCCAAGAGTCCACCCAATCCAAACCCCGCAGCAAGGTCCCAAGTTTAGACTCCCGGGTCTCGGCCAGATTTCCAGTAGCCTGCCACCTATCAATGGAGGGACACAGTGTATCATTCCAGTCCCCCCCCAACCAGGGTTAATCCCTGAGGTATCTCCACCCAAAGCCGTAGCAAGCATTCGGTCAGACTCCATGTAAGGGGCGGGGGGCATAGACACTCCCCAGGACAAACAGCTTGCCATAAATTGAGCCTGTGGTGACCACATAATCAACCCTGCGAGTCGGTCCACGTCTTCTCGTGGACAAAGGGGACCTTACGGTGGATTAATATAGCGACTCCACGCGAACCGCGAGTGAAGCCAGAGTGAAAGACTTGGACAAACCCAAAGCGTGTTAAACATGGAAGCTTATTGCCAAGCAGGTGCGTCTCCTGCAGAAATACAATGTCTGCACCATACCGTTTAGCTTGGCGCAAAACCGCACCTCTTTTGACCTTATCCAGTAATCCCTGCACATTCCAGCTGAGGATTCGGAGGCGTCTCTCAGCTGTTCCAGACATAGCAAAGTTTCGGGCAGACTTCATTGAAGACATGCGGGGTGCAGATAGTATCAAGCATGGATTTTGCTATGACTACAAAATGGACATAGGTATGACACTTAAATACAAACAATGAAAATAAACTAAAGCAACTCCCAACCCCCCACCCCAATACCTCAAAACAGTAGAAGCATCTGTCGCGGCAGGAGAGGACTCCAGGCCCCAACGGGGGTCAAGAGAAACTCCCAGCCAATGGATCCCTAAATTGCAGCCACTAGACACGACGATATTTCAGAGTCCAGGAAGAGCAATTGGAGGTGTAGCCCATATATAAATGCCATCAATAAACAAATCCAGTTCGCACATATGGTGGGCGAAGGAGTACAGAAGCTTCACCTGTCAAGCAACGTGGGTCATACATGTGATTTAGTACGTGTTGTGGAGCGTTTCTTTGATAAAGAATGTCGGCGTTGTTCGCCTGGGACCTGAGACCGCTCCCGGCCCAGCCCGCTGGGCGGAGTGTGCGGTCGAGGCTTGACATGTTCATCAGTCCACACAAAGACCTCTTCAGGGGAGTCGAAGAAGTATGTTCGTTCTTTGTATGACACCTGTAGTCTGGCTGGGAATAGCAGAGATTATTGGATCTTAAGATTCCTCAGTCTGGCCTTCGCCTCGGTGAAGGATTGCCTGCGTTGTTGCACCATTTTGGTGTAATCCGGGAATATCATGATCTTTTGTGATGCAAACAACAGAGGTTCTTTGAGTCTGGCCTGCTGTAGGATAGTGTCTCTGAAGTTTAGAAAGCGCGCAATTACGGGTCTGGGCCTCGCGCCTGCCGGAGGTTTCTGCAGCAGGGCTCGATGTGCGCGTTCGAGGACATAGCAGGGAGACAGAAGACCAGGAGGAAGCCAGTCAGCCAGCCACTTGGCCAGAAAGTCAACCACATCTCTACCTTCGCACCCCTCCGGGAAGCCAACAAAGCGTAGATTATTGCGGCGGGAGCGCCCCTCCGCATCCTCAGCTCGCGTCGCCAACCCCTTGGCTATGGACTCTAAGGCCGAGACCTTCTTCTGTAACGTCGTGATCGAGTCTTCCGCCGTGGATATCCTGGATTCGGCATCGGTGATACGCTGAACGGCGGTGCGGAGGTCCTGTCTGAGGAGCATCACATCAGAACCAACAGCCCCAATCTTAGCTTCAAGTATGTCACGGGACTGTGTAATACAAAAGGGGATGATGGACGGAACATTTGAGCCAATCAAACACTCACCCCCAGTCAACTGATCTGGGTTTAATTCATCATCATTCTTTAGCTCACTCCACCACCCCAGTTCCGGGACTGTGTAATAGCAGCCAAGATGGCTGCGTTGTCCGGCATAGTTGGCTGTGCGTCGCGCGATGCAGGGGGATGAGCAGTTGTGCCAGCAAACTTGTCCAGGGTGCTCTGTCGACCCGAAGAGCCAGAGGTTTTATCTTTAGACATGGTGCGGTATCATTTCGCGAGGCGGGCCACGCCAGTCCAATGGGCAGCAGGTGAGCAGAGCCAAGGGGGCAGGCAACCTCGAAACACGGAGAGAAGGAGCCACCAAAGCCAGAGCCCCGGCAAAGCAACGTGCCCACGTAAGTATCCCAACTCAGTAGGGGCCCAGACCTCAAAAGTCCAGGGTCGTGCCAGTACAGCAACCGTGGGCAACCATCCAGGCCCAAACTCCACTCCTCAAATAGAGCGTCACACAGCACTTGCAGTGATGTCTTCTAACTGCAGCCCTCCACGTACACCACAGCGGGCGGCCAGGACAGGCCCACCCCAGCACAGACAGCCAAGCAAGCAAGGGCTGGGTCGGCAACGGCGGATCACGCCAATAGGGACCAGAGTGGCGACACAAGGACGGAGGTACAATGCCAGGTCTCGAGGGGCTGAAGGCGGCACGCCACGGCCCGCAAAGGCCGCCGAGTCGTCCTCCACCAGATGGCCGCACCTTCAAGCAGCAACGGCGCCGGGGCATCTGGTGACTAGCGGGGGCAAAGGTACGGGCTGTGCTCCAAGGAAAGAGTGGAGGAACCTGTATAGGTTGTGTGAATGTGTCCGGCTGGCATCAGCACCCTAGTGCGGGGGGCTAGGCACTACCAGGCAGGCTGTTGACTCACCAACCTGGCTGTACCCCACACCGGGCCACAGCCACCGCCCACAGGGAGATCGTCGGGGAGGAGCACTCACCCGGCTGCAGGGGCCCCAGCCCAGCGAATCAGGCAGTGTAGCTGGCCGGTAGCAGGGAGCGCCCGTTGAGGAAAGGCAGCGCCGCAGCCTCGTAGGAGGGGAGGAAGCTCTGCACCCCTCGCCGCAATCGCCGTCCCGCAACTCCGCTCCCAAGGGGGCCGCCGGGCCGCCACCGCAGCTCGATGATGCCGCCGAGTCACCAGACGGCAGAGTAGAGAGGCGCCTCCCCGCCGCTTCTACAGCGCGGCACAGGGATCAGCTCAACGGCACCACGCTGAGGCCCGTCCGGCACCGCCCACTACGCAGGATCGGGGACGGCTAGGCCGCAGATCGCCACCGGGCTCGGGAGGCCCCAGACCCACAGAACCGGCCGCAATCAACTTTCTAGGATCCGCTCGGCTAGCGAATCACTTACCCACGCAGCAGGGCAGGTGAGAGCCAGGAAAACGGCAGGATTTTGGCCGGATTAATGAGGGCTTACGGGAGCCCGTCTAGAGCACGTCCACCATGCTGAACGGCTTGGCCACGCCCCCGTGGGTCTACATTTTTGGGATCGTTTTTCTACTCTCTTATCCGATTGTCCTTCAGAAAACTTCATAGTAGGGGGATTGCAATCAATTAATGGACCTCTTTATAGACCGCAAATCCCAGGTTAGATATATCCCAAATAGCATGCAAAAATCTTTCCAGATGACTATTTCCTCTAGAGGTTTAATTGACGCCTGGCGAACTTTTCACCCGGACTTGTAGAATTCACATACTTCTCTCCTGTGCATGCCTCTCAATCCAGAATAGATTACTTATTTGTCACACAGAATATTCTCCAATCAGTTTCAAATGTTGAGATTGATCCCATTCTGATTTCCAACCATGCCCGTTATTTTAGACTTAGATACTCCTAACAACAATCCCTGGTCCAATAGATGGAGATTTAACAATACATTACTGCAAGACAAACAGTTTACAGATGCATTTACAGATTTTACTAAAATAAAATTTGATGTCAATCTTATTGTTGATTCCCAGATGAATTTTATTTGGGATGCATATAAAGTGACTGCCAGGGGTTTTATTATAGACTACGTTGCAGCGAAGAAAAATAAATCAATTAAGGATTCTTTGCAATTGCTTAAACAAATCAAAACGTCGGAGCATGAATATTTTTCCTAAAAAAAACAGATACTCTGTCTAAATTAATTCAAGCTAAATTACAGACAATCGTGTAACGATGCCTGTAGTAACTTACTTAAAATTAATGCAAAAATGTTTGGTGGTCGTAATAAAGCAGGGAAAATGTTGGCTAACTATTTGAAAATTAAAAAACAAAAATCTAAAATTCATGTTATCACAGACAGAGATGGATTTAATCACACCACTGATACAAAAATTTTAGAATGTTTTACACAATACTACACTAACCTATATTCAGTAGAATCTTCTCCTACCACTGACCAATTAGATACTTTTTTCCAATCTATCCCTAAGTTGACGGATCATACACTAGACCTCGCTGCATTGGATATCGACATAACTGAGACGGAGCTCAGAAATGCTGTCCTTCAACTTCCCACAGATAAAGCTCCTGGTCCTGATGGTTTTTCTGTTAATTTTTATTCTCATTTTGCACCTCTCCTACTTCCAAAACTAGTTCACTTAATTTCCCCTTTTGTCACTCAAGATTGCACACAAGGAACCTTTTCACAAGCGATGCTTTGCCTGCTTCCCAAGAAAGGTAAAGACTTATCAAAGTGTGGGAATTACAGGCCCATCTCTCTTATTAACACACACTGCAAGATATTTGCAAAGACCCTTGCAATACGCATCAAGCAGGTTATTCCAGATTTAATAGGCATTCATCAATCAGGATTTGTGAAAGGCCGTTTTATTTCTGATCAATCAATCAATCAATCAGGGAATTGTAAGCGCGCTACTCACCCGTGAGGGTCTCAAGGCGCTGAGGGGGGGTCCGCAGATCTGTTTAGCCGAAGAGCCAGATCTTGAGGGTCTTCCTGAAGGTGTTCAGGGAGGGGGCGCGTCTGATGTCTGCCGGTAGCTCATTCCAGGTCTTGGCTGCAATGTGAGAGAAGGATCTTCCGCCTGCTCTGGCTCTGTAGATGCGCTGGGTTTCGGCCAGTGCGAGGTTGGAAGATCGGAGGTTTCTTTTGGGTACGTGGAAGTTGATTCTGTCGTTGAGGTATTTGGGTCCGTTGTTGTGTAGGCATTTGTAGGCGTGAGTGAGGATTTTGAAAGTGACTCTTTTCTCCACGGTGAGCCAGTGGAGACTTCGTAGGTGTTGGCTGATGTGTTCGTGTCGGGGGATGCCGAGGACGAGTATGGCGGCGGTGTTCTATATTGTCTGGAGTTTGCGGAGTAGGGACTTGTTGATGCCGGCGTAGAGTGCGTTTCCATAGTCCAGTCTGCTGGTGATGAGTGCGTGGGTGACTGTCTTCCTTGACTCAGGGGGGATCCACTTGAAGGTCTTGCTGAGGATGCGGAGGGTGTTGAAGCAGCTGGAGGTGAAGGCGTTGACCTGTCAGTTCACGGTGAGTGATGAGTCGAGTACGATGCAAGGTTCTTGGCGTGGTCTGAGGGGGTAGGTGGGCTTCCGAGGGTGGTCGACCACCAGGTGCTGTCCCATGCAGAAGTGGTGGTAGCGAGGACGAGGACTTCTGTCTTCTTGGCGTTGAGCTTCAGGCAGCTGTTGGTCATCCAGACTGCGACGTCTTGCATTCCTTTCTGGAAGTTGAGTTTGGCAGTGGTGGGGTCTTTGGTGAGGGAGAGGATGAGCTGGGTGTCGTCGGCGTAGGATACGATGTTGAGGCCGTGTTGTCGGACGATGGCTGCGAGGGGGCCATGTAGATGTTGAAGAGGGTGGGGCTCAGTGATGAACCCTGTGGGACTCCGCAGGTGATTTTCAGTGGGGTCGGAGAGGAAGGGTGGGAGTCTGATCCTTTGGCTTCTTCCGGTGAGGAATGATCCAGATCCAGTCCAGGGCTGTTCCTTGTATGCATGCGTCGTGTAGTCTGGCGACTAGTGTGCGGTGGGAGACGGTGTCGAAGGCCGCTGATAGGTCGAATAGGATGAGGGCTGCGGAGTGGCCTTGGTCCAGGAGGGTGCGGATGTCGTCTGTGGCGGAAAGTAGGGCGGTCTCTGTGCTGTGGTTGCTTCGGAATCCGGATAGGGACGGGTCGAGGACGGCGTTCTCTTCAATGAATCGTGTCAGTTTCCTGTTGACTGTTTTCCCTGCAACTTTGGCTGCGAAGGGGAGGAGCAAGATGGGCCGATAGTTCTTGAGGTCGGTGGGGTCAGCTGTGGGCTTCTTGAGCAGGGGTCTGACTTCTGCGCGCTTCCAGTTGTCTGGGAAGGTGCCTGTTTTGAAGGTGTTGATGGTGCGTTGTAGTTCGGGTGCGATGGCGGCCGCGGCTCTGTGGTAGATGTGAGGGGGGCAGGGGTCGGTGGGCCCCCCCCCGAATGGATGCTTTTCATGGTCGAGGCGGTGTCTTCGGCCGTGATCGGTGTCCAGTTGGGTGGGCTTGCTGGCGTTTCTGTGGGGCGGGGGGCAGTCTGTGGCGCTTGGTGGATGGTCGATGAAGTTGTCGTAGAGGTTTTTGATCTTGAGGTGGAAATACGTTCCAAGCTTGTCGCAGAGGTCTTGGGATGGGGTGATGTCTGTGGCTTCGCTGCGTGGGTTAGTGAATTCTTGAATGATACTGAAAAGTTCCTTGGAGTTGGTGGAGTTGGCCAGGATTTTGTTGTGGATGAAGTTCCTCTTGGTGGCTCTGATCTGGTTGTGGTAGTCCGTCATGGCGTCCTTGTAGGTGGTGTGATTTTCGGTTGTCTTGGTGTTTCTCCAGTTCTTCTCCAGGCGTCTGCAGGTGCGTCTGGCTTCTTGGAGAGCAGTGGTGAACCAGGCGGCTTTCCTGGGGCGTTGTCTGTTGGGGTTGCGTAGCGGGGCGAGCTCGTCTGCGCAGTTGGAGATCCAGGTGTGGAGTTCTCTGGCTGCATCGTTTGCGTCGGGTGCCCAGGTGTGGTTGTCTCGGGTGAGGGTGGAGTTAAGTTGCTCGTCGGTAACCTTGCTGCAGTTCCTTCGTGGTGGGCGTGGGGCTGGTTTGGGTGCCTTGGGTTTGTTGATGGCGAAGTGTACGCAGTGTTGGTCGGTCCATGGCGGCTGCGTTGTGTGGCTGAATTGGACCGAACCTTTCTCAACATCACCCATATGGCCTCTAAATCTGACATACCCCGTGCGGCTATAACATTAGACACTGAAAAAGCTTTTGACTGCGTTAATTGGGATTTTATGTTTGGCGCTTTAAAATGGCATGGTTTTAGTCCCCAAGTTCTTAGATATATTTATCTTTTATATTCTCAGCCTTCCACCTCTATTTATGTTAATGGTAAACAGTCCTCATATTTCCCTCTTTTCCGAGGTACCAGACAAGGCTGTCTTTTATCCCCTCTTCTTTTTATTTTATCCTTGGAACCCTTTCTAGAGAAAATCCGTAGATCATCAGCTTTTTCTGGATTCAAGTATAAGCATTTGGAAGTTAAATTCACTGTGTATGCAGATGATGTGTTACTATACGTGTCTGACCCATTAAATACGCTTCCTGCTTTTTTTCTGTTTATTAAATGAATACTCCTTGGCATCCAGATATAAACTTAATATAGAGAAGTCAGAGGTATTGCCTTTAAATAAGTACTGTCTCCCTGATATGTTCAAGGATACAGGTTTTACCTGGACCTCCAAACCTATCAAATGTTTAGGCATTCTATAGACTAACTCCATTAATGAAACTATTCAAATTAATCTAGAGCAGGTTATATTAAAAATCTTCAGTATGTCCCTTGCTTGGTCTCCTTTGTTTTTATCCTGCTGGGGGAGATTAGCGACGATTAAAATGATGATGTTACCAATTATTAGCTTTTATTTGTGCATGCTTCCTGTCAAGCTCCCTCTGTTTTTTTCAAAGTCTGTTAATCGTTTACTTCAATCCTTCTTATGGAACAAACGCAAATCAAGAATATCTTTATTAAGGCTTCAACAAGCTAGGAACGATAGTGGGGTTAATTTCCCTGATCTCAGGAGATACCACTCTGCCTTTCTCTCAAGCAAATTTGGACCTCTTTTTCAGTTCCTTCTCTGGACGAATGTACAGTATGGGGCCAATTGGAACAAGCTTGTATTGCCCCTTTTTCCCTTATGGAGGCGGCCCATATTTCTCGAGCCCCTAGGACCTTCTTTACTCCCCTACTTCAACATTCTCTCTCCTTGGTTACACCTCTAGTCCTTAAGTCTTATTCTCCATTAGAGAATTTTCTACAAACCCCGATATGGTACAATAAACACATTAAATTGAACAATCTGGCCCTCTTTTGGAAGGAATGGATTGATAAAGGAATAATAATATTTGACCATATAATTTCAAATGATTCTGAGTTAAACTTTAAGGACATTCAGCTTAAATATGGTGTTTCACACTTCTATGAGGTTCAATACAACCGTATTAGGCCCATCATCCTTCAGTTTCATTTGCAATCCTCTTCCTCACTGTTCCTTCCATTACCCTCCACCCCTCCCACTGATTTTTCCTCAAAGGTGAAGGCATTTATATATATAAGCTCTTACACCTTTCGCCCAAGAATAGACCTAAATCTAAAATCGAACTACGGTGGGAATTGGATTTCAATCAAGAATTCTCTCAACATACTTGGGGAAAAATTTGGGCTAAGATACACACTACATCCCACTCTGCTGCCACTACTCAAACTCTATACTATTTTTATAATAGACTATACTACACTCCCACACATTTACATCAATTTCACCTTATCACTGACGCTCAAATGTTGGTCTTGTGCCCAAGACAATAGTGATTTTTGCATATGTTTTTTGATTGTCCCCGGGTTCGGAGTTTCTGATTACTTATTTGGGATAAGAATGATAACATTATCTACAGATATTGCATTTAACATTGTTCATCTCTTTCTTGGGTGGTTCGTCCCCTCTATGGCATTCTCAGAAGTTAACTGGGAAATGTATTGATTTAATGATAGCACTTGCTTTACAAATTATCACATCTAACTGGAAAGACACCTCAAAAATCTCTTTTATTGCTTGGTGGAATCTATTATGTCATCATCACAGGCTGGACAGAGCCCATGCTACTACATTAGCTTTAATGATTAAAAGAGACCTGTTCTGGCTTCCTCCCACTTCATACCTACCCAGAACTGTTGCTCCGTCTAGACCTGTGTGCACTGCTTTGGACCCTTTATGAGGTAGCCACTGTTTTTGTTTGGTTGTTCAGATATTAAAGATGATTGCTAACTATGTTACTCTATCTTTGTACTTAATTTTCTTCTTTTTCTATTTCCTTTCTCCTTCTTTTCTTCTTACTCATCTCTCTCATTCTTCTCTCATCTTCATTCTAATTGTTTTTTTTTAAATGCTACAGTTCTATATTGTTATTTTTTTTTTTGACTCAAGGCATTATGGTTTCCTCTGGTTGTTTACACTAAACTGTTAAATCATTTAGGTATATTGTTTTATATATTGTGTTCACATAATGCTTGAGGAGATGTATATCATTTCACTCTGTACTGTTTTGCTAATTTCTTCAATAAAGCATTTTTAACAGCAACAAAAAAGACAAAATGATCCAAGGGACAATGGAGCTGTAAAGGCCACTTTCAGTCTATGTGCATTACTCCCAAAACGACATTGAAAGGCCACTCTTTTTAAATAAAAAAAAATCATTTTATTGTTTTTGAAACAAAGAAGTAAAACATGCAACCTCCTAAGGTATAGTATGCCCTATGAAGGATCTTCAGTTGCACCATTCTTAATCCCGTTCTTTTCATTACCTCTGTAGGGGAGCTGATCGCTTCCTCCCATCAGAAATGGACCGAAGTCATCTTCCAATTTTTTCTTTATTTTTACCTAGCGAATCTGGTGAGTTGTTTATTATTGTTCTGTATGTAAGGGATATCGCTTTTCGAGGAAGTTCTTCTGCTAGAACCCTATCTTCCAATAGAGATGAGTCTGCTATATGAGCACCTTTAGGTATATGGGTTGTTAATGCATGGCAAAGCTGAACATACCTATATGATTCACAGTTTGCTATTGGTACTCTTTTCCCAGTTATTCCCAAGTGACGGTCCCTTCTTCCCCCCCCCCCAGACGTCTCCCAGTTTGCTCATTCCGATCATATCCTATTTCGGGAACCCTTTAGGGTCCCCACCTTCTTCAGTATGTCACTGTCCCACAGGGCTATTTCGTTGGTATCCCTTCTTATTTAAGGTATCTGGTGGTTGTTTCCCATGCCTTCAGTGAGGATGCAATGTGATCTCGGAATGTCTTGCTTTTTTCCCACCTGTAGCGGGCCGCTACGTAGCCTCTTGGCTCCATTGCGTATCTGTCTGCCTTAGGCAGGATTCATTTAGCAGTCAAAAGATCTATTCATTTATTGCCACCATCTGCGAGGCCAAATAGATTTTTCTGAATATCTGTCAGAGTAATGCCCTCATCAAATACCCCCTGTTTAACTTTGTAAGTGCTGTTTGCGCTGGGTGCCCATCCCAAAGGAGCAGTCTCAGCCCTCCCTTGATCTTTCTAATGAAACCGTCTAGAACGCAATATAGTGTGTTATGAAGGGCATGTGTGAATTTCTGTTTAAACGGCCAGTTTGAACATTGCCACTCGCCCAAGATGGGACACAGGCAGGGGATGCCAATGCTTCATGTGTTCTTTATATTTATGTAATATTTCTTTGCATAAACTGTTTTTGACTCAAAGTTATATAGATGTCCAAGTATTTAAAGCCCTCCCGCGCTATAGTGAACTGACCCTGGAGTGTCCCATTAGGCCATACCGACAGGGGGTACAGCACTGACTTTCCCTGGTTAATACTTTATCCTGAGTATTTGTCAAAATGTCAATATCTGTAGTAAGCACTTGATCAATGCCTCTCGACTCATCACTTATAGCAGGATGTCATCCGCATAAAGCGAGATACGTTCATCTGTCGTGTTAAAACAGAGGCCTCTAAAGAATTTATAATTTTGCACACAACAGGTCAACGGCTCTAAGGCCAGGTCAATTGCCATTAGGGAGAGAAGACATGCCTGTCTTGTCCTTCTCATAAGAGGGAATGATCTTGATTGAGTTTTACTCTGGCTAGGGGAGTGTTGTATAACAAGCGAATCCACACCTCATCCATTGCAAAACTTCAAACGTGTGATCAATCTAGGGTGTCAAATGTCTTGGTGGCACCATGCACCAGAAACGAAAACAAGAAAAAGTTACCAGCAAACTGTCTGGCCTCATATATATAAATCACCTAACCATGTAGGCTTACAAGGCACACTTTAGGGGTGACCTAACTAATATATGGAAACAGGTTTTTCTACATAACAACCACACTTTTGATTGCCAAGTGTTACTGCAATGCTTTTAAACTTCAGCACAGTCAGAGCTGAATCGTGCTCCCTTGAGCCATATATTTTTGTGTTATATGTGGGTAGGATAAATACACACTACAGCCCACATATATCAGCGACCTTCCACACTTCTGGTGCATTCTGTATGCCATGGACAGAAACAGAGCACTTGCATGGTGCACTGAACAGCAGTGTCATAGGGAAGGAAGTCATAATACCAGCAAAAACAGTTTCAGAAAAAAGGTGGAAAAATCTGGGGTGTTCATGCAGAAAAGGTGACTTTATTCCTATTATGTATAGCCTTCTAGAGTAAAACACCCAATAAAGTGAATGAGCTAGAATGGTAGCTAATTTGATATCAGGTGAATTGTGTTGCAAGAGAATGGATTGTGAGTGCTCACTAAATGATTTTTCTGGAGAAAAATTAGCGTGGGAAGGCCAAAAATGGTCTGCACATGTGAGGAAACATTGACAGCGTGTATATATCCAGTGCACAAGGGTCTCCCACTCAAGAACATGATGACACAGGAAAGATGTTGCCACCACGAACCACAGGGAGGGCTCTCAACTTTCAACTGTAAGATGGAGGTTCAGAGACACAGCAACTGCAGTCAACAGTAGAAAACAACATTCTGGTTAGTGGGCAATATTTTTCTGAGCAACAAAGGACACTTTATATATTATTCTGGATGAGTTACTTTATTTTCTTTTAGGGTCCAAATAAATATTCACCATCTTGTCAGCAGTGTAGCAGAAACCTAGAAAAAAGGCCGTTGGGTGTTTTCTTTCATGAGACCTGTACTATTCAGTACATTCATGTTTCAGTAACATTTTTAGGAACAAAGACAGCGATCTGTTGCCCTGGCACTACATTTTTAGGTCTGTCCCTGACGCGAATGAGAGAAAATAGCATCAGACCCTAGCAATGTGCAAGCCACCCAAAACACTTATTCATGTCTGAAGGAAGTTTGTGCTCCTGTGCCTGGAAATTACACGTTTGTGAGGAGCAACACATGGGACCCAGAAGGTCAGGTCAGAGCCAAACGCAGGACAGATTCAGAGGGATGTAGATGAGATGCATCAGTGCCCTAATAAAAATGTAAATCTCTTGGCTTTCTAAAAACACAAGTTTAAACATGATCTTTCTCCGTGTGAAAGTCTTTCAAGCTTTTATCAAAATTCTCAAAAAGACAATGCAGCAAATGCCTTGATTCTGAACCATGCAAACCTTAATTTCACCAAGTCAAAACAATGTTATTACATTTAGATCAGGCATTATAATTCTCAGGGAAAACGTGAGGGCACTGTAGTCAACTCAGGGTTATTTTGAATCTAGAATCAACCAGGGAAACTCTACTGTTGGGTATCCATTATATACATACCTAGCAGAGAGAAAAGGCTACCACTGATTAAGTGGTTAAGGGGAGACGCAGAAAGAATTCCCTACTGAAGCTTGTGTGCAAGTAGGACTCGGGCAGCCACATCTTCAAATTGTACTGATAAATTAAAATGCATATAAGGTCTTCTGATAATTATATATTCGACCGTGACAGCAGAGCAAGGGCTATACATGGTTATCATGCTTGAAGTGGCACAAAAAGGCCAAGTTCCTTATCCACATTTTGTAGTTTTTCAAACTGAATCTGCTGGGTAGCGACGATGATCAGGAAATACATACAAGACACTCGCCTAGAACTACATAAATTACACATTCACTGGTCAGAGTAAGACTTGAGATCTCCCGACTCTGGAAATCTCTTCACGCTCAGTCTTTGAAAATCTAGCACATAGATATCTGGTGTATGCTTGTGATGCAGAAAAGTATTCCTCCACTAACAAAGGACCTCATCAAAAACTTGAATGTACTAACTAATTGTAGGAAAGTAGGATTTGCTTTCATGGTTACACCCACTTTTTGCTGGTGTCAGTGTGTTTCTGACTAGTCTGACTGGGATCCTGCTAGTCAGGACCCCAGTCACTCCGCTTCCTCCCTAAATTTGACAGTACTTTGATACCTTCCTAATTGGCTACTGGTGTACCCGTGTAAGTTCCTAGTATATAGTACCAAGGTACCCAAGGAATAGGTACACCAGGGGTCTCCCATGAGCTGCAGCATGTATTATGCCACCCATGAGACCACTCAAACTGTGACTACAGGCCTGCCAATGCAGCCTGTGTCAGTTGGTGCAAGCACCACTTACAACAGATATGTTTCCTTATGTCTGAGGTCACTGCACTTAAAACCTATAAGTCACCCCTACGGAAGGCTTTTCTGTCCTGAGGGCAGGGTGCTTGGTTACAAGTGTGAGGGTGCCCCTGCATGAGCAGGGCCCCTCTACAAACCCCGGAGTTGATTCTCCAGGCTTTGTAAGTGCGGCCAGCCATTTAACACATATAGTGGACATCAAGTCAAATACGAGATGTCTAACTATATATTGACTGCACTGAAACCGGTCATTTTTGGAAGCAAACATGTTGGAATCCTACCCCAACATCGATTCCAGTGTTGGATGTAGATTCCATGTACTTGGGACTCCCCTAAGGTGCCCCCCCTGTATTGTGGGTACAAGGCCTTTAGGGTCTAACAGCAAGCTAGTGCTGCTGCCGACCATAGACACGTTTCTGCCCTCCTGCTGCTGAGCTGAGCTCGAGCAGGGGAAGGTAGAATAATAGGTTTCCTGCCACAGGAAGGTGTGACCACCTCTCAGACAGGACTTAGTGTATTGGGCTGGATGGGGGTTCTTTTCAGAGCCATCAGACTGCATTGAAGGGCACATTTGGTGCCCTCCTTGCGTACTCCAGTTTGAGCCAGTTCAAGGAGCCGCTGGCTCCTACTCTGGCCCGAAACTGGACAAACGAAATGGGAGTATCCTCCCCTCTGTCCAGCCCCTCCTCTGGGAGGGATCCTTGAATCGTCCCAACCCTTTCCCTACGGTACTTAAGGGCTTACTTGTGGGTGGCTCTTCAGATTCGTCATGGGAAAAGATTCAAACCCGAAAACACTTCAATTTCTACCGTCTGGACTTCGTTGGACTTCGCCTAGGAACCGAGACTGCACCAAGGATGACTCCTGCTGCTCATGGTCTCATCGTACTCCCAGTCTTCTGCGTCATCTGTGCCTGTGCTCCATCCAGGTTCCTCTCCAGGCCTGTGGGCCTCAAGGATACCTGAAGTAATCTCCCTTGGAGTGAAGGAGTCACTCCCCTGCACCTGCAGGCACCGCAACAAAGCTGATCAGTCTGCTTCTACCCACGTCCCACGGACTCTGCAACTCCCTCAAGGCCTGACCTGTCCTCTCAGCAAGTTTGAGGCCAGTATCCATCGTCGGAACCGCTGGAAGAGAACCCCTGTGCACCGCATCGACTTGCCATTGCCAAGGCTTGTTGACTCTGTCCTCCAGAGATCCTTGGGCTACAAGAAGCTCCAGCCTCCAGTATCTCTTCCTACCAAGATCTTCGTCCTCACCACATCCTCTGCACCATGGGCCTGCATCTTTGGTGAGCTGCTCGAGGTCCTCTTGCGACTCCTGTGCCTTCGGCCTGTGGGTCCTCTTGAGGGTCTTCTTTGACTTCAGTGGGCTCACCTGCTTGCTCAGGCCTGCTCTGACTCTCCTACACTTGGTGAGTCCCTCGAACCTTGCTGGTCCCAACGCTGCACCTTTTTCGTTTACCACGTCTGTTGCTGCTGCCAAGGTTGGTTGGTGCTCCCGCCGGACACCGACCCCCTGGTTCTTGACTCCTGACATGGGACTGCTCATGAACAGCCCCATGTCTTGCACAGCGTCGCCTGGTACTCACAGCTGCAGGGACAAGGTCACTGTCATCACTCCTGCATCTTCCGTCATCGGTGGTCCTTGGTCTTTCGTGCCTCCTGGTCACTCCCGAGTGGCATAGACTCTGTCGTCCCCTCTGCTTGCAGGTTCTCCTGTTCAAGAATCCATCATTGGATTCCACCACACTCTTTCACCTTCTTTGTCAGCGGCATCTTTTCTTAAGTCCTCTATTGTGGTCTACCACGGTTTCCGTCACTTTGCACCTATGCACCCGGCTTCCCTGGTGTAGGTATCCTGGTTCCTGGGGTATCCACGGATGAGGTGACTCTCTAACCTTCGGTCTTCCACTGGGTTTCTTCAAGGTTCACTGGGAAGGGTCCTTCTTAAAAACTGCAACCACGACTGTCCTATTGACTTGCATCGAGTATGCAGCTGAGTTTCCACTCTGCACAAAGCCTCCGTGGGGTTCCTGGGCACTTACCTCGGGTGGTTCCTTGTGTCCCCAGCTCTTCTGAGCCTTCTGGTCCTAGTCCCGACTTTGGTTGCAGTTTGCATTCCACTTCTTTAGTATATGGTTTGGTCTCCCCCTGGGGACCACTGTGTATTTGAGCTTACTTACCTGTTTTACATTGGAAATATTGTGTTGATGTCTCCGGGTGGGAGATATACCAATGTATTAGTGAGTGTGTATAATAAATATAACTATTCTTATAACTACACTGTGTGGTTGTCTTTCGTTCAACCTTCACTATATGATTAGTTCTGGTAAAACAAGCTGCTTAACACTCCTTCTGTACTGAGCCTGTAGGCTGCTCTCAACAGCTACCACTTAGAGAGCTTTCTATGGTTGTCTAAGACCACTAAAATCACCATAAGGGTTGTCTGGATTAGTGCAAGGTGCTTCACTTAAATATGTGTGCACCATATACTAAGCCAGCCTCCTACACTA